>JARQOC010000006.1:502359025-503069662 GCA_033576535.1 Allobates femoralis
TGCAAATAAAAATTATTAGGTTTCATAATCAACTGTTTTAATATTTTTATTTGTGTAAAACAATTAGATTTGCAAAAAGACAAAGTTTTGCTTGTGTACAACTTGATTAAAAAATCTGATTTAAATCAAATGATTTAAATCAAAAAAATCTGATTTAAATCAAAAAAATCTGATTTTTTTGATTTTTTTAAAAAAATCAAGATTTTTATCCACCCTGGACACAGCAGTGATCTGGTTAACTTCGAGATCCAACCCTGCATGCATCACCTAGAACAGAGGGCCAACCCAGGGTCCTGGTGGGCGGAGTGCAAGGGTAGTGTAGGAGAAGTACAGACACTTAGACTAGTTAGTCTGGAGGAGTCTGGAAGAGACCTTGAACTTGAAGGAGTAGGAGCGGGGGCTCCGCACCTCGTGCAGCCCCCGGGCCGTCACCGGTCAGGTGTTAGCACCTGAGGCCTCAACAACCGGGATCGGGCATCACCAACCACAGGTTCCAAAAGACTCCCGTGCCCAAAACCTTACAGCCGGTTCACTGGTACCGAAGCTGGCAGCAGTTCACCTCTGCTACGTGAACCAGAAGCGTGGAGGAGCAGCTTTACAGGAGCACCCCACCGCCAGCCAACTTCCAGTCGTCTAACCAGCGGTGTACCCACCGAGGGACCCAAGGCTCCCCAGAACATCCATAACGTACATATTGGATAGGGCATTGAAGCAGCCTCCCCGTACCCGATCTGGTATTCCTGGGCGACACTGGCAACCACTTAGAGATCCGCAGTGTTCCTCCATTCTAGCTAAGGGACACCATCACTGCTGAGTCCACCCGGTCCACTACCCGTTAACTGTATGCCATGTACTGCCTGCTGGTTACAGTAAAGACCCGTTGCAGAGACTTTCTGTGTCTGTGCTTCCTTATGAACTGTCCGTCCGCACTACAAGGTAACCGCAGCTGCCGCACAACATCTTGAGCAGCTCCAGCCTCCGGGGATCACCGCTCAGCCTGTGGGGAGCGTTCCATCTTGCTTCTGTCCATCCTCCGGAGGTTCCGCAGCGTCGGTAGCCCTTACCGAACTACTCATAGGTGGCGTCACGAATAAATTAAACCCCTTTAATCTGTTCCTACAAGACGTCTTCAACTTTTGATCTGCATTCAACCGGGCCCGACTACCGGCAGGCGCGGCCCACCCGTGACAAGGAGGAAGGAGCTACAGCCTGTCTAAACCAGAGTCCACGGGCCGGCGGTGAGTCATAATCACACCTCCATGCCCTGTTAGGTGGGCATGCCTAAAAAAATATTAAACTTTGCTACGTCTTATTTTCATGGATTCCCTATATTTAGCAGTTCCGCGAGCCCCCCTACTATGTCTTATTTTCGGGGAAACACTGTGCTATTCATCTTTCTTTCTACTTCCTTCTGCTCCTCCCTTTCTTGACTTCTTCTCCTCCTACCACTTCTACCCCTCCCCCTCCCCTTTCTATACTTTATCGCTTCTGTATGGCTTTTTTGTAGGGCTTTGGCATCCTAGGAAATGGACCCCGTACTACGGATAACACCTAGGTCCCCTCTGATCTGACTTTTTTCCTTTCAGCGCTATCTGGACGGCTCACATGGACACAAGCTCCCTGACACCGGTATCATGGCTACAAGATTGAATGACCTTGAGTTGCAGAGGATACATACCCGCGCTCGTGTCCTCCAATGTATTCAACAAGGAAAGAATTTTATCATAAATACAGAAATTTGATTTTTCAACAATTTTCACAACTGAAGTGCAGGGGACCCTGGTCCAGAAGGTTTCTGCTTTCATTGTCACTTATCTCTGATGTCACTTAATTTATATCTTGATTTGTAAAGATGATTGTTCTACATTTGTATAAATATATTTATCCTTCCCCTTTTTGTTACAATTATTTATATATTTGCTTTAATAAAACAGAAAAGAATGTGTTGAATTTTCATTTCTTTAATTATAAATCTCAAGTGTGACCTTAGTAAACCGTAACTGCGGGTTGGATCTACATCTGGCCGTGTTCACACATTGCAATTTGTTGGGGAAACTGTCTACACCAAAGTCCTGCACTAAATCTTTCAGATCTCGCTAATAGTGATGTGCCCTGCTGTCACTCATGCCTTGCCCATGCCAGTGATGTCTCTTTTTAGTATGTATGATTTTGGTTGAAAGTAGCATAAGCAGAAACGCAGCAGAAGAATATCAAGCTGCAGAGAGCTCATCTTATAGGAACAGGATAGGTGGTAGAAGTAGAACTCCAGTGTTATTTAGGACAAAAAAAGGGTGAAATTAGTGATAAACCCCTTCAAGAACTCTGTTCACCAGTGCATTCAAGCCTGAGTTTAGAGAGCTTGCTTAGACCGGACAATCCCTTTATCACTTCTATCCAGCAGAATATGGTTCTTTAATCTTGTTTGGCGTTGAGCAGCAGTACACATACTCAGGCTGAGCTTTATTCTTGCCCTATTGGGTGGCCGTGCTGTCCTCTGTTCTTTCAGACAGCCACATTGAGAATGAGTGGAGCAGTGGTCGGACATCCAACAAGCCGCTCTATTCTGTAATCGGAATAAAAATTCTCCGCTTTCACAATCTGCGCCGTTCCCAGAGTTCGGACACTCACTGATCAGCATATTATCACTTAGCCCACTTGGTAGGTGATAATTTATTTTCACTACACAAATCTTTTAAGGCCAATAAATCCCCAATCCCTACAATCGTTTGGTCGACAGTTCTCTCTCCTGACTGTAACATACAGGAATGTTTGACCAAATGTTTTTGTGTTTTCTATTAGTAAGGAGATGTCGGCTCCTCTGGTGGCGGTTATCTTCAGAAAGACTCAAAAGAATCAACCATTGGAATTCGAACATTCCATGCCCTTCTCTCCCCTGACATCAACAGAGAAGCTTTTGCCCTGTACACTGCAGATTGTTGTGTAATCTTGCAGACTTTACACTAAAGCCCCAGTCACACATAATGATATCGTTAGAGAGATCGTAGTAACTGTGACGTTACAACGATTTCTCCAGCGATATCGTTCTGTGTGACACTTTGCAGCGATCAGGCCCCTGCTGTGAGGTCGCTGATCGCTGCAAAGTGCTGTGGGTCATTTTTAGATCGTTGGTTTCCCGCTGGTCAGCACGCATCGCTGTGTGTGACCGCAAGAAACCAGCGATCAGTGACCTCAGAGGGCTGGTTACTATGGTAAACACCGGGTATCCAGGCAGCACGCGCTGCCTAGATATCCGGCGTTTACCATGGTTACCAGCGTCCTCCCTGCTTAGCACTGCCTGTAAGCAGGGAGAACGCTGGTAACTATGATAAACAGCGGGTATCTAGGCAGTGAGCGCTGCCTGGATACTGCGCTGTTTATCATAGTTACCAGCGTTCTCCCTGCTTAGCGCTGCCTATAAGGCAGGGCTAAGCAGGGAGCGATGTGGGAGGTGGCTCACATGGCCTGATCGCTGGGGAGATCTGCCTGTTTGACAGCTCCCCAGTGATCAGGTAACGACGCTCCAGCGATCCCGGCAGGTCGTTATCGCTGTCGGGATCGTTGGAGCGATCGTTGTGTGACAGCACCTTAAGGCTCACATACACCTAATCTGCATATGGGCTTGTTCAGACATCTATGCTCATCACTTCAATCTCTGAACACTGACTGGCCATGACTCCCCCAACCAAGAGTGACAGCCTCAAAGAAATATATGAAGACTTCATTCTTTGGTCAGGAGAGCCTCGGCCAGTCTGTGTATTGTGGTCTGAGAAGGCACTGATGTGCATATGTCTGAATGAGCCCTAATGGACAGTAATGTGTGCCCTGAAATCGTGAACCTCAGTGCAACAACTATGACCTAGACACCTCTGTAGTGAGACATCTAGAATAGAGTTACTGTACAGAGCAGGGGTCTCCAACCACCGGTCCGTGGACCAGGACCGGGCCATGGGGCTCTTTGTGCCGGTCTGCGGCATGCTGTTGGCTTCCCCGCCCCCTGTCATGTCCCCGCCCACCACGCCCCTCACCTGCAGCACTACACCGCTGAGCTGAAGTCTCTACCTCAGCTGCGTGTGTAGATGTACGAGGAGAGCTGTCGGCCAATCAGTGCAGCAGCCATAACCTGATTGGCCCGCTACTGCTGCACTGTTATTGGCCGACTGCTTCACTCGTATAACTAAGCAGCTGAGGCAGAAACGTGGCCAAAATTTCATATCTTGCGCTATTTCCAAGCGCATCACGTGCCGCGCTTCAAAATAGCGCGAGATATGAAAAAAACATCTCTGCCTTATCTGCTTAGTTGTACTGCCAGCAGGAGAGGTGAGCGTCAACAGAAGAGTCGCGCTCTCTATGTGGGCAATGACTGAGTGTGGGGGGTTATTCAGGGGTCAATGTGTGCGTGTGTGGGCAATGACTGTGTGAGGGGGTTATACAAGGGGCAATGACTTGGGGGGGGGGGGGGGGGTTGTATAAGGGGCAACATCTGTCTGTGGGGAGTATTCAGGGGTCAGTGCGTGTGTGTGGAGGATTGTACAGGGGGCAGTATGTCTGTGTGGGGATTATACAAGGGGCAATGTGTGTGGGGGGGAGTGGAGTTGCGGTGCCCCGAATCTGGACCTGGTACGACTACCAACCGGAGGGTTCAGTCCTGGAACGGAGGACCGGCTTTCTTTAGGAAGTTGTGGCCGAACGCCCGGCGTAATCCTTAAAAGGCACCATATAGGTGCCAGAGAGGGCCCAAGGGAGCTGGATGAAGGCTCTGCGCGCGGGAGCGCTGAAGGGAGGCAGGAGAGAGAGAGCGCAGTGAAGGACAAGCAAGGAACGGCAGGCACACCACCGAGGGTCCGAAGTGAACTATCCTGGTTCCCTGGTGACTACCCAGGCCAGGAAGACCTGATAGACCTGCTTGCCTGCACTAAGAACTTGCCAGTAAACCCGTTCAGAGCTAAAGACTGTGGAGTATTCATTCCTCTCGGCTGATGAGCCACCTTCCTTTTCAGCACTAGTGACGGGACCACCTGAGGAGCCGCCTCACAGCACAAAAGACTTAATTACACCATCACTGCCCCGGGAATCCGGCTCCACCTATGGGGAGCGTAACCATCTTGCTGCTCCACCATCACCCCAGAGGATTGTCCCGCAGTGCCGGTAACATGACCGGAACCATAGGTGGTGTCACAAACTCTTATTTTTAATCTTTACCCCCTTTTTAGAGACCACCAGGGCCAGGCACAGGCCGCCCGTGATATCCCCTTGAAACCAAACACCCGAGACCGGGTGGGTCATAATTATATTATAAAAATAAATAATACATACAAGTATATATAATTCATATGCCACTAGATTGGAAACGGTGAGGAGGTCCTGGTATTAACTCTAGTCTGGTGGTTTCCGTCATAAGCCGTCTAGACTGGAGTTTATGCTATGAGGACCTCATTCTATCAATTCCATTCTAGTCATCTCCGCAACAAACTCTGTCGGCTGCGCTCTGTGACACTTCGGACGAGGCTCCGCATAATCTTCAGAAAAAAATATGCTTCCAGCCACCTCAGCACCAAACTGTACAGAGTGGAGGCTATGGGGAGGTCCTCCAAAAATTCATGTCGATTTACACAACTTACTGGTGAATCAGCTACAATGGAGTTGCAAAAATGAGGTCCTCAAAAAATCCACTAGGATCCAATGTTGGAAATGATGAGGACTCTCGGCTGCGTTCTGTTCTGTTTTTCCCTGTGAGGTTTCCCTCATTCTTCGAAAAAAAACAATTCCAATCACCTCAGTACCAAACTATACAGAATGTAGTTGCTAAAATGAGGTCCTCAAATAATCCACTCCGATCTAGACGGCTCACTGGTGAATCAGCTAGAACGGAGTGGCTAAAATGAGGTCCTCAAAAAATCCACTCCGATCTAGATAGTTCACTAGTGAATCAGCTAGAATGAAGTGGCTAAAATGAGGTCCTCAAAAAATCCACTCCGATACAATATGGTAAGTTATTAAGACTGTCAGCAGCGCTCTGTTACGGTTTTCCCCGCGAGGCTCCGCCCATTCTTCTAATGTCGGTCCTGCGGCCGGGATGGCTCCACCCACTCCTTTAATGTCGTCGTTGGGACTTGTGGAGATACAGTAAAATAAAAATTCTAGCAAAACTAAACAATCAGCGCTGGGTGTAATTATTTATATTGCAAAAAGAAATAATAAAATGTATGGTGAAATAATCATGAAAATAAAATTTGCTCTTCGGAAATATACAAGAAATATAACAGCTTAAGTAAGAACCTACTAAATAAAAACATGAAATAATTACAATTATAAATCTGATTCTAACTCCTGTGCAATGCTAAGGAAATCCTGAAAACCTGCACTGTGTGCGGCTCTGAGTCCTGCAGTCCCCACCCTGCTGTACACCCTGCACTGTGTGCGGCTCTGAGGCCTGGAGACCCCACCCTGCACTGTGTAGAATGCTGAAGATCAGAGAGATCATCAAAAAATCAACTCCGATCTAGACGGCTCACTGGTGAATCAGCTACAGCGGAGTGGATAAAATGAGGTGACCAAAAACATGTGACTACAGAGAGGCCTCAAGAATTCAACTCCGATCTAGTCACCACAGTACTGAACCGTCTAGAGCGGAGTGGATAAAATGAGGACCACAAAAAACCCACTCCGATCTAGACAATTCACTAGTGAGCCGTCTAGATCGGAGTTGATAAAATGAGGCCTCAAAAAATCAACTCCGATCTAGACGGCTCACTAGTGAATCAGCTAGAACGGAGATGATTTTTTGAGGACCACAAAAAATCAACTCCGAACTAGATGCAACCAATGCCGCACAGCAGATATATGGCCGCTGTGTGTACAGGACCTGTGATGATGTCACATGGGGGAGGAGTCAGGGGTCACATGATCAGCCGAGCCGAGTGTGTACGAGGTGTACGGAGCGGAGCCGAGTGTGTACGAGGTGTACGGAGCGGAGCCGAGTGTGTACGAGGTGTACGGAGCTGAGCCGAGTGTGTACGAGGTGTACGGAGCGGAGCCGAGTGTGTACGAGGTGTTTCGGAGCGGAGCCGAGTGTGTACGAGGTGTACGGAGCGGAGCCGAGTGTGTACGAGGTGTACGGAGCGGAGCCGAGTGTGTACGAGGTGTACGGAGCGGAGCCGAGTGTGTACGAGGTGTGCGGAGCGGAGCCGAGTGTGTACGAGGTGTACGGAGCGGAGCCGAGTGTGTACGAGGTGTACGGAGCGGAGCCGAGTGTGTACGAGGTGTAAGGAGCGGAGCCGAGTGTGTACGAGGTGTACGGAGCGGAGCCGAGTGTGTACGAGGTGTACGGAGCGGAGCCGAGTGTGTACGAGGTGTACGGAGCGGAGCTGAGTGTATACGAGGTGTACGGAGCGGAGCCGAGTGTTTATGACGTGTACAGAGCGGAGCCGAGTGTGTACGAGGTGTACGGAGCGGAGCCGAGTGTGTACGAGGTGTACGGAGCGGAGCCGAGTGTGTACGAGGTGTACGGAGCGGAGCCGAGTGTGTACGAGGTGTACGGAGCGGAGCCGAGTGTATATGAGGTGTATGGAGCAGAGTCGAGTGTGTACGAGGAGTACGGAGCGGACCCGAGTGTGTACGAGGTGTACGGAGCAGAGCCGAGTGTGTACGAGGTGTACGGAGCAGAGCCGAGTGTGTACGAGGTGTACGGAGCAGAGCCGAGTGTGTGCGAGGTGTACGGAGCAGAGCCGAGTGTGTACGAGGTGTACAGAGCAGAGCCGAGTGTGTACGAGGTGTACGGAGCAGAGCCGAGTGTGTGCGAGGTGTATGGAGCAGAGCCGAGTGTGTACGAGGTGTATGGAGCAGAGCCGAGTGTGTACGAGGTGTATGGAGCAGAGCTGAGTGCGTACGAGGTGTACGATGCGGAGCCGAGTGCGTACGAGGTGTACAGAGCGGAGCCAAGTGCGTACGAGGTGTTTGGAGCGGAGCTGAGTGCGTACGAGGTGTACGGAGCAGGGCCGAGTGTGTACGAGGTGTGCAGAGCGGAGCTGAGTGTGTACAAGATGTACGGAGCGGAGCCACGTGTGTACGAGGTGTACAGAGCAGAGCCACGTGTGTACGAGGTGTACAGAGTGGAGCCGAATGTGTATGTAGCCCCCCTATGGCTAGACGCCACAGGGAGGTACTGCACCCCGAATAGCAGGTGTAGTGATGGGGATTCGCACAGGGAGGTGGCTCGGTTGTTTTCGTACCTTTACTGATGTTGTGGCAGGCACGGTCCAGGGTGCACTCCAGGTCGCCAGGAAGCACTTCAGAAATTCCACACTGAGTGATTTGTAAGGCCTCCTTGTCTCTTTTCCCATGATGAAGCCCCTGACCTGCGTAGAACTAGGCCTGGCCTCCTCTGTGTCTCTCTCAACCATATGTAGTGCTGAGAACCTTTTGGTGGCTACTGCTATTACTTCTGCGATCCCTGGAACTCGGGTTGGTTGCGTTAAGCTACCTTTACACGCCGCAACTATGACTGGGAATTGGTAGCAACCGTACGTGCGCGTGCACGTTTTTAACGGTTGCTAACGATCGCCGATGCCGCATGTACATGCCGCAATTGCGCCCTCAACCTAAGGGAACGTGGCTCCCCGGAAGTTCCAACAGATCCTGCGGGAAACATCCTGTTGATTTCCGATGCCGCTTCACACGCCGCAATCAGTAGGAGAATGTGGGCGTACATGTTCTGCAGCACTAATACATAGGCGTGACAGAGTTGTGTATTCCGTGACGCTAACACGCTGATTGGACAACGCAATAGCGTCATGATTGGTCAGCCTGCGCAGGAAGGCTGGATAATACATGACGCCATTGCAATTGTGTAGTGTGAATGGTCAGCTCTTTAAATATGGCGCCCTGTGAAGGGACAGCCAATGGTTACACAGTAGCCACCACCAATCATCGCGGATGGGGCGCGGTATCAAACACGCTGTGGCACGCCTCTGGGAAATCACTAGGCGACGCAGATTCCATCCCTATCCCCCGTTTTCACGCCAAAACGAGGGCAATTCACCATTTGGGTTGCCTCTGATCTTAGAACACGGCTCAGAAACCGCAACCCGGAGCAACTGCGAGAAACCCGATCACTATCCCAAATTACACGCCGCGACTTCGTAGCAATTTCAAGGCAACTGTGACAAAAATCCCGAATGCCAGGCAGTTGCTACACCAAAGTGGCGGCGTGTAAATGTACCTTTACAGGTGTCCGGGAGACTGGAGTCTACTCGGTGATCCGGTGTTTTCTGCTGGGCTTGATGCTCTTCTGCAGACTCGGACTCCGGTGTCTGGGTTGCTTCCTGGGGTGAACAGATATGACTTCTCTGCCCCCAATCTGCTTCTTAATGTGTCTTTTACTTTGCCTATGACCCTCACTCTCGGGTCCTCACACTGGCTTGGCTGGTCTCTGGTACAGGCCTAGCGCGGCACCGTTCACCAGATGGTCTTCACAGTACTGCTCCGTACTGCACGGTCTAACTAACTCCTCCCCCAGGATCGGTATTTATAGGGGATCTTGCTTAAGGGCAGCAAGTGCAGCTCCCCTACAGGCCTGGGATGGAAGGTGCACAACACCACCTAAAGTAGCAGAATAACAAGCTACAATGTGCACAGTCATTAATACATTCATACTTTGATAGTTCCACATCAGTTCTAATCCCTGTGTATCTCCATGAATTTGATCCATTATATCAAGTCCAATATAGGGAAAAAGAGAAGCGGCGCTCACCCTTTTAGATGCCAAATCCTTTATAATGTCTTGCTCATACTAGCAAAGACAAATCAGCGGGGAGAGGGAGTGGGGGTCGGTGGACGACGGCTTGCCGTTTCGCAGCTCTTGCTGCTTCAACAGGTCCAGTGGCTTCACACTTGTACCCAGAAAAACTGTTGGTGCCCGGTTTTCTACATAACTGGAGACTGATCCATTATATCTTTTTTATTCATTTTCTTCTCTTTTCAATAACAGAATGAATTTGTTCCCCCTTTTTTTCCTTTCTTTTTTCTTGTGTTTTTTGTACATTTTTATAGAATTCATAACAAAAATTCTTTATTTTCCCCTTTGAGGAGGCGTCCTTGAGTTAGGATGAGGACATGCTCCCTCCTTCTTCCTTTGTGGTCATTTGTGACGTATGTAACAATTGTTTATGTCCTACTATATAATGTGACCCTTCACCATGATATGTAACATTGTTGGTTCCCTGAGGAAGGAGTCGGGTCTGACTCCGAAACGCGTCGGAAAATAAAGACGCCACTTGTGATGACCATTGCCTGACCGTCTCCTATTTGAAACAACGCAGGTCCGTGACCCACAGTCCATATCACTTTTCCTCACTACGGCAGAAGGAAAGAAATGGAAGATTTCCCACAACTGCAGAGGGAATTTGAGATCCCACATCAGGAGTTCTATAAATCTCTCCACCTCCAACATGTGTATCGAGCAGAAGGTTATTGTAGACAGTGATATTCCCCAAAACAAGATCTTCCAAATGTGGCACCCCAGGGGTTAATGTGCCACAGTAACATCACACGGGTTCCCTCCCCACAACACACTGACCTACACTAGCACCTCTGGGCCAGGAGGGGGAGCTAAACCAGCTCCCTTATATACTCCAGGTCAAGAGGAAGTAGTTAGTTCACAGTTCAGTACGAGGCAGTACTGTGAAGAGTCCAGTTCCTGGGAGAACTGAGGAAGGCTGTAGTGTAAAGGAGCTGTGCCAAGCTTCTCTACAGCCCGCTCATTGATTCCAGGCCTAGCCAGGGTTTGAGGAGAGGAGAGCTAAAGACAGAGAAACACATCTGGGAGCTTGAGTGCCATCACCACTCGCCCCAGAAGAGCTCACAGAACGGACACCCGATCCGAGACTGTGACTGACACACACAGCACAGTAAATCCAGGAATAGTGGAGTTTCTAGATCAACACTGTACCAGTGCAAAGCAACACGGCGGGGTCAGCACCACACAGAAGACTCAAGTTGCCTAGTCAAGGGGTACCAGAAAGGAGAGAGAGAGTGATACAGTGCCAGCAGCTCAGCTAGAAGCAGCCGCAGGGCCACACACACAGCACGAGGAAGCTAAGGACCCGGACAGGGTGGGAGCAACCCGGACCCAGTACAGACTCCATGGACAATCTGCTACAACATCTGCAGTAAAGCTTTGGAAACTACAGAAACGTGAGTGTGTATTCCTTCAACCCATCTCCACTATCCATCTCTTATTATCATATCCACCATAGACTATAACAACCACTGCCCCGGGGACTTCGCCTCTACCTACGGAGAGCAGTACCATCTAAGCTGCCTAACCTCATCCCCGGAGGTTCTGCCGCAGCGGTGGTCCCATTCCTGACCACACACCGTGGGTGGCGTCACGACAAACATTAATACCCTGTAATTATTCCCCTTTTACTTGCCAGGGCCCGGGACACGGTTCGGACCAGGACCCCTGTGACATCCCCCAGTAGCAACGCGGTCCAGTACCGAGTACCCCATCCCAGTGGGCTCGACACAAACAATTACTGATTCCAATATCTTGAGAGGAATCATTTCGGTGCTATATCATTATTTACTGAACCTAATTCCCCTCTAAACCTAAGGAAAAATGGGAAAGAGACATAGGCCTCATTGTAGAAAATCAATGGATGGAGGTTTTGGAGAGACTCCCTATCCTTAAGTGAAGCACATAGATTATCCCAGCTATATTAAATACATCAGAACTACAGGACCACTCAACTCTTATTGATATTGGATTTCTGTCTAATTCCCTATTTGGAAGATTTGAACACTGGTGAATAGGGCAAAACGGCAGAGTCTAGAATGTTCTACATGACAGGAAATTAATAGCACAATATTGGATATCGGAACTGACACCTGAGCCGCCCCAGGGCCGTGGGGTACCCGTTTCCGGGCGTTGATTCACAGGGGATGTCACTGGGGCCTGTGTCCGGTCCCTGGTGGTTGCTGAAAAATGTCAGTAAAAGTAATAAAAATAAAAGTAATTTGTGACGCCACCTACGGTTCCGGTATGGTTACTGATGCTGGGGATCAGTCCTCCGGGGTGATGGTAGGTCAGCAAGATGGTTACGCTCCCCGTAGGTGGAGCGGGATCACTGGGGCACTGGTAATAATTTTACAACCATGCAGTACCAATTTCACCACCTGTAATTGTTACCTGTTGCTGGTGCAGGATGGCTCTGATCTCTCGCTGGAGGACCTTCCTCTGACCAGGTCTGGCAGTGTCTGTGATCTGTTGTTGGTGCAGGATGGCTCTGATCTCACGCTGGAGGACCTTCCTCTGACCAGGTCTGGCAGTGTCTGCAATCTGTTGAAGCAAAGTGAAGACTTCCTCCATGCAATTGCTAACAACATTTATGCCTAGTATTATATATGGGTCATTTGCATTATTGGCTTCTGCTACTACTAGGATCCCCTGGTTCTGCAATTCCACCCTCCCCACCTTTATGAGCACTTCTCTAACCTCCATTACAGTGATTGGTTCACCAATAGATGCATTAAGGGTGAAGTCTATGTCATACTGTTTCAGTTCTGCATCAGCCCAATATTTCTTATAAAGGATATAGGGGATGTGGTCACCTGTGACCCGATGTCCAGCAGAGCAGATGTCGGGATTCCATCTAGTACAATGGACAGAAAAGGCTTCTGTCCGATAACCAGGTGGCTGAGCCCTGTTGATCTATTCCTGAGGATTGGCCCCGGCCTCCAGGGACTGCCCGTTTAAAGGACAGCTCCTGGCGATGTGGCCGGTTCGGTTGCAGCGGCGGCAGATGGGCTGCCCAGTGGAGCTGTAGTGGTCGGTGGTTCTTCCCCGGTACGCTGTGGCCTGCTTTGCTCTCATGCAGGGTACATCCTCCGGACTGTCGGCAAGTTGAATCAGTTGTTGAGGTCGGGGCTGGGGTCTTGGCGCTGGCTGTTGATTTTGCTGCAGCTGCAGAGCGTCCATCAGCTTGTTGATATTTTTGTTCATTTGGCGCATCTCAGCTCTCAGGGAATCATACTAGTTAGGCTGAGCAGATTGTACATTGTGCGTGGCTACAGACACGGGTAATGACTTCGCGGTAGCCTGCTCCTCACCACTGCACCACCATTTGATGGCAGCTTCATGGGTCTCTACTGGCCGCAACCCTTTAATGGCCATGTCCTTCAGGGTGCTAAAGTCAGCTTCTAGGTTGCTTAATGACCACCAGCATACAGTCTTATTGTCCTCGGGGAATAGCAGTCCCCGAGTGAATTGTTCAATTAAGCGCTTATTCTCATCGGGTACACTGGCGGGTCTGACATGTTTAAGGGCTCGCAACGCTTCCTCCAGACGCCAGGCATAAGCTCTAATATCATCTCCCGGCTTCTGGTAGCAGTGATGGAAGCGCATGCATATATCAGCCTCATTGCACTCCTCAAAAGTAGCTCTCAGTTTGTCAAATATAACAGCTGCTGATCTCCGTTCAGTGGCAGACCAGGACGCACTCTCTTATTCTGCTGTGCCAGTTAACTGTCCGAGTACCACGGCGGCGCGCTGCTGACCGGTCATCGCATACATATCTAGGACGCAGGTGATTTTTCTCCTTAAAGCATCCAACGTAACAGGGCGTCCGTCATGCTGGGACAACCACTTGACCCCCGGGATGTATGGGAGTGAGATCAGCATTATGAGGGCGATTGTGCCCGATGCGCTGGTCGTGCTGGCAGTGTCACTGGAAGCAGCCATGGTGGCTTTCGGGTTATTCCTAGGGTCAGTGCATGCGCTGTTATCGTCGCTGGAAGAGACCGACATGTTGGAGGCCCCCCTAGTGAATTACAGCCAGTTCTTAAACAGTTAAACAGTTCGGTAGTTTCTGGACTATGCCGCGGCACTCGGGAATGCTCGGCTGAGCGAGGGGCGGGCTTCAGTTTCACGCTCTACAGGCCGGCATGCCCCCTTTCTTCCCGCTCTTCGGTGCAGTAATGGCAGCATAATTTTAACAGTCACTAATACAGTTGAAATCACGGCACACAGTACCTGGTAATACTGGGCAAGGGATCCTGTTCGTGACGGTAGAAAGATATGTCGAGCCCCAGGCCCTGGGGTACACGGGTACCAGGCTCGGTGGGTGTATTAGGGGTGTCACGGGTGGCAGGGCCTGATCCCGTGGCCTGGGTGACACTTCAAAAAGGGTGTATTTACAAGGGATAAGAGTTTGTCATGTGACACCACCTGTAATACCTGGTGATTGGTCACCAGCGCCGCCATAGTCCACTGGAGGTAGATGGTAGTGCGGCTGAGTTGGAAAAGCTCCCTACAGGTGGAGCGGGGCCTCCGGGGCAGCATAGTGTGAAGGGGCAGCATGGAGTGAGGCTGTAGGTTGGGATGGGGAGTGATGGAGCAGTCTATAGGGGACACCGGGAGTGGAGAGGAATGACGCACACACACTGTCGAGGTCTCTTTTACCTTTTACTGGTGTTATATCAGGGCACTGACAGGTGACCAGGTGCACAGTGAGAACCCACAGCAAGTGGGTATAAGGCCTCCTCTGCTTCCCTACGGTTCCTGAAGCCCTGTCTGCTTGCAGCCAGACAGGCTTCCTTTCTCCTCAGGTCCTTGCTCTCTCCTCCTGTGTAAAAAATAAAATCCAATTTGCGCCATACTGTGTTAACAATAATTACCCTCGGTATATTTTTGTATTGCTCACCTTAACCAGTTGTGCCGTCCGCACAACTGGATATACAGTTAGGGCCAGAAATATTTGGACAGTGACACAAGTTTTGTTATTTTAGCTGTTTACAAAAACATGTTCAGAAATACAATTATATATATAATATGGGCTGAAAGTGCACACTCCCAGCTGCAATATGAGAGTTTCCACATCCAAATCGGAGAAAGGGTTTAGGAATCATAGCTCTGTAATGCATAGCCTCCTCTTTTTCAAGGGACCAAAAGTAATTGGACAATGGACTCTAAGGGCTGCAATTAACTCTGAAGGCGTCTCCCTCGTTAACCTGTAATCAATGAAGTAGTTAAAAGGTCAGGGGTGGATTCCAGGTGTGTGGTTTTGCATTTGGAAGCTGTTGCTGTGACCAGACAACATGCGGTCAAAGGAACTCTCAATTGAGGTGAAGCAGAACATCCTGAGGCTGAAAAAAAAGAAAAAATCCATCAGAGAGATAGCAGACATGCTTGGAGTAGCAAAATCAACAGTTGGGTACATTCTGAGAAAAAAGGAATTGACTGGTGAGCTTGGGAACTCTAAAAGGCCTGGGCGTCCACGGATGACAACAGTGGTGGATGATCGCCGCATACTTTATTTGGTGAAGAAGAACCCGTTCACAACATCAACTGAAGTCCAGAACACTCTCAGTGAAGTAGGTGTATCTGTCTCTAAGTCAACAGTAAAGAGAAGACTCCATGACAGTAAATACAAAGGGTTCACATCTAGATGCAAACCATTCATCAATTCCAAAAATAGACAGGCCAGAGTTAAATTTGCTGAAAAACACCTCAAGAAGCCAGCTCAGTTCTGGAAAAGTATTCTATGGACAGATGAGACAAAGATCAACCTGTACCAGAATGATGGGAAGAAAAAAGTTTGGAGAAGAAAGGGAACGGCACATGATCCAAGGCACACCACATCCTCTGTAAAACATGGTGGAGGCAACGTGATGGCATGGGCATGCATGGCTTTCAATGGCACTGGGTCACTTGTGTTTATTGATGACATAACAGCAGACAAGAGTAGCCGGATGAATTCTGAAGTGTACCGGGATATACTTTCAGCCCAGATTCAGCCAAATGCTGCAAAGTTGATTGGACGGCGCTTCATAGTACAGATGGACAATGACCCCAAGCATACAGCCAAAGCTACCCAGGAGTTCATGAGTGCAAAAAAGTGGAACATTCTGCAATGGCCAAGTCAATCACCAGATCTTAACCCAATTGAGCATGCATTTCACTTGCTCAAATCCAGACTTAAGACGGAAAGACCCACAAACAAGCAAGACCTGAAGGCTGCGGCTGTAAAGGCCTGGCAAAGCATTAAGAATGAGGAAACCCAGCGTTTGGTGATGTCCATGGGTTCCAGACTTAAGGCAGTGATTGCCTCCAAAGGATTCGCAACAAAATATTGAAAATAAAAATAGTTTGTTTGGGTTATGTTTATTTGTCCAATTACTTTTGACCTCCTAAAATGTGGAGTGTTTGTAAAGAAATGTGTACAATTCCTACATTTTCTATCAGATATTTTTGTTCAACCCTTCAAATTAAACGTTACAATCTGCACTTGAATTCTGTTGTAGAGGTTTCATTTCAAATCCAATGTGGTGGCATTCAGAGCCCAACTCGCGAAAATTGTGTCACTGTCCAAATATTTCTGGCCCTAACTGTAATTGCACACTTGCGAGGTCTTTGAAATAATGAATTTCACTCTTCTGGAATAATGTGAACAAATGGCGTCTTCAACGATTTCCTCGGAGGCCAAGGATCACGTGACAGCTCAGGAGGATTATCTAAATAACGAAGGCCAGGTCCTGTAGCCCAGAGCAGCTCCACATCCCCCTCCCCGTAGGGAGGATATGTAAGGTAATGAAGAAAGGATAGAGTATGTGGTAAGCACTAGGGAATAATTACAGCTCCACGGCCAGTAGTAAATTACCTTTAGGTTTTAATGAAAATGTGTACAACACGTGGGTCCATTAACCACGATGCATTTCAACGCAGTGTGCGTCTTTCTCAGTGTGCCCGTGGAGCTGTAATTATTCCCTAGCGCTTACCACATACTCTATCCTTTCTTCATTACTCTCCTCCTGTGTGGCCCACGTGTTACCCTCTCTGATCACTGCCTTGTGATGCCTCACTGCGGTGTCTGGCTCCCTCTCTCTGGACTCACAGGGGGACCGGGTGACTGAAGTCTCCACGGTGCGACGGGGTTTTCTGTAGTCCTGAAGTATCCTAGAGGTGCGGATCTCTGATGTCTGGTACGTCTCTGGGCGAACTTCCACTAGTTCCTCACTTCCTTTTGGCTCTGCTCCTTGCCTTCTGTCCCCACTCCTAGGCTTGCGGGACGTCAGAAGGGCCACTCCGGGTCACTGGCTCGGGCCTAACCGCGGCACCGACCACCAGGACGTCTTCGCAGCTCTCCAAGTATCTGCACACTCTAACTTCTCGCCCAGCAGCAGTATTTATAGGGGACCTCGCCTAAGGTCAGCAAGTGGTGCTCCCCCTACTGTGCCGGGGTGAAAGATGTTGCATGTAGTAGGTACCTGCTGTGGAAACCCAGCTGTGCATTACGGAAGCCTGTGGCTACCTGCGTGAGCAAGGCGCCACACCTGCCAAATGCTGGATTGGAGTAAGTGGCCCTGGAACCTCCAAAGGCACAATCATTATAATCCCTGGTGAGCCAGCGGAAGGGCGAGAATAGGTTGTCTGTTACAATGTGTGTTGGGCTTGGTTATGTGTTATATGCCTTTGATTATTGTGAATCCAATAAAGCCTTATCATTGTGTGGTTCCCTGACCCTGCGTTACCTGAGTAGTGTTCCGCCCACGGTTAAGCAGTTCAGGAGTTCAGTTGGGATGAGCCCTGATCCATGTGGTCTTTTCTAAAGGCGGCCGGGCCAACAGACGAGTACACCCACTGACACTCGCACTCCACACCAGATTACATCTGAATTCTCACAACTAGATGGGTGTAAACATTGTAATTCATTGAGACTTAGTCATGTATAGAGATGAGCAAACTTTTAGAACTTTGGGTTTTGCTGAATAGCCATATCTTCACCGAATAGATCAGCAAACAGTTCACTGAATTTCCGAGCCCCATTGAAATCAATGAGAGGCAAAATCAAGGTGTCACGTACCCGCTTCTCAGAATGTGACTTGTGGTTGTGCCTGCAAGGGTAAATCTATCTCCTCTCACTCAATCCAGCACTCAACCTCTGTCCTATGCTAAAAGTGAACCTAAATCACACCCCAACACAGACCACGCACCCAGCTTTACACATGCTGCCACTACTCACCGTCACCGAACATATAGTAGGCGATGAGTCCCCCTGAACTAAGACTGTTAGGCAATCAACAGGATCACACACTTTCTAGGGTTATGGATTTTTTTTTAGAATATATAAAGGTTCAAACTTATTTTTAAGCTTGAATAGAAAAGGTACAGTACCTACAATAAAAAGAAATAATAAAATATGGAAATAAAAAGGGACATACAAATATGCAAAACAGTTTTAAAATAAAAAGGGAGAAACTTACACAAATATCTAAACCTTGCAGACCAATGTATTCTGCTTTTCCTAAGGGAAGATGAATTATGGATCACAATCAGCTTGGCTGACCCTCAATCTATGAAGAGCTCATGGCTTTCATGCCTTCTTATAGGGTTTGGCATGAGACGAGTATCTAGCACACCCTTGGATCTCAATATTCTAATTATGGGTCTATGATTGGACTCCTCACTAATTTAGCCATGCATACATTATTTTCAAATGTTTTCTTCATCTTTTACAATCTCCTGGTCATTCCTGGCCATCTGTTGGTCTGTTTGATGCTCCCAAAAGTGTGAAATGTTTCCATTCCTGTGCTCGCAGGACGGCCCCCTGGAGAGATCCTGTATAAGAATACAGATCCTGTTTGATAAGCACAGGTTGCGACCTTTGTGTAGTGACACGGAATTTAACAATGAACTGCTCGGTCTGTATTCACTTTGGATACATATTTCACTACACAAGGGTTTAGAAAACCAGGGCTTGTGAATCAGTAGGCCAAACCACGGACTCCTCAATTTCTCTGATTCCGACTCCAACTCCTTCACACATGGTTCATGTTTAAGTGATACATTTATTGTAGTACAATGTGAAAATCAGAATAATTTTAATCATTATTATGATACAATAATAAAGATATTTATATAAGAACATAATTCATAATAATAAAATATTCAGCACATACTGCATTGAACTACTGTACCCAATTTATTATATATTATAGGAGTCAGAGGCGGTCCATGTTATACCAATTCCAACCCCACAGCCCTGTAGAAAACACTGTCAAAGGGGATCCAAAAGCTGCCAAAGCAGGTCAAATTAAGGGAAGACACTAGGAAAAGGGACAACTGTTCCCCAGAGTTTTTAGCATGGTGCATTATGGATGTATGGGACAAGGCCTGGGACAGCATTTCAAGCTTCTACATTGATCAGCAACAAGGAGATGAGTGAGAGGTGTAGGCGTCGTGCTCAGAGAGCCCTGCAAAATCACAAAACATACAAGAGAAAGACCCCAAGGAGAGTTTCCACAATTACAAAATTAGGACACGATACCATGAAAGTGGCATCAATTGACCCAGAATAATAATTGTATAGTTTTTTTAATCATGATAATAGCTTCTCCCCTGTGTGAGTTTTCTGATGTCTAATAAGATGCGATTTCTGTACAAAACATTTCCGACATTCTGAACATGAAAAAGGCTTCTCCCCTGTGTGATGTCTCTGGTGTATAACAAGATATGATTTATCTGCAAAACATTTCCCACAATATGAACATGAAAAAGGCTTCTCCCCAGTGTGAGTTCTCTGGTGTATAACAAGATATGATTTATCTGCAAAACATTTCCCACATTCTGAACATGAAACAGGCTTCTCCCCTGTGTGAATTATTTGATGTCTAACAAAAGCTGATTTATATGTAAAACATTTCCCACATTCTGAACATGAAAAAGGGTTCTCCCCTGTGTGACTTCTCTTGTGTATAGCAAGGTTGCATTGCCGTCCAAAACATTTCCCACATTCTGAACATGAAAAAGGCTTCTCCCCTGAGTGAGTTCTCTGATGTATAACAAGAGCTGATTTATATGTAAAACATTTCCCACATTCTGAACATGAAAAAGGCTTCACTCCAGTGTGACTTCTCTGGTGACTAATAAGATCTGACTTATATGCACAACATTTCCCACATTCTGAACATGAGAAAGGCTTCTCCCCTGTGTGACTTCTCTTGTGTATAGTAAGGTGGCATTGCCGTACAAAACATTTCCCACATTCTGAACATGAAAAAGGCTTCTCCCCTGAGTGAATTCTCTGATGTGTAACAAAACCTGATTTAAATGTAAAACATATCCCACATTCTGAACATGAAAAAGGCTTCTCCCCTGTGTGAATTATTTGATGTCTTACAAGTTTTGATTTTTCTACAAAAGATTTCCCACATTCTGAACATGAAAAACGCTTCTCACCTGTGTGACTTCTCTTGTGTATAGCAAGGTGGCATTGCTGTCCAAAACATTTCCCACATTCTGAACATGAAAAAGGCTTCTCCCCTGTGTGAGTTCTCTGATGTGTAACAAAAGCTGATTGATATGCAAAACATTTCCCACATTCTGAACATGAATGCGGCTTCTTCCCTGTATGAATTTTTTCATGACTAACAAGATCTGATTTCAGGTTAAAATATTTCCCACACTTGGAACAAGAAAATCTGCTTTTTTCTGTGTGAATGTTTTGATGTTCAACAAAAGTTGTTTCAAGGGTTTGTTTTGTGCTGCCTCTGTTGTGACTTTTATTCTTCTTAGTAGTCTGTGATGATTCAGAAGATTGGACCTGTTTCATAGGATCAGATGATAGATCTTTGCTGTGAAGGGATGATGGGATATCTGGAGTAATGACATTCACATCAATTGTATCCTGGGTGGTTTCAAGTTCATCTGATTTATACATTGAAGATGTCAGTTCTCCTTCTGATCTCCTGGTACAGTCATCTGACAAGAATAAAACAAATTGCTATTTTTGAATACATTATACCTAAAATTAATATATTTGAAATTTTCTACTTAAATTGTCCATAGAAATGACAAGTTATGTTGATAAAAGGCAATAACAGTTCAGTCTAATAGGAGACCTCATAGCATGGACCAGTAGAGCAGAGGGTTCAGCTGCTTCTTCATTCTGCCTCCCAAATAGAGGAATAAGAAGTCACAAAAAATCTATGTAGATGAAAATAATAATAATAAAAACTTCTACTCAACACACAAAAAACAAGACCCCATTCACATTAAGGGTTTCCACATTATTAGTGGCTCAAAACATCTCTTGTAAAGTAACATGGCTTCCTTATACCAATCCAGCAAACATCAGCTCCCTAAGGCCAGGGCCACACTTGTGTCTGCAATCCAGTTACTGGATCCAGTTTTTGACATGTTCAAATCTTATAGCAGGATCCGGTAATGCCCCCATAGACTCCAATGCAAAAACCGGACTGCAACAGTGCAATCCCCTTACTGGATTGAGTTTTTGAGAAATCAGTTTTAAATGGGGTCTGCAACGTTTTTTGGTGCATTTTCAAAAACACATGCGTATTTTTAACATCGGGGATCTGGTAAAAATACATCAAACATGGCAAGGGGAAAAACTGCATCCAGTAGACGGATACATGCTCCCAAAGTGTGGCCCTAACCTAAGTCTACTCTCCCCGTCACTTCTGAGCCTTGTAGAGTGCACAAACTACATGTATTCATTTTTGCTCCCAAAGATGCACCATGTCTTATTTTCAGGGGGCGTCTTATTTGTCCATGAACAAGAATTCATATTTAATGGTGAACAAAAAAAAAAAATAAACATTTTTCATCCCCTTGAAGCCCCCAATACATTATCCCTATAATCCCCTTGCAGCCCCTAATAAGATATTTCCTTGCGGCTCCCAATAAATTATGCCCATCATCCCCTTGGGGCCCCCAATAAGTCATCCCCATCATACGGCCCACAATATGGTATTAGAATGAAAACACACAGGGACACACACACACACACACACACAGGGATACACACACAGGGACACACACACAGGGACACACAGGGACACACACACAGGGACACACACACACAGGAAAACACACAGGGACACACACACACACAGGGACACACACACAGGAAAACACACAGGGACACACACACACACACAGGAAAACACACAGGGACACACACACACACACAGGAAAACACACAGGGACACACACACACACACAGGAAAACACACAGGGACACACACACACACAGAGACACACACAGGGACACACACACAGGGACACACACACACACAGGAAAACACACAGGGACACACACACACAGGGGGACACACACAGGGACACACACAGGGACACACACAGGGACACACACACACACACAGGAAAACACACAGGGACACACACACAGGGACACACACAGGGACACACACACAGGGACACACACAGGGACACACACAGGGACACACACAGGGACACACACAGGGACACACACACACACAGGAAAACACACAGGGACACACACACACAGGGACACACACACACAGGGACACACACACACAGGGACACACACACACAGGAAAACACACAGGGACACACACACACAGGGACAAACACAGAGGAAAACACACAGGGACACACACACGGGGACACACACAGGGACACATACACAGGGACACACACACATAGTGACACACACAAACAGTAAGAATATCCAAATCCAGGGATGGTGTATGTACAGTCCGCGCTGCTGGAAATAATCAGTCCAAAGTCTTGAGTAAAGGACCCCCCTTCTTTATTTTCCACCTACGCGTTTCGGTGCTACTCCAAGCACCGTCATCAGGGCATTACATGTGACATACAAGCTCATCTTATATATCAGATAAACCGGATGTATCATCAAGTTAGACGTCACTGATGACTAGCAAGTCATCATCAATGATGGTCGGTGCATCCCATCCTTTGAAAAAAAGGCGGCACATGGTCCCTTCTGATGACCCATTCATCTCTCAAAATACGTGCCCAGAATTAGGGTAAAAAAAAAACAATACAAATCAATAAAAAACTGAATGTGAATTCCCTAAAAAAAAATTTATTTATTAAAGTTAAAATAATGAAATTAAAAAAAGATCGGTGTATAAATATTAAAAAGGGGGTGAATTGTGTTTGGAAGTCATCAGAGAGTATATCCAACACTATATGGTCTGGATTCAGTGGTGCTTTATCTGAGGTTCCACCACATCAGTGTGATCATTATCATCCTGCCCCAATAGCAGCTCAATCCATAGATAAAGAATGGAAAAAAATATATATATAATAAATATAATATATATAATAAGTGAGTGAAAATGTCATTGGAAAGTGAAATAAGGAGGAGAACTGTGCAATAAAAATGTGTTAAAAGCATATGAGTGAATAAATGAATAAATATATATGAAAAAAAATTTTTTTTAATTTTTTTTTTTTTTAAGTGTACAACTAGTGTATTTTTATTTCAATTAGTCTATATGTGTCTCATAAAAATACTACCAACGAACAAGCAACCAGATGGACCATGTGTTACTTAGGGCCACGTCACACACACAGATCTCTGCAGATATTGTTCACAGATCTCTGGTTGCAGTGAAATCATGGACACATTGTTCCATTTTGTGGCTGCCAAACAATTCTCTGAGGATCTGAATAAAGAACTGTTGCTCTACATAAAGATGGTGAAGACTAAAAAAAGCCTTTCCATTGTCAACCGCAGCAGCTGAGTGCACGTGTCAGCGTCATATCCAGAGGTCGTCTTGTCAGAATAGCTGTATGAGTGCTGCCAGCATTGTGCAGAGGTTACAGGGGTGGGGGGTCCGCCTGACAGTGCAAACACCATAATCCTCACACTGCATCACATCAGTCTGCATGGCGGTCATCAAAGAAGGAAGCCTCTTCTAATGATGATGTACAAGAAAGCCTGCAAACAGTTCACTGAAGACAATAGACTAAGGACATGGATTACTGGAACCGTCCTGTGGTCTGGTGAGACCAAGATAAAATTATTTGGTTCAGATTCTGTCAATCATGTATGGCGTCAATTAGGTGGGGAATACAAAGACAAGTGTGTCTGCCTACAGTCCAGCATGGTGGTGGGAGCTCCATGATCCATGATCAGTGCTGCCGGCTGTGGGAAAACCATAAATGCCAACATGTACTGTGACATACTGAAGAAGAGCATGATCCCCTACCCAGGGGTGAACCTAGCCTCTCAGCTGCCTGAGGCGAACTGCAGAACGGCGCCCCCCCCCCCTCACAGTAAATGTTTTAAAATCGGTAGAAATAGATCTGGTTTATACAGAGCTATATCTGTCTTGTAAAAATGAGAATTGTGGCCATTTTAATTTGGAGGCATAGACAAAAAGACGTCCAGACACAAGGATGTCAGCGCCATCACATGCACATACAAGGACCACACAGGAGAATCCAGAACAAGGATGTCAGCGCCATCACATGCACATACAAGGACCATACAGAAGAATACAGAACAGAGATCATTAATGGCAATGGCAGCTTGGTACAAGCTACAGACACACAATGATGGTGGCAGAGCTGTGGTCCTGTAGGCAGACACAGTCCTTGATCATTATAGCAGAGGAGGCAGCACTGATTGCCAACATATTGTCTGACTAGTCAGACCAGTCCACCATGCAGCGACCTGCAGTCTGAGCATCAAAAGCTGCCACTGCACTAAGGCACCTTCCACATCAGCGGTAATCGCTGATCGCGGCAGTTGCGGTGAAAAAAACGCAACTGCCGCAGTTACCGCATAACGGCTGCACTTGCAGTTCACTTGAGGCAAGCCCCATGCAATGTCTACAGTTTTTTCGCGGCCGCATCTGCCGAAACCGCACTTGCCGCACACTTACCGCAAGCCCCTAGACATTGCATGGGGCTTGCCACAAGTGAACCGTAAGTGCGGCCGTTATGCGGTAACCGCGGCAGTTGCGTTTTTTTCACCGCAACTGCCGCGATCAGCGATTACCGCTGATGTGAATGGGGCCTAAGCTGGAGAAATGGTGCGTCTTCCCCAACAGACCACGCCTCCTTCTCCCAAAACACTTAGCCAATCACAGGCGCAGCACATGAGGCTGTCCAGAGCTAATAGCGGGGGCCTTCCTATTGGGTTGAGTAAGGGATGTGGGAGTGGGAAGGGGGACAAGTGCCACCGACCAACCACCACTCAAGAGAAGCATGGCTGGATGCCTGTATGTACCGAGGGGAGGCATTGGAGGCAGCATATGTGAAAGGGACAATGCATCCTGCACCAGGGGCGCACATAGGAATCATGGGACCCCATAGCAGAAGTTCTAATTGAATTGGGCCCTTTACCCCCACAAAAAATATTTGGCTCAGGCTGGATCACTCTCTTTCAACTTTGTGGCCGTTACAAAGTAATTTTCCTCCTATTGGAGCCCCTAGATTCCTTTTTCATTGCCCCCATAAAGTACGATGCCAACAAAAGGGCCCCCCAAACCCTGTATGATCCCCCACAGTGATGCCTACCCCTGCAAAGTATGATGACCTGACTATACCCCCTCAACTATCCTGCCACAGTATGATCCCCAACTGTGACCCCCACACAGTCTTCTATACAGTATAAAGGACCTATGTACAGTACGGTATAATGGCCCCCAACACAGCCCTCCATAAAGTATAAAGGCGCCCTCTTAGAACTTCAAGTATTATCATGCCCTCCACAGAGCCCCCCAAATATTATAATTAAATCCATATAGTATAATTGGCTCCATTAGTCCTCCATATATTATAATGCACCCCCATATTCCTCCATATATTATAATGCACCCTCATAGTCCACGATATAATACAATGCACCATCCATAGTCTTCCATATAAC
Organism: Allobates femoralis; assembly: GCA_033576535.1. Lineage (NCBI taxonomy): Eukaryota > Metazoa > Chordata > Amphibia > Anura > Aromobatidae > Allobates > Allobates femoralis. The sequence goes on from JARQOC010000006.1 coordinate 502,384,711, forward strand.
ATAATGCACCCCCTGTAGTCCTCCATATAGTATAATGCCAGCGTGCAAGCCTGTATCAAGGGCAAGGATACAACCTTTGAAGTATATGAATGTCAAAGGTGGTGAAGGGGTTAAATTACATGATATACTTGTATACAGCATACAAATACTGGACAACACATGCTCATTACATACATCATACATGTCCATAGTACACACATACTATATAACAGATGCACAGCAGGTACACATCATATACACAGAACATGCATGCAGGACAAGTGTATATACACACTTCAGTATACTCAAAACATATCCTAAATACACACAGAGACACAACCCACACACCACAGACACAACCCATACACAGAGATACATCCATACACATAAAGACATACAATCCGCACGCAGACACAATCCGCATGCACACAACCCACACACCACAGACACAACCCACACACAGAGACACAATCCATACACATAAAGACATACAATCCGCACGCAGACACAATCCGCATGCACACAACCCACAGACAAAACCCATGCAGATACAGACACAGCCCACACACATACATACACAGAAATACAACCCACACACATGCAGAAATACAAAACCACACACACACACCCCACACACACAGAGACACACCCCACACACACACAGACACAGACACACCCCACACACACACAGACACACCCCACACACACACAGACACACCCCACACACACAGACACACCCCACACACACAGACACACCCCACACACACAGACACACCCCACACACACAGACACACACCACACACAATATATATAAGGGAGTTATCTGCTGCGACACTAAACACTATGTGCACTTTTAATGAGTGCCAGCAGTAGCTAAACTGCACAGCTAATACAGACACAATGTGAATAGGGGTATAGCAATCACTGCTCTAGATACAATGCAAAATGGAAGACTTAGCTTCAACAGTAGCTACTGCGGAGTGCCCGGAAACCAACGCCAAGCTCCCTCCCTATCCCCCTTCCCCCGCCCTGTGACCAGCTGAGGCCTCCATTTTGTCTGAGTCCAACACATACTTTTCTTGTTTTTAATCAGAATAGAGGCATATAAACCCAGCATCTCACATACCACCATTAGTCATAGCGTTAGGACCCGGAAAAACGGAAGCACCTTGGCGTTGGTTTCCGGGCACTCCGCAGTAGCTACTGCTGAAGCCAAGTCTTCCATTTTGCATTGTATCTAGAGCAGTGATTGCTATACCCCTATTCACACTGTGTCTGTATTAGCTGTGCAGTTTAGCTACTGCTGGCACTCATTAAAAGTGCTCATAGTGTTTAGTGTCGCAGCAGATAACTCCCTTATATTTAATGTATTTTTTCTGCTTGCACCAACACTTAGAGGTTGATGGCAGTCATTCATATTATTTAGTTACACCCCACACATAGACACACCCCACACACAGAGACACACCCCACACACAGAGACACAACCCACACACAGAGACACAACACACACACACAGACACACCCCAGACACAGACACACCCCAGACACACACAGATACACCCCACACACACACAGACACACCCCACACACACAGACACACCCCACACACACAGACACACCCCACACACAGAGACACAACCTACACACAGAGACAAAACCTACACACACAGACACAACATACACACAACCCACACACAGAGACAAACCCCACACACAGAGACACAACCCACAGAGACACAACATACACAGACACAAGTCAAACACAGACACAACCCAAACACAGACACAACCCAAACACAGAGACACAACTCACACACACAGACACAACATACACAGAGACAAAACCCACACACACAGACACAAAACACACACACAGAGACACAACATACACAGACACAACCCAAACACAGACACAACTCACACACAGAGACATGGAGACACACTCCTCTGTGCTGTAGGGGTGGAGGTTGGTGTACATGTGCAGCTTTACCTGCTCACAGCAGCTGAGCACCTCACCCACTCTGTGTCGGGACTGTCCAGCAGGAGAGCGGTGATCTGGTGGATTAGAGCTGCTTCTCCTCTGGATCTTCCAGCAGAGGTGACTTCTCTCACCTCTTCACTTCAAAGACCGCGCCATGCAGGAGATGGAGAGCATTGGCCAATCAGCTCTTCTGTCACTCAGTTTGATGCAAGAGGTTAATTGGCCAGTGCTCTTCTCCTGCAGGACACGCCCCCTCTGAGTTGCTGTGGTCACGCCCCCTCTGTGAGTTGCTGTGGACACGCCCCCTCTGTGAGCTGCTGGACCCGTAGGGTAAAAGCCGCTGCACAGTCAGTGCACACATTAAAGTGCAGGTTCCCCCAGCATAGAGCGGCGCTGCACTGCGTGAGATACTGCAGGATGTCAGGGGAAGAAGAGCTGCCATAGGCAGTATCTGATAGAGCGGCCCTTCAGCACCTCCGCAGATGCCGCCTGAAGCAACTGTCTCAACTTGCCTTATGAGAGATGCGGCCCTGCCCCTACCTTCAGAAATGGGGCTGAGGAGCAGTATTCACACATGATGACGACCCCAAACACACCCCTAAGATGATTACTGCCTTGATATAGAAACTGAGGGTAAACGTGCTGCACTGGCCAAGCCTCTACAGACCTAAACCCTATTGAGCCTCTGTGGGGTATTCTCACACAGAAGATAGAGGAGCGAAAGGTCTCTAACATCCATCAGCTTTCACGATGGTCTCCCTTTCTAGGAGACTTGTGACTGCATTGGACCTAAGTCTCATGTCTGAATTGAGACTTCATTTTACTCATGTCCTTTTCCTTTGGCACTGGAGGAGTTAACAAGCTAGCTGGGCCTTGTCCAGGTGTGGCCACTCTGTGATCACCTCTGCCTTTATAGCATCACAGGGTTCCAGCATGCTTTACTGGAGATTGAACTTCATTCCTGGCCAAGATCCTGAGGTGTAAGGAGCTCTGTGGAGAACCTCTTACTGTCAATCTGTCTGCTGACTCGTGAAGCATCAGCAGACGTGAAGTAGCTGTCCTGGTGTCCTTTATCTTTCTTCCCCTTCCCTAATGTCTCTTATGGTAGTGGATGTGACCAGTGCTCCTGCCAGCCTTCCCTAGTGAGGGACCAGTGGGGGACTTAGGTTTCCTGATCGGTGACAATGTGAAAGAACTCATATAGGTACGGTAGGGAGATCAGGGCAGAGCCGCAGGTGAGTGCAGGAGGTCACCTCTCCCCCATTCCCTATGAGCAGGGCCCTCCATTGTATTTATCCCTTTGGTGTTTCCCTGTTGTTTTTCGTTGTTGCGCACCGGACATTGTTGGTCCGTGCGTCACTGTCCCGCACGGTTGCTGGACATCCCCTTAGTCCAAGCGTGACATCAGCTCCAGACCGAGATTCTTTTTTTTTTTCTTGGACCCATTAGGTATCCTGCAGCTGCATTAGCCCAGTTTAAGCAGACTCTTTCACAGTAGGTGACGGATCTGCGGGAACAGGTGGTGCAGCAGTTGTGTTATATCGCGGGTTTGCTGTTCTCTGCCCAGGCTCAGACCCAGCCAGAACCCAATATTTCCCTCCCTGATAGGTTTTTGGAGGGGCGTGATAAATTCCGGGCATTTCAGGAGGCCTGCAAATTATATTTCAGGCTCTGCCCACGTTCATCAGGGAGCGAAGAATAAACAGTGGGGATCGTTGTCTCCCTGTTGCGGGGAGATCCTCAGTTCTAGGTTTTCTCTCTACCAATCGACTCTCCATTCAATGCGGTTGGTAGATGAGTTTTTGCGGCTTTGGCCCATGTCTATGGAGACCCTGATGGTGTTTCTCTGGCAGAGTCGAGTCTCCATAGACTCCGGCAGGAGACGCAGCCGGCTGAGGAGTACTGTTCAGAGATCCAGAGGTGGCCGCGGACACCCAATGGAATGACCCGGCTCTAAGGAGTCAGTCCTGTCATGGATTGTCTAGTGGCTCCAGGAGTCCATGGCTCAGTTCTCACCTCCAGAGTAGCTGGAAGCCGCTATGTCTCTTGCCATCAGAATTGATCAGCGCCTCATGGAAAGACCCATTTGGCTCCAGCCCCCTGTTCTCCCCATGGTGGAGGTCTCACAGGTGCAGGTGGATGAACCAATGCAGATAGGGGGGCTGTCCCCTCGTGTTGGGTCGCCTGTAGTTCGCTGTGGGGGCATGTTTTTGCTGTGGGCAGAAGGGTCACCTCGTGAGTGTTTGACCATCCATCCCCAGATGACCATCTCAAAAGCCATCTCTCCGTGGGTGGCGGCCTAGGCGTGTATGTGTCCTCCGTTTTCCCCTCTTTTCCAGCTAATATCTCTCCGGGACATAGAGAGGATCCCTTTCCCACTCACAAGGGTTATATTAGGTCTCAGTCTCCCCTTCAGGGATCTGTGGGAGGGGTTGTCCATACTGGGATGCCGACTCCTGAATGTACGGTACCTAAGCCGGTTCTGTCAGTGGCGTCTGCTCCCACTACACCGTCTGAAGAGCCGCCCTTCCCAGATCATTTTGAGGAAGGCGACCTGGGCATATACATTTCATCTGTACTTTCCTCTCCTCTGCTTAATGTGTGTAAGGTGCAACCGGAGAGATGGCACACTGCTTCTCCCTCTGCCCAGGTTCTTTCTGGACCTATGTGCCCCCCCGGGAGACGTGGTGGTGGTGGGGCAGGGGGGGGTTGTTTCTACAGCAGTTCTTCATCCTGAGGGTGGGAGTGGAAGGTTTCGGGGTGACACCTCAATTGTCGGTTCTTCAAGGGGTGGTTCACATTTCAATAAACGCATGCCTGGTAATAAACGTACATGTCCGGACCTACGTGTGAATGACTGTGTGTGGGTGTCCACTAATACCATCAAGTGGACGTGTGCTTAGGGAGCTCTGGGTTTGTCTGTCCGTATCGGGTGACGGACATTATTGACCCTTCTGCCGTCCGGTTGGAGGTGCCCTCAGTACTTGTGTATCACCGGTCATGTTTAATACCATTTTTAGAGAACTCATATGGGGTAAAAAACAAGCCAAAATCTAATTAGAAACAATACAGAGAGGAAAGGAAGGAGGACTGGTGGTACCAAATCCGTGGGTGTATTATGTAGCGGTGCAGGGACAGCACATCAGAGGGTGAGGAGAAATGGCTTGTGTAGGGTCAGTATACCGAATACTAGTATATATGACCGGAAGGAGACGGCTGACTCAAGGGTTAGAGGATGGTGGAGAGAAATGGCTTGTGTAGGGTCATTATACCGAATACTAGTATATATGACCGGAAGGAGACGGCTGACTCAAGGGTTAGAGGATGGTGGAGAGAAATGGCTTGTGTAGGGTCAGTATACCGAATACTAGTATATATGACCGGAAGGAGACGGCTGACTCAAGGGTTAGAGGATGGTGGGGAGAAATGGCTTGTGTAGGGTCAGTATACCGAATACTAGTATATATGACCGGAAGGAGACGGCTGACTCAAGGGTTAGAGGATGGTGGAGAGAAATGGCTTGTGTAGGGTCAGTATACCGAATACTGGTATATATGACCGGAAGGAGACCGCTGACTCAAGGGTTAGAGGATGGTGGGGAGAAATGGCTTGTGTAGGGTCAGTATACCGAATACTAGTATATATGACCGGAAGGAGACCGCTGACTCAGGGGTTGGAGGACGGTGGAGAGAAATGGCTTGTGTAGGGTCAGTATACCGAATACTAGTATATATGACAGGAAGGAGACAGCTGACTCAAGGGTTAGAGGACGGTGGAGAGAAATGGCTTGTGTAGGGTCAGTATACCGAATACTAGTATATATGACAGGAAAGAGACCGCTGACTCCAGGGTTAGAGGACGGTGGAGAGAAATGGCTTGTGTAGGGTCAGTATACCGAATACTAGTATATATGACCGGAAGGAGACGGCTGACTCAAGGGTTAGAGGACGGTGGAGAGAAATGGCTTGTGTAGGGTCAGTATACTGAATACTAGTATATATGACAGGAAGGAGACGCTGACTCAAGGGTTAGAGAGGATGGTGAGAGAAATGGCTTGTGTAGGGTCAGTATACCGAATACTAGTATATATGACCGGAAGGAGACGGCTGACTCCAGGGTTAGAGGATGGTGGAGAGAAATGGCTTGTGTAGGGTCAGTATACCGAATACTAGTATATATGACAGGAAGGAGACGCTGACTCAAGGGTTAGAGGACGGTGGAGAGAAATGGCTTGTGTAGGGTCAGTATACCGAATACTAGTATATATGACCGGAAGGAGACGGCTGACTCCAGGGTTAGAGGATGGTGGAGAGAAATGGCTTGTGTAGGGTCAGTATACCGAATACTAGTATATATGACAGGAAGGAGACGCTGACTCAAGGGTTAGAGGATGGTGGAGAGAAATGGCTTGTGTAGGGTCAGTATACCGAATACTAGTATATATGACCGGAAGGAGACGGCTGACTCCAGGGTTAGAGGATGGTGGAGAGAAATGGCTTGTGTAGGGTCAGTATACCGAATACTAGTATATATGACCGGAAGGAGACGGCTGACTCAAGGGTTAGAGGACGGTGGGGAGAAATGGCTTGTGTAGGGTCAGTATACCCAATACTAGTATATATGACCGGAAGGAGACGGCTGACTCAAGGGTTAGAGGACGGTGGAGAGAAATGGCTTGTGTAGGGTCAGTATACCGAATACTAGTATATATGACCGGAAGGAGACGGCTGACTCAAGGGTTAGAGGACGGTGGAGAGAAATGGCTTGTGTAGGGTCAGTATACCGAATACTAGTATATATGACAGGAAGGAGACGCTGACTCAAGGGTTAGAGGACGGTAGAGAGAAATGGCTTGTGTAGGGTCAGTATACCGAATACTAGTATACATGACCTGAAGGATACGGCTGACTCAAGGGTTAGAGGATGGTGGAGAGAAATGTCTCGTGTAGGGTCAGTATACCGAATACTAGTATATATGACCGGAAGGAGACGGCTGACTCCAGGGTTAGAGGATGGTGGAGAGAAATGGCTTGTGTAGGGTCAGTATACCGAATACTAGTATATATGACCGGAAGGAGACGGCTGACTCAAGGGTTAGAGGATGGTGGGGAGAAATGGCTTGTGTAGGGTCAGTATACCCAATACTAGTATATATGACCGGAAGGAGACGGCTGACTCCAGGGTTAGAGGATGGTGGGGAGAAATGGCTTGTGTAGGGTCAGTATACCGAATACTAGTATATATGACCGGAAGGAGACGGCTGACTCCAGGGTTAGAGGATGGTGGAGAGAAATGGCTTGTGTAGGGTCAGTATACCGAATACTAGTATATATGACCGGAAGGAGACAGCTGACTCAAGGGTTAGAGGATGGTGGGGAGAAATGGCTTGTGTAGGGTCAGTATACCGAATACTAGTATACATGACCTGAAGGATACGGCTGACTCAAGGGTTAGAGGATGGTGGAGAGAAATGGCTTGTGTAGGGTCAGTATACCGAATACTAGTATATATGACCGGAAGGAGAACGGCTGACTCCAGGGTTAGAGGATGGTGGAGAGAAATGGCTTGTGTAGGGTCAGTATACCGAATACTAGTATATATGACCGGAAGGAGACGGCTGACTCAAGGGTTAGAGGATGGTGGGGAGAAATGGCTTGTGTAGGGTCAGTATACCCAATACTAGTATATATGACCGGAAGGAGACGGCTGACTCCAGGGTTAGAGGATGGTGGGGAGAAATGGCTTGTGTAGGGTCAGTATACCGAATACTAGTATATATGACCGGAAGGAGACGGCTGACTCCAGGGTTAGAGGATGGTGGAGAGAAATGGCTTGTGTAGGGTCAGTATACCGAATACTAGTATATATGACCGGAAGGAGACAGCTGACTCAAGGGTTAGAGGATGGTGGGGAGAAATGGCTTGTGTAGGGTCAGTATACCGAATACTAGTATATATGACCGGAAGGAGACCGCTGACTCAAGGGTTAGAGGACGGTGGGGAGAAATGGCTTGTGTAGGGTCAGTATACCGAATACTAGTATATATGACCGGAAGGACGACGGCTGACTCAGGGGTTAGAGGATGGTGGGGAGAAATGGCTTGTGTAGGGTCAGTATACCGAATACTAGTATATATGACCGGAAGGAGACGGCTGACTCAGGGGTTAGAGGATGGTGGGGAGAAATGGCTTGTGTAGGGTCAGTATACCGAATACTAGTATATATGACCGGAAGGAGACGGCTGACTCAAGGGTTAGAGGACGGTGGGGAGTTTTAGCACTGATGAGATTTCATATCTTTATCTCCGAACTTATAATTTGTCAGTAACATGAAGCGTCTCTCAGAATTGTTATTATCATTTTCGGTTAGGATTAAACATGAATTTAGTACATTTCTTCACATCCCACAGTAGGTGAAACATCTTTATTCACACAAAGGCATGCCACAGAGTAGATTTACACCAGGTTTAATTGCAGCAGAACGCAGCAAAACCTGTCCTGGTTCCAAGGATCCTGGTGTCCTTGCCAGGAGATTTGCTGCGTTTTTCACGTGCTTTTTGTGCGTTTTTTCCTGCATTTTTGCCATTGACTGCAGGAAAATAATTAACATGTCAATGCTCTCCCATCTGCAGCAAAACCGCAGGGATTTGACAGTTCTTGTCACTTGCAAAACCAACATGTGGGCACAGCGCTCCTGTGAAACACATTGGTTTTGCTGGTAATCCAAACCGCAGGAACAAATTAGCATAAATTAGCATAAACCCAATGGTGAACTGCATCCATACCTCTCTCCACACATAGCACAAGTATAATATAGGGGCTTATATAGCACCATGCTCTACATGTACAGCAGGGGTGGGGAACTCCAGTCCTCGAGGGCCGCAATCAGTGCAGGTTTTCAGGATTTCCTTAGTGTTGCACAGGTGATAACATAATCACTTGCACTGGTGAGGATTCCAATCCCTGTGCAATACTAAGGAAATCGTGAAAACCTGCACTGATTGCGGCCCTCGAGGACTGGAGTTCCCCACCCCTGATGTACAGCATGGGGAAGGGATGGAAGAGGAGCTATGCCCATGCCATACACAGCGGAGTCAGTATATACACATATCTGGGCTCCAACCACAATAGTGGATCACATCAGGGGAGCGGCCATGTGCCATCATTGATGTTTAGCTCATTAAATGTCACAGTCACTATTGACTGAAGGAGAATGCTCCCTCTGTCGCCTCACTGGCCTCAGTCTGTATGGAAGCCTATTAGATCCTGCTATAGACAATATGTTATAGGCCGGCTGTTAGGAGAATATCATCAGGATGAGATAATACCCTCATTCCCCCAGAATGCGCACTGTCACATATTGAACCCGGTATAGGGTGTAGGAAAGAGGGACGGTCCACTCCCTCCGCACCGGGTCTTACAGGTTTCCCTGGAAGGAGACACGGGGTTAAAAGCCTGGTTAAGAGACAGGGCGGGTTTCCCTGTGGACAGTTTAGGCCTGAAGCTGAAGCAGCAGCATCTATCAACCGGACAGGTCAAGAGCTCCAGGGGTTGTGTGCGCTAATAACACGGCCTAGCCTGGGAGGGTTGGGAGCTCTGTGCGACCTCAGCCGGAGAGCTCATAACCGGAAGGGACCGGGTTACTATCTGTGAACTGTATCCATTGTACCCGGCTGCGACCCGGATTCCGGCATCTTGTGCCACCGCTGGGTTTACAGCAATAAATCCGGGTGCTGTAGGAATACTACTACCGGGCTCAACGTTTTTCCTGTCTTGCAATCACCGCGCTGCCCCACAGTGGGAAAAAGCCCACTAACAGCCACAGTTTAATTATTATGGGGTTATGGATATTTAAAATAATCAATTTCCATGCTTTTTAGAGCTGAAGCCAGTTGTAAATAAGACAGGAATAACACACATACAGGAAGGTGTGATGGGGTCCACTGAAACCCTTGTGGAGGATTCCTCTGTTACCAGTGTGGCACCCCTGAGGCTCCAGTCGTCACAGAGGTACTGCACCTCAGCCAGAGGTGTGCTACTCCACTCTCGGATAAGAAGGGGACACTACCTGGGACGTACACACGAGCATCCAACACCACACCACTCCAAGCCAGAGGATCTGGGCGGACCCTGGTGAAGGAGGGAACTAGGTAGGGGGAGTGGGGTGGAGGAAGGAGATAAGAGGAGCACACCAGGAAGTAGTGGGAGGAGTAGTAACCACAAGGAGAGAGAGAGGAGTGAGGAGTAGAGGAGTCGCAGGAGAGATGTGAGGAAAGGCGTCCTGGGAATTTGGAGCAGAGAGGTTCTTCCCAGGACAAGGAAGACGTGAGAGCCGGTGACGGCTCCAGAGACTGATAAGGGATCCCAGAGGCACGGGAAGTGAGGAGTCCACCTGTGGCGCCTGCATCCAGGCTGACGAGAACCCGCGTCGGCTGGAAGGACCGGGCCGCAGAGTAGTTGAGAGCCAGAAAGACTCAGCTAGTGAAAAGGAGGCTGTGGCAGCTTCTAGGGCGACAGTCAGTAACCACACTTACTCGTTGAAAAGGTGGCCGCGTAGGGTCAAGGGGACTGAGTAGGAGTTGCACAACAGGACCCGAGGCTACCGGCTCGTGACACTGAGTGTGAGGCGTGGGGCAGGAGTGCGACAGTCGGCGCAGGAAGATGGCCAACACCAGAAGGGGGTCCCGGTAGATAGTCTCTGAATTATCCGAGAGTTGTCTGGAGCCTTAACCTGGAGAACACAGCACCCCGTGGAGGCTTGAATGCCTGGAGCCATGTAATAACTGTGAGTAAACATCAAAGACTGCACACTGCGGTGTCCTCACGTTATTACCGTGCCGTTGCCTCAACATAAAGTTTATCAGCTTCCCTGGGGCCTTGCTCTACCCGTGGAAAGTAGAACCACCATAGCTGCGTCAGCATCTGCCCCAGAGTGTCTGCACTGCAGTGTCGGCCTTCCATCCCTAATTGCCGAACATCACGGGTGGCATCACAAATTAATTTCCCAAATAAACTTTCCTCCATTTATTGACACTGCCAGGGCCACAGAGCCGGGTCACGACCTCCGTGACCTTCCCAGAAAACTACCCGACTCGGTTCTGAGTACCCCGCGGTCCTGGTGTGGGCATGTCACCAGCTCCTTTTTATCCTGCCTTGTACATAACTCAGTGCATGATTCCTGCCCCATGTGTCACTTATACAATGTGGAGAAAAACATCTGGCTTCATTGTGTAAGTATCTTCCATACCTGTGATCACATCTCCTGGAATCTCCTCCTTCCCGTCACTCACACACGGCTGATCCCTCCATGTCATCGCTTCTTCTGTCTCATCCTCCACTTTAATAATAATCAGATCTTCCCCTGATACATCAGATGTAACAATCAGTGCAATATAAGAGACCCCCAAAATCTATGACCTCCATGACGGCAGGACCAGGAAAGCCCCAACCCTCCATATAGATACAGGGCTCAGCGCCATCTACCTGATGACTCTCCGGGACATTGTGATTCTCCTCCGGACAGTCCTGGGGATACAGAGGACGGGGATATCTCTCTGGGGGATTTCTTTCATCTGTAGGACACACACATTGACGGAATAGATTGTGTCATGTGATGAGATGATGAGGGTAGTAGGTGACCACAGAACAGACATGACAGTCCCCCTCCTTACCCTGCGGATCGGCCCATAGTGCGATCGCCTCTTGTGCGCCAGGTATAACCTCAACCTTAATATCCATCAGATCTTCACCCTAAAGAGAGAAATGTAAAGCAAACTCCGGTCCAATCACTTTATGGTCAGATGTTGTGGAGACTTCAGCGCTATCTACCTGGTGACTCTCCGGGACATTGTGATCCTCCTCTGGACAGTCCTGGGGATACAGAGGACGGGGACAGCTCTCTGGGGGATACAGAGGACGGGGACAGCTCTCTGGGGGATACAGAGGACGGGGACAGCTCTCTGGGGGATTTCTCCTCCTGGTTCCATCTGTGGAGACACAGAGACTGAATACACGACCTCTCATAAATCTCTTCCCAGCCCCTTTATATCCTGCCCTGTACATAACTCCATGTAGGACTCCTGCCCCATGTGTCACTCATCTGGCTTCATTGTGTAAGCTTCTTCCATACCTGTGATCACATCTCCTGGGATCTCCTCCTTCACGTCACTCACACACGGCTGATCCCCCCTCGTCATCGCATCGGTCTTATCCTGAAGCTTATTATTAATGGGATCTTCCCCTGATAAATCACATGTAACAATCAATGCAACATAAGTGTTATGGTTAATATATTGTGTGTAACTTGATTATACAGTGCCTACAAGTAGTCTTCAACCCCCTGCAGATTTAGGTGGTTGAAACACGCGGAATTAACTTGGCATTGTGACATTTGGGCTGTAGATCAGCCTGGAAGTGGGAAATGCTCTGCAGCCAAAATATTTTTTAATTTTTTTTTTTAAAGCGTTAAAAGTTATTTCCGAGGGTCATTTATTATTCAACCCCTCAAACCACCAGCATTCTGTTTGGTCCCCCTAAAGTATTAAGAAGTAGTTCAGGCACAAAGAACAATGAGCTTCACATGTGTGGATTAATTATCTCTTTTGCCAGCCTTTTCTGACTATTTAAGACCCTCCCCAAACTTGTGAACAGCACTCATACATGGTCAACATGGGAAAGACAAAGGAGCATTCCAAGGCCATCAGAGACAAGATCGTGGAGGGTCACAAGGCTGGCAAGGGGTACAAAACCCTTTCCAAGGAGTTGGGCCTACCTGTCTCCACTGTTGGGAGCATCATCCGGAAGTGGAAGGCTTATGAAACTACTGTTATCCTTCCACGGCCTGGACAGCCTTTGAAAGTTTCCTCCCGTGCCGAGGCCAGGCTTGTCCGAAGAGTCAAGGCTAACCCAAGGACAACAAGGAAGGAGCTCCGGGAAGATCTCATGGCAGTGGGGACATTGGTTTCAGTCAATACCATAAGTAACGTACTCCACCGCAATGGTCTCCGTTCCAGACGAGCCCGTAAGGTTCCTTTACTTTCAAAGCGTCATGTCAATACTCGTCTACAGTTTGCTCATGATCACTTGGAGGACTCTGAGACAGACTGGTTCAAGGTTCTATGGTCTGATGAGACCAAGATCGAGATCTTTGGTGCCAACCACACACGTGACGTTTGGAGACTGGATGGCACTGCATACGACCCCAAGAATACCATCCCTACAGTCAAGCATGGTGGTAGCAGCATCATGCTGTGGGGCTGTTTCTCAGCCAAGGGGCCTGGCCATCTGGTCCGCATCCATGGGAAGATGGATAGCACGGCCTACCTGGAGATTTTGGCCAAGAACCTCCGCTCCTCCATCAAGGATCTTAAGATGGGTCGTAATTTCATCTTCCAACAAGACAACGACCCAAAGCACACAGCCAAGAAAACCAAGGCCTGGTTCAAGAGGGAAAAAATCAAGGTGATGGAGTGGCCTAGTCAGTCTCCTGACCTTAACCCAATTGAAAACTTGTGGAAGGAGCTCAAGATTAAAGTTCACATGAGACAGCCAAAGAACCTAGATAACTTGGAGAAGATCTGCATGGAGGAGTGGGCCAAGATAACTCCAGAGACCTGTGCCGGCCTGATCAGGTCTTATAAAAGACCATTATTAGCTGGAATTGCAAACAAGGGTTATTCCACAACATATTAAACCTAGGGGTTGAATAATAATAATTTATTAAAATTCAACTGAGCAACATAACTTTTTGGTGTGTAAGATTTCTGCTTCTGTTAATAAATCCTACTCTCGTTTGCAGTTTGAAGGCTCTAACTTATTGGCATCTTATCAAACCAGCTAAATCTGCAGGGGGTTGAATACCACTTGTAGGCACTGTAATTTACAAAATAACTTGTATTTCCATTTTTCTTATTATTTCAGTCTATGTTTGCTTAAAGACTGTGTCATGGAGTAAGTCTGACGAGGAGAATGGTTTCCTTTGCAGAGTTCCTGGCAGTTGATTTGTGGTGGGCTAGGAAAGTGTGTTAGTGTCACAAACTTAGTCAAGACCTTGCAGCTCTCTGGCGCCCTCTTATCCTGCTGGCCGATCATGATATTGACAGAGGATAAGGAGCGCAGCTGCCCTAATTTATGTCGACTATTGCGGCACATGATGTGACAGGATGTATATATAGTACCGGTTCCTGCCAGGAGCATATATATCTATATCTATCTATACATACATACATACATACATACATACAGTGCATTGTGAAAGTATTTGCCCCCCTTGAACTTTTCAACCTTTTGTCACATTTCAGGCTTCAAACATAAAGATAGAAATTCTATTTTTTTTGTGAAGAATCAACAAGTCGGACACAAAAAACTGAAGCGTGGGGCGTGCAATATTATTCACCCCTTTACTTTCAGTGTAGCAAACTCCCTCCAGAAGTTCAGTGCGGATCTCTGAATGATCCAATGTTGTCCTAAATGACTGGTAATGATAAATAGAATCCACCTGTGTGTAATCAAGTCTCCGTATAAATGCACCTGCTCTGTGATAGGCTCAGGGTTCTGTTTCAAGTACAGAGAGCATCATGAAGACCAAGGAACACACCAGGCAGGCCCCAGATACTGTTGTGGTGAAGTTTAAAGCCGGATTTGGATACAAGAAGATTTCTCAAGTTTTAAACATCTCAAGGAGCCGCTGTGCAAGTGATCATATTGTAATGGAAGGAGCATCAGACCACTGCAAATCTACCAACACCCTGCCGTCCCTCTAAACTTTCATCTCCAACAAGGAGAAGACTGATCAGAGATGAGGTTGTCTCTGTCCACATACATATAGACCTAAGAGTAAATACAGGGCTCAAGCACATCTACCTGATGACTCTCCGGGACGTTGTGATTCTCCTCCGGACAGTCCTGGGGATACAGAGGACGGGGATATCTCTCTGGGGGATTTCTTTCATCTGTAGGACACACACATTGACGGAATAGATTGTGTCATGTGATGAAATAATGGGAGTAGTAGTAGGTGACCACAGAACAGACATGACAGTCCTCCTCCTTACCCTGCGGATCGGCCCATAGTGCGATCGCCTCTTGTGCTCCAGGTATAACCTCAACCTTAATATCCATCAGATCTTCACCCTAAAGAGAGAAATGTAAAGCGAGCTCCGGTCCAATCACTTTATGGTCAGATGTTGTGGAGACTTCAGCACTATCTACCTGGTGACTCTCTGGGACATTGTGATCCTCCTCTGGACAATCCTGGGGATACAGAGGATGGGGACATCTCTCTGGGGGATACAGAGGACGGGGACAGCTCTCTGGGGGATACAGAGGACTGGGACATCTCTCTGGGGGATTTCTCCTCCTGGTTCCATCTGTGGAGACACAGAGACTGAATACACGACCTCTCATACATCTATATACCAGAACCTTCTACCATCACCAATATTTCTATGTTGTTGTCCTCTTTGTGTAAGTAAAGGACCCGGGGTCTTCTAGGGTGCGGCCTGACGTGGCCAATGGCTTATAAGACAAAGGGGAGGGGCAGGAAGTCCTCATTATAACATTATTACAAATGTCCTATTGGACAAAGGATTCCTAACAATCACCATCTATCATAAACAATAACTTGTATCAGAATTTGCTAAAAACATATTGTCCCATTTCTCTTGAAAATTCAACTGCTGTGATTAACCCTTTCATCACCTGCATCTTCACTCCCATCCCTGCCAGCCTCTATCTATGGTATATTTCATTCTTCCTACAGAGCTTGATCCCTGATGCTGTAAGGTCGTCTCACTTACTCTAAAGGCCGGATTACACATAGCGATGTTCCAGCGACCTGACCAAGGGACAGGCAGATCTCACCAGCGACCAGTGTAACGACCTTGACATCGTGGAAAAGAATATAAACTATTCCTTTCCACGATGTCGAGGTCCCGCTACTGTATTCAGCAGGAGAACGCTGGTAACCAGGGTGAACATCAGGTTACTAAGCACAGCACGATGTGCTTAGTAACCAAATGTGTACCCTGGTTACCAGCGTGCTGTGCATAGAAACCTGATGTGTACCCTGGTTACCAGCGTGCTGTGCATAGAAACCTGATGTGTACCCTGGTTACCAGCGTGCTGTGCATAGAAACCTGATGTGTGCTTGTGATACCTTTTAGTGGCTAACAAAAATAAAATAAATGATGTTATAAGGCATTGAGCTTTCGAGACGACTCAGGTCTCTTCATCAGGCATGGTATGACAAGATATTGAATGAAACTCAAAATATATGCATGCACAACTAAAATGATTGGACATTTGACTGCATAAACATTACAGGGACTGGACATTTGGCAAATTAAACAAAGCAGCCTTGGAGAGGATCTTCAATCAGGCAGGCCTAGTGGTCATAAAGTCTCTAGGACACTAATGTATAAGAAAACCCGGTGTCTAAGATTTCCATGTCTTTGAACAACATTGTTTAGATGTGGTAATGAGCCATAAAACCATCAGCGATGTTCAGTCAGTTCTGTATACAATTGAAACTTCTAATCAGTTTGGATTCACAGACTCTTCGATGTTTTTGGGATTTGAAATTACCTCTCAAAATTAAAACCTTCATATTATCAATGTTCTGTCCCTGGACAGAAAAATGCTTCGCCACTGGAAAGTGTATTTTTTCGTGTGTAATTGTGTGACGATGAGACCTCATCCTTGCTCTTAGACGTTGCCCAGTCTCACCAACATAAAAAGACCCCACTGGGCATATGGTGCACATAATTAAATATACCACATTGGAAGAGGAGCATGTGAAAGTCCCAGGAATCTTATAATCCTGCTGTGTGTTGGGGATCTGGATCCTGTCTCTGGTCTCTATGTGAGCACAGGTCTTGCAGCTCTTCACATTGCATGGATATGTTCCTTTTGGTGTATCCGAGGGCATCAAACTTCGGACCATGATGTTTCTTAAATTGGGGGGCTGCCTGTAGCACAGCAAGGGAGGGTCTTTGAATATTATTTTAAGTCGGTCATCCTTGTGTACGATGTGATGAAGTTTCCTGGCAGTTTTCCTTAGTACCTCAAGCTGTGGGTTGTAGGTCACCACCAGGGGAACACGAAGGTTCTCTTCTTTTCTCTGTATTGGAGTGCTTGACTTCTAGGGATCCTTGTGGCTTTAATGATCTGATCCTCAATGGAGATGGGGTGGTAGCCCTGGTTTAAAAAGGTCTTCTTTAGCTGGTGTAAGTGTTCATCCCTTTCCACTGGGTTGGAGCAAATATGGTTATATCTGAGGGCTGTAGACAATGGACTTTTTGATGTGTTTCGGGTGGAAACTGTCCCATCTGAGGTATGTGGGACGGTCAATCGGTTTCCGATACACCGACGTCTGGAATGCACCATTTAGCATTTTTAAGGTGGTATCCAGAAAGTTGTTTTCTGTTTTTGAGTGCTCCAGTGTCAGGTTTATGCTGGGATGAAATTTGCTGAATTTGTCATGGAATTTTAGAAGTTCATGTTCAGTTCCAGTCCAGAATATTAAGATGTCATCAATGAAACGGAAGTACGCCAAGGGTTTGATGGGGCAGGAGGCTAAAAAGTCATTTTCCAGTTTAGCCATGAAGAGGTTGGCATACTGGGGGGCCATCTTGCTTCCCATGGCAGTTCCGATGCGTTGTAAATACAGTTCTTCACCAAAAGAGAAAACATGAGGATAAATCTGGTGAGCTTTAGAACTGATTCTGAAGGGATCCCATTGGCTTCAAGAAACAGTCGGCAGGCAGTAAGCCCATCTTCGTGTGGGATGTTAGAATATAAGGACTCCACATCCATGGTGGCTAAGATGGTACTCTCGGGGAGGGGACCTATTGTAGAGAGCTTATTTAGTAGGTCCGTTGTGTCCTGTCCTCCTTACCAGCGGTTTAAAGACATTTTCCACCCACCCAGAGATTCTTTCAGTGAGTGTTCCCACCCCTGAGATGATGGGTCTCCCTGGGTTACCTGGTTTATGAATGTTGGGAAGAAGATAGAAAACTCCCATCCTGGGATCCTCAGGAATTAAGTCCAGAAGGTTTGTGGAATCCGTACCTAAACATTTGAGGAGTCTTCTCAACTCCCTCATATGTTTTGGAGTTGGGTGTAGTATTGTATATCCATCAGCTGTCTGTGTGCTTCTTTGATATAGTCCTTCGTATCCAGGAGAACAATAGCCCGACCTTTGTCTGCAGGCTTAATAGTGATCTCCTTGTTGTTCTTCAGGCTGTAAATTGCCCTTCTCTCTTGCACAGTGATATTAGATATTTCTGTTGTTTTTTTATCTAATATTGTGGATTGTACCAAATGTCTGAATGACTCAATATAATGGTCCAAACTGGTGTTGTGGCCAGGGTCAGGTGTCCAGTCAGAGGTTTTCTTGTTACTTTGTTGCACTTGTGTTTGAAGAGACCTGAGTCGTCTCGAAAGCTCGCCTTATAACATCATTTATTTTATTTTTGTTAGCCATTAAAAGGTATCACAACCACAAGATCTTTATCTTGTTTCTCACACTGAGAGCAATCAACATTTTCACAGAATAATTGACTGCACTAATTGCACTCCACACTGCTATTGTGGTGAACACACCCCCTTTCAGTTAATGCACAGACTCAATAACCTGCAGATCATAAATAACGAGGTCTCACAAGCACTAGATTGTTATCTTGTTTCTCACACTGAGAGCAATCAACATTTTCTCAACTGGTGACACGGTACCAAAACTTTTTCATTCTGTGAAGAAACAGGTGAAATCAGGGGCCCTTATTTAAGAGTGAAGCAGCATATGGTGATCATGCATTTCTTCTTCAAAGTTGATTACAGACTAAAAAAGGTATAAAGCGAAGAAGTGCAGACAATGATCGGCTGTTCAAATAAAATGATCTCCAATGCTTTACAATGGAAAACCAGAGAGACGTGAGAGAAAACAGAAGACGACCATCGAATCAATCAAAGAATGTCCAGGATGGTAAAGGCTCAGCCAATGATCAGCTCCAGGAGGATCAAATACGTCTCACGTTACCTGTGAGGACTGACAGTAAGAAGACACCGTGTGAAGATTATCCATTAACAAAAAGTCCCTGCAAAGGCTGATTTCACACTACAATTTTTTGCAATCCGACGCTGTCCGATATAAATCATCAGCATCGGATCCAAGCTGATCCCTGCAATCGGATGCCAAATAGCCATCCGATTCCGACATTTTGCAGGATCAGTTTGGCCGGCTCCTCCTGTCATCTGCTCCTCTCTGCCTCCTGTCACCTGTCTGTCACCTGTTCTCCCCTGCTCTCCCCCGGTACTCCCCTCTTCTCCCCTGTGCTTTACTGTTCTCCCCGGTACTCCCACTTCTCCCCTGTGTTTTACTGTTCTCCCCGGTACTCCCACTTCTCCCCTGTGTTTTACTGTTCTCCCCGGTACTCCCACTTCTCCCCTGTGCTTTACTGTTCTCCCCGGTACTCCCACTTCTCCCCTGTGTTTTACTGTTCTCCCCAGGTACTCCCCGCTGTGTTTCCCCTGTGTTTTACTGTTTTCCCCAGGTACTCCCCGCTGTGTTTCCCCTGTGTTTTACTGTTCTCCCCAGGTACTCCCGCTTCTCCCCTGTGTTTTACTGTTCTCCCCAGGTACTCCACGCTGTGTTTCCCCTGTGTTTTACTGTTCACCCCCGGTACTCCACGCTGTGTTTCCCCTGTGTTTTACTGTTCTCCCCCGGTACTCCACGCTGTGTTTCCCCTGTGTTTTACTGTTCTCCCCCGGTACTCCAAGCTGTGTTTCCCCTGTGTTTTACTGTTCTCCCCCGTACTCCACGCTGTGTTTCCCCTGTGTTTTACTGTTCTCCCCCGGTACTCCACGCTGTGTTTCCCCTGTGTTTTACTGTTCTCCCCCGGTACTCCACGCTGTGTTTCCCCTGTGTTTTACTGTTCTCCCCCGGTACTCCACGCTGTGTTTCCCCTGTGTTTTACTGTTCACCCCCGGTACTCCAAGCTGTGTTTCCCCTGTGTTTTACTGTTCTCCCCCGGTACTCCACGCTGTGTTTCCCCTGTGTTTTACTGTTCACCCCCGGTACTGCAAGCTGTGTTTCCCCTGTGTTTTACTGTTCTCCCCCGGTACTCCACGCTGTGTTTCCCCTGTGTTTTACTGTTCACCCCCGGTACTGCAAGCTGTGTTTCCCCTGTGTTTTACTGTTCTCCCCCACACTCCACGCTGTGTTTCCCCTGTGTTTTACTGTTCTCCCCCGGTACTCCACGCTGTGTTTCCCCTGTGTTTTACTGTTCACCCCCGGTACTCCAAGCTGTGTTTCCCCTGTGTTTTACTGTTCTCCCCCGGTACTCCACGCTGTGTTTCCCCTGTGTTTTACTGTTCACCCCCGGTACTGCAAGCTGTGTTTCCCCTGTGTTTTACTGTTCTCCCCCCACACTCCACGCTGTGTTTCCCCTGTGTTTTACTGTTCTCCCCCGGTAGTCCACGCTGTGTTTCCCCTGTGTTTTACTGTTCTCCCCCCGTACTCCACGCTGTGTTTCCCCTGTGTTTTACTGTTCTCCCCCGGTACTCCATGCTGTGTTTCCCCTGTGTTTTTACTGTTCTCCCCCGGTACTCCACGCTGTGTTTCCCCTGTGTTTTACTGTTCTCCCCCAGTACTCCCACTTCTCCCCTGTGTTTTACTGTTCTCCCCCCGTACTCCACGCTGTGTTTCCCCTGTGTTTTACTGTTCTCCCCCGGTACTCCATGCTGTGTTTCCCCTGTGTTTTACTGTTCTCTCCCCCGGTACTCCACGCTGTGTTTCCCCTGTGTTTTACTGTTCTCCCCCGGTACTCCCACTTCTCCCCTGTGTTTTACTGTTCTCCCCCGGTACTCCCGCTTCTCCCCTGTGTTTCCCCCTCTTCTCCCCTCTCCTCCAGAATAAAAAATAAAAAAACACATCTTTATTCTCACCTGTCCACGAGTCCCCTGGCGTCTCCAGCTATATCTTCTGATCCTAGGACCTCGCGTGATGTCGCAGTCACATGACCGATTCCTGCAGTAACCATACATGTGACTGTGACATCACGGCAGGTCCTACAGGCAGGAGGTGCTGGAGACGCCGGGGGACTCGTGGACAGGCGAGCATACATATTCTTTATTTTTAACCCCTACTTCACTTAATTTTACTTGCGCAATGTTTGTATATACATTGCGGAAGTGAAATTAGATGGTTAGGATCAGTTTTAGTGTAGTGAGCATGCTCAGTACACTAAAAGCGGGTCCGAGGAGACATCAGATGTTTCCTCGGACCCTGCTCCATAGGGCCCCATGTTAAAGGAATCGGATCAGATTTGGCATAATTGCCATCCGATCTGTCAGATCCGATTCTAGCCGATTTTTGATTCGGATGCAAAAATCAGAGCAGTCTCCGATTTTTGCACCGGAAAGAAATCAGACAAAATCGGATAGGACATAATTTGGATGGCAATTAGTGCACATCCGAATCAGTCCGATCCCCATAGGGTTACATGGGGGCAAATTCGGATCCGATGCTGTCCGATTTATATCGGACAACGTCTGATTGCAAAACATCGTAATGTGAAACCAGACAAAATTGAGGTTATGGAGTCTCTAGCCCAATCCCTGAACCTTAACTCCTTCATGACCCGGGAATTTTTCGTTTTCATTTTCTGCTCCCCCTGCTTCCAAGAGCCATAACTTTTTTATTTTTCCGTCAATATAGACATATGACGGCTTGTTTTTTGCGGGACGAGTTGTACTTTCAGATGCAATCATTTATTTTACCATATAATGTACAGGGAAATTGCAAAAAAATTCTAAATGCAATGAAATTGCAACAAAAGTGCAATGACACGTTTGTTTCTTGGGTATTTTCGTCGCCATGTTTACTATATGGTAACACTGACGTGACGGGGTGATGCCTCGGGTTGGTACGAGTTCGTAGACACCCAACATGTTACCTTTACTGGTATCTGGGGGGTGAAAAAAAATTCAGAAGTTTGAAAAAAAAAATAAAAACAGACTTTTTGCGCCATATTCTGTGCCCTGTAGCATCCTCATTTTTGGGGATCTGGGGCTGTGTGATGGCTTATTTTTTGCGTCTTGAGCTAACGTTTCTAATGATACCATTTTTGGGGGGATCCGCAGTTTTGATCGCCCGTTATTGCATTTTATATCAATGTTGCGGCGACCAAAAAAACCAGAATTTTGGCGTTTGGACCATTTTTTCCGTTACGGAGTTCACGTCTCTCATTAACGGATTGAATAGGACGATAGATCGGGCGATTCTGAACGCAGCGATACCAAACATGTATTGTTTTTCTTTTTTTTTATACTTTTATTGTGACTGGGGGAAAAGGGGGGTGATTTGAACTTTTATATATATATTTTTTTTTTTTTACAGGTTTTTAAAAACTTTATTTTTTCATTGATTCTTATTTTTACACTGCCCCATAGAGAGGCTCCTGCTGCACAGTCTGATCACTTCTGGGAGATACAGATGAGCTGCAGCTAATCTGTATCTTCCAGAATGGCGGACCTGTTGTGGTTGGCAGCGCCTGCCAACCACAACAGGAAACTGCACTCTGACAGCATCCAGGGTCTGGCCAGGACCCCGGGCTGTCACGCGATATTATACCGGGATCTCCGGAGCTGGCAGGGAACAGCACGTTTCCCACCGCAGCCACCTTGGATCCCGCTGTCAGTGATTGACAGCAGGATCCGAGGGGTTAACAGCGCCGATTAGATCCCGGATCCGATCGGAGCTGTTAGCCCGACATCTCAGCTGATCACATCAGCTAAGATGTCGGCTGTTTGATGTGAGCGCCGCGCCGGAGCTCACATCAAACACACCTTACCCGCCCATGACGTCATCCTACGTCATAGGTCGGGAAGGGGTTAATCTAATAGAACACTTGTGGAGCGACATCACAAATGCTGTGTCTGAGGCAAAGCCAACAAATGCAATTAAACTGTGAGATGTAGTCAAAGCCTCCTGGGCTGAAGTAACAGGTGAAAGGAGCCAGAAGTTGGTTGCCTCTATGCAACATAGATGTGAAGTCTTTTTTTAGGGTGTCACAAAAATGACAAATCCTTAAAGGTACATATTTTGCATTTCTAAAGACAAATGCAGACACGGCTATTTTTTTTTATTTTTTTTTGAACAGTCCAATCATTCATTTTTTTTATATTTTCTGTAAAGTAGTTAAACATTATCTACATTTCTCTTCATGTTTTGATTTAGTAAACTGTGTGCAATGTTCCCAATGCTGGAAATAAAAACTGTTGTAAAGATTTTGGGCCTAACTCATGCTTTTGAACACACTGCTATTATTTTGAACACAACTGTACACATTTCTATACAGCCAAGAGGAAGGCGCTTGTGCGGTCAGACAGGGCAGAGGACAGGTAAATCATACAACACATTCAACACAAACTTGGTCCTACTTCTTTTGCTCTGAAAAATATTTTCACCATATGAATTTAGTCACGCTTCCGGGGGAAGGCGCCCTAGAGTGGACCCACTGGGCCGTGGTACCGAACTCCCCTGGGGGAGCTGGTCCTAGTTTAACCAACCCCTATACAGGGATTGTCATGGGCAAGCCCAGGGGTCTAAATACCACAGCCGCTAGTACCAGGGGGGCGGCTCGTAGGGTTCGCCTATGCTACGGTATAGCTAAGGAGGATTCGAGGGATCAGAGCCCGAGGCTAGGAGAGCAGGAATGGGTCTACTGGAGGAGAGCACAAGGAGGGCCTGACTAACAGCCAGAGAAGCAGAAGCTTACTAACTCAATAATCAGGCACCTCCCATCAGTGGAGCCTGATATACCGCAGGACGGATAGCTATTGGTCAAGGGGAGTGTCAGGTTGAGTCATGCCGGCTCCTACATTCACAAGGGAGGAGTGCGATCGCACCTAGTGCACCGCTGATTAGGTTCATGACTCAGACCATTGTAGTGTGCTAATGTGTGAGTCCGGTGGTTAGCAGACAGGAAGGGGACCCAGCGATGGCTCCGAGACACAGTACGCCTGGACGCCGGGTGCCCAATAGGTAGAGGAGCAGAGGATGCAGACCCAGGAGAGGTGAGCTGGGGAGTGGTGCCAGGGGACCTAACAAATTTGTGTAATTTAGGTACTTGCTACAGTAGTCACCCATGTCTACCACCTTTTCACACACTCTATGCTTTCAATTCAGATCAGTCCCTCTCTCCTCTATGTGCAGCTCACATTCTCCATCCATATCAGACCCTTTCTCCTCCCCTCTCCATGTACAGGTCATATTCTCCATCCATATCAATCCCTTTCTCCTCCCCTCTCCATGTACTGCTCACATTCTCCATCCATATCAATCCCTTTCTCCTCCCCTCTCCATGTACAGCTCACATTCTCCATCCATATCAGTCTCGCTCTCCTCTATGTACAGCACACAGTCCCCATCCATATCAGTCCCTCTCTCCTCCCCTTTCCCATGTACAGCTCACATTCTCCATCCATATCAGTCTCTCTATCCTCCCCTCTCAATGTACAGCTCACATTCCCCATCCATATCAGTCCCTCTCTCCTCTCCTCCATGTACAGCTCACATTCCCCATCCATATCAGTCCCTCTCTCCTCTATGTGCAGCTCACATTCCCCATCCATATCAGTCCCTTTCTCCTCCCCTCTCCCATGTACAGTTCACATTCCCCAACCAAATCAGTCCCTCTCTCCTCCCCTATCCATGTACAGCTCATATTCTTCATCCATATCAGTCTCTCTTTCCTCTCCTCCATGTACAGCTCACATTCTCCATCCAGATCAGCCCTTCTCTCCTCCCCTCTCCCATGTACAGCTCATGTTCTCCATCCATATCAGTCCCTCTCTCCTCCTCGCCCTCATGTACAGCGCATATTCTCCATCCATCAGTCCCTTTCTCCTTCCCTCTCCATGTACAGCTCACATTCTCCATCCATATCAGTCCCTCTATCCTCTCCTCTCCATGTACAGCTCAAATTCTCCATCCAGATCAGTCCCTCTCTCCTCTCCTCCATGTACAGCTCACATTCTCCTTCCAGATCAGTCCCTCTCTCCTCTCCTCCATGTACAGCTCACATTCCCACCCATATCAGTCCCTCTCTTCTCCTCTCTCAGTCACTAAACATGCAGGGCTTGCTTGCCAAATCATAGTAATCCCATAGCCATGTAGGTTGCATCATTATTGTAATTAGCTGACCTCCTGGCATTATAGGGTCTATATGACCCCTGACGTGGCCATCTTGCGTATCTTACATCCAGAAACAGAGTGAAGGTAGAGAGGGTTTCTACAATCTAAATATAACACAATAGCTCTTTCAAGAGCTATATTGAGTCTCTACTAGTCAGAATAGTGTAGGAAGAGTTGTTTGAGAAGGGACAGAGTAAGCAGAATAACGTTCCAGTACCTGCATATTTAACCAACAGCTCTTTTTAGACATACATTTTCAGCACACATTGCATACTATTATATAATAGAGTACTTGCATTTTCTGGTGCCCTTTAAAAAAAACACTGGTCCTTCTGCCACCTCTAACTTTTGAGGTCACATTTTACTAGGCGTATGCCAAAAAAAAAAATCAAAAATATTAACAGTGTACTACTATTCTATCATTTTTTGTCATCATGTAAAATCTGGGACCTCTAAAATCTCAAGCCGGAAGGAAAATCAGTTTGAGGAATTGTAAGACAATGTGGTCGATGAGGAGTCCACTGATTCAACGTTGAATAGTGGCATGCATAGCGAGTGCAGCAGCGCAGAGGGGGATGGATTTGTAGCACCAAAACAGGCAAAAAAGGAGGTTATGGCAAGAGTGAGAACTGTGCCCAAGAGCCAGATCTCAGGCCAAGGGGGTGTTTTATAGCAAACTAATCAGAGGCAACCTAGGCACCACCAGTATGCGTAACCACATGACCGCCAAGCACCCCAGTATGTGAACGCAACACCAGGATACCAAACATGTGACTGCAGGAGAAACAACTGCCACTTTGCCTGTGCTATGTCCTTCACAATCTGCTGTCCAGGAAGCAGGCGCTCACACCTCCTGGCCATGAGCTGGCGATGTACAGACACAGAAATCAACAACAACCACGTCAACTTCGTTGTCCCATCGAAGCATGCTTTTGTCCCTGCTCCAGATGTTGGAAAGGAAGTGTAATACCCAACCACACACCCAAGGCCCAAACACTAAACCGCCACATTGCCAGATTGCCATCTCTGGAAAGGTTACCATTTCAGCTTGTGGGAACAGAGTCTTTCCGTGAACTTCTGACTGTGGCTGTCCCATGGTACTCGGTTCCCAGCCACCACTATTTTGCCCGGTGTGACGGACCCACGCTACTAGAATGTGTGAAATAAGATAAACCGTGTGCTGACTAATGCCGCAACTGGGAAGGTTCACCTAACAATAGACACATGGACATGTTCTTGGGCATAGGATTGCTACATTTCTATGATGTGAATTCAATTTGCACGGTCTCGTGCTGAGCGCTCCAAAACAAAGCTGAGGACTCTGCTGACTGGAAAGTCCTTTTATTGAAAATCCTCCATCCGCCACAACATGTTTCGACGGTGTAGTACCGTCTTTCTCAAGTGGATTCCACCGTGTGGATTCTACACAGTCGAAACATGTCGTGGCGGATGGAGGATTTTCAATAAAAGGACTTTCCAGTCAGCAGAGTCCTCAGCTTTGTTTTGGAGCGCTCAGCACGAGACCGTGCAAATTGAATTCACATATCCTATCTTATTGAAGAGCACGGCTGGAGCAGCTCGCAGAGACTTGAGGACCTGCAGTCTTAGAACTTGAACCAGGAGAAAGGAGACCCTGACCACTTTCTAAATCTACACCATTGTTGTGCGGGGATTGCACAACAGGAATAGGTTAGTGATTACTTAATTGAATCTTCCCACTTGGTAATAATGGTAATGCACTAGTGCGCCCCCTATATTTCTTTTGTCTTTCACATTTCTATGATGGAACACTGGGTGAACCTGGTAGAGGGTGGGACAGTGTCTAAGCCTAGGAGATCACACATCATACCCACGCCAAGAATAGCAGGCCCAACGTCCATGAGGGTTTCGGTCTCCTCGTATGCCAGATCCTGTCTCCCCTCCTCCTCTGCTGAATTACCCTCCCCATCACTCCGATGCTGGGAGCTCTGTAGCACTGCCTCAGTGAAGCGGTACCGTGCTCTGCTGAATTACCCTCCCCATCACTCCGATGCTGGGAGCTCTGTAGCACTGCCTCAGTGAAGCGGTACCGTGCTCTGCTGAATTACCCTCCCCATCACTCCGATGCTGGGAGCTCTGTAGCACTGCCTCAGTGAAGCGGTACCGTGCTCTGCTGAATTACCCTCCCCATCACTCCGATGCTGGGAGCTCTGTAGCACTGCCTCAGTGAAGCGGTACTGTGCTCTCCTGAATTACCCTCCCCATCACTCCGATGCTGGGAGCTCTGTAGCACTGCCTCTGCTGAAGCGGTAACACGCTCTGCTGAATTACCCTCCCCATCACTCCGATGCTGGGAGCTCTGTAGCGCTGCCTCTGCTGAAGCGGTAACGTGCTCTGCTGAAGCTCATCTGTTTAGGTCATCACCCACACACTGCAGAAGAGCTATTGCAAGGGATAGAAGAACAGTCTGAACAGTGGATCACCGGATCCTCTTCACTGTGCTCCACTCTAAAAGATGTATTGTTAAATGATGTAATCAGGGAAGTCCCACATTACAGATCACTGTACAAACGTGTGTGCACCCTGCACATCCCAACAATAAGGCTTCATCATGGCAGCCAGTGCCAGCCTGTGCCCACAGTAATTGACTCACATAGAAATCTTCTCACCTTGTGATGTCACCGGCCGGAGCTCCTCCATCATCACCTCCTCGTACCGGTCCTTGTGTCCTTCTAGATACTCCCACTCCTCCATGGAGAGAAAGACAGCGACGTCCTGACACCTTATAGGAACCTGACACATACAATGATACCAACATAACCCAGAATCCTCCAGTGCTGTCCTGTATAATGTCCCAGCAGTCATCTCTCTGCTCATTACCCAGAATCCTCCAGTGCTGTCCTGTATAATGTCCCAGCATTCACCTCTCCGCTCATCACCCAGAATCCCCCAGTGCTGTCCTGTATAATGCCCCAGCAGTCACCTCTCCGCTCATCACCCAGAATCCTCCAGTGCTGTCCTGTATAATGTCCCAGCAGTCACCTCTCCGCTC
The DNA here is from genome assembly GCA_033576535.1 of Allobates femoralis. Lineage (NCBI taxonomy): Eukaryota > Metazoa > Chordata > Amphibia > Anura > Aromobatidae > Allobates > Allobates femoralis. The sequence continues at coordinate 502,412,898 of JARQOC010000006.1, forward strand.
ATCACCCAGAATCCTCCAGTGCTGTCCTGTATAATGTCCCAGCAGTCTCCTCTCCAGTCATCATCCAGAATCCTCCAGTGCTGTCCTGTATAATGTCCCAGCAGTCTCCTCTCCAGTCATCATCCAGAATCCTCCAGTGCTGTCCTGTATAATGTCCCAGCAGTCACCTCTCCGCTCATCACCCAGAATCCTCCAGTGCTGTCCTGTATAATGTCCCAGCAGTCACCTCTCCGCTCATCACCCAGAATCCTCCAGTGCTGCCTTGTATAATGTCCCAGCAGTCACCTCTCCGCTCAGCAGCTCAATCATCTTGTTGCTGATCTCTAGGATCTTCTTGTTCCTCTCATGTATCGGGGAGTGCGGGGGAGGGGCTGTGATGAGGCTCCGCCCTCCTGACTCCTGGAGATGGATGATGGGAGTCACACAGTCCCCCGGTGTCTTCCTCACTATGGTGTAATCCTGTGTATGGAGAGAGACACTTAGGGAGATGCGGCATCATGAAATCCTGGGCTCTTGTTGGTCCCAGTAACTACAATGATACAATAAAGCTGATAGAGATGTGGAGGAGTCACCTCTCCGCTCAGCAGGGAGATGATCTCCAGGGTGAGGTGGAATAATCTTCTGCTGATCTCATTCCCGTCCTCGTCCATCCTCGGGGTCATTCAGGAGAAGGAGGGATGGGATCTGGATCAGTGGAGGGATCTCGTCCTGCGGCGTCTGGATGATAAAAGAGAAGATGGGAATCATAGAGGAGAATAGAACGTGAGATCCAGAACCACAAATAGTGAGCAGAGAGGAGCAGGTTCTCCGAGCCGTCACCACAAATACTGAGCAGAGAGGAGCAGGTTCTCCGAGCCGTCACCACAGATACTGAGCAGAGAGGAGCAGGTTCTCCGAGCCGTCACCACAAATACTGAGCAGAGAGGAGCAGGTTCTCCGAGCCGTCACCACCAATACTGAGCAGAGAGGAGCAGGTTCTCCGAGCCGTCACTACAGATACTGAGCAGAGAGGAGCAGGTTCTCCGAGCCGTCACCACTAATACTGAGCAGAGAGGAACAGGTTCTCCGAGCAGTCACCACCAATACTGAGCAGAGAGGAGCAGGTTCTCCGAGCCGTCACTACAGATACTGAGCAGAGAGGAGCAGGTTCTCCGAGCGTCACCACAAATACTGAGCAGAGAGGAGCAGGTTCTCCGAGCCGTCACCACAAATACTGAGCAGAGAGGAGCAGGTTCTCCGAGCCGTCACTACAGATACTGAGCAGAGGAGCAGGGTCTCCGAGCCGTCACCACTAATACTGAGCAGAGAGGAACAGGTTCTCCGAGCCGTCACCACAAATACTGAGCAGAGAGGGGCAGGTTCTCCGAGCCGTCACCACAAATACTGAGCAGAGAGGGGCAGGTTCTCCGAGCCGTTACCACAGATACTGAGCAGAGAGGAGCAGGTTCTCTGAGCCGTCACCACAAATACTGAGCAGAGAGGGGCAGGTTCTCCGAGTCGTCACCACAAATACTGAGCAGAGAGGAGCAGGTTCTCCGAGCCGTCACCACAAATACTGAGCAGAGAGGAGCAGGTTCTCCGTCACCACAAATACAGAGCAGAGAGGAGCAGGTTCTCCGAGCCGTCACCACTAATACTGAGCAGAGAGGAGCAGGTTCTCCGAGCCGTCACCACAAATACTGAGCAGAGAGGAGCAGGTTCTCCGTCACCACAAATACAGAGCAGAGAGGAGCAGGTTCTCCGAGCCGTCACCACAAATACTGAGCAGAGAGGAGCAGGTTCTCCGAGCCGTCACCACAGATACTGAGCAGAGAGGAGCAGGTTCTCCGTCACCACAAATACTGAGCAGAGGAGCAGGTTCTCCGAGTCGTCACCACAAATACTGAGCAGAGAGGAGCAGGTTCTCCAAGCCGTCACCACGAATACTGAGCAGAGAGGAGCAGGTTCTCCGTCATCACAAATACTGAGCAGAGAGGAGCAGGTTCTCCAAGCCGTCACCACGAATACTGAGCAGAGAGGAGCAGGTTCTCCGTCATCACAAATACTGAGCAGGTTCTCCGAGCCGTCACCACCAATACAGAGCAGAGAGGAGCAGGTTCTCCGAGCCGTCACCACAAATACTGAGCAGAGAGGAGCAGGTTCTCCGAGCCGTCACCACCAATACTGAGCAGAGAGGAGCAGGTTCTCCGAGCCGTCACCACAAATACTCTCCTCTCTATACTGTATCCTGGGGTAACAGGGTCAATGCAGTCACCGGGATCCTCACAGGAGCAGCTCTGTCCTCAGTCCACACTCTCTCCTCTCACTATACTGTATCCTCTGCCCTCAGTCCACACTCTCCTCCTCTCACTATACTGTATCCTCTGTCCTCAGTCCACACTCTCCTCCTCTCACTCTACTGTATCCTCTGTCCTCAGTCCACACTCGCCTCCTCTCACTATACTGTATCCTCTGTCCTCAGTCCACATCGCCTCCTCTCACTATACTGTATCCTCTGTCCTCAGTTCACACTCTCCTCCTCTCACTATACTGTATCCTCTGTCCTCAGTTCACACTCTCCTCCTCTCACTATACTGTATCCTCTGTCCTCAGTCCACACTCTCCTCCTCTCACTATACTGTATACTCTGTCCTCAGTCCACACTCTCCTCCTCTCACTATACTGTATCCTCTGTCCTCAGTCCACACTCTCCTCCTCTCACTATACTGTATCCTCTGTCCTCAGTCCACACTCTCCTCCTCTCACTATACTGTATCCTCTGTCCTCAGTCCACACTCTCCTCCTCTCACTCTACTGTATCCTCTGTCCTCAGTCCACACTCGCCTCCTCTCACTATACTGTATCCTCTGTCCTCAGTCCACACTCGCCTCCTCTCACTATACTGTATCCTCTGTCCTCAGTTCACACTCTCCTCCTCTCACTATACTGTATCCTCTGTCCTCAGTCCACACACCTCCTCCTCTCACTATACTGTATCCTCTGTCCACACTCTCCTCTCGCACTATACTGTATCCTCTGTCCTCAGTCCACACTCTCCTCCTCTCACTATACTGTATCCTCTGTCCTCAGTCCACACTCTCCTCCTCTCACTATACTGTATCCTCTGTCCTCAGTCCACACTCTCCTCCTCTCACTATACTGTATCCTCTGTCCTCAGTCCACACTCTCCTCCTCTCACTATACTGTATCCTCTGTCCTCAGTCCACACTCTCCTCCTCTCACTATACTGTATCCTCTGTCCTCAGTCCACACTCTCCTCCTCTCACTATACTGTATCCTCTGTCCTCAGTCCACACTCTCCTCCTCTCACTATACTGTATCCTCTGTCCTCAGTCCACACTCTCCTCCTCTCACTATACTGTATCCTCTGTCCTCAGTCCACACTCTCCTCCTCTCACTATACTGTATCCTCTGTCCTCAGTCCACACTCTCCTCCTCTCACTATACTGTATCCTCTGTCCTCAGTCCACACTCTCCTCCTCTCACTATACTGTATCCTCTGTCCTCAGTCCACACTCTCCTCCTCTCACTATACTGTATCCTCTGTCCTCAGTCCACACTCTCCTCCTCTCACTATACTGTATCCTCTGTCCTCAGTCCACACTCTCCTCCTCTCACTATACTGTATCCTCTGTCCTCAGTCCACACTCTCCTCCTCTCACTATACTGTATCCTCTGTCCTCAGTCCACACTCTCCTCCTCTCACTATACTGTATCCTCTTCCCCTCAGCCCACACTCTCCTCCTCTCACTATACTGTATCCTCTGTCCTCAGTCCACACTCTCCCTCCTCTCACTATACTGTATCCTCTGTCCTCAGTTCACACTCTCCTCCTCTCACTATACTGTATCCTCTGTCCTCAGTCCACACTCTCCTCCTCTCACTATACTGTATCCTCTGTCCTCAGTCCACACTCTCCTCCTCTCACTATACTGTATCCTCTGTCCTCAGTCCACACTCGCCTCCTCTCACTATACTGTATCCTCTGTCCTCAGTCCACACTCTCCTCCTCTCACTATACTGTATCCTCTGTCCTCAGTCCACCTCTCCTCCTCTCACTATACTGTATCCTCTCTCCTTCTGTCCTCAGTCCACACTCTCCTCCTCTCACTATACTGTATCCTCTCTCCTCAGTCCACACTCTCCTCCTCTCACTATACTGTATCCTCTGTCCTCAGTCCACACTCTCCTCCTCTCACTCTACTGTATCCTCTGTCCTCAGTCCACACTCTCCTCCTCTCACTATACTGTATCCTCTGTCCTCAGTCCACACTCTCCTCCTCTCACTATACTGTATCCTCTGTCCTCAGTCCACACTCTCCTCCTCTCACTATACTGTATCCTCTGTCCTCAGTCCACACTCTCCTCCTCTCACTATACTGTATCCTCTCTCCTCAGCCCACACTCTCCTCCCTCACATATACTGTATCCTCTCTCCTCAGTTCACACTCTCCTCCTCTCACTATACTGTATCCTCTGTCCTCAGTCCACACTCTCCTCCTCTCACTATACTGTATCCTCTCTCCTCAGCCCACACTCTCCTCCTCTCACTATACTGTATCCTCTCTCCTCAGCTCACACTCTCCTCCCCTCACTATACTGTATCCTCTGTCCTCAGTCCACACTCTCCTCCTCTCACTATACTGTATCCTCTGTCCTCAGTCCACACTCTCCTCCTCTCACCTGCTTCCAGCTGGTTGCTTCCTCCTGAGATCTGGAGGACCTGTGATGACGTCACAGTCATGTGATCAGGGGCGGAGCTCTCAGGGTGACGCCTCCTCTTATGTTTGGTCTCTCAGTTGTGAGGTGAAATCTACATTTCTTCTTTCTCTCCAGGTTTCCTGTTGTGGTGAAGCTGCAGGAGATCCTCTATGATCCTCTGTGATCCTCTATGATCCTCTATGATCCTCTGTGATTCTCTATGATTCTCTATGATGCTCTGTGATCCTCTATGATCCTCTGTGATTCTCTATGATCCTCTGTGATTCTCTATGAACCTCTATGATCCTCTATGATCCTCTGTGATTCTCTATGATTCTCTATGATCCTCTATGATCCTCTATGATCCTCTATGATCCTCTGTGATTCTCTATGATTCTCTATGATGCTCTGTGATCCTCTATGATCCTCTGTGATTCTCTATGATCCTCTGTGATTCTCTATGATCCTCTGTGATTCTCTATGATCCTCTGTGATCCTCTATGATTCTCTGTGATCCTCTGTGATTCTCTATGATCCTCTGTGATTCTCTATGATCCTCTATGATCTACTATGATCCTCTATGATTCTCTATGATCTATGATTCTCTATAATCCTCTGTGATTCACTATGATCCTCTGTGATCCTCTGTAATTCTCTATGATCCTGTATGATCCTCTGGGATCCTCTATGATTCTCTGTGATCCTCTATGATTCTCTGTGATGCTCTATGATCCTCTGTGATTCTCTGTGATCCTCTACGATTCTCTATGATCCTCTATGATGCTCTATGATCCTCTGTGAATCTCTATGATCCTCTATGATTCTCTATGATCCTGTATGATCCTCTACGATTCTCTATGATTCTCTGTGATCCTCTACGATCCTCTATGATTCTCAATGATCCTCTGTGATTCTCTATGATCCTCTGTGATTCTCTATGATCCTCTATGATCTACTATGATCCTCTATGATTCTCTATGATCTATGATTCTCTATAATCCTCTGTGATTCTCTATGATCCTCTATGATTGTCTATGATCCTCTGTGATTCTCTATGATCCTCTATGATGCTCTATGATCCTCTGTAATTCTCTATGATCCTGTATGATCCTCTGCGATTCTCTATGATTCTCTGTGATCCTCTACGATCCTCTATGATTCTCTATGATCCTCTGTGATTCTCTATGATCCTCTGTGATTCTCTATGATCTACTATGATCCTCTATGATTCTCTATGATCTATGATTCTCTATAATCCTCTGTGATTCTCTATGATCCTCTATGATTCTCTATGATCCTCTGTGATTCTCTATGATCCTCTATGATGCTCTATGATCCTCTGTAATTCTCTATGATCCTGTATGATCCTCTACGATTCTCTATGATTCTCTGTGATCCTCTATGATTCTCTATGATCCTCTGTGATTCTCTATGATCCTCTATGATGCTCTATGATCCTCTGTAATTCTCTGATTCTATATGATCCCCTAAGATCCTCTGTGATCTTCTATGATTCTCTATGATCCTCTGTGATTCTCTATGATCCTCTATGATTATCTATGATGCTCTGTGATTCTTTATGATTCTCTATAATCCTCTGTGATTCTCTATGATCCTGTATGATTCTCTATGATCCTCTATGATGCTCTATGATCCTCTATAATCCTCTGTGATTCTCTATGATCCTCTATGATTCTCTATGATCCTCTATGATGCTCTGTGATTCTTTATGATTCTCTATGATCCTCCATGATTCTCTATGATCCTGTATGATTCTCTATGATCCTCCATGATCCTCTATGATGCTCTGTGATTCTTTATGATTCTCTGTGATCCTCCATGATTCTGTATGATCCTGTATGATTCTTTATGATCCTCCATGATCCTCTATGATGCTCTGTGATTCTTTATGATTCTCTATGATCCTCTATGATTCTCGATGATCCTCTGTGATTTTCTGTGATCCTCTATGATCCTCCAGTGGGATTACACAGACCCCAGACATGGAGACATTGTGTTTCCTGTCAGTGTTGAGCTGCATCTTCTTCTCTTGTCCTCTCTCCAGTCACGTCCTCAGTGTTCAGGATCAGGGCTGTGAGGATTATTCTTCTCCCTCCAGTTGAGGATTATTGGGATTATTGTGTTTTCTCTTATTTATTTTTCTGGTGATTTTTCCTGTTTCGCTGTTTACAGATCGGAGTCATTGATTATATATTTTGATCGGACATTTCTGATCGCAGCGATACCAGATGTGAGGGAATTGTTTGTTTTATTACAATTACAATTATTACAATTTTTTCTGTTTATTTTTTCATATTTTTTAAAACATTTTTTTCAATTTTCCTGTTTTTATCTTAGGGTCTTTGAAGCTGCAATCTCTTGTGCTGTACAGAGCATAAACCTCAGGATCAGTCTCAGGATCAGCATCAGCCTCAGAATCATCATCAGCTTCAGGATCATCATCAGCCTCATCATCATCAGCCTCAGCATCATCATCAGCCTCAGGATCATCATCAGCTTCCGGGTCATCATCAGCCTCATCATCATCATAGTCTAAATTTCCATAATTTCCCCCTCCACAAAACAAATGTTGATTTTGTGGTGTGATGTGAATTATTTTTCTCTGTATTTTCTGATTTTACTTGTACTTGTCCCCTCTGAATATATTTGTCGCTATGTAAATTATTATTATTATATTATTATTATAGATCCACAACCACTACGAAGCAACCAGGTTTGAAAATGGACCTGAAACAGCCTGATTACCCGGTTGGCCCTCACTGCTAAGATCCAGCACAGAGTACGTAAGTTTTGTTAAACACTAAAGGTACCTTTACACGCCGCCACAACAGGATGCATACAACCCGCTACAGGCTACAAATGTAGCTTGTCGCGCCAATATCGCCCGTAGTAGCGGCGTCTGAAGACGGGACGACACAGCCGGCTACAGATACATCTGTATCCGTGCACTGCCCATAAACAGATGGCTACATCGCCGAGTGTAGCGAGCTGTATCGGCGTGTAAAGAACCCACAGAAGGGAACTGTGGACACCCGGCGATGTAGCTGGGGCGTGACACAGGGTCCGGGTTTCCGCGCCCCCTTCAGCGATCATTGGAGGAAGCTCCTGCGTTGCGATTGGTTGTCGCCGCACAGGGCGGCATATTTAAGGAGCTGACGAGTCACACTACACAATTGCTCGAGCGTCAAGTATTAATCTGCCTCCTGCGATGCCTGTCCAATCATGGTATTTTTGCTTTCTCCTATCAGCGTACGGACGTCTCGTAATCCACAATTGGAGCACGCCTATGTGCTGTCCCTGCTGCACCAGGTACGCCCATAGTAGCTGGTTGTAGCGGTGTGTAAATGAGCTACAGATGGCTACTTGAGACACCCGGCGATGTATCTAGCTGTAGATGTAGCGTAGCGTAGCGCACCTTGTGGTGGCGTGTAAAGAGGGTGCGTTTCCCGTTTGTAACCGTTTGGGCGTGCTCGTGCACGTGAAGTAGCCGTTGGTATCCATCCTGCGGTGGCGGCGTGTAAAGGTACCTTAAGACCGCAGACCCTGGTGATAAATGGCGACAGGTATTTCTTTAAAAAAAATTGAAGGCTGCACAGTGGCGAGAGGGTCCCTTTTGGGGCAAATTAAGTGGTCAGATCCTGGCGCACAGTGACTGCTGATTATTACATATTTATTTTTAATGAAGCCACAGAGGCGGCTGCACACTGGCAAGAGATAACATTTACTTAACAACTAAGGCCGCAGACCCTGCTGATACATGGTGACAGGTCCAGCGTAGTCTTGTTACTGACAGTCCCATCCCTTTACCTTTTTGCACCATTTCCGTACTGTTCACAATATCCATGGATCCAGGAGCATTCCTTTTTCAAAAAATTATTGGTCAAAGTAGCCAGTTATGTGTGAATACGACAGCTAAGAATAATGCAGGGGTGGGGAACTCAAGGGCCGCCAACAGGTCATGTTTTCAGGACTTCCTTACTATTGCCCTAGTGATGATTTCAACCTCTGGGCAATGTTAAGGAAATCCTGAAAACGGCCTGTTGGCGGCCCTTGAGGTCTGCAGTTCCCCACCCCTGAAATAATGGAATAGCACTACGTTCTGATTGTTGTCATTCATGGGGCCATGATTAGGAGTCAACCAGGTGCTCGCCAAACCACCGAAGGCTAGGGTCACACTTTAAAATCAAATTGCGTTCACCGCATCCAGATCCGGATGCGGTGAACGCAATTGCGGTCCCACACATTTTCAATGAAAAATGTGTGGAGGGAACCGGATTGCTAGGATGTGTAATCCTGAGCAATTCAGTTACCGTACAGTTTGCTCATCCCGGCTGCCGCAGGGATGAGCAATCTGTTATCTTTGTTTTAAAAGATGTAATTTTATTAATAAATGTGTCTATAATGTCTGTAGGGGTTGCCCACCCCCCCAGAGACCTACCACCCACTCAGGTGTGCATATACTGATTTAATCTCTTATGTACAGTAGCCGGCTCCTGGCGGCTCTGTACATTTTTATGAATGAAGCCGCCGGCTCCTCTGAGAGCAACGCACATACTATAGCTATTGTAGGTATAGTATGTGCGCTGTCCGAGGTCCATAAGGCTTATACAGTAAGATCTTTGGACAGCGCTGCCCATAGATCTTATTGTATAAGCCTTCAGGACCTCGGACAGCGCACATACTATACCTACAATAGCTATAGTATGTGCGCTGCTGTCAGTGGAGCCAGCGCCTTCATTCATAAATATGTACAGAAGCTGGCTACTGTACATAAGATATCACATCATTATATGCCCACCTGAGTGAGTGGTAGGTCTCTAGGGGGGGTGGGCACCCCCTAGAGACATTATAGACACATTTATTAATAAAATTACATCTTTTAAAACAGTAATAAGACTTTGCTTATCTGGCGTTAGCCGGGATAAGCAAAGTATATGCGGTAACCGCATAGCTCAGGATTACACATCCTGAGCAATCTGGTTATCACTTTGCGGTCAGAGAACCGCTCCAAAAACTGCAGCCTGCATGATTTTTCACGCAGGCTGCAGAGCCGGAGGCGGTAACCGAATTGCTTATGAAGCAATCCGGTTTTTATAATGGGCTCCTATAAGGAGCGTTTCCTGATCTGGTTTTGAGCTTTTTAAAAGCTCAAAACCGGATCCGTTTTTTAAAAATAAAACTGAAATGTGACCCTAGCCTAAAATGTAACTACATGGGGCAGAAACATCACTTAGGCTGGTTTCACACTACCAGTTTTAGAGAACCGTGTGAATCTGTTAAAGATAAGATTCTAAAATCTGCTGGAAAAACATTGTGAAGCCCTGATATGTGTATTGTATTAAATGCTTATACTTATATTTTGTTTTATGTTAGGAATCTTGTTATATATATATGTATGTTATAGAAATTGTATTCTTATGTTTGATAGTATATAATCACCTATAGTCTATATCCATTATATTATCCATTTTAATCAGTATGCAGTATGTGTTATATTACTGGCAGATGTGGCAGAATAGTTATCCCTCATGGTACCTTTACACGCCGCTACAGCCGGGTGGAGACAACCGGGTTTATGAGACAAATGTATCTTGCACCGTCAAATCAACCCGAGGTAGCGGCATGTAAACTAGCTTGTTGCCAGCCGTCACTTTCGGCACCTGTTTCAGAGCACTGCTCTAAAACAGGTTGATTTCAACCCGATGGTAACGGCGTGTAAATACGGTAGTGTAAGGTTTATTCTTCACCTAGATAACTCCCCGGGGCGTGACACTGCCTCCGGTATACCGCCCCCCTTCAGCGATCATTAGTGGAAGCTCCTTCGTTACGATTGGTTGTCGCTGCATAGGGCGGCATATTTAAGGAGCTGACCAGTCACACTACACAATTGCTCGAGCGTCATGTATTAGTCAGCCTCCTGCGCTGGCTGGCCAATCATGATGCTATTGCTTTGATCTATCAGCGTATGAACGTCTCGTAATCCACAATTCTGGCACACCTATGTTTTGTCCCTGCTGCCCCGGGTCCTCCCATATTACCTTGTTGTAGCGGCGTGTAAATGAGGTAAGGTGCTCTACAGAAGGTAACTTTAGGCACCCGGCGGTGCATCCAGAGATAGATTCAACCTTCTGTAAAGTACCTTGTAGCGGCGTGTAAAGGCGGTATCGGGTACCGTTTGTAACCGTTGGTGCGTGCTTGTGCTCGTGAAGCACCCGGTTGTTTCCACCTTGTTGTAGCGGCGTGTAAAGGTACCTTCAAGGGTAAGTTATGTGAGACGGTGCGTAGGCATGGGGGAGTGATCCTCCTTAAACTCCCTCGTACACATTCCAGTAAACTTTATCTATCTAGCCCTGCTTTTCTCTCATGGAAAGATATCCCCTACGCACAGGTGTTAGATGTTTCTGTGGTTCTCAAGCTAGACACTGGGTTGCTTTAGAAAGTGATGCTTTGGGTGTCTTCGTGCATTCATGTATATATATATATATATATATATATATATATATATATATGTATGTATGTATATGTGTGTATGAATAAACTTCTTACATTGGATTTTAGTCATCTCCTGCTATTATAATTAGTAAGTGGAATAGTGATTATTCTATCAATGTGTATATCATATATATATATATATATATATATATACCGTATATACTCGTGTATAAGCCGACCCGTGTATAAGCCGACCCCTGTAATTTTGCCCCCAAAATCTGGGAAAACCTATTGACTCGTGTATAAGCCAAGGGTGGACCCCAGCACAGGTATACAGCCCCCAGCAGTGTGGTATACAGCAGCCTCCCCAGTGGTATATACAGGCCCCAGCAGTGTTACAGCAGCCTCCCCAGTGGTATATACAGCAGCAGCCCCAGTGGTAGTATACAGCAGCCCCAGAGGTATATACAGCCCCAGTGGTAGTATACAGCAGCCACAGTGGTAGTATACAGCAGCCCCAGTGGTAGTATACAGCCCCAGTGGTAGTATACAGCAGCCCCAGAGGTATATACAGCAGCCCCAGTGGTAGTATACAGCAGCCCCAGTGGTAGTATACAGCAGCCCCAGAGGTATAAACAGCCCCAGTGGTAGTAAACAGCAGCCCCAGAGGTATATACAGCCCCAGTGGTAGTATACAGCAGCCCGCCCGCCACCCCCATCAGTATACAGGCCCCCCCCATCAGTATCCAGGGCCCCACCCCCCTTGCTCCGCAAAACCTGCAAAGTAAAATCATTATACTTATCACTGTCCTGTCGCCGCCATCCCCGCCGCTGCCATTGCGCTCCTCCGTCTTCATCCAGCGTCTTCCGGCTTCCTGTGGTCGGCGCAGGCAATGACGTCATTGCCTGCGCCGACCACAGGAAGCCGGAAGAAGACGGATGAAGCCGGGGAGCGCGATGGCAGCGGCGGGGACAGGACAGTGATAAGTATAATGATTTTACTTTGCAGGTTTTGCGGAGCAAGGGGGGGGCCCTGGATACTGATGGGGGGGCCTGTATACTGATGGGGGTGGCGGGCGGGCGGCTGTATACTACCACTGGGGCTGTATATGACTCGCGTATAAGCCGAGGGGGGGACTTTTCAGCCCAATTTTTGGGCTGAAAAACTCGGCTTATACGCGAGTATATTCGGTATATCTGTTATATTAGATATTATTTAGATATATGTGTATATCCACACTTTATATCATGAAGACCTTGCTTGATACATATGCTATTAGATATCTGCACTTGTGCGTCATTATACATGCCTCGAAAGAACTAATTGAAACTGGTTATATTAGTGGACTTTGAACTGTTTGGAAGAAGAAGACAAAGGATTCTACATGACAACCCCCTCAATATGATACCCTGCCAAACGAGGAGGATACTTGGGAGGAAACACTTAATCCCATAGGGCAATATAATAAGACTTATCTATACAAGGGCCAGAGACTCCTGTGATTGCTCAATGTTTTTGGGTGACACCCTAATGGGATTTTCCTTTGTACTGAATATGTGTTGTGCTGTAATAATAAATACATTCCTTTTTGCGCCACTTTCAAGAGAAGTTCAGTATCTGACTCTGTGTCCGATATCAAAGCTTCAAAGCATGCTTCTTGAATAAGTTAATTTGGCAATGGATAAGCAAAGAGTCGGGTCCCTTGGATCTCGCTTCTACATTTGACGCCCAACGTGGGGCACCTCACAGGACACGCCACACCGGAGCAGACCGAATGAAGGTGTCTGGCTGCGGATCATGGATGACTGGATGGGCCTGATTACCCCTTCACACGGTAAGTCTACTTGTGATTACACTGTAATTGCGGACTTACTTGTGTTTCCAGTCGTTCATAGATTGGCAGAGGGCACTAGTCAATCTGCTTTGGTAATCCTTCAGTGGTGGAAGGCGTGTTCTTGTTGGTGCCATCGAAGCCATTTGTATTCTTATCCACTGTAAACTTTGCTTATCCCAATTTTTTTGTGTTTGAGACTGACTCAGTGGATGGCTTGTTGTGCGTGACTTATGGCAGAATAATTTCCAAGGTGTGTGTATGTGTTGCAGTACATATAGCCATCTCCCGGCCTTTGAAAGAGAAGGTTGAAGGGCATAGATGTGATTTTTATGTGTTGCGGTGTGAGGTGTGATTTATGTTGCAGTCTTGTATTTTTATTTTTTTGTTAAGGACATATAGCCATCTCCCGGCCTTTGAAAGAGAAGGTTGAAGGGCATAGATGTGATTTTTATGTGTTGCGGTGTGTGTATGTGTTGCAGTACATATAGCCATCTCCCGGCCTTTGAAAGAGAAGGTTGAAGGGCATAGATGTGATTTTTATGTGTTGCAGTGTGTGTATGTGTTGCAGTACATATAGCCATCCCCCAGCCTTTGGAAGAGAAGGTTGAAGGGCATAGATGTGATTTTTATGTGTTGCGGTGTGAGGTGTGATTTATGTTGCAGTCTTGTATTTTTATTTTTTTGTTAAGGACATATAGCCATCTCCCGGCCTTTGAAAGAGAAGGTAGTTGGGCATAGGTGTGATTTTATGGGTTGCAGTCTTGTACTGTTTTCTCTACAATTAGGGGACAGTGCAGGAGCGAGGCTGATCAGCTCGTATCTGCGGGTTTATTTTTGTTTTTACGGAGATTATTCTGTTTTATTGAATCGCGCCGACTGACCATTTGCTTTGTCCAGTCCGTCTGTGTTTTACCATTCTTCCCGTCAGAAGTAAGTTCTTGACAGTGTTCTGAAATCAAGTTAAGGGGTATCAGAGAATAGCAGGAGTTATTAGTTGCTACGAGAGTGAAACAGTTGATGAAACTTGTAAAAACTGTCCGGGAGAGAAGGGAATTCCTATCTCTGGAATGCATGACACAAAGGAAGTCCCACCCACAGGTACTTCCTGTGACAGCCATCTTACACCACCCGCGTGTCCTCCTATCTCTGGAATGCATGACACAAAGGAAGTCCCACCCACAGGTACTTCCTGTGGCAGCCATCTTACACCACCAAAGGCCTGTTAACAATGAGACTAGACCAGAGTTAGTTCCACTACCAGTTTATATATCTAGTTATGATTATACGAGGGTAATATTATATATATACCTTTACTCCGATGTGTTTTGATTCCCTCATGCGAGGGGGGAATGGAGATATCTATGACAGATTCTAAATGTTTTTTTGTTAAGTATGTTGGCAGTGATAATTTGTTTATATAGTACAAATATATTCCACAGTGTTGGCCCAGCTATCAATATAATTAGTAGAGAATAGTAATAATGGACTGTTGAATAAGAATTTTCTGAATTTGAAACTAATACAAGTTTTTGAGTGTTTTGTTTTAAAAGATGCTGTATAGGTGAGAGACGATTCCATATTGGACACCAGTAGGATCCTCACATGAGGTGATCAAAGTGATCTACTGCTCCACAAGTCAGCGGCGGGGCAATTAGTTCTGACTTCTGTATTCCGTGAGTGGGTGGAGCGATGTCAGGTGCAACTCTTATAATGACGGTAAGCTTATTAAATGCAGAATTGGTAAATCAGTCACGATGAAGTAGTCATAATGTTACCAGTCTAGGATGGTGTGACCAAGCTAAAAACACACTAAAGGTGACTCCCGGGAGGTAGAGGGCAACTGAAGGATGGGCAAACTAAAGGGACAGTAGGCAGCGGCGGGAGGTCAATCCATTCCACTCTTGTTAAGTCTGGCTGACCTGACAACCCTTTCAGTATCAGACTGCCCAAACAGAACTAAGAAGGTACCCAGGGGCAAATGGGAGTTGTGCTGGAAGACAGGGAAAGGACAAGCCATGACGAGCCTCGTTAACAAAAGTCAAAGTCTCTGCTCGGCCCCACTTACACCTCAACAGGTTATAAGTGTCATCAGACGAATACCTCCTGGATCGCTCCTGGTTTCAGGTAAGTCGTGTGTACAATCCTGCATTATTCTTGCACACAACACAACTTGGAAAAGTAGGAGTTTAAAGGGGCAGCCGCTCCACCCGTTTCAGGATTGCAAATAGTGTGGAGAAGAGGAGGAAATGTATGAATATGTTGTAGTAGGTGTGGATCTCTCTCTCCTATACAAAATAGTATAAGATGTCAGAAACACCTTGGTTAAAATGTTCTGAAGCAGAGTAAGTAGGTAAATGAGTAAATATATATGTAAATAAGAATATGGTAGTTGTATAATAAATAATTGGACGTTTTCCCAGACATCCAGTTACCTTTTTGACCTGTTTTTCAGGAAAGCAGAAGAGACCACTGATGATAAGTATACAGTAATTATATTGTTTAATATTTTGTCTGTTTGATTCTACCTTGTATTGTATATATTGTTTTTACTTGTGCTGAGACAGACTAGCCGTAACCTGCCTCTATTACGGACTATTGACAGTAGCAAGTGACCCTCATATATATATATTGACTGAGCAATTGCTGTATATGTTTATGGAAAATAATGGACTAAGCAACACTTTACAAGCTGAAAATATATATAAGATCAGGGTGTTTCAAGAGGGTGCCGACCTCCGCTGGGTAGGTAGGTTTCCAGCTTTAAGGACATTACTAGGGTACTACTAGGAGTGGTCATATCAATTATCAAAATTGTGTAAATCTCATGTTTTCGTTTCTATGGACTATTTTGGGTGACAATTTATTTTGATATTTTAATCAATAGAAAATGATTTTTGATTGCATATAAGATCCTTATATAGAAGTTATTTGAAGTGAACCAAAATTATATTATTTTAGAATTAGTGATCTGTTTTCCAGGAACCCAAAGAATGTAATATTTCCTTGATACATTGCATGTTTTCTTTCTTAGGGATGATTGTTTTTATTTATAGCTAATTCAAGAACTGATATTATATCCTTTTCTTAAAAGGTAATGTGTATAGGGCAACTCATCGAGTCCCATGGCCTCCAGTACCACCTCTACGCCGACGACACCCAAATCTACCTGTCCAGCCCTGACATCGCCTCCCTACTCTCGAAAATCCCACAATGCCTTTCCGCCATCTCATCCTTCTCTGCTCGCTTCCTTAAACTCAACATGGACAAAACTGAATTCATAGTCTTCCCCCCAAGAAATTCCACTCCAACTCCCAACCTATCCATCTGCATCAACAACTGTGCCCTGTCCCCCAAGCCAAGTGCCTCGGGGTAATCCTTGACTCCTCCCTATCCTTCAAGCCCCACATCGAGGCCCTCACCACATCCCTCTGGCTCCAGCTCAAGAACATCTCACGGATCCGCTCCTTCCTCACCCACGACACCGCTAAAACACTCATCCATGCTCTTATCATCTCCCGCCTTGACTACTGCAACCTCCTTCTCAATGTCCTCCCGGCTAACTCCCTCACACCTCTCCAGTCTATCCTCAACTCCGCTGCCCGACTCATCTATATGTCCTCCCACTACTCCCCTGTCTCCCCCCTCTGCCAAGCCCTTCACTGGCTCCCCGTCTCCAAGAGATCCCAATTCAAAACACTAACCATGGCGTACAAAGCCATACACAACCTGGCCCCACCATACATCTCCGACCTGGTCTCCCGATACCTACCCTCACACAACTTCCACTCCTCCCAAGAACTCCTCCTCTGCTCCCCCCTTATCACCTCTTCGCACAACCGAGTCCAGGACTTCTCCCGGGCATCTGCCTTACTCTGGAACTCCCTGCCTG
Organism: Allobates femoralis; assembly: GCA_033576535.1. Lineage (NCBI taxonomy): Eukaryota > Metazoa > Chordata > Amphibia > Anura > Aromobatidae > Allobates > Allobates femoralis. The sequence goes on from JARQOC010000006.1 coordinate 502,429,776, forward strand.
AACACGTCAGACACTCGCCTACCCTGAGAAGCTTCAAGTGTCACCTGAAGACTCACCTGTTCCGTCAAGCCTACAACCTGCCATGAGACCCAGGCGACCGCCCCATACCTGACATTCCCCCATCCTTCTGTATCCTAACCCGCCAGTCTTAGACTGTGAGCCCTTGTGGACAGGGTCCCTGCCCCTCCTGTACCTGTATGTCCTGATCGCCTAGATTTAGTGTACTTGCTCTTGTCTCCCTCATCCTCATGTAAAGCGCCATGGAACCTAATGGCGCTATATAATAAATAATAATAATAATAAGTATATGTAATATAAGATGATGAGATGTTCAAGAGGGGTGACAGGTATTTTTCAGGTTACGTAAAAATTTTGTGATTTATTTTTTTGTGTTGCAATGTATTACTATGTTATTGATAGTTATGAAAATGGTACAAATTTTTATGAGATTATGGTTGAAAATGTTGTTCAGGTAATAGATTCCCCGAGATAGGTTTTTTCTTATATTTTGACACTTATAAAGGGCTTGTCTAACATGTATTTTTGAGCTTTCTCTCCCCGTTTAACATGCAGCTACTGTGGACCGGAGTCGCTCCCCACAGCCTGGAGGTGGAGTGATGGTCAGAGGAAACGTCAGAAATTCTGCAGATAAACTGAGACAGCTGAAGAGCTCAAATGGCAGCCCAACTAGATCCAAGATCTACACTACAAGGCAGACGAGCCCAGGAGAACTACCGAATGATACAGACGTATACTGTGCCTTATCCTTAAATGCTGAGAAATGGGGTCTCACCGAGGGCTATGTTCCAAAAGAAAGAGTGGAGAACAAGTTATTATTTTCTAGTTCAATACCTCACACCCTGTAGTTAGTTATAAATTTGACGTATGTATATGTGTGAAAACCGCTGACATAGACTATAGGTGTCATTGTGAGTCCTGGAACATCATGAGATAGAAAATTGGGTTGACTGGACCTACGAAACTACTGTAGTCTGAGAGAGGACTGACAGTAAAGGTAGAAGCCTCCTTACTAGAATGACTCCGATACAGCCAAGAATACATGACCAAACACTGCACCGTAGGGTTCTGTCCTATTTGTGAGTCTGTTTTTCCCATACTTAACGATAGAAAACTCTTCTACTACAGACGCTGGCCTATATGTGATGGATATAAATATCCCAGGGGACACTGACTTCTTAGGACACCTTTATTTTACGGATGTCAGGGACTGACTTATTTTAGATAAGACTGAAGTTTTCACCAGCAACATTGACTTGGTACCAGGCCATATCCTCCTGAATTAGACAGTAGTAAGGACCGACTTATGGACGTGTCAAAATGGTGACCTTTATCCATAACTGACATTGGGGTGAAAGGGTAAATGTGCTATTGTTATATTCCTGATACCATCTCAGATTGTCTCCAAATGCAGAGACTCTTTATGAATATGCAACGAAAAATCAGAGACACAAGTGTTCCACCAGTTTCCCTATTTCATTTAATTTTCATGTGTATATTGAATCTAATGGAGTACCAAGAGGACGAATACCAGACGAGTTCCAAGACAGAGACCAGATAGGATCTGAATTGTTATTCTTATCATCACAAAGAATGAACTGGATAAATATCTACAATTGATAGAGATTTGTATATTTTAGTAGGGATGCATTTCGAGGGATCGCTGCCGTTGGGGCCACATTCACCATAATTTTTCTGAATTTACTTATCCTGGTATATTGTGGTTGGCCAGGAAGATGGTGGGGCATCATTCTGTACTTTAATTGTCAATAACAATGCCCAGAATGGTAGTATGAATAAATAAATGATAGGAATGATAAATGATAGGAATTGATGTTCTGCCCAACAAGTTACTTTATAACTTAGGTGTTAGCAATTCTTTCAGTAAGTAGTTAAAAAAATATTATATTTGGTAAATAGGAATCCCTTTTTAGTACCATTATGTGCTCTGTTGATAGTTTGATATGTGTTTCAGAAGTTATAGACGAGAATATTGAGGCAAGAGCTGAACTGCCCCCTGTGATAGCGGAAAATGTCAAATATAAAGATTAACAGTTGAGTGATAATTATGACCGGTATTTGATTGCGGCACTCGTATAGTTTCCTTGTTTGTCGTGGTTTGTGTGTGTTCGTGTCTATCCGATGGTGTAACGGGCAGACCTATGTGGGGAATCCGGTGAAGCGGTGTAGGAAGGCCGGCTCCTCCTACTAGGGGAGGAGAATGTACCTGGGTAGGTCTGTGTGCTTGCACTATGGTTGGAGCGTTCACTCATTGCCACAGGAGAAGGGAACTGTGGGAGCAGCATTCATTTCATTACATCTAGAATCCATTTTAATAAATATAATTTGTGTGAATATCTTAGCTATGTATTTCTGTAGTGCTAGGTAAGAATGGGACCCAGTGGAGGGCTTTAAAAATGTTTTTAGGGGGGACTGTTAAAGATAAGATTCTAAAATCTGCTGGAAAAACATTATGAAGCCCTGATATGTGTATTGTATTAAATGATTATACTTATATTTTGTTTTATGTTAGGAATCTTGTTTTATATATATATATATATATATATATATACTAGATGGCGGCCCGATTCTAAAGAATCGGGTAGTCTAGAATCCATATATAGTTTTATTTACTGATAGATGGTGGCCCGATTCTAACACATCGGGTATTCTAGAATATGTATGTAGTTTATTTATGAAGATTTAAGAATAATGCAATGAATACACAGGTTTTTTCGGGATAAAATATATACAATATCATTTAAATCCTGCGGCAATATCACTGATTGGTCGCAGCCGGCCATGACCAGTCAGCGAAGACGGTTTAAATCCCACGCCAATATCGCTGATTGTTTGCTTCTGCCCTATTAAGATATGGTTGGGTCTGTTTCTTTAAGATGTGTTTGGGGACCACCCGTTTAAGAAGTGGTTGGGGACTGCTCCTTTAAGAGGTTGAGGACCACCCCTTTAAGAAGTGGTTGGGGACTGCCCCTTTAACACGTGGTTGGGGAGACTTAGTTGCGACTGCCCCTTTAAAAAGTTGTTGGGGACTGCACCTTTAAGAGGTTGGGGACAGCCCCTTTAAGAACTGGTTGGGGACGGTCCCTTTAAGATGTGGTTGGGGACCACCCTTTTAAGACATGGTTGGGGACTGCCCCTTTAAGACGTGGTTGGGGTCCACTCCTTTAAGACATGGTTGGGGATGGCCCCTTTAAGACGTGGTTATGGACAGCCCCTTTAAGAAGTTATTGGGGACTGTCCCTTTAAGAGGTTGGGGACCACCCCTTTAAGAAGTGGTTGGGGACCGCCCCTTTAACACGTGGTTGGGGAGACGTAGTTGCGACTGCCCCTTTAAAAAGTTGTTGGGGACTGCACCTTTAAGAGGTTGGGGACAGCCCCTTTAAGAACTGGTTGGGGACGGTCCCTTTAAGATGTGGTTGGGGACCACCCTTTTAAGACATGGTTGGGGACTGCCCCTTTAAGACGTGGTTGGGGACCGCCTCTTTAAGATGTGGTTGGGGACTGCCCCTTTAAAAAGTGGTTGGGGACAGCCCCTTTAAAAAGTGGTTAGGGTCCGCCCCTTTAAGAACTGGTTGGGGATGGCCCCTTTAAGACATGGTTGTGGACCGCCCCTTTAAGACATGGTTGGGGACTGCCCTTTAAGACGTGGTTGGGGACCGCCCCTTTAAGATGTGGTTGGGACTGTTTCTTTAAGATGTGTTTGGGGACTGCCCCTTTAAGAGGTTGAGGACAGCACCTTTAAGAAGTGGTTGAGGTCCACTCCTGTAAGACATGTTTGGGGATGACCCCTTTAAGAAGTGGTTGTGGACCGCCCCTTTAAGACGTGGTTGGGGACCGCCCCTTTAAGACGTGGTTGGAGACCGCCCCTTTAAGATGTGGTTGGGGACTGCCCCTTTAAAAAGTGGTTGGGGTCCGGCCCTTTAAGAACTGGTTGGGGATGGCCCCTTTAAGAAGTGGTTGGGGACCGCCCCTTTTATTTATCTCCGGACATTTATCTCCGGACAAAGCCACGGAAGTTGGCTTTTGACAGGAAGTAGAATTCTAGGCAATTATATAGTAGAAGTAGATATATATATATATATATATATATATATATATATATATATATATATATATATATATATTGGAGGTAGCACCCGGGGAACCCGCTCGCATAACTACAAGAACAAGTGTTTATAATTTAACCAATGTCTACCCGTTTATTTTTCACATATAATAACATAACCCGGGTAGCATGTGTGACACATATCACATTGATTATAAACACCATACATAAATACACCATACATTTACATATAACATTACATAACACTTATATTGCACATAATATCTTATAGTAACCCGGGACCTGTAACCACCTGTCTGTCCCCATTGGAGCTCTAACAACCTCTCCCGTGGTGGCTACGGCCTCCGGCCTATCTACATTTCACATACATTTAACAATACATTAGTTACCATATCAATGGGCCCTATGGGTCCCAATGGCGGAACCCGCCGCCTGGCTTTATTTCCCCAGCTTCATACTACCCCGGAGTCAGGACTCCGGCCTGACCGGGTTCTTACACACAATATGTGATCCATCCTATAAGCCACCATGGACCACACACGTCCTTTCACACGCTCACAGCCCATCATATAGACATCCATGGACTGTGGCACATCTGGGTTCAGAACAGGGATTGGCAAACCTTAGTATCCGGGAAAACCATCCGTTACCCTACTATAGGAGCCCTATTAACCCCTGCATCTGACCTCTGGTACATACATACATTCCGGTTCATCAGGTCCTTTAGCTGACTACTCTGAGTCGGACCCAAATGCAGTCTATGCCCGCCTGGCACACTTTATAAAATCGCCTCCCGAAGGGCTACACACAATTGCCTCCCGAAGGGCCACATACAATCGCCTCCCGAAGGGCTGCATACATTCCGGTTCATGAGGACCTTTAACTGACTACACTGAGTCGGTCCCAAATGCAGTCCATGCCCGCCTGGCACACTTCATAAAATCGCCTCCCGAAGCGCCTCATACATTCCGGTTCATCAGGACCTTTAACTGACTACACTGAGTTGGTCCCAAGGGCGGTCTATGCCCGCCTGGCACACTTCATACATCTGCCCCTATAGGGCTACATTCACTCGCTGGGTCTTTTAAAAAGCCATACAATACTTATAAGGTTCAACAGGTCCTTCACTGGACCTAATGGCGGCTATGCTCGCCTGGCATGTTTCACACACAAGGTGCACAGTTCACACAAGCATTCAGGAACTGCTTTTCTTACCGGGCACGGATCCGGTTCTCGCTACCTGGGTCATGGGTACACCCAGCGTCCCCAAGGGCTCCTTTCCCAGACGTGTCTCAACCACACGCCTGGACCAGTATCCACCGAGTTCAGCCACGGCTTCCCCACTCCAGGAGCTATCACGACCTCGGTCCTAGGCACCGGCATGGAGCTAGCATGCTCCCATCGTACACACACAGAGCCCTTAGACTGCTCTGCACTATGGCTGAAGATCCAGCCGACATGCTCTCAGGCTGATCTCTCTCTGGTCTCTGAGTTCTCTCAATCACTCAGCTGGCAGGCTCTTATCGTGCCTGCCACTCCCCACTCTGACTCATCCAGCTGGGCTGTCAGCAATCAGCACCCATTACTTTCCTCAGGGCCTCATCGATCTCATGAGCCACTCACTAGTCTCATGACTATTTCAGCTTCACAGCACTCACAACCACATTTGACTCCTTGTGTTCAGGATAGATTCACACAGCGTCATCCACTATAAAACCGGCCAGTGTTAACAGGATCATACCCTGATCCTGCATGTGATGCGCCCCGGCCATGGGGACCATGCCGGCGGTGCCTCACAATATATATATGTTATAGAAATGTTATTCTTATGTTTGATAGTATATAATCACCTATAGTCTATATCCATTATATTATCCATTTTAATCACTATGTAGTATGTGTTATATTACTGGCAGATGTGGCAGAATAGTTATCCCTCAAGGCTAAGTTGTGTGAGACGGTGCGTAGGCATGGGGGAGTGATCTTCCCTAAACTCCCTCGTACACATTCCAGTAAACTTTATCTATCTAGCCCTGCTTTTCTCTCATTTGAAGATATCCCCTACGCACAGGTGTTAGAAGTTTCTGTGGTTCTCAAGCTAGACACTGGCTTGCCTTAGAAAGTGATGTTTTGGGTCTCTTCGTGCAAACATGTATATACAGTGCCTACAAGTAGTATTCAACCCCCTGCAGATTTAGCTGGTTGACATATGCGGAATTAACTTGGCATTGTGACATTTGGACTGTAGATCAGCCTGGAAGTGGGAAATGCTCTGCAGCCAAAAATATTTTTTAAAATTTTTTTTTTTTTTTTTTAAAGCGTTAAAAGTTAATTCAGAGGGTCATTTATTATTCAACCCCTCAAACCACCAGCATTCTGTTTGGTCCCCTAAAGTATTAAGAAGTAGTTCAGGCACAAAGAACAATGAACTTCACATGTGTGGATTAATTATCTCTTTTGCCAGCCTTTTCTGACTATTTAAGACCCTCCCCAAACTTGTGAACAGCACTCATACATGGTCAACATGGGAAAGACAAAGGAGCATTCCAAGGCCATCAGAGACAAGATCGTGGAGGGTCACAAGGCTGGCAAGGGGTACAAAACCCTTTCCAAGGAGTTGGGCCTACCTGTCTCCACTGTTGGGAGCATCATCCGGAAGTGGAAGGCTTATGGAACTACTGTTAGCCTTCCACGGCCTGGACAGCCTTTGAAAGTTTCCTCCCGTGCCGAGGCCAGGCTTGTCCGAAGAGTCAAGGCTAACCCAAGGACAACAAGGAAGGAGCTCCGGGAAGATCTCATGGCAGTGGGGACATTGGTTTCAGTCAATACCATAAGTAACGTACTCCACCGCAATGGTCTCCGTTCCAGACGAGCCCGTAAGGTTCGTTTACTTTCAAAGCGTCATGTCAAGGCTCGTCTACAGTTTGCTCATGATCACTTGGAGGACTCTGAGACAGACTGGTTCAAGGTTCTATGGTCTGATGAGACCAAGATCGAGATCTTTGGTGCCAACCACACACGTGACGTTTGGAGACTGGATGGCACTGCATACGACCCCAAGAATACCATCCCTACAGTCAAGCATGGTGGTGGCAGCATCATGCTGTGGGGCTGTTTCTCAGCCAAGGGGCCTGGTCATCTGGTCCGCATCCATGGGAAGATGGATAGCACGGCCTACCTGGAGATTTTGGCCAAGAACCTCCGCTCCTCCATCAAGGATCGGAATATGTTGGCGCTATACAAATAAAGTTTTATTATTATTATGGGTCGTAATTTCATCTTCCAACAAGACAACGACCCAAAGCACACAGCCAAGAAAACCAAGGCCTGGTTCAAGAGGGAAAAAATCAAGGTGATGGAGTGGCCTAGTCAGTCTCCTGACCTTAACCCAACTGAAAACTTGTGGAAGGAGCTAAAGATTAAAGTCCACATGAGACACCCAAAGAACCTAGATAACTTGGAGAAGATCTGCATGGAGGAGTGGGCCAAGATAACTCACATTGCAGCAAAGGAGCCTGCAACTCCATATAACAAATAATCAGAAAAGCTGCACAGCACTCAGCAGACCAGTGTTAACTTTTTCCTCAAACATATATGGCTTGTTAGCACTTATGCATCATTGGTAGTAGCTGTGTGCTGCAAGGATTTTTCTCAAGTTGTTTGATTCTGCATCCTTGCTTGCACCAGTTCACACTGGTCTGCTGAGTGCTGTGCAGCTTTTCTGATTATTTGTTATATGGAGTTGCAGGCTCCTTTGCTGCAATGTGCACCCTCATTAAACCTACAGGTGATCGAGGGTATAGATGGTGCCTGCCCACTGAAGAGTGGGGGGTGGACAAGGAAGGCAGGGATGTCAGATAGGGCTCATCATGCTTGGAGTCACTTTGTCGTAGTTGATGAGCAAGCAGACATTGGCCAATGTATGTACTAAGAACTCCAGAATTAAAAGATAAGATTATGAGTTTTTTGAAAAAACGTAAGTTTTTAACTTTCTCCTCAAACATATATGGCTTGTTAGCACTTATGCATCATTGGTAGTAGCTGTGTGCTGCAAGGATTTTTCTCAAGTAGTAAGTAGGATAGTGATTATTCTATAAATGTGTATATCTTATCTTATATATAAAACCCGAAGGCCACTTCCGGAAAAGGCCACGCCCACTTCCGTGATGGTCTTCGCCCAGGCTCATCCAGTGCACTGTAGCCAGGCTGCCCCCCGGCTACAGGCACCGGCACACGGAACGTTCCGATCTCGGAAGTTCCGTGTGCCCTCCAGCCACTCCCCTCCACCCTCTGCCCTCCAGCCAGTAGCTACATACCGGGGGGCAGGGGGGGCCATTGCCCGCCACCTCGGGGGCCCACACACACCCTGGGGATACCCGTGCTCCCTGCTGTCTGCCTACAGAGGAGGGAGGGCGGGACTTCCTCTCCTGCAGCTCTGCCCGCCCCTCCTCTCCTGCTACAGTACACCTGATGGCCGGCCCGCGGTGAGTCTGCCCTGCCGGCTCCAGCAGCCTCTGCCCTGGCCTCTGCCCTCCAGCCTCCTCTGCCCTGGCCTCTGCCCTCCAGCCTCCTCTGCCCTGGCCTCTGCCCTCCAGCCTCCTCTGCCCTGGCCTCTGCCTTCCAGCCTCCTCTGCCCTGGCCTCTGCCCTCCAGCCTCCTCTGCCCTGGCCTCTGCCCTCCAGCCTCCTCTGCCCTGGCCTCTGCCCTCCAGCCTCCTCTGCCCTCCAGCCTCCTCTGCCCTCCAGCCTCCTCTGCCCTGGCCTCTGCCCTCCAGCCTCCTCTGCCCTGCCCTCTGCCCTCCAGCCTCCTCTGCCCTGGCCTCTGCCCTCCAGCCTCCTCTGCCCTGGCCTCTGCCCTCCAGCCTCCTCTGCCCTGGCCTCTGCCCTCCTGCTTCCTCTGCTCTGGCCTCTGCCCTCCAGCCTCCTCTGCCCTGGCCTCTGCCCTCCAGCCTCCTCTGCCCTGGCCTCTGCCCTCCAGCCTCCTCTGCCCTGGCCTCTGCCCTCCAGCCTCCTCTGCCCTGGCCTCTGCCCTCCAGCCTCCTCTGCCCTTCTGCCTCCTCTGCCCTGGCCTCTGCCCTCCAGCCTCCTCTGCCCTGCCCTCTGCCCTCCAGCCTCCTCTGCCCTGCCCTCTGCCCTCCAGCCTCCTCTGCCCTGGCCTCTGCCCTCCAGCCTCCTCTGCCCTGGCCTCTGCCCTCCAGCCTCCTCTGCCCTGGCCTCTGCTCTCCAGCCTCCTCTGCCCAGGCCTCTGCCCTCCAGCCTCCTCTGCCCAGGCCTCTGCCCTCCAGCCTCCTCTGCCCTGGCCTCTGCCCTCCAGCCTCCTCTGCCCTGCCCTCTAGCCTCCTCTGCCCTGGCCTCTGCCCTCCAGCCTCCTCTGCCCTGGCCTCTGCCCTCCAGCCTCCTCTGCCCTGGCCTCTGCCCTCCAGCGTCCTCTGCCCTGGCCTCCGCCCTCCAGCCTCCTCTGCCCTGCAGCCTCTGCCCTCCAGCCTCCTCTGCCCTGCAGCCTCTGCCCTCCAGCCTCCTCTGCCCTGGCCTCTGCCCTCCAGCTTCCTCTGCTCTGGCCTCTGCCCTCCAGCCTCCTCTGCCCTCCAGCCTCCTCTGACCTCCAGCCTCCTCTGCCCTCCAGCCTCCTCTGCCCTGGCCTCTGCCCTCCAGCCTCCTCTGCCCTTCTGCCTCCTCTGCCCTGGCCTCTGCCCTCCAGCCTCCTCTGCCCTGGCCTCTGCCCTCCAGCCTCCTCTGCCCTGGCCTCTGCCCTCCAGCCTCCTCTGCCCAGGCCTCTGCCCTCCAGCCTCCTCTGCCCAGGCCTCTGCCCTCCAGCCTCCTCTGCCCTGGCCTCTGCCCTCCAGCCTCCTCTGCCCAGGCCTCTGCCCTCCAGCCTCCTCTGCCCTGGCCTCTGCCCTCCAGCCTCCTCTGCCCTGCCCTCTAGCCTCCTCTGCCCTGCCCTCTGCCCTCCAGCCTCCTCTGCCCTGGCCTCTGCCCTCCAGCCTCCTCTGCCCTGGCCTCTGCCCTCCAGCCTCCTCTGCCCTGGCCTCTGCCCTCCAGCCTCCTCTGCCCTCCAGCCTCCTCTGCCCTGCCCTCTAGCCTCCTCTGCCCTGGCCTCTGCCCTCCAGCCTCCTCTGCCCTGGCCTCTGCCCTCCAGCCTCCGCTCTACTCTCCCTGTCCTCTGCCCTCCAGCCTCCACCCTCCTCTGCCTTCCAGCCTCCGCTCTCCTCTGACCTCCAGCCTCCGCTCTCCTCTCCCTGTCCTCCAGCCTCCGCTCTCCTCTCCCTGTCCTCTGCCCTCCAGCCTCCGCTCTCCTCTCCCTGTCCTCTGCCCTCCAGCCTCCGCTCTCCTCTCCCTGTCCTCTGCCCTCCAGCCTCCGCTCTCCTCTCCCTGTCCTCTGCCCTCCAGCCTCCGCCCTCCTCTGCCCTCCCCAGCCTCTGCTCTCCTCTCCCTGTCCTCTGCCCTCCAGCCTCCGCTCTCCTCTGCCCTCCAGCCTCCACTCTCCTCTGCCTGTCCTCTGCCCTCCAGCCTCCGCTCTGCTCTCCCTGTCCTCTGCCCTCCAGCCTCCGCTCCCCTCTCCCTGTCCTCTGCCCTCCAGCCTCCGCTCTCCTCACCCCTCCATATGCAATGTACACTATGTGTGTATATGTGTGTATGTACGCACTTCCGTCACTTTGTCCACACTTCCCTCAACTTTGTACACACACACACATACACACACACTCCGCTATACTTACCACCGGCCCTGCGTCCGCTGCCTGGATCCTCAGTCGACATGTCACTGCCCCCAAACTACTGGATCCAATATAGCGTCCAAGATGTCTTGAAAAACTACCCGGACAACATATTGGATCCAGTCGTCCGGGGGCGGCGACATGTCGACTCAGGATCCAGGCGGCGGGGAAGACGCAGGGTCGGTGGTAAGTATAGCGGAGTGTATGTGTGTGCTTACCACTCTGCCCACGGCGCTGCGCTGACCACTCTGCCCACGGCGCTGCGCTGACCACTCTGCCCACGGCGCTGCACTGACCACTCTACCCACGGCGCTGCACTGACCACTCTGCCCACGGCGCTGCACTGACCACTCTGCCCATGGCGCTGCACTGACCACTCTGCCCACACCGCTGCGCTGACCAATCTCACTGCTAACCACTGAGCCACCGCACTCACTGCTAACCACTGAGCCACCGCACTCACTGCTAACCACTGAGCCAGCGCACTCACTGCTAACCACTGAGCCAGCGCACTCACTGCTAACCACTGAGCCACCGCACGCAGTACTAACCACTGAGCCACCGCGCAGTGCTAACCACTGAGCCACCGCGCAGTGCTACCCACTGAGCCACCGCGCAGTGCTACCCACTGAGCCACCGCGCAGTGCTAACCACTGAGCCACCTCTATACACACAATTAATTTCACCGCACTCCCCTAACTATTACTAAATAAACTATATATGTATTCTAGACTACCCGATTCTTTAGAATCGGGCTGCCATCTAGTATATATATATATCTGTTATATTAGATATTATTTAGATATATGCATATATCCACACTTTATAATCATGAAAACCTTGATACATATGCTATTAGATATCTGGACTTGTGCGTCATTATACATGTCTTGAAAGAACTAATTGAAACTGGTTATATTAGTGGACTTTGAACTGTTTGCAAGAAGGAGACAAAGGATTCTACATGACAACCCCCTCAATATGATACCCTGCCAAATGAGGAGGATACTTGGGAGGAAACAGTTAATCCCATAGGACAACATAATAAGACTTATCTATACAAGGGCCAGAGACTCCTGTGATTGCTCAATGTTTTTGGGTGACACCCTAATGGGATTTTCCTTTGTGATGAATATGTGTTGTGCTGTAATAATAAATACATTCCTTTTTGCGCCACTTTCAAGAGAAGTTCAGTATCTGACTCTGTGTCCGATATCAAAGCTTCAAAGCATGCTTCTTGAATAAGTTAATTTGGCAAGGGATGAGCAAAGAGCCGGGGTCCCTTGAATCCAACACTTGTACCAGCAGAAATAGCACCATCATCAGCCACGTCCTTGTCCCAGCGCAGCGTTCAGTTATCCATACACCAATCTTTGGAACGCAGGCGCAAATACGCTGCCAACGTCCCACAGTTCTAAATGCACACATTTCGCGACTGCTTGCGCTGGAAATGTTGCCTTTTAGGCTGATGGAGACGGAAGCATTCCGCAACCTGATGGCGGCGCTGTCCCACGTTACTCGGTCCCCAGCCGACACTATTTTTCCCAATGTGACGTCCCCGCATTACATAAGCACGTGTCACAAAACATCACACGTGCCCTTAACAACGCCTTTTCAGGCAAAGTCCACCTAACAACGGACACATGGACAAGTGCTTTTGGGCAGGGCCAGTACATCTCGCTGACAGCACACTGGGTTAATATTCTAGAAGCCGGGACCCAGTCAGAGCTTGGGACGGAACATGTCCTTCTGACACCAAGGATTGCAGGTCCTAACTCAGTCAAGGTTTCACCCACAGTGTACAGCTCTAGCACGTCATGCTCCTCAGCCTCCTCCACTTCACCCTCCACACCAGTCCCAAGCTGGAAGCACTGCAGCACTGCCTCGGGTAAGCGGCAACAGGCTGTGCTGAAGCTAATATGTGTAGGTGACAAACCCCACAACGCTGAAGAGTTGTGGACAGCTCTGAAACAGCAGGCAGATCACTGGCTCACACCGCTGAACCTACAGCCAGGCATGGTCATGTGTGACAATGGCTGGAACCTTGTGGCGGCTCTGAGGCAAGCTGACACATGTTCCATGCGTGGCCCATGTGCTGAACCTCGTGGTTCAGCAGTTTCTGAAATCCTACCCGGAGCTGTCGGATCTGCTCGTCAAAGTACGCCGCCTGTGTGCCCATTTTAGAAAGTCACCTGCTTCTGCTGGCCTTGCGGGCTCTCAGCGGCGTTTGCAGCTTCCGGCTCACAGACTGGTGTGTGATGTCCCCACGCGTTGGAATTCCACACTGCTCATGTTGGTCAAGATTTGTGAGCAGAAGAGGGCAGTTGTTGAGTACCAGCATCAACTAATCCGTCGGTATGCAGTTCAAACTCCACACATAAGACCTCAGGAGTGGACATGGATGTCCGACATATGTACCGTCCTCCAAAACTTTGAGGACTCCACCAAGATGGTGAGCGGCGATGACGCCATCATTAGCGTCACCATCCCACTTCTCTGTCTTTTAAAACGCTGTCTGCTCAAAATCAAAGACGATGCATTGCAGGCAGAGCAGGATGAGTTGCAGCAAGAAACCGTACTGGGTGATTACACACAGCCCAGCCTCATCTCATCCCAAAGTTCATTGGAGGACTATGATGAGGAGGATGAAGTAATAGAGCTACTTTCATGCGGAATTGACGGTAATACATGCACAACCGTCAGACCGTCGGTTCATCGTGAATGGACAGGGGAGAGGAGGAGGATCATGAGGCCAGCATGGACAGTCATGCTGTTGGAGAGGTCCTTGAAGTCTTGCCTGTTAACAGTCTGGCGCACATGGCTGCCTGTCTCGTGACCCTCGCGTTATCAACATCTTGGCGGACACTCATTACTGGTTGGTGACACTTTTAGACCCACGCTACAAGAAGAACTTTATTTCTCTTATTCCCGAGGTGGAGAGGTCTACAAAAATGCTGCAGTACCAGAAGGCCATAGTCGTGGAATTAGTCAAAAAATTCCCTTCTGAAAACACTAGTGGCAGAGGTCACGATTCGGTGGACAACCAAGGCGTCCGGCCAAGAGAGGCACAAGTCCAATCCAGCAGAGGCAGGGGAACACTCTCAAAGATCTAGGACACTTTTCTCAGCACCTCCCGTAGCACAGGCCCTGAGGTGCGGGGTAGTGTCACAAGGACTGCAAAGTTTGCCAAGATGCTGAGGGAGTACCTTGCCGATCATACTAAAGTGCTCCTAGACTCCTCTGTGCCTTATAATTATTGGGTATCCAAGCTGGACACGTGGCAGGATTTGGCTCTCTACGCCTTGGAAGTCCGGGCCTGCCCTGCCGCTAGCGTTTTGTCAGAGCGTGTTTTTAGTGCCGCAGGTGGATTCATTACAGAGAAACGCACCCACCTGTCAACTGAAAATGCTGGCAGGCTGACTGATCAAGATGAGCAAGGGTTGGATTGGGCCTGACTTCACCACACCACCACCAAATGATAGCGGAATTTAAATTTTGTGCCGGTAGATAGCCATGCACCTCCGCACACCCAAACATCGGTACACACTTCATGTCTTTGGCTACTTGCTGTACTGCTCCTCCTTCTCCTCATCCGCCACTATCATATGATCAGTGCGACCGTGGTTCATGATGCCATGAAAACATAATTTTTGTACATCATATTTATGATGATGATAATGACCCTAACCTTTCAAAAGTTAGGCAGTAGTTTCATGTATACCCCCCGGGGTAAATGTTTTAGTCCATGCTTACAGAATGGGCATTACAAGTACAGGAGACCCGCTCCTTTGTGCCACACAATTTTTGGCTACCCTGCCTAGGGCAATACTACAAAAGACCCACTTTCTTACAATGGGAACATTATTTAAAGAGGCCCTCATGCACGCCCCAATCCTGGGGCATTGTGGTGCCTCCCAATGTTTAGCAGCCCTGCCTAGGGCAATACTGCAAAAGACCCACTTCCTTAAAATGGGCACATTAACAGAGGCTCTCATGCACGCCTCTATCCAGGGGCATTGTGGTGCCTCCCAATGTTTAGCAGCCCAGCCTAGGGCAATACTACAAAAGACCCACTTCCTTAAAATGGGCACATTATTTAAAGAGGTCCTCATGCACGCCCCTATCCTGGGGCATTGTGGTGCCTCCCAATGTTTAGCAGCCCTGCCTAGGGCAATACTACAAAAGACCCACTTCCTTAAAATGGTCACATTATTTAAAGAGGCTCTCATGCACGCCTCTATCCAGGGACATTGTGGTGCCTCCCAATGTTTAGCAGCCCTGCCTAGGGCAATACTACAAAAGACCCACTTCCTTATAATGGCCACATTATTAACAGAGGCCCTCATACACGCCTCTATCCAGGGGCATTGTGGTGCCTCCCAATGTTTAGCAGCCCTGCCTAGGGCAATACTGCAAAAGACCCACTTCCTTAAAATGGGCACATTAACAGAGGCTCTCATGCACGTCTCTATCCAGGGGCATTGTGGTGCCTCCCAATGTTTAGCAGCCCTGCCTAGGGCAATACTACAAAAGACCCACTTCCTGATAATGGGCACATTATTAACAGAGGCCCTCATGCACATCTCTATCCGGGGGCATCAGAGTGCCACACAATGTTTGGCTTCCCTGTCTACGGCAATCCTACAAAAGACCCACTTCCTTATAACGGGCACAATATTAAAAGAGGCCCTAATGTACGCCTCCATTCAGGGGCATCAGAGTGCCTCCCAACTTTTGGCAGCCCTGCCTAGGCCAATCCTACAAAAAACCCACTTCCTTATAATACAAAGTATTCACTGATCTCAGGGAGACCAGTTCAAGAAAACACTGCGGGCAGCCGGCTAAAGCGCTCAACACAGTGAATTCCTAGGCCCATTGCCCCCTGGGAATTTTGAATATGCAAATAGAGTCTGTGGAGCCTCGTTTAGGAGTCTCAACACAGGACTAGCCAGATCTTCCTCTAGTGAAGGACCTAGCCATGATAACCACCATATTAAGTGGCCCTTTGAGTCAATATCCAGCTCTTTACAAGCTTAGCCAGAATCCTACTCCACACTGATGAGGGGCAACACCCCGAAACAGCTGTCTGTGGATGGATAGCTGGCCTTGGTATTCCCTTGTCATATCTTTAAGCTTGTAAAGAGCTGGATATTGACTCAAACGGCCACTTAATATGGTGGTTATCATGGCTAGGTCCTTCACTAGAGGAAGATCTGGCTAGTCCTGTGTTGAGACTCCTAAACGAGGCTCCACAGACTCTATTTGCATAGTCAAAATTCCCAGGGGGCAATGGGCCTAGGAATTCACTGTGTTGAGCGCTTTAGCCGGCTGCCCGCAGTGTTTTCTTGAACTGGTCTCCCTGAGATCAGTGAATACTTTGTATTGTTGGTCTACTAGGCATTGCTCCCACCTAGCCAGAATCCTACTCCACACTGATGAGGGGCAACACCCCGAAACAGCTGTCTGTGGATGGATACCTGGCCTTGGTATTCCCTTGTCATATCTTTAAGCTTGTAAAGAGCTGGATATTGACTCAAACGGCCACTTAATATGATGGTTATCATGGCTAGGTCCTTCACTAGAGGAAGATCTGGCTAGTCCTGTGTTGAGACTCCTAAACGAGGCTCCACAGACTCTATTTGCATATTCAAAATTCCCAGGGGGCAATGGGCCTAGGAATTCACTGTGTTGAGCGCTTTAGCCGGCTGCCCGCAGTGTTTTCTTGAACTGGTCTCCCTGAGATCAGTGAATACTTTGTATTGTTGGTCTACTAGGCATTGCTCCCACCTAGCCAGAATCCTACTCCACACTGATGAGGGGCAACACCCCGAAACAGCTGTCTGTGGATGGATACCTGGCCTTGGTATTCCCTTGTCATATCTTTAAGCTTGTAAAGAGCTGGATATTGACTCAAACGGCCACTTAATATGATGGTTATCATGGCTAGGTCCTTCACTAGAGGAAGATCTGGCTAGTCCTGTGTTGAGACTCCTAAACGAGGCTCCACAGACTCTATTTGCACTTCCTTATAATGGGCACATTATTAAAAGAGGCCTTCATGTACGTCTCTTCCTAGGGGCATGGGAGTGCCACACAATTTTTGGCTGCCCTGCCTAGGGCAATACTACAAAAGACCCACTTCCTTATAATGGGCACATTATATAAAGAGGCCCTCATGTACGTCTCTTCCCAGGGACATGGGAGGCCACACAATTTTTTTTAAAAATCTTTCATATAATCCAAAAAACTAACCTCCCCCACCTCTGTCTCACCAGTGGGTCTGAGCCTTTATAATTTTTCCATGAAAATCCATTTTGGTTTCATTTTGTAACGTTTTCTTGACAGTCCGTAAAAGTCACGTAATAGTCTGACAATATCGTTCACAGCAGTGACCTTGGGGTGTGAAATGCTTCCAGGGTCTTCCCCGTGCTGTTCCCATGTCATTTCAGCAATGTTCTGAGATTTTTGTGACATTTTTAGGGTTTTTCCATGCTGCCGGGGGTCGTGCCATAAAAATACTCGGGTCTCCCATAGGATAACATTGGGCTCGGTGCTCGGGCCGAGTACACGAGTATCTTGGGATGATCAGCCCGAGCTTCCAGCACCCGAGCATTTTAGTACTCGCTCATCTCTAGTGACCACACATTGTTGTGTAATTGTGATCCCCAGTATAGATCAGTGCGGGGCAGGAGGACAGAGAGACGTTTTCTCAGTGATCGGGAAGGACACTGTCTCAGTATTCTCCTCCATCACAGGACGCTGCATCCGGACTAGAAGAGGCTCTCACTTATTAACAGGATTTTTATTATTAAAAGTGTCTTACAGTCCAGAAAATACAATACGTTCGAAAAAAATTTCCATCTTTAATTATATGACTCTCGTGTTTATTTTTTTGTACAATTTGTCCGCACAATATATAATTTCTCCTAGTGCGAGATATTTTTGATGGTAACAAAACATGGATTTCCAGTAATTCATTTTTCACATTTTAGTCATGATAATGGCTACTGCCTGTGTGAGCTCTTTGGTGTCCAACAAGATTAGATTTATCTGCAAAACATTTCCCACATTCTGAACATGAAAAAGGCTTCTCCCTGTGTGAGTTTTATGGTGTCTTACAAGTTTAGATTTTTCTACAAAACTTGTACCACATTCTGAACATGAAAAAGGCTTCTCCCCTGTGTGATTTCTCTGGTGTATAACAAGATCTGATTTACGTGTAAAACACTTCCCACATTCTGAACATGAAAAAGGCTTCTCTCCTGTGTGACTTCTCTGATGTATAACAAGATCTGATTTATGTGCAAAACATCTCCCACACTCTGAACATGAAAAAGGCTTCTCCCCTGTGTGAGTTCTCTGGTGAATAATAAGATGTGATTTATCTACAAAATATTTCCCACATTCTGAACATGAAAAAGGTTTCTCACCTGTGTGAATTCTCTGGTGACTAACAAGATATGATTTACGTGTAAAACATTTCCCACATTCTGAACATGAAAAAGGCGTCTTGTCTGTGTGAGTTCTCTGGTGAATAATAAAATATGATTTATCTGCAAAACATTTTCCACAGTCTGAACATGAAAAAGGCTTCTCCCCTGTGTGAGTTCTCTGATGTTTAACAAGATCTGATTTACGTGTAAAACATTTCACACATTCTGAACATGAAAAAGGCTTCTCCCCTGTGTGAGTTTTCTGGTGACTAACAAGATATGATTTACTTGCAAAACATCTCCCACATTCTGAACATGAAAAAGGCTTCTCTCCTGTGTGACTTCTCTGGTGTATAACAAGATCTGATTTATGTGTAAAACATTTCCCACATTCTGAACATGAAAAAGGCTTCTCCCCTGTGTGAGTTCTCTGATGAATAACAAGATCTGATTTATGTGGATAACATTTCCCACATTCTGAACAAGAAAAAGGCTTCTTCCCTGTGTGATCTCTCTTGTGTGTAGCAAGATTTGATTTCTGTACAAAACATTTCCCACATTCTGAACATGAAAAAGGCTTCTCCCCTGTGTGACATCTCTTATGTCTAACAAGAACTGATTTATATGTAAAACATTTCCCACATTCTGAACATGAATGTGGCTTCTTTCCAGTATGAATTCTCTCATGACTAACAAGATCTGATTTTTGGTTAAAATGTTTCCCACATTTGGAACAAGAAAATCTCTTTCTCTCTGTGTGAATTTTTTGATGTTTAACAAAAGATGTTTCGAGGGGAAAACTATTTCCATATTCTGAAGGTGAAAGTGGCTTCTTTGCTGTAAGAGAAGTTTGTTTTTTAATGCCTCTTTTGTGACTTTTATTTTTCTTAGTAGTCTGTATTGATTCAGAAGATTGGACCTGTTTCATAGGATCAGATGATAGATCTTTGCTGTGAAGGGATGATGGGATATCTGGAGTAATGTCATTCACATCAATTGTATCCTGGGTGGTTTCATGTTCATCTGATTTATAAATTGCAGATGTCAGTTCTCCTTCTGCTTTCCTGGTACAGTCATCTGACAAGAATAGAATCTATTACTATTTTTGAATAAACTATATTTGAAGTTAATATTTTTGAAAACTTCTACTTAAAACATCTGTAGAAATGCCAAGTTATGTAATAAAAAGGGAATGATAGCTCAGTCTACTAGAAGACCTCATAGCATGGACCAGTAGAGCATAGAGTTCAATTGTTTCTTCTTTCTGCCTCCCAAATATTGAAATTAGAAGCTACAAAAAAAGTTATGTAGATAGAAATATTAACCATAAAAACTTCTACTCATCCCAAATTAATGGTTTCCACATTGTTAGTCGTTCAAAAAAGCAACATGTCTTCCATAAACCAATCCAGCAAAATCAGCCTCCTAAGTCAACTTTCCCGCTCGCTTCTGAGCCTTGTAGAGTGCACAAACTACATATAGCATCTATGTACACAGTGAAGAATTAGCCACCGAACCTGGCAGCTCCATAGCGCCTCATCTATGCTCAGACAAGTCAGGGAACTGTCTGAGAATAAAAGAAGGACCCCAGCTGCCCTGTCAGTGTTGGTTTATTAAGGTGTCCCTCAGTGAGTTTGATATATGCTTTCCATTGCCAGGCCAGAAGCACATATAATAATTGCCACCCCATCACTGATAGAGGCATTGAATAATACAAGCACTAATTGCTGCCAGCAGTTTCTCATTTGATATGTCTTGTCTGTGAGCAGGCTTATATTGGGTCAGAAACCAACCCAGGTAGCGTATAATGTTAAATGAGCACACGGACGTTGGGATTCGTTATTAAGAATAAAAGCAACTCAAGATTAAATTTATATATTTAATCGCCGTAGGGGCACACTAGATATTAATATATACAGGTATTATGAAAATATTACAAATGTTATAGTCAGTTATGCAAATAAAAGATAAATGGGGTACACACAGATTTAAAGGCAAATGTAAATAATTACCAGTTCCTTGATGCTGGTCATGGCCACAAGGAAGCAATGTGGAGCCACCGGCTTCCCTCGGGTATACTCTGCCCTATGATGTAACGTGGGGTCCTCCTCAATGTAAAAATCCAGCAGAGATTGGGCATTCTTGTTCTGTCAGATACCAACCTCTCACCTGCCCAGTGAGGGCTTTACAGCAGTTCCCACCCCCCGGGTTGTGATATGAAATACCCAACAGCTACTATGGGTCATAACTTTGCCTGGGAGCATCATAGGTGGAAGATAAAGGTCTCATAATTTTGGTTATGATTTTGGTTTTCCAATAGTAAGACACACAACCTGTCTGCAATTGTCCCTCTGGCCGATATTAAGTTCGAAGTGGCTAGGGATGTCATACAATTATGTAGAAATATGCATTATGATAGTCTACATCTCTAGGTGTCATATTTCTGACTTTCATATTTAGGGGAGTGATGGGTAATTAAATTCTAGGACTTCTCTCTCTTGGCTCCTGTGAGCCTGTGCTGTGTGTGAAGCTTCTTTTGAATCCCCAGGCAGAGGGAAACCAGTTCTCACACACCTCTGCAGAGCCACGGGGGGGTCTTCCTTTTGTATAATGCCTCTGGTTACAAAGGGTCACAGTACAGTATTTTTCCACCAATCTGGAAATACCATAATAACCTGAGATTAGTGATGGGCAAATCCGAACTGTAAAGTTCTGGACCCGTACCAAACACATAGTGTTCATGCACAAGGTCCCAAAGACAGGTTACCCTGGGCAACCCATGTTACAGTTCGGGTCCAGGGCCTGTGAAACAAGCACATTGTTAATAAACATTATATGTATACTTACCAGACCCGCAATGCGTCCGCCCATCCCACTGTCTCCCGGCCACTTCTGCTTCTGGGGCCGCTCATTAACTTCCGGCGGTATTCACTGCACTGCTCGTCACTCAGCAGTCTTCGGCTCTTTTTTTGGCTGTGTTTGCGGTGACGTCAGTGTTCACCCAAGTTCATTGCTCTGCTATGAACTGGATTGAACTTTAACTGTCACTGTCAGTCTCAGCTTGCTTCTCACTCAGTACAGACACTTGTCTATACAGAGCAATGTAGCAGAGCTGTCCCTGTGGACTGAGGATTTTTTTCTAGTAAAGATAGAGTCTCTGAATGTGTTTTTTGTTTTATTTCTAATAAAAAAAATTCTCTGTGTTGTTTTTTTTTTACTGTTTACTAGAAATTTATGGTGGCCATGTCTAATTTGCCATAACACCATGAATTTCGGGCTTAGTACCAGCTGAGAATACAAAGCTGTTATTAATCCTATTATTACTCAGTGTGCCATCACCACCAGGGCCGCTGGAAGAGCCGGGTAAAGAGCCTGGAAATAGCGCTATGATGAATACGTTATCTCCAGGGGCAGCTGCATTTTTTAGTGTGGGGGGCTCAGAACGCTTGGGCCTTACCACTCTGAGAATCCCAGCCCCCAGCTGCCTGGTTTTACTTGGCTGGCAATCAAAATACAGTGGAGGTCCACGCATTTTTTTTAAATAATTGAAAAATTAATGGGCTTCCTGTATTTTGATTGCCAACCAAGGTAAAGCCAGGCAGATGAAGGCGGCAGCATGTAGCTATCCACTTTACCTGTGCAGAGAATCAAAAATACCATGGAGTGTTACGATATTTTTTTTAATGATTTATTTATGCCTCACACATATAGTAGTGTAAAAATAAATCAATTAAAAAAATTACGGAACGCTCCGCAGTATTTTGGATTCTCAGCGCAGATAAAGTGGATGGCTACGGTCTGCCACAACCAGCTGACTGACTTTACTTTGGTTGGCAATCACAATACAGAGAAGCCCATTAATTTTTTTTATTATTTAAAAAAATAATTAAAAAAAAAAACTGCATGGACTTCCGCTGTATTTTGATTGCCAGCCAGGTAAAACCAGGCAGCTGGTGGCTAAGATTCCTAGTGTGGTAAGGCCTAAGCATTCTAGGCCCGCCCAACTGAAAACCGCAGCCTGTAGCTGCCCCTTAAAATGGCGTATTCATCATAGCTTAGTTTCAAGGCGCTTTACCTGGCTTGTCCAGCGGTCCTGATGGTGGTGACACACTAGGTAATAAAGGGGTTAATACCAACTTTATATTCTCAGCTGGTACTAAGCCAGAAATTCATGGTATCACGCCAAAGTAGACATGGCCACCATGAATTTTTAGTAAACGCTTAAAAAAAACAACACATAGAAAACTTTATTAGCAATAAAATAAAAAAAATTAGAGACACCATCTTTATTATAAAAAAAAATCCTTAGTCCGACGTAGTCCACAGGGACATATCTGCTACATCGCTCTATATAGACAAGCGTCTTTTAAGAGTGAGACGCAGGCTGAGACTGACAGTGACAGTCAACATTTAATTGAGTTCATAGCTGGGCCATGAACTCAGATGAACTCTGATGTCACTGCGAACACTGCTGACTCCAGCTTAAAATTGCCAAGTGACGAGCAGTGCAGTGCATATCGCCGGAAGATAATAAGCGGTACTGGAAGTCAATGCAGCAGGGAGACAGCGTTACGGGAGGACGCGTTGTGGGACCGGTAAGTATAATTACAATGTTTATTATTAACTATATTCTTTATCTTATAGCCACCCCGCCTCATCCCATAACTTTAAAGTCTGAGCTTGGGGTTTGGACGCAAGTTCCAGTTATCTCCAGCCCTGAACTCGGACTTTACAAAGACCTCGGGCAAGTCTCCTAATCCTGAGCATTAGGGGGTTCGCCCATCGCTACCTGAGATAAGTGCCCAGGCTGCATAAAAGGACATGTTTCAATTCTAGAGGGGTGCTTCTGCTTTGTGGCCTCAGTCTAGAGACTTTGGCCCCGACTGGAGGATCACATCGCATTGTCATATGTTAGATGGCTTTGATCTAGGGTCCCGGTTGGAAGGCCATAGAATCAGCCTACAAATTTTGATTCCAGCTGTCAGGATAACATTGTGTTTAATACTCTGCATGACCTCAGTCTTGGAGTTGCGGGTCAGATTGGAGGAGCACTAGAGACTATTTATGGAAGATACCCAGGTTGGGACAATTCGGTAACCTGGCTACAGACTTTGCGGTGCTCGGTCAGCTTTCTAAGATTGTTGCTATTCCTTTGTCAGTGGGTGCCTGCCAAAAGCAGGGTACTGCTTGATTGGAGTAAGTGTCCCTGGAAGCCTCAAAGACACGGACATTCTAATCCCTGGTGAGCCAGCGGAAGGGTGAGACTCTGCAGCCTGCTACATTTTGTGTTTTACTTGGTTATGTGTTATGTGCCTTTGATTGTTAGAGATCCAATAAAGCGTTATTATTGTGATTCCCTCACCCTGTGTTGTCTGACTAATGTTCTGCCAACGTTTAAGGAGCTCGGCTGTTCAGTTGGGATGAGCCCTGGTCCAAGCGGTCTTTCTAAAAGCGGCCAGGCCAGTGGACGAGAGCACCCACTGACCCTCGTGTCTCGACAGCAAGGTCTCTACCATCCACCAGCTCCAGGATAATGTTGTGACAACCCAGCCTTTTACAGTGTGTGGCAAGGGTTAATGTTCTTAATTGGCCAGACGTATTAGTCTTTTGTTTGTTAACTCATGTTTGTTAAGTCATTGTTTCTTGCCAGATTATTCAGAGCCTTAATTGTCTGAGTTTGTGTATTGCTAATTTAAAGTAAATTACCTCACCCCCTCTGTCTACATCACTCAGAGGCAAATTATGCCAACCAATAAGAGAACTGCCTTAACCCATCAATCCTGGAAGAACATCTATACCCTAAGTTGTAGGCTCGAAATATGAAAAGGACTGCTTCAGTCACCAGTGAGTCGATATGCTGTCATTCTCTCGGCCATGGCACTGGTCTCTGCTAAGCAGGGAGATCGGCGCTCACCATGCAGTTCCACTGGTTCTGCCTACCTAGGTCATGGTTCCATGCAACCGTCTGTCTCCTTCTCTGCTAAGAAACTGTGTACTCTTGGCAGGTCTCCTGGGAATGTTCTTAGGATGTGCACCGGGCATCCTTTACACACTTATAGACATCTGTTCCGGATTAGGTCTCTTCTTGAGTGCTAAGCTGCTCTGAGCATAAAAGGTACCCTTCCCCTATGAGGGGCCTGGGCAAATTCTTGCCTTTGCTCAGGCCACACTCTGCAGAGCTCTGTACTAAGAAAATTGCTGCATTGTTTTCACTTAATTCTAACACGTCTGTCTCCACAGAATAATGGGGCTGTTCAGGCCTCTCCTGATGTGCACAGGACTATCCCATTTCCTGCACCCACTGGATCATCTCTCCTCGATCGATCGGAGCTCCCAGTATTCATTCATCGACAGAGCCAGTATTCTACAGTTCCTCTATATATACTGTCCATTCTGTATGGGTCGCCCATCTTGTCCTGCATTTGCAGCATTCAGACCTCCTGGTGTTGTGATGGGGAATCCCTGTATAGGGTTTAACCTTAGCTGGTGCTCCACTACGTGGTACATTGTCACGATCCAGAGGGTCCTCCCCTCAGGCACTCTTCCCCTTTGTGAAACTTTCCTTAATTAATAATCTTGGTTTTATGAAAGTCGCTCTCCTGTCTCTTGAGTGTCGGATATTCAGCTACCACTGCACCACCAGTGGTCTAGTAAGTCCACTTTACATCGCCACACCCTGTGGGCATAACATATGCTACATGTCTTCCACCTAGGGGCATCGGTCCTGGTTATAAGACCTTAACCACAGCCTACAAATTTCAGTTCTGGCTGGCAGGGAAACATTGTGTCATCATTGTGTCATCATATTCTGCATGGCCTTAGTGTACTAGCTTCGGGTCCAACTGGAAAAGCACCAAAACTGGATGATATTCCGCAGGAATTCAGCCTAGAATTCTACGATTCGGCTGGAAGAATCACAAGTTTGAACAATTCGATCACCTGGCTCCAGACATTGCTGTGTTTAGTCAGCTTCCTAAGCTTGCCGCTATTCCTTTCTTAGTGGATGCACGCTGAAAGCAAGGTGACGCTGGATTGGCGTGGTTGGCCGAGGTAGCCCCAAATATTCTAATCCCTGGCGAATCAACGAAGGGCGAGACTCTATTGCCTGTTAAATTGTGTGTTTTGCTTGGTATGTATTATATGTCTTTGACTGTTGGGGATCCAATAAAGCCTTACCATTGGTAGTTCCCTCTCCCTGTGTTGTCTGAGTAGTGTTTCGCCCACGGTTAAGGAGTTTAGGTGATCAGTTGGGATGAGCCCTGGTCCATGCAATCTTTCTAAAGGCGGTTGGGCCAGCAGATGAGAGCACCCAATTACCCCCTTGTTTCCACAGAGGAGAGCACCCACTGACCCCCTGTGTCTCTACAGTTGTCATGGAGGAGAGAAAATGATTCCAGTGTCTCCTGTGAATCTCTAGAGAACTCTATGCTCATGAGAGTTAAGGCCGTGCTTGAAAACAATGGTGGACACAAAATATTGGCACTATGGGCACAATTTTGCCTTTTTCACTTAGAGGTGTATTCAGTTTTGTTGCCAGCGGTTTAGACATTATTGACTGTGTGAGTTACTCACTTGTGTGATATACTGTATATGACATTGCTGTAATAAGAACCCACTTAGCATTTTCCGGTGAGCGTCTCCTGGAGCACAATCTGGGCACTATGTGCTGGTAATAAAATGTCGTATTTACAATGTTCACCCTCCACCATCCACCCCGGGGTAATTTCTGGAGTAAACAATCACTTCTCCTATAGAGGGAGTCACCGAGGGTTATCATTTACACAATGGAGGCACTTTATGGGGTTTTCCTCTGTCTTTCTGCCATTCGGTCACATTAAGGCTTCAGTAAATGGTGTCGTCTCCTGTGAGATCTGCTCCTGTGACATTCACTTCTGTCATCAGTCACCGCCTTATTCATTCTGCGGGCGGCTCTGGTGATGGAGGAGACATGCCCACGCACAAATCACACACGTCGCGTTCCTGCTGCGGACGAGAGTGTGTGATTTGTGCGCGGGCATCCGCCTGCATACAAATCACATATCGCAGTGAATGGGAGCGCACGGTCATGCGCAGACCTGCACATGACTGCGCGTTCTCATTATAAACATAGGGGCTGCATTCAGCTTGCAGGACGCTGCGGAGGGTCCACAAGTCTGAAGCCAGCCTTAGTTTTACACAAGTCAGAGACTTCAACAAAGGAAAAGAGACAAGGAGGCCTTATCCAACACTCACTGTGGAAATCCAGAAGTGCCTCCCAACCACCTGGAACGTACCCTGGACAGTGCCTGCATTACCATCAGTAAAGATACAGAAATGATTCAGTTTGTGTATCAGTTTGTCCATCCCTGAACCCGTCCAGCTTACAAACTGTCGCAGCAGCCCCCACTGCCGAATCGGTGTCACGAGACTTTATTATTTCCCGTTTTTTGTTTTCCCATTTTCCAAGTGACCCCAGGGTACGGGTCCAGGGCGGCCACCAGTGACATCTCCGTTACAGTAAACTGAGTTCCCATAGACCCCTGGGCGGGTCATGCGCAGTCCAGCTGTAGTAATAAGCACTCTGCATTCAGTGGTCACTACTCACCTGGGCGGTGATCTGTAGGGATCTCCTCTGTCCTCCGCTCATCACCCCTCACATAGGTCTCTGGAGGATTAATATGGGGCAGATCTTCACCCTGAAACAAAGATTATAAAGTCACAGACAGATGGAGAAGTCCCATCTATGATCAGCTGTAATCTGCCATCTCCACCGTTCTCATTACACAAGTATAACACATCTAATAGTGGAGGAGAAAACAAGACTGAGACAAGATCTTCACAGCCGTCTACACATCATAGGGAGATCTCATCACACCTTCTCTCCATCTACCTGATGATCCGGAGGAACATCGGGATCTTCTTCTTTACAGTCCTGTGGGAGAAGAGGACGGGGACATCTCTCTGGTGTTGTCCTCTTACTGGATAGACCTGGAGGAGACACATACAGGACTGAATTCATTCTTTACATACAGATCATTATAGGCCGTGTGGATTTAGTCCTGTCTATTACCTGCTGATGTGAGGGGATCCTCCATCATGACCATGTCCTTGTACAGATCTCTGTGTCCTTCTAAATACTCCCACTCCTCCATGGAGAAATAGACGGCGACGTCCTGACATCTTATAGGAACCTGACACATACAATGATAGCGCGGTCATCATTCCCCCATCCCTTCATAGCGTTACTGTATAATGTCCCAGCAGCAGCAGCAGCATTCCCAGCAGTGTCACCTCTCCAGTCAGCAGCTCCATCATCTTGTAGGTGAGTTCTCGGATCTTCTGCTCATTGATGTCCTCATGTATCAGGGGGTGAGGTGGAGGCCCCGTGATTGGGCTCAGGGCTCTTCCCTCACACTGTACAGGCTCCTGACAGCACAGATCACTCCAGCTCTTCTTCACCACTGTGTAATCCTGGTTATGGAGAGGAGACACATTAATAAATCTCCAGTCTCCAGACATTTCCAGAGTCCTCACCTCTCCTGTCCTCTGTTCTTCTGTCCATAGATAAGAATGATGTGATGTGACATCTCTCACCTCTCCAGTAACAAGGAAGAGGATCTCTAGGGTGGGGGGTAAGATCCTCTCCGCCATCTTGTCCCTCTCCAGATCCATCCTTGATGGTCAATCAGGAGAATTCTCTTCTATAGAAGATGTGAGAGGATCCGATATTGTAGAGACCTGAATGGGGGAAGATGAGCTCCGGTTTCTCCCGCAGGTTCAGCTCTGCAGATACTGAGATCAGTTAGTGAAAGTGTATAAGGGCTCTGTGTGCTGGTGTTGGTGATGTACAGGGGGAGGTGTCAGGGTACGGAGCAGCCGAGTGTGTACGAGGTTAAGCTCAGACTGACTAATGCGCACAGCAGATATATGGCCGCTGTGTGTACAGGACCGTGATGATGTCACATGGGGAGGAGTCAGGGTCACATGATCAGCCGAGTGTGTACGAGGTGTACGGAGCGGAGCCGAGTGTGTACGAGGTGTACGGAGCGGAGCCGAGTGTGTACGAGGTGTACGGAGCGGAGCCGAGTGTGTACGAGGTGTACGGAGCGGAGCCGAGTGTGTACGAGGTGTACGGAGCGGAGCCGAGTGTGTACGAGGTGTACGGTGCGGAGCCGAGTGTGTACGAGGTGTACGGAGCGGAGCCGAGTGTGTACGAGGTGTACGGAGCGGAGCCGAGTGTGTACGAGGTGTACGGTGCGGAGCCGAGTGTGTACGAGGTGTACGGAGCGGAGCCGAGTGTGTACGAGGTGTACGGAGCGGAGCCGAGTGTGTACGAGTGTACGGAGCGGAGCCGAGTGTGTACGAGGTGTACGGAGCGGAGCCGAGTGTGTACGAGGTGTACGGAGCGGAGCCGAGTGTGTACGAAGGTGTACGGAGCGGAGCCGAGTGTTACGAGGTGTACGGAGCGGACCGAGTGTGTACGAGGTGTACGGAGCGGAGCCGAGTGTGTACGAGGTGTACGGAGAGGAGCCAAGTGTGTACGAGGTGTACGAGGGAGCCAAGTGTGTACGAGGTGTACGGAGCGGAGCTGATGTTTACGAGGTGTACGGAGCTGAGCCGATGTGTGTACGAGGTGTACAGAGCGGAGCCGAGTGTGTACGAGGTGTACGGAGCGGAGCCGAGTGTGTACGAGGTGTACGGAGCGGAGCCGAGTGTGTACGAGGTGTACGGAGAGGAGCCAGTGTGTACGAGGTGTACGGAGTGGAGCTGTATGTGTACGAGGTGTACGGAGTGGAGCTGTATGTGTACGAGGTGTACGGAGCTGAGCTGATGTGTACAAGGTGTACGAAGTAGAGCCGAGTGTGTACAAGGTTTATGGAGCGGAGCCGAGTGTGTACGAGGTGTACGGAGCAAAGCCGAGTGTGTACGAGGTGTATGGAGCAAAGCCGAGTGTGTACGAGGTGTACGGAGAGGAGCCAAGTTGTACGAGGTGTACGGAGAGGAGCCGAGTGTGTACGAGGTGTACGGAATGGAGCTTTTGCAGCTGTCTTCGCTGTCAGGTCCTTGACGGGTACTACCCGTAAGAAGCACGAGTAATAGTCCACGATGGTTAAGGCATAGACATACCTGACCGGCTTGGTGACAACTTGACGTGGTCTAACGCAACTAACTCAAGTGGTTGCTTGGTTACTATGGACTGGAGTGGGCTCTCTGACTCTGTTGATCCTTTCTTCTGAGGTTGCACGGCCACATTTCTACACCAATCTTCAATTGATTTTCTCATGCCAACCCAGTAGAATCTCTCTCTTAAGTGCACTTCCAACTTCTTCCATCCAAAATGACCTGCACCATCGTGGTGTAAGACCATTTTGACATCTCTCTTGGGTACGATTATCTGCCAGACTAACTCATGTGTTTTAGGATTGGTGTGCCTTCCCTTGATATAGGAATAACTTGCTTCTTTCTTTCCAGAGTTGTTGGGTCTCAACTGGGGCGTTCTGTTTAGGGTACGCACCTTGTTGTGTAAGCAGTTCTTTCACTAGCTTCACAGCTGGATCGCTATCCTGGGTGTCAGTTCATCCATGGTGTGCTAACGGGTTGAGATTTGCCTTCTGTTGTTTTTGATAGATGCAGGGTTGATACTGATCTACCTTAAAATGGTGAAAGGCCGGTAGTTCAATTTCTTCCAGCTCCTCCGGTTCCTCTTCCACGTCTTTCAGGTGTGGCATCTGGGATAAGGCATCTGTGTTCCCGTTCTTGTGGCCTGCCCTTTATTTGATGATAAAATTGTAGTTAGACAGCCGGGCTATCCATCGCTGCTCCAACGCACCTAATTTTGCTAAGTCCAGGTGGGTCAACGGGTTGTTATCAGTGTAGATGCTAAATTCTGCAGCTGCCAAGTAGTGCTTGAAATGCTCAGTTACAGCCCAGACTACTGCCAGTAGTTCTAACTTGAAAGAACTGTAATTCTCAGGGTTTCATTCCGTAGGCCGGAGCTTCCTGCTTGCAAAGGCAATAACTCTCTTTGCCTTCTTGCTTCTGTGACAGTACTGCTCCCAGTCCCACGTTGCTCATCCGTGTACAGAATGAAGGATTGATGTTAATTCAGATACGCCAGGATCTCTCCTCCTGTCAGCACCCACTTTAGCTTTTTGAAGAACTCCTCCCTCTCATAACTCCACTGGAAAGGGAGATTATGGGTTGAAGACCTTCTTGACTGTTCTACGAGGTTGTCTTGTAGGGGAGCTGCTAACTTCGTGAATCCTCTGATAAATCTTCTATAATAGCCCACCAGTCCCAGCAATTGTCTCACTTCTTTCACATTAGTGGGTCTTGGCCAATCCCTTATCACTGTGACTTTATCAGGATCCGGTGCTACTCACGACATGTCCTAGGTACTGCACCTTTGAATTGAGAAGATGGCACTTGGATGGTTTGATCTTCATGCCGTATCCGGACAAGGCTTCAAACACTTCTGCCAGGTCTTGTAGATGTTGTTCATATGTCTTGGAGTAGACTATGACGTCATCTAGGTACAGGAGGACAGTTTCAAAGTTCTTATGTCCTAGGCAGATCTCCATCAGACGTTGGAAGGTACCGGGTGTGTTGCAGAGTCCAAATGGCATACAGTTGAACTCTCAGAGGCCCATCGGCGTAGTAAATGCTGTCTTCTACTTGTCAGCCTCTGCTACAGGAACTTGCCAGTACCCACTACTCAGATCTAGGGTAGGAAAGTAGTCAGCAGATTTTAATGCGGCTAATGACTCCTCAATCCTAGGTAACGGGTATGCGTCCTTGTGTGTAATGCGGTTGATCTGCCGGTAGTCTACGCACATTCTCATGGTCCCGTCCTTCTTTGTAACCAACACTAAAGGCTCTGCCCAGGGGCTGCAACTGTCTCTTATCACACCTGCAGTGTCATCTCGTTGAGCATGTCTTTGGTGGTTTGGTAGTGAGCGGGTGGTAAGGGTCTATACCTCTCTTTTATAGGTTGATGGTTACCTGTGGGTATAGTATGCTCTACTCCTTTAATTTGCCCAAAGTCTAACTGGTGTTTGCTGAATATCTGCTCATATTCTTTTACTACCCGGTATACTCAATGCTTTTGATGGGGAGGTGTAGAACTGGTACCCACATGTAGCTTTTGGCACCAATCCTCCAGCTTTTCCCTTGAACCATTGTCATCCACCTGACTTGACGGGTTCAAGGGCTTGACGGCTGTAATGGCATTGTTATGAACCTTAAATAATTTAGCCATGGTAGCATACTTCAGTACGGTGACCTCATCTTCCCCGCAATTTAGAAGGCGTATTGGCACTCTTCCACGGTGTACCTCAACTACTCCTCTAGCCGTCAGTATAGTGGGCCTACTGTCTGAGTACACGGGTTCTACCAGGGCTTGATAGTCTCGCCCTTTAATGCCTATTGCGGCTATACACCAGACCAACATTTCAGTTTTGGGAGGTATTACAATGGGTCACTTACATTTACACTGCCAATTTCACCTCCTGATATTTGTACCTGTTGTTTCAGCATCAGGGCTTTTATTTCATTTTGCAGGAGTCTCTGTTGCCCGATTCTGGCAGTCTGAGTGATCTGCTGTAAGACAGTAATTACCTCGGAAAAAACAATTTTCAATTACATTCATTCCTAGCAACATTACTGGTTCACGTTCTCGCTGGTCAATATCTACAATAATAATACCCTGATTCTTCAATTCTACCTTCCCAATCTGAATGGTCATTTCTCTGAACCCAACTTGTGGTATTATTTCACCATTG
Source organism: Allobates femoralis (assembly GCA_033576535.1). Lineage (NCBI taxonomy): Eukaryota > Metazoa > Chordata > Amphibia > Anura > Aromobatidae > Allobates > Allobates femoralis. Next base: position 502,461,786 of record JARQOC010000006.1, read on the forward strand.
CTAGCCCATATGTTCAATGCACCGTTAGATGGACCACTAATAATGTCTGAATCAGCCCAGTACCTCTTGTAGAGAACATGTGGAATTGATGTTATCTAGGACCCGGTATCCAACAAGGCTCTGAAGGGAATGCCATCCAACACGATAGGGATGACTGCACGTCCTCCCACCAACTTGTCATACCAGGCTGCAGGACCTTGAGAGTTTATACCTGAGGAGCAGCGCACCTTCCCAGGGGCTCCTCGTTTACAGCACATTCCCGGGAAAAGTGACCTGGTACCTTGCAATGGTGGCAAAAGGGCTGTCCATCCGGCAGATAGCGGTCACTAGGTCTTCCTCTCGTCGATTGGTACTTCCTGGGCCTCATCCACTGGACATCCTTCTTACTGGTCGCCAACTCGATCTTGGGTGCAGGCTTGGATCCACGCAGCTCCTTGATGGCTTTAGCCATGGAAACAACAGTGTCTGTCAGGGCATCTAGCTTTTGGTTGAGGGCCTCATTAGAGATAGGCTCTTTGCGGTCAGCAGCAGTCCCTAACATGGCAGATGTCGCTAATGCTCCTGGCTGCTGAGGTGCTGAATAGAGTTTACATCCCGGGGCTCCTCTATCTGCTGGAGGCGGATGACTCTATCTTTTAGCTGGGCAAAAGTTATTCCGGGATTCTGGAGATCATCATGCTCAAATGTCCTCTGTGAGAAGGGGATAGGAGGCCCTCTATGAATTGATCTATCAGTATTTTATCAGCTCCTGGGGCTAAGGCAGGTTCTGCTAATTTGAGTGCTTTGAGCACTTCCTGCAGGTTTAAGGCATAATCTCTTGTGCTCCTTTTAGGCTTTTGTTGGCATCCAAAGAACCTCATTTTAGCCTGTGTGTCAGCACTGGACTCAAATGCTGCTTTCAGTCCAGCCACAAGATGCTCTACAGTGTCTTTGTCTGCGTCCAGCCAGGATGTAACTTCCCGCTGTGCATTGCTGGTTAACTGCCCAATAATCATACCGACACTCTGGGCTTCTGTCAGGGGGTACATGGTGTAGTACGCTTTTATTTTTGTAACAAAGTCATTGAGGGTATTGGGCTCACCTGAGTATTGCGGTAGCCACAATTCTCCCGGAGTATAAGGCATCAGGAACTGCATGATGGGTGCTGCTCCTTGTACCGCAGCACCGCTAGGTGCTCCGCTGTTGTCCGGTACCATAGCATCTCCTTGTTGCGACATCTTGCGCCCCCTTAGTTAATGTTAAGACCCTCCTGGTCTTAACTTCGGTCTGGATGTCTGCTAAAGGTTCTGCTGTGGGACAAGGATTCTCTTCCCCACCGGATGACGTCAGCACAGAGGAGGAGGCTTGCTTCGCGCTCTTGCAAGGTACCGCCCATGATGACACGTCCCCTTTTCTTCCTGCGAGGCCCGTGCTTTGCAATGGCGGCAGTTCAAAAATGACGCAGTTCACATAAATCACGGCACCCGGTTTACCGGGTACGGTAGATCCTGTTCGTGACACCAAGTTGTGGGGCCCACTGGGACGGGGTACTCGGTACCGGACCGGGGTATCACGGGAGTTATCACGGCGGTCCTGGTCCGGACCGTGTCCCGAGCCCACAAGTAAAAGGGTTATTTACAGGGATTGTCGTGACGCCACCCGTGGTATGTGGTCAGGATGAACACCGCTGCTGCAGAACCTCCGGAGATGATGGATGGCAGCCTGTGATGTGACGGCTCTCCACGGGCAGAGCCTGGTCCCTGGGGCAGTAGTGATGAAAACAGTTTGTGAGGGAAAGCGGGGCTCGAGTGCAAGAATTACACAGACTCACGGTTTTGTAGTTTTCCAGGTCTTTTACTGAAGATGGTATTTCAGCTGGGTACTGTCCATGGAGTCTGTACAGGGCCGGATTGCTCCCACCCCAGCCGGGTCCTTTGGCTCCCTGTTTCTGCTCTTTGTGTGTGTGGCCCTGCTGCCGCTTTAGCTAAGCTGCATGTTTATATCACAGTCAACCGAACTATATGCGTACTTGTATATATTAGAGTCTCTGGATCTTCACTTCTTCCGGGTACGCCGCAAGAAAAGAAAAAAACACAACAATGAAAGTATCTTTCCCTAACTTTCCTTAAAATCACGTACCAGTCTATCACAGAAGATGTCGCTCCCACGTAGCAGGCCTGGGGATCTCACGATGACGAGTCCCGGTGCAGCGCTGAAGGGGGAAACTCCTCAAGCTTCTTCTTTGGTCTCCTTCCGCAGGTAACGGAATCTTTCTTTGTTAGTCTCTCCCAGTCTCGGGGGGCACACCGAGCAGCAGAAGGGAGATCACGGCAGTACAAATGGCTCCCTTATGTCGGTCACGGCCCCTGCACATGCACTCCGGGTGCTCGGCGGGCAAGGTTTTGCAGAGCGGCCAGAGTCACAGCACCAAAGTCCAGTGGCCCAGGATCAGTCACGGGGGCTTCTGCGGGGTGATTTTTCCGGCAAGGTGTAGCAAAGTAGCCCTCTTTCAACAGACATCCACAAGCAGGTCTCCCCTGGCTCAGCTCTGGATCTGCACTGACTTCCTGCTGCTCTCTCTTCCTGAGTAAACACATTTGCTGAAAAGCCGGCTTTTCCAGTTACCGTGAACCGAGAGATCCACAGGTACTGACCTTCCAAGACCTTGCAAGATCGGTGATTGGCTGCTCGCGGTCATGTGATATGGGACGTGCATATGACGTGCATATCACATGACGGCGAGCGGTCAATTAGAGCTCTTGATAGGTCCTGGAAGGTCAGTATCTGTGGATGTCTCAGCTCCCGCCTCCCCGAACACCCAGCAGAGGGTAAGTATTCAAATTTTATTATTTTTAACACATTTGGATTACTTTAATTTGGGTTTCGCAGTGTATATTAATACATTACGAAACCCAAAAGGGTGTATCACAGAAGTCACACAGGGGAGAAAGAATCCTCCCCTGTGTGACATCACCTCTCCCCTGTGCTCTTGGGGGAGAAGTGAGCCCGTAAAAAAGCAGTGTGTGAATGCACAGTGTTTTTTTACGGCGCTTTTTTGCGCAGGTGCAAAGTGCTGCAAAAATCACCCGCGCAAAGTGTGAAAGTAGCCTCAATGTAACCTAAATGTTTGTGTATGATGGTGCAATATGTGAGCATTTACGGCCCCACTTTAAACATATGCCGAGTGCCCCACTTTGTTTAAACCCAGCCCTGCCTGGGGCCACATTCATCTGCTGCCACTGGTCACACTCACACTGCCACTATGTATCCCCCTTACTTGCTGGCGGCAGCCTTATACAGTACAGTCGCTGATGTAATATCTTCATTCATTCTTCTCCTACAATCTGCAGAACAGAGGCGGGAATCTGGTGAACACATAGACACTTGCTGGCTGCAGAGGTAGAATGACTCACAGATGACAGATCACACTCCCTGGCTGGAGGAGGCAGAGCCCCCTGCTGTTGGTATTGAAAGTGAAAGTACAGACTCCTCTGGAGTGCCACAGCTCCATCTTCTTAGGCCCCTTTCACATCACGTTTTTTGTGGATCCGTGTCTGCCCCTTGTAAAACTGATAGCCACGGATCTGATTTGGCCTTCATGTATCCCTATGGGCACAGATGTGCACGGATTGGTCCTTATTGGCATCCGATGGTGTCAGTTTTGTGATGGATCCGTTTGTGTCACAGCTTTTTTCCTGCTCGGATTGTGTCCTGCTTGAAAAAAATCGGACAGAAATGGATTTGTTGCTGTCTGTTTCAAATAATTTGGCGCTCAATGGTGACTGATCAAAATGGATCTGATAAAAAATCAGATCCGTAAAACAGATCCGCTTTGCTGTACTGTGCATGCTCAGAAGCAAGGTACAGCTCTATCTCTGCTGATGACGGATCCATGGAAAACACAGATCTGTTGGCACAGATCCATGCCTGTCCATGTGATCCTTGAAATTCAAGGATCACCACGGATGTGCAAAAAATGTTATGTGAATGGGGACTCATCTGTTATCTTCTCACACTGAGGAACAGGATTGCAGGAACACATTATCTGACTACAGTGAAGCTGCCGCCCTCTGTCTCCCAGCAGGAGTCACATGTTTCATGTTCAGAATGTGGGAAATGTTTTATAGACAAATCAAAGCTTGTTGTTCCCCAGGAAGTAACACAGGGGAGAAACCTTTTTCATGTTCAGAATGTGGGGAATCTTTTGTAGAGAAATTACATCTTACTGAGCGCCAAAGAAATCACACAGGAGAGATGGCTTTTTCATGTTCAGAATGTGTGAAATGTTTTGTACAGAAATCATCTCTTGTTAGACATCAGATAGTTCACACAGGAGAGAAGCCTTGTTCATGTTCAAAATGTGGGAAATGTTTTTTAGATAAATCATGTTTGTTGTACACCAGAGAACTTGCACAGGAGAGAAGCCTTTCTCATGTTAAGGGAATGTGGGAAATGTTTTGCAGGTAACACGCATCTTGTTATTCACCAGAGAACTCACACAGGGGAGAAGCCTTTTTCATGTTCAGAATGTGGGAAATGTTTTGTACTGAAATCGTCTCTTGTTAGACATCAGATAATTCACACAGGCGAAAAGCCTTTTCCATGTTCAAAATGTGGGAAATATTTTTTAGATAAATCAGGTTTGTTGTACACCAGAGAACTTGCACAGGAGAGAACCCTTTCTCATGTTACGATTGTGGTAAATGTTTTTCACTTCAATTAAACCTTGTTAGGCACATCATAAAGGGGGAAACCTTTTTCATGTTCTGAATGTGTGAAATGGTTTTCAGACAAACCAAAACTTGTTATTCACCAAAGAAATCACAAAAGGGAGAAGCTCTTTTCATGTTCAGAATGTGGGAAATGTTTGGAGACAATAATAATAATAATCTTTATTTATATAGTGCCAACATATTCCGCAGAGCTTGACAATTCAAAGATTCATATTTAAACAATCATAAGAAACAGTTATCAGAAAATATAATACAAAAAATAATACAATACAATAATTAGAGCAAAATAATGACATCCCTGCTCATAAGAGCTTACAATCTAACAATGAGGTGGGGGTAACACAAAGTACAGGGGCTTATTTACAATGATGGTATAGTCAACTTGAGATGGGGAACAGATAGAGGCAGAATAAGTGGCCACCAATCATTATTTGTGATCCACTTAAGACTGATGGAGTGGATAGGCTATGTCTAGATGACTTTGACTATGGATCATGATAGGCCACCCTAAAACGCTATGCTTTTATGGATCGCCTGAAACTATGTAAGTTGTGGATACACCTAATATCTTGGGGCAGAGAATTCCAGAGAATTGGTGCAGCTCGGGAGAAGTCTTGGAGTCAGGAGTGGGAGGTTCGGATTAATGCAGAAGTGAGCCTAAAGTCACTTAGAGAGCGAAGAGAATGGGTGGGGTGATAGACAGAGATGAGGGAGGAGATGTAGGGGGCGCTGCACTGTGAAGAGCTTTGGGGGTGAGAACAAGCAGCTTGAATTGGATCCTATAGTATATAGGCAGCCAGTGCAATGACTGGCACAGAGCGGAGGCATCCGAGTAACGGTTAGCTAGATAGGTGATCCTGGCTGCTGCATTAAGGATGGACTGAAGAGAGGAGAATCTGGTGCGGGGGAGGCCAACTAAGAGAGAATTACAATAGTCAAGGCGGGAGTGAATCAGGGCCACAGTGAGGGTTTTTGTGTTTTCCAAGGTGAGAAAGGGGCGAATTCTGGAGATGTTCTTCAGGTGAAAGCGGCAAGAGCTGGTGAAAGATTGTATATATGGGGTGAAGGAAAGATCAGAGTCAAACATAACACCCAGACAGCGAGCCTGCTGACTAGGCACTATTGTGGTGCCGCACACCGAGAGGGAGATGTCCGATTTAGGGAGGTTAGTGGAGGGCGGGACCAGGAGTAGTTCAGTTTTGGAAAGGTTGAGTTTCAGGTAGAGAGCGGACATGATATTGGAGACTGCGGTTAGACAGTCATTGGTGTTCTGTATTAGAGCGGGAGTAAGGTCAGGGGAAGAAGTGTATACTTGTGTGTCATCAGCATAAAGATGGTACTGAAAGCCAAATCTGCTGATGGTCTGTCCAATCGGGGCCGTGTAGAGAGAGAAGAGAAGAGGTCCAAGGACTGAACCCTGAGGGACCCCAATAGTGAGAGGAAGAGGGGAGGAAGTGGAGCCAGCAAATGATACACTGAAAGAACGGTCAGAGAGATGGGAAGAGAGCCAGGAGAGAGCAGTTTCCTTGATGCCAATAGAGAGCAGCATAGAGAGTAGGAGATGGTGGTCAACAGTGTCAAATGCTGCAGAGAGATCAAGAAGGATAAGCAGAGCGTTTTCTCCATTACGTTTTGCCGTCAGAAGGTCATTGGTCACTTTGATGAGGGCAATTTCTGTAGAATGTAGGGGGCAGAAACCAGTCTGTAATGGGTCTAGAAGAGAGTGAGTGGAGAGGTAATGAGTGAGGCGGGGGTAGACCAGGCGCTCCAGGAGCTTAGAGATGAAGGGGAAATTGGAGACTGGTCTGTAGTTATTTGTGCAGGATAGGTTGAGAGAAGTTTTCTTTAATAATGGATTAATGATAGTGTTTGAAGTAGGAGTGAGTGGTGACCACCGGAGAGAGAGAGACTGGAGTAGGTGAGAGGGGATGGGGTCAGCAGTGCATGTGGTGGGACGAGAGGAGAACGGAGGAGCCTGGAGACCTCTTCTTCTGTAACCGGGTCAGATGTGGAGAGCAAGCTGGAGGAAATGTGGGGAGAGGTAGGGGTAACAGCGATTTGAGGTTGGGAGCTGATTTCCTGATGGATGTTTTCTATTTTCTCTGTGAAGTGGGAAGCCAGATCATCAGCACAGAGGTCAGTGATAGGGGCCTGCACTTTAGGACTAAGGAGAGAGTGAAAGGTGTCAAAGAGTTTTTTTGGGTTGTTGGATAGTGAAGAGATCAAAGTGGTGAAGTAGGTCTGCTTGGCGAGGTGAAGAGCAGAGTTGTAAGTTCTCAGCATAAATTTGTAGTGAATGAAGTTTTCTGGAGTGCGGCTTTTCCTCCATAGACATTCAGCACTCCTAGAGCATCGCTGGAGGAATCGAGTTTGTGATGTGAGCCAGGGCTGTTTTGCTCTATGTTTGGAGGTTCTGAGAGTGAGGGGCGCTACTTGGTCCAGGATGCTTCTGAGAGAGTCATTGTAGTGATTTACTGCCAGATTGGGACAGGAGAATGAGGAGATTGGGGACAGTGTTTAGAGAGTCTGTGACTGTATGAGGGTTTATGGCCTGTAGATTTCTGAATGTGTGATAGGTCGGACTCTGCTGGGGTGGGTGTGGGTTTGTGAGCGTAAAGGAGAGAATGTTGTGGTCAGAGAGGGGAAGAGGTGAATTATCTAAGGAGGTTGAGCAGAGCCGGACAAAGATCAGGTCAAGGGTATTATTATTATTTATTATTATTTATTTATATAGCGCCATTAGGTTCCATGGCGCTTTACATGAGGATGAGGGAGACAAGAACAAGTACACTAAATCTAGGCGATCAGGACGTACAGGTACAGGAGGGGCAGGGACCCTGTCCACGAAGGCTCACGGTCTATGAGGGGCGGGTTAGGATACAGTAGGATGGGGGAATGTCAGGTATGGGGCGGTCGCCTGGGTCTCATGGCAGGTTGTAGGCTTGACGGAACAAGTGAGTCTTCAGGTGACACTTGAAGCTACTCAGGGTAGGAGAGTGTCTGCCGTGTTCGGGCAGGGAGTTCCAGAGTAAGGCAGATGCCCGGGAGAAGTCCTGGACTCGGTTGTGCGAAGAGGTGATGAGGGGGGAGCAGAGGAGGAGTTCTTGGGAGGAGCGGAGGTTGCGTGAGGGTAGGTATCGGGAGACGAGGTCGGAGATGTATGGTGGGGCCACGTTGTGTATGGCTTTGTACGCCATGGTTAGTGTTTTGAATTGGGATCTCTTGGAGACGGGGAGCCAGTGAAGGGCTTGGCAGAGGGGGGAGACAGGGGAGTAGCAGGAGGACATGTAGATGAGTCGGGCAGGGGAGTTGAGGATAGACTGGAGAGGTGTGAGGGAGTTAGCCGGGAGGCCATTGAGAAGGTGGTTGCAGTAGTCAAGGCGGGAGATGATAAGAGCATGGATGAGTGTTTTAGCTGTGTCGTGGGTGAGGAAGGAGCGGATCCGTGAGATGTTCTTGAGCTGGAGCCGGAGGGATGTGGTGAGGGCCTCGATGTGGGGCTTGAAGGATAGGGAGGAGTCAAGGATTACCCCGAGGCACTTGGCTTGGGGGACTGGGGAGAGGGCGCAGTCGTTGATGCAGATGGATAGGTTGGCAGGTGGGGTGGAATTTCTTGGGGGGAAGACTATGAATTCAGTTTTGTCCATGTTGAATTTAAGGAAACGAGCAGAGAAGAAGGATGAGATGGCGGAAAGGCATTGTGGGATTTTCGAGAGTAGGGAGGTGATGTCAGGGCTGGACAGGTAGATTTGGGTGTCATCGGCGTAGAGGTGGTACTGGAGGCCATGGGACTCAATGAGTTGCCTAGGCCGAGAGTGTAAATGGAGAAAATTAGGGGTCCCAGGACCGAACCTTGGGGGACTCCGACAGAAAGGGGGTAGGGTGAGGAGGAGGTGTGGGAGTGCGAGACGCTGAAGGTCCGGTGCGCTAGGTATGAGGAGATCCAGGAGAGGGCAAGGTGGGTGATGCCAAAAGATTCCAGGATCCGGAGAAGAAGGGAGTGGTCAACCGTGTCGAAGGCGGCAGACAGGTCAAGGAGTAGCAGGATGGAGTAGTGGTGTTTGTTCTTGGCGGTCAGTAGGTCGTTGGTGACTTTGGTCAGGGCTGTTTCGGTGGAATGGAGGGGTCGGAAGCCGGACTGTAGGTGGTCGAAGTGGGAGCACAAGGAGAGGTGAGAGGACAGTTCGGAGTGGACGTGCTGTTCAAGGAGCTTAGAGGCGAATGGGAGAAGAGATATGGGGCGATAGTTAGAGACAGAGGTAGGGTCAAGTGAGGTTTTTTTTAGAATGGGCGTGATTAGGGCGTGTTTGAAGGCCGAGGGGAAGGTACCAGTGCTAAGTGAAAGGTTAAAGAGGTGGGTGAGGGCTGGGATGAAAATGGAGGTGTGGCTCGGAATGAGGTGGGATGGGAGCGGGTCGTGGGCGCTGGTGGTGAGGTGTGATTTTAACAGGAGGGAGGAGAGTTGGTCTTCAGTTATGGGGGGGAAGTGGCTGATGGAGGAGGAGGGCAGTGTAGGTGGGAAGGGGAGTTGTGGGGATAGTGGACCGAAGCTGCTTCTGATCTTGTCGATCTTCTCCTTGAAGAAGGTCGCAAAGTCTTCAGCAGAGCTGAGGGGAGAAGGGGGAGGAGCAGGCGGGCGAAGTAAGGAGTTGAAAGTTTTGAAGAGCTGTTTGGGGTTGCGGGACAGAGAGGTTATAAGGGATGAGAAGAACACTTGCTTGGGTATTACCATCTCTGTGTGTCTCTGAGGTTGAGAGCTGTAAGAGGCCAAGAGATGTGGTTAGACATAGGAGCTGGGATGCAGATGAGGAGATGGGGCTGTTTATGGGGATGTTGAAGTCTCCCAGAAAAAGGGTTGGTAATTCTGAGAACATGAAATGCAGCAGCCACGCAGAGAAATGGTCGAGGAACTGGGTGGGTGACCCTGGGGAGCAGTATACCACCGCAACTCTGAATAAAGGGGACGGAAGAGCATAATTGTGTGGACCTTAAAAGAGGGGAATGAGAGTGAGGGGGCTGGACGGATGACCTAGAAAGTACACTGTGGGGACAGGAGTACGTCAACTCCACCACCATGTCTGTTCCCAGGTCCCGGAGAATGAGTGTACACACTTGGCTCCGCTCCGTAGACTGCAGCTCTGTACATGTCGTACACGCACACCTCTGATCCGTACACCTCGCACACACTCGACTCCTCTCCGTACACGTTGTACACACTTGGCTCTGCTCCGTACACGTCGTACATACTTTGTTCTATTCCGTACACCTCGTACACACTCGGCTCCGCTCCGTACACCTCGTACACACTTTGTTCCGTTCTGTAGACTTCTTACACACTCAGCTCCGCTCCATACACCTTGTACACACTCAGCTCCGCTACGTACACCTCGTACACACTCAGCTCCGATACGTACACCTCCTACACACTCGGCTTCACTCGGTACACCTCCTACACACTCGGCTCCGCTCCGTACACCTCCTACACACTCGGCTCCGCTCCGTACACCTCCTACACACTCGGCCCGCTCCGTACACCTCGTACACACTCGGCTCCGCTCCGTACACCTCGTACACACTCGGCTCCGCTCCGTACACCTCGTACACACTCGGCTCCGCTCCGTACACCTCGTACACACTCGGCTCCGCTCCGTACACCTCGTACACACTCGGCTCCGCTCCGTACACCTCGTACACACTCGGCTCCGCTCCGTACACCTCGTACACACTCGGCTCCGCTCCGTACACCTCGTACACACTCGGCTCCGCTCCGTACACCTCGTACACACTCGGCTCCGCTCCGTACACCTCGTACACACTCGGCTCCGCTCCGTACACCTTGCACACACTCGGCTCCGCTCCGTACACCTTGCACACACTCGGCTCCGCTCCGTACACCTTGCACACACTCGGCTCCGCTCCGTACACCTCGTACACACTCGACTCCGCTCCGTACACCTCGTACACACTCGACTCCGCTCCGTACACCTCGTACACACTCGGCTCCTCTCCGTACACCTCGTACACACTCGGCTCCTCTCCGTACACCTCGTACACACTCGGCTCCGTACACCTCGTACACACTCGGCTCCGTACACCTCGTACACACTCGGCTCCGCTACGTACACCTCGTACACACTCGGCTCCGCTACGTACACCTCGTACACACTCGACTCCGCTCCGTACACCTCGTACACACTCGACTCCGCTCCGTACACCTCGTACACACTCGGCTCCTCTCCGTACACCTCGTACACACTCGGCTCCGTACACCTCGTACACACTCGGCTCCGCTCCGTACACCTCGTACACACTCGGCGCCGATCCGTACACCTCGTACACACTCGGCTCTGCTCCGTACACCTCATACACACTCGGCTCCGCTCCGTACACCTCATACACACTCGGCTCCTCTCCGTACACCTCGTACACACTCGGCTCCTCTCCGTACACCTCGTACACACTCGGCTCCGCTCCGTACACCTCGTACACACTCGGCTCCGCTCCGTACACCTCGTACACACTCGGCGCCGATCCGTACACCTCGTACACACTCAGTTCTGCTCCGTACACCTCGTACACACTCGACTCCGCTCCGTACACCTCGTACACACTCGGCTCTGCTCCGTACACCTCGTACACACTCGACTCGCTCCGTACACCTCGTACACACTCGGCTCTGCTCCGTACACCTCGTACACACACGGCTCTGCTCCGTACACCTCGTACACACTCGGCTCCGCTCCGTACACCTCGTACACAATAGGCTCCAATCTGTACATCACCATGACAGCCAGCACAGCAGAGTCCTGCATACACTGAGGAACTGATCATGTGACCCCTGACTCCTCCCCTCTGTGTGACATCATCACAGGTCTTGTCAGCACAGAGCAGCCACATATGTGGTTTGTGATGATCATGTGACAGGAAATTACATCACACCTGGAAGCAATACATACTGTATCATGTGACAGGAAGTGATGTCATACCAGTAAGTTCATCTTCCGCCATTCAGGTCTCTACAATATCGGATCCTCTCACATCTTCTATAGAAGAGAATTCTCCTGATTGACCATCAAGGATGGATCTGGACAGGGACAAGATGGCGGAGAGGATCTTACCCCTCACCCTAGAGATCCTCTTCCTTGTTACTGGAGAGGTGAGAGATGTCACATCACATCATTCTTATCTATGGACAGAAGAACAGAGGACAGGAGAGGTGAGGACTCTGGAAATGTCTGGAGACTGGAGATTTATTAATGTGTCTCCTCTCCATAACCAGGATTACACAGTGGTGAAGAAGAGCTGGAGTGATCTGTGCTGTCAGGAGCCTGTACAGTGTGAGGGAAGAGCCCTGAGCCCAATCACGGGGCCTCCACCTCACCCCCTGATACATGAGGACATCAATGAGCAGAAGATCCGAGAACTCACCTACAAGATGATGGAGCTGCTGACTGGAGAGGTGACACTGCTGGGAATGCTGCTGCTGCTGCTGGGACATTATACAGTAACGCTATGAAGGGATGGGGGAATGATGACCGCGCTATCATTGTATGTGTCAGGTTCCTATAAGATGTCAGGACGTCGCCGTCTATTTCTCCATGGAGGAGTGGGAGTATTTAGAAGGACACAGAGATCTGTACAAGGACATGGTCATGATGGAGGATCCCCTCACATCAGCAGGTAATAGACAGGACTAAATCCACACGGCCTATAATGATCTGTATGTAAAGAATGAATTCAGTCCTGTATGTGTCTCCTCCAGGTCTATCCAGTAAGAGGACAACACCAGAGAGATGTCCCCGTCCTCTTCTCCCACAGGACTGTAAAGAAGAAGATCCCGATGTTCCTCCGGATCATCAGGTAGATGGAGAGAAGGTGTGATGAGATCTCCCTATGATGTGTAGACGGCTGTGAAGATCTTGTCTCAGTCTTGTTTTCTCCTCCACTATTAGATGTGTTATACTTGTGTAATGAGAACGGTGGAGATGGCAGATTACAGCTGATCATAGATGGGACTTCTCCATCTGTCTGTGACTTTATAATCTTTGTTTCAGGGTGAAGATCTGCCCCATATTAATCCTCCAGAGACCTATGTGAGGGGTGATGAGCGGAGGACAGAGGAGATCCCTACAGATCACCGCCCAGGTGAGTAGTGACCACTGAATGCAGAGAAGTCACAGATTCACATAGGGCCATGTTCATAGGGAACAGGGGAGAGGTGACCTCCTGCACTCACCTGTGGCTGTGCCCTGATCTCATTACTGTCCCTATGCAAGTTCCTTCAACTTGTCGCCGAACAAGATACCTAGGCCCTCACTGGCCCTGTTATTAGCCCTAAATAGGGAAAGGCCGGAGGGAGCGCTAGTCCCAATCACTGCAATAAAGAAGACAAGAGGGAAGGGGAGACAGACAGGGAAACAACACAGCACCTTTACACCTGCTTCCTCGCTCCTTTGCAGCAGTCGGCTTAGCAGTAGTCTACTCTCCAGAAAACCTTCTTTACCATAGAAAGTTTGGCTAGGAATGTTCAATCATCAGCAAAGTATGCTGGAACCATGTGACCATATAAAGGGGATGGGAGCGATCACAAAGTATCCACACCTGGATAAGACCTAGCTTGCTTGCTCGCATCATAGACTGACATTAACTCCTCAACTGCCAAAGGAAAGAAACACGTTTAATATGAAGTCTCAATACAAACAGAGGCCCAAAACTAGTCACAAGTCTCCCAGGTAAGAGAGACCATCGTAACAGCTTGAGGTTTAGTAGGGTGCGGTGCTTTCTAATTGTCTGAAGCAGAGAGCTGATTACTCCAGCTGGACTGCACACACCCATACTGCCAGACTGGACCGTACTACTGGTCCCAGCCTCCCTATTGTTAGTGACTGGACAGAGACTGTGCCGCCCACAGCTTCTGGCCCTGATGTCTCCTCCATCACCAGAGCCGCCCGCAGAATGAATAAGGTGGTGACTGATGACAGAAGTGAATGTCACAGGAGCAGATCTCACAGGAGAGGACACCATTTACTGAAGCCTTAATGTGACCGAATGGCAGAAAGACAGAGGAAACCCCATAAAGTGCCTCCATTGTGTAATGATAACCCCCGGTGACTCCCTCTATAGGAGAAGTGATTGTTTACTCCAGAAATGACCCCGGGGTGGATGGTGGAGGGTGAACATTGTAAATACGACATTTTATTACCAGCACATAGTGCCCAGATTGTGCTCCAGGAGACGCTCACCGGAAAATGCTAAGTGGGGTCTCATTACAGCAATGTCATATACAGTATATCACACAAGTGAGTAACTGTCATGATGGTCTCTTACCTGGGAGACTTGTGACTGGTTTGGAACCTCTGTCTCATTCCTCTATTGAGACTCCATTTTAAATGTGTTTCTTTCCTTTGGCAGTTCAGGAGTTAATGTCAGTTTTCTGCTGATTGCAGACTCCTTAGTTTCCTTACCAGGTGTGAATACTTTACTTTTATGGCCACTTTACACGTCCCAACGTCAGTCCGATATTGGATCCAACGCTGCTGGAGCGCGCTTTTTCTGCCCAGATTTCCAAGATCGCATCGGAGATTTACATAGCGCTTTATCGGCAGGCAACGCCACTACGATGTCTACACCCCCTTGTACTACCGACCCAGGAACGACCATTTAACATGGAAGAGAATAGGGGACGTTGTACTTCACATCGTAGTTGGGTTTTTACACAGCACGATCCGGCCACAACGTCCATCCAATATCGGCCCGTTGGAGAGCAGGCTCATTTGATCCCCGATATCGTTCGTGCATCGTATTGGACATTTACACCATACAACGCACGAACGATATCGGGGTAACGCACGAACCACGTGACTTTTGGTCGGAGTTGGACGCCGATATCGGGTCGTGTAAAGTGGCCATTACATGCATCACCTTTATATGGTCACATAGTTCCAGCATGCTTTGCTGGTGATTGAATGCATTCCTGGCCAAGCTTCCTGAGGAGAAGGAAGCTCTCTGGAGAGCTGTCTACTGCTTAGCCGTCTGCTGTCAAAGAGCTTGGCAGCAGGCGTGAAGTTGCCTTTGTTTCCTGTCTGTCTCCCCTTCCTTCTTTTCTTGTGTATTGCAGTGGTTGGGACTAGTGCCCTCGCTGGCCATTCCCTATTGAGGGTTAACATTAAGGCCAGCAAGTGCCTAGGCATCCTGCTCGGCATTGAGTTGAAAGAACTCGTATAGGGATGGTATGGAGATCAGGGCACAGCCGCAGGTGAGTGCAGGAGGTCACCTCATCCCAGTTCCCGATGAGCAGGGTCCTCTGCTATATTTGTCCCCTCAGTATCTACCCATCTGTTTTTTGTGTTTTGCACCGAGTATTGTTGTTTTTTTTTGTCACAGTCACGCAAGGTAACTAGACATCTCCCTTAGTCCAAGCGTGACAGCAAGTCACACGGTCATTAATGTCTAAACCGCGGCCAAGCGGGCTATGTAACTGGTCGCACCACCGAGCTCTCCCGCCTGAGACCCGGTGTTTAGACCATTCCCGCCGGTCCACCGCCGACAAATAGTACCTGAGTGGCCGCCGGAGGACCCCGTGACAGCGGAGGAGGTGAAAGGAGGGAGCGGAATCGGCGCCATGACCCGTAGGAGGCAGCTGGATGCAGGCACTGCTGGGTGCTCTACAACCCAAGATGGCGCCGCGGCTGAAATGGAGGCGGAGAGAAGGAGAATGCCGCGTGTGCTTCCAGGATGGCGGCTGCAGCAAAGCTGGCGCGGTTTGCAAGGTTGGAGGGACGTGGGGAGAGAGGAAACATGGAGGGCACTGCTGGGGCTGAAGATTCTGAGGAGGAGCAGGAACGGGACATGCAGGGTAATGGGCTGAGTGGCACAACAGCTAACAGGAACTCACAGGAGATGCAGAGTGTGGGAAGTGCTGGACAGTCTACTAGTGATGCTGAACCCACACTAAAGGACATATTCTTGGCAGTTAATTTCTGCAAGGAGACTTTGACTGCCCTGACCAAACAAGTACATGGCATCCAGGATGAAATCGGCAATATGAAAAAAGCGATGCAAAAAGCCGATGTTCGCACTGGAGCTGTGGAAGACAGGGTTAATGTGGCAGAGGAGGACATAGTAAAGTTGCAGAAAGGGTACAACCAGTTTGCAAAGCAACTGGAGGAGGTTGTCGCTAAAAACAATGACTTGGAAAATCGCTTGCGGCGAAATAACATTAAGATTGTGGGGGTGCCGGAAAAGGCTGAAGGTGCTAATCCCACTGTGTTTATTGAGTACTGGTTGCTGCAGAAGATTGGGGCAGAAAATTTGTCCAAGGTGTTTGTAGTGGAAAGAGCCCACAGAATTCCCCTGCGTCCAGTGGCCCCTGGTGCGGCTCCCCGTGCTATGCTTGCAAAAATATTGAACTATAGAGATCGTGATGTCATTCTACGCAGAGCGAGAGAGGCCAGAGACATGACAATTGATGGATATAATATCTCTATTTACTCTGATTATTCCCCAGCTGTGCAAAAACTCCGTATGAGATACGGGGAAGTGAAGAAGAGGCTTCGGGGTTTTGGAGTGAAGTATTCCATGATGTACCCAGCAAAGTTGCGGGTAGAGGCGCTGGGCAAAGTCCAATTTTTCCAGTCTCCAGAGGAGGTGGATGACTGGCTGGAACGTAACAACAGGAAACTGAGGGAGAAGGAGGATGGATGAGAAAGAGACCCCACAAATAGGGCTTTAATTCATACCTGAATGGTCCTTTCTCTGTAATGGTTCTTTTATGACCAATTTGGTTGTATTATTCTATGTGTCTGACATATCTGATTTGATTGCTCTCTTACTCGAGAGCGAGAGCCTGATTGACATTATTGGGTTAAAGATAAGTTGTTTTCCGTATAGGAATATGTTTTTTATAATGAACCGTTAAATGAGGTAGGGGGGTGGACTGGGTGGAGGGGGAGAATGTGCTGCAGTTATGGGCACAAGAGGTCTACCAATTGTTTATGTTAAATATTTTTACACTAAGGCGGGAGAGCAGATTGGGGAGTTGGAGGAACACAAAAAGTGTATCTGGTGTATGGTAGTTTGCTGGGTATTCCGTTTTACCTATTCTCTGTTGAGATCAGCAAACCTGGGAAGGGTTAGAAGGGTTGGGAGTAGGGGGGGGGAGGAGGTGGGGGGGGGAGGTGGCTAAGGGTTGGGGGGAAAGTTCCGGACAGAAGGGGACGGATGCGTGTTTCATGGGGGAGGGATTGGATGGTACAAATGGTATACATATATGGCTTCGCAAATTAAAATAGTAAGCTGGAATGTGAGAGGGCTGGCGGACAGGGGTAAAAGGGCGGTTGTGTTTCGGCACCTGTTGTCCTTTAAGCCATCAATCATGTGTCTTTTGGAGACTCATCTGGTAAAGGAGAAAGTGGGATCATTGGCGAGATCATGGATACGGCACTCATATCACTCCACGTACTCGGGTTACGCCAGGGGTGTGTCTGTGTTGGTGCATGCATCGGTGCCATATGAGGAAGTGGATGTGAAGATTGACAGGGACGGACAATATGTATTTGTGGTGTGTAAGATTTATGGATGCTTGTTGTGTTTGGTGGCGGTGTATTTCCCTCCTCCGTACTCTGGAAAAAAGTTGAATGAAATACTGGATCTGGCCGGGCGCAGGGTGGGGATCCCTCTGTTGGTAATGGGGGATATGAATAATGTTTTAAATCGGGCACTGGATAGAGAGGGAAGAGGCCAACGGGGGTCCGAGAGGGAGGGTGACACAGCATTTGCTAAGCATCTACAAGAAGTGGCTTTAGTTGATTTGTGGAGAGTGAGAAACCCAGGTAAGAGATGCTTTTTGTGTTTTTCAGCCACGCATGGGTCAATGTCCAGAATCGACATAGTGTTGGGGAATGAATATCTGAATGCCTTGGTTGGGAGTGTTGACTACCTGCCGAGGGTTGTCTCGGATCACAAACCAGTGACGATAAGCATTAGTATGAGAGCGGGGAATCTGAGACAGACGGCGGAGTGGAAATTGCATCCTAACTGGTTGAAGTCTGTGGACATGGAAGGAATAGAAAGGGAACTGGAAACGTTTTTCAACATAAATGACGGGAGTGCTGCGGTTGGTGTGGTGTAGGACTCCATGAAGGCCTTTTTGAGGGGACTGCTAATTAGGGACATTTCAAGGTGTAAAGCGGAGTCAAGAAGAGAGGAGCAGGGGGTTGTGGAGGAAGTGAGAAAGGCTGAGGAGGAAGTCATACGGCAGCCCACGGCGGAATCGAGGAATGCTCTGAGTAAAGCTCAAGATGCAGTAGACAGAGTGCACAGGCGATCCGCGGAAAGGAAACAGGAATTTCAGAGGGTTTCGTTCTTTGAGGAGGGGGAAAAAGTTGGGCACATGCTGTCGATGGTAGCGGCGGCCCAAAGGGATTCTGCACATGTATATGGAGTGGAAGATGGAGAGGGGAGACTGGTGGATGAGACGGCAGACATCCTGGCGGTGTTTAAGGGATTTTATTCGGATTTGTACACTTCTCAATTAGAGGCTTCGGAAGACAATATTCGTAATTACTTAGCAGAATTGGAAATGAAAAAGGTTGGAACACTGGGCAGAGACTCACTGGAGAGACCTTTATTGTTAGAGGAATTGGAGGAAGCTCTGGCAGCAATGCCGAACAATAAGGCCCCTGGTGGGGACGGACTCCCCGTAGAGGTATTTAAAGTATTAAAGAAGACCTTGTTGCCTAGATTGTTAGAAGTGTTCCGGGTAGCGTTGGTGGAAGGTAGGTTACCGGAGTCTATGAGGGAGGCTACTATTGTGGTGCTGCCCAAAGAGGACAAGGATAAAACAAAAGCGGAAACATATAGGCCCATTTCACTACTGTCTGTGGATGTGAAGTTATTAGCTAAGGTGTTAGCGATTAGACTCTCGGGAGTGGTATCGGATGTGATTCATCCGGATCAGTCTGGCTTTATGCCGGGCAGGTCAACTGCTATCAATCTGAGAAGACTGTATTTAAACTTACAGCTGCCTGCAGATAATAGTGGATGTAGAGCGGTGGTTTCCCTGGATGCCAGGAAGGCGTTCGACAGTGTGGAGTGGGTCTATTTGTGGTAGGTGCTGGAGCATTTTGGGTTTGGTGGGAACTTCATAGCCTGGATTCGATTACTATACTCCGCACCGAGGGCTCGGGTGAGGGTGAATGGAGGGAGATCGGAAGTTTTTTCTTTGTTTAGAGGGACCCGGCAGGGTTGCCCCTTTCTCCGCTGCTGTTCGCTCTTGCGATCGAGCCTTTGGCAGTGCGTGTTAGGGGAGCGGGAGAGATTCAGGGATTTAAATTCAGCGGTGTAGAGGAAAGGATAGCATTATATGCGGATGACATACTATTATTTTTGCAGGACCCTACAGAATCATTACGGCAGGCGGTAAATTTAATTGAGCAATTTGGGGATATGTCTGGATTAAGGATAAACTGGGATAAGTCCAATGTAATGATGGTAGATGATGTTCCTTTGGAGACATTAGGGCCCCTGGGTTGTACAAAATTGAAAGTTGTCAAGCAATTTAAATATCTAGGCCTGCAGATTGCTCTACCTGTTACAGATTTCTTTAAATTAAATATGGAACCGTTATTATTAAAACTTAAGGAAAAGGCACATGCTTGGAGTAGGCTGCGATTATCAGTTGTGGGCAGAGCTAACCTAACAAAAATGATCCTCATGCCGAAACTCTTATACTTGCTCCAACTCGCCGGTATGGCTCACAAAGATCGTTTTTGGGAAACTTAATTCGTTGTTTAGAGGTCTGGTATGGGGAGGTGGGCAACCCAGGATAAAGCTAGAGATCTTACAGAGACCGAAAACTGAGGGTGGGATTGCCTTGCCAAATCCGTGGGTGTATTTCCTGGCCGCTCAATGCCAGCATTTGAGAGGATGAGCGTCGAGAGAGGTAAGAACCAGGGGTAAGAGGATTCTAGAGGCGCTCACGGGTAGGGTCCCGATTATACGAGGCTTGGAAGGAGGAGATTTGAGTAGATTGGGTGGGGGGCTCCCCACTTTGTGCCTGGTTCAGAAAATATGGGAAAACATAAAGCAGATTAGGGGCCTTACTGGAGTGACTGAATACACCCCCATCTGGATGAATGTGGATTTATGTGAGTTTTATAAATTGGGTGAACAGAAGAGATGGATGCAAGCAGGTATTGAATGTGTAGATCATTTGGTTGTGAATGGAGAATTACGGTGTTTTGAGGATTTGAAGAGGGAATACCGGATTCCTGGATCGGATAGCTATCTGTACCTTAGGGTGCGTAATGCCTTTCGATATCAAAAGAAAATCAGTGACTTAACAGTGCAAAAGGATATAGTTGTGGACTATATCTGTATGCAGGGTGGAACGCGGGGAAGTTATATCCACTGTGTACGGAGACTTGTTACATACCTGGTTATTGAAACACCCCATTAAAACTAGAGGTAAATGGGAGGAGGAAATTGGGATAATGGAGGATGATGTTTGGGAACAGGTCTTGGAGTATGGCCCAAAGCTTTCGCTGAGTGAACCGGGCAGGTTGTCACAATTGTTTTTGATACACAGGGTATATAGGACTCCGGAGTTCCTGCACAAAATAGGTATGAGAGATACGTCCGAATGTCAGAGGTGTGGACAAGAGAGTGCCGGGTTGTTACACATGATATGGGAATGTCCGAGGTTGCAAGGGTTTTGGTTGGTGGTTATGAATCTAATTGAGGTGCGTTTTGGATGCAGGTTGCCTAGGACCCCCTGGTGTGTGTATTGGGCTACGTGGAGGAAGTGGAGATCCCTAATGTGCAAAAAGTGGCGGTGGCTAGACTCCTATATGTTGCCCGAAAGGTAATCGCCAGAGGGTGGATCAAAAAGAATCCCCCCACCAGAGTTGAATATCTGCAGCAGGTTAGATATATTATACGTATGGAGGAGAGTATATACCGGAGGAGGGGGACTGAAGGGATGTTCGAGAAATTATGGGAACCATGGATAAGAGCAGATTGATGAGCCTGGACAAACATTGGCTGAGTGTTCTTTATGAATATGAGGGGGGGTGGGGAGGGGATTTGACCTTGACTGATGACAAAAATTGAAATACGCCTGCTGGTCCATTATACAGTAGATCAGGATATAGCTGTGTAATATTAGATATGTTGCGAAGATATTTCCTTTTAGTTGATCGAGGATTGATGTGGAGATAAGGGTAGGGTGCAGCAATACGAAATATTCTCCTGTATGTTACATGTATTGGGGTTCGGAATGTCTGGAACAAAATAAGGGGGGTGGAGGGTGGGGGGTTTTGAGGGGCTGTTTACTGTTATGGGGTGAAAATATGAAACTGTATAAATGTTACTATTTTTTGTGATGATTACGAATGATCTAATAAAAATATTTGAAGTAAAAAAAAAAAAAAAAATGTCTAAACCGCTGGTAACAAAACTGAATACACCTCTAAGTTAAAAAGCCAAAATTGTGCCCATAGTGTCAATATTTAGTGTGTCCACCATTATTTTCAAGCACGGCCTTAACTCTCTTGGGCATGGAGTTCACTAGAGCTTCACAGGAGACACTGGAATCCTCTTCCCTCCTTCATGACAACTGGAGACTCGGGGGTCCGAGGCTACTCTTGTCCGCTGGCCCAACCACCTTTAGAAAGACTGCATGGACCAGGGCTCATCCCAACTGATCACCCCTGAACTCATTAACTGTGGGAGGTAAACGACTCAGACAATACAGGATGAGGGAACCACACAATAGTAAGACTTAATTGGATCCCCAACAGTCAAAGACATATAATACATACCAAGCAAAACACACAATGTAACAGGAAAAAAGAGTCTCACCCTTCCGCTGGCTCACCAGGGATTAGAATTTTCACCAACTACGCCAACCCAGCAGCACCTCGCTTTCGGCGGGCACCCACCGAGAAAGGAATTTCGGCAAACTTAGGAAGCTGACTGAGCACTTGACCTGTAGCCAGGTGATAGAATTGTCCCAACCTGGGTTTCTTCCAGCTGAATCCTAGAATCCAAGGCTGAACTCCTGCAGAATATCATCCAGTTTTGGTGCTCCTCTAGTTGGACCCGAAGCTACTAGTCTGAGGCCATGCAGAGTATGATGACACAATGTTACCCAGAACCTAAGTTACTAGGCTGAGGTTATTGACTAGGTTGAAGACTTGTAGAAGACATACATTTTTAAGTAGCAATTTAAAAAAATATTAATTTCAGGTATATTTAAATTATTAAAATAATAATTGTATTTATTCTTGTCAGATGACCGTACCAGGAGATCAGAAGGACAACTGGCATCTTCAATTTATAAATCAAATGAACTTGGGACCACACAGGATACAATTGATGTGAATGTCATTACTCCAGATATCCCATCATCCCTTCACAGCAAAGATCTATCATCTGATCCTATGAAACAGGTCCAATCTTCTGAATCATTACAGACTACTAAGAAGAATAAAAGTCACAAAAGAGGCATTAAAAAACAAACTTATCTTAAAGAAAAGAAGCCACTTTCACTTTCAGAATATGGAAATAGTTTTCCCCTCAAAACATCTTTTGTTAAACATCAAAAAATTCAGACAGAGAAAAAGAGATTTTCTTGTTTCAAGTGTGGGAAACATTTTAACGAGAAATCCGATCTTGTTAGTCATGAGAGAATTCATACTGGGGAGAAGCCATATTCATGTTCAGAATGTGGGAAATGTTTTACATATAAATCATTTTTTGTTAGACATCAGAGCAGTCACACAGGGGACAAGCCTTTTTCATGTTCAAAATGTGTGAAATGTTTTGTACTGAAATCAGATCTTGTTAGACATCAGAGAAGTCACAAAGGGGAAAAGACTTTTTCATGTTCAGAATGTGGGAAATGTTTTACATATAAATCACGTCTTGCTATTCACCAGAAAACTCACACAGGGAGAAGCCTTTTTCGTGTTCAGAATGTGGGAAATGTTTTGCAGATAAAGCATATCTTGTTATTCACCAAAGAACTCACACAGGAGAGAAGCCTTTCTCATGTTCAGAATGTGGGAAATGTTTTACATATAAATCATGTCTTGTTATACATCAGAGTAGTCACACAGGGGAGAAGCCTTTTTCGTGTTCAGAATGTGGGAAATGTTTTGCAGATAAATCACATCTTGTTAGTCACCAGAGAACTCACACAGGAGAGAAGCCTTTTTCATGTTCAGAATGTGGGAAATGTTTCACATATCAATCACATCTTGTTAGACATCAGAGCGATCATACAGGGGAGAAGCCATTTTCATGTTTAGAATGTGGGAAATGTTTTACATATAAATCATATTTTGTTACACACCAGAGAAGTCACACAGGGGAGACTCCTTTTTCATGTTCAGAATGTGGGAAATGTTTTACATATAAATCACATCTTGTTAGACATCAGAGAGTTCACACTGGGGAGAAGCCTTGTTCATGTTCAGAATGTGGGAAATGTTTTGTAGATAAATCACATCTTGTTAGACATCAGAGAGTTCACACTGGGGAGAAGCCTTTTTCATGTTTAGAATGTGGGAAATGTTTTGCAGAAAAATCATATTTCGTTATACACCAGAGAGGTCACGCAGGGAAGAAGACTTTTTCATGTTCAGAATGTGGAAAATGTTTTGCCGATAAATCACATCTTGTTAGGCACCAAAGAACTCACACAGGCAGTAGCCATTATCATGACTAAAATAAGAAGAAAGAAGTACTGGAAATTCATGTTTTGTTTACAATAAAAAATAACTCGCAGTAGGAGACATTATATATTTTGTGGACAAATTGAACAAAAAAGCATAAGATAGTCGTATAATTTAATATTTTTACATATGAATCGCATCTTGTTAGACATCAGAGACGTCACACAGGGGAGAAGCCTTTTTCATGCTCAAACTGTGGGAAATGTTTTGCAGATAAATAAGATTTTGTTATGCATCACAGAGACGTCACAGAGGGGAGAAGCCTTTTTCATGTTCAGAATGTAGGAAATGTTTTGCACATAAATCATATCTTGTTAGTCACCAGAGAACTCACACAGGGGAGAAGCCTTTTTCATGTTTAGAATGTGGGAAATGTTTTGCAGAAAAATCATATTTCGTTATACACCAGAGAGGTCACGCAGGGAAGAAGACTTTTTCATGTTCAGAATGTGGAAAATGTTTTGCCGATAAATCACATCTTGTTAGGCACCAAAGAACTCACACAGGCAGTAGCCATTATCATGACTAAAATGAGAAGAAAGAAGTACTGGAAATTCATGTTTTGTTTACAATAAAAAATAACTCGCAGTAGGAGACATTATATATTTTGTGGACAAGTTGAACAAAAAAGCATAAGATAGTCGTATAATTTAATATTTTTACATATGAATCGCATCTTGTTAGACATCAGAGACGTCACACAGGGGAGAAGCCTTTTTCATGCTCAAACTGTGGGAAATGTTTTGCAGATAAATAAGATTTTGTTATGCATCACAGAGACGTCACACGGGGGAGAAGCCTTTTTCATGTTCAGAATGTAGGAAATGTTTTGCACATAAATCATATCTTGTTAGTCACCAGAGAACTCACACAGGGGAGAAGCCTTTTTCATGTTCAGAATGTGGGAAATGTTTTACACATAAATCACATCTTGTTATACATCAGAGCGGTTAAACAGGGAAGAAGACTTTTTCGTATTCAGAATGTGGGAAATGTTTTGTACAGAAATCACATTTTGTTATACACCAGAGAAGTCACACAGGCAGTAGTCATTATCATGACAAAAATGTGAAAGAAGAATTACTGAAAATTCATGTTTTGTTACCATCAAAAATAACTTGCACTAGGAGAAATAATATATCTTGCGCACAAATTGTACAAGAAAACATAAGATAGTCACATACATTTATTTTTTATAATTCTTTCGTTAGAAATTTATACAAATAGTAATAACATTGAACAGAAAAGAGAATGTCTCGTTACAATTACCTGGTCTCCGGGAACAACAGGGCCATGCAATAGAACTGTCCTCGACGAACTTGTATATGTAGGGGTGGAGAATCCAACATAAAGAGTTGTGGTGATGCGACCCCGATGTGTCCCCAGACCGGTGTACAGCACATGTGGATTGTATCTTTTGCTCTGTGGCAGCACTCACAGGGTTAACAGTAGTGAGATCTGAGCTGAGTGCTGATTGAAAGCACTCATGCCACCTGTGATGGGATAGGAGATGATATGAGCTGCCCTGGGCTGAGGAGTGAGAGAGAACAGGAGGAACTGCTGTGTGAAGCTAACACAGCCTGGGAGCTGTCTCAGAGAGGACGTTCATGAGACTAATGAGCGGACGGTGCAGAGAGAGAGTGGTTGTGTGCTGATAACACAGCCTAGCAGTGAGGACCTGGCCCTCACCAGTGGACCCGGCCTGGACAGAGCCTGTCCTAGGTACAGAGGTACTGTGTGTGTTGGATGAACAGAGTTGTACCGGCTGCGCCCCGGAACCTGGAGGTCTGTAATATACCTGAACTGTACCATTAAACTGTGTGTTGTGTGAACAGTTGCCTGGGTCACTGCCTTCAGTCGTGCTGATCCTAACCGCTACCTTACAGAGTATATAATAGTACAATAATGACTTGGGACAGAAAACCATACCCATCAATAGGGTCGTAAATTACTTTACAGTCCGTGGGGACCAACAGAGATCTATGGTTTTGTACAAAGAAGAGATGTGATAGACAATAAAAAGGAAAGAATAGGAGAAGGAGACAGAGAGAGGAAAAAAGGAAGCAGTGATATGAGGGGAGCGGAAAGCAGACGGGATGAGAGGGGGGAGGGTTAAGGGGGAGAAAAAAAAGGGGGTAAGGAAAATCAGTGGCCAGGCCCTCGGTGCCACCCAGCAATACCTTTATACCGGTAGTTGTCTGTTTGTTGGAATTCCATCTAAGATAAGATAAGATAAACTTTATTGATCCCGGAGGAAATTACAGTATTACAGCAGCAGAACAAAGATCAAGAACATTACACACTTTACAAAATAAGTCTATATGGACAGCAGATGTGGGTAGACTGGTACATGTACCTCACCTATTCCCCCCATACACTTAGAACTTCACATAGTCTTGGGACGCTTTACACTTATACATTTGTTAAACATCCCCACAGCTGTCGGAACAAACGATTTTCTGTATCTTTCCTTTTTACACATTAGTTGGATTAAACGCTTGCTGAATGTGCTCTTCTGCTCCGCAGTTCAGAGAGCGGGTGTGTATTGTTGGGAGTCTAGGACTCCCAGATGCCCCATAATCTCAAACTGGCATCATGTATAGCGGCAGTCAAATCCTTCACCTACATCGGCTCATTCACTTTACGGACCCAGTGTGAGATTGTCGTTTTTTTAAGGTTTTACTCCAAAACTCGGGGATTACAAGCTTTCGCAGCTATAATGAAGAATTTGAGAAGTGAAATTTTGTAGATTGTAATGGGATCCCCAGACAGATGGAGCAAAACCAAGGCCAGGGGTTTGGTGTAATTGGCAAGCTGTCTCGTCAGCTCCTCTATCCCTTGCCAGAAGGGTCAGAGTGTCTCGCATTCCCAAAAACTGTGAACAAGCGAGTCACATTGTTTTCCACATCTCCAGCAGTTACCATCCTCCTCAGGGTACATAGCATGTAACCTTTCCGGCACTCTATAACATAAAATTAGGAGGGCGCCGATCCGAGGCGAGACACCATCATCGGGGGGGCAGATGGCGCTGGGGTGGGGGGATGATGGAGCCGGACGAGCAGGAAAGAGCCGGAGGAGCAGGATGGTGGCGGAGGTGGGTGCAGGATGGAGCCGACGGGGCAGGATGGAGCCGGCAGGGCAGGATGGAGCCGGCGGGGCAGGATGGAGTCGGCAGGGCAGGATGGTGCGTGCAGGGCAGGATGGTGCAAACGGGGCAGGATGGTGCAAGCAGGGCAGGACGGTGCGAGCGGGGCAGGATGGAGAGAGCGGGGCAGGATGAAGCCAGGGGGGCAGGATGGAGGCGGGGTCAGGATGGAGCCGGCGGGGCATGATGGAGCCGATGGGGCAGGATGGAGCCAGCGAGGCAGGATGGAGCGAGCGGGGCAGGATAGAGTGAGCGGGGCAGGATTGAGCCAGGGAGGCAGGATGGAGCGAGCGGGGCAGGATGGAGTCGGGGGATTATGGAGCGAGCGGGGCAGGATGGAGCCGGGGGGGGTGGCAGGAGGGAGCATGTGGGGCAGGATGGAGCCAGCGGGGCAGGATGGAGTGAGCGGGGCAGGATGGAGCGAGCGGGACAGGATGGTGGCAGGGGGGCAGGATGGATCAAGCGGGGCAGGATGGAGCGAGCGGGGCAAGATGGTGGCGAGCGAGGCAGGATGGTGGCGCGGGGCAGGATGGAGCCAGGGAGGGCAGGATGGAGCCGTCAGGGCAGGATGGAGCCAGCGGGGCAGGATGGAGCCAGGGGGGGGCGGGATGTAGTGAGCGGGGCAGGATGGAGCCAGGGGGGCAGGATGGAGCCAGCGGGACAGGATGGAGCCAAGGGGGTAGGATGGAGCCAAGAGGGCAAGAAGGAGCCGGCGGGGCAGTATGGAGCCGGTGAGGCAGGATGAAGCCGGTGTGGCAGGATGGAGCCAGCGGGGCAGGATGGAGCCAGTGGGGCAGGATGGAGCCGGCAGGGCAGGATGGAGCGAGCGGGGCAGGATTGAGCCAATGGGGGCAGGATGGAGCGAGCGGGGCAGGATGGAGCCAGGGGGGCAGGATGGAGCCAGGGGGGCAGGATGGAGCCAGTGGGGCAGGATGGAGCGAGCGGGGCAGGATGGAGCCGGCGGGGCAGGATGAAGCCGGCGGGGCAGGATGGAGCCAGCGGGGCAGGATGGAGTCAGCGGGGCAGGATGGAGCGAGCGGGACAGGATTGAGCCAGGGGGGCAGGATGGAGTGAGCGGGGCAGGATGGAGCCGGGGGGGATGGAGTGAGCGGGGCAGGATGAAGTGAGCGGGGCAGGATTCAGCCGGGGGGTAGGAGGGAGCAAGCGAGGCAGGATGGAGCCAGCGGGGCAGGATGGAGCCAGGGTGGCAGGATGGAGCTAGCTGGGCAGGATGGAGCCAGGGGGGCAGGATGGAGCCAGGGGCAGGATGGAGCCAGGGGGGCAAGAGGGAGCAAGCGGGGCAGGATGGAGCCAGGAGGGCAGGATGGAGCCAGGGGGGGAAGAACGGAGCTGCCGGGGTAGGATGGAGCCAGGGGGCAGGATGGAGCCAGTGGGGCAGGATTGAGTCAGCGGGGCAGGATGGAGCCAGGGGGGCAAGAGGGAGCAAGCGGGGCAGAATGGAGCCAGGAGGGCAGGATGGAGCCATGGGAGCAGAACGGAGCTGGCGGGGCAGGATGGAGCCAGGGGGGCAGGATGGAGCGAGCGGGGTAGGATGGAGCCCTGGGGGGGGATGGAGCGAGCGGGGCAGGATGGAGCGAGCGGGGCAAGATGGAGCCGGGGGGGGGCAGGAGGGAGCCAGCAGGGCAGGATCGAGCCAGGGGGGCAGGATCGAGCCAGCGGGACAGGATGGAGCCAGGGGGGTAGGATGGAGCCGGGAGGGCAGGAAGGAGCCGGCGGGGCAGGATGGAGCCGGTGGGCAGGAAGGAGCCGGCGGGGCAGGATGGAGCCGGTGGGGCAGGATGGAGCCTGTGGGGGATGGAGTGAGAGAGGCAGGATGGAGCCGGCGGGGCAGGATAGAGCCAGCGGGGCAGGATGGAGTCAGCGGGGCAGGATGGAGCCGGCGGGGCAGGATGGAGCGAGCGGGGCAGGATTGAGCCAGGGGGGCAGGATGGAGCGAGCGAGGCAGGATGGAGCCATGGGGGATGGAGCGAGCGGGGCAGTATAGAGTGAGCGGGGCAGGATGGAGCCAGGGGGGGCAGGAGGGAGCAAGTGGGGCAGGATGAAGCCAGCAGGGCAGGATGGAGCCAGGGGGGCAGGATGGAGTTGGCGGGGTAGGATGGAGCCAAGGGGGAAGGATGGAGCCAGTGGGGCAGGATGGAGTCAGCGGGCCAGGATGGAGCCAGTGGGGCAGGACGGAGCGAGCGGGGCAGGATGGAGCCAGGGGGGCATGATGGAGCCGGGGGGGATGGAGCGAGCGGGGCAGGATGGAGCCGGTGGGGCAGGATGGAGCCGGTGGGGCAGGATGGAGCCAGCGGGGCAGGATGGAGCCGGCGGGGCAGGATGGAGCCGGCAGGGCAGGATAGAGATGGCTGGGCAGAATGGAGATGGCGGGGCAGGAAGGAGCCAGCGGGGCAGGATGGAGGCGGGCGGCAGGATGGAGCCGGCCGGGGGGGGGGGCAGGATGGAGCTGGCGGTGGGGGGGGCAGGATGGAGCTGGTGTGGGGGGACAGGATGGAGTCGGCGGGGGGGTGCAGGATGGAGCCGGGGGGGGGGGCAGGATGGAGCTGGTGTGGGGGGGGCAGGATGGAGCCGGCGGGGGGGCAGGATGGAGGCGGTGGGAGGGGCAGGATGGAACCGGCCGGGGGGGGCAGGATGGAGCTGGCGGGGGGGGCAGGATGGAGCCAGCGCGGGGGTTGGCAGGATGGAGCTAGTGTGGGGGGGCAGGATGGAGTCGGCGGGGGGGGCCAGGATGAAGCTGGCAGTGGGAGGCCGCGGGGGGGCTGTGAGGGGTGCCGCGGGGGGGCTGTGAGGAGAGCCGCCGCTGCGGCCACCGTGTATCCCGGCGAGAGCGGCGCTAATGCGCCGCTCTCGCCGGGCTGCAAATAGGTGCGAAATTTGAACTTTGAATTCTCGCACCTATTTGCATAGTCCGAGCTGATTGACTGCCGCCTTCGGCAGCGGCCAATGAGCTGCCTCTGTGTGGCGCATGATTTTGGTTGCAGACAGACTCAAAAAACCCTTAGACAATTATATAGTAGATCTACCAAGACAAGTTGTGCAGAAGGTACATCAATCCCAGAACCCATGACATGGTCTGGCAGATAGTGACTCCAAAGAAAAATGTTAAAATGGTGTTAGATGCTTATCACAACCAAGCCGGACACTTTGGCTGGAAGAAACTTGAAATGTTGCTGAGAGATCGATTCTACTGGGTTGGCATGAGAGGAACCATTGAGCGATGGTGTACACAATGTGGACCATGCAGCTTGAGGAGAAAAGATCGGGAATGTCAGAGAGCTCCATTACAACCAATTGTAACTACACAGCCACTGGAGATAGTAGCATTGGACCATGTGAAGCTTACGCCCAGCAGGTCAGGTTACACCTATGCCCTAACCATTGTAGACCGCTATTCCAGATTTCTCGTGGTAGCTCCATTAAAGGACTTAACAGCCGAGACAGCAGCAAAAACCTTCCAAACCTATTTCTGTAGGCAGCACGGTTACCCAGAACGAGTATTGACTGATCAAGGTTCTTCATTCGAAGCTGAAATCTTTAAAGAGTTTTGTAACTTATGAAGATGTAAAAAGATCAGAACCACACCTTACCATCCTCAAACCAACGGTATAACAATATACTTTATTAGAGCAAGACCAGGAAGATTACCACTAGATCTTGAAATGGGGACTGTCATACCAGAGGCAGATTCATATGAAAAAACTGGAATACCCAATGTCAAGAACAGTACAATAAGGTACAAGCTTGTGTAGCAAACAGATTAGGAAAAATCAGAGAAAAGCAAGAAAGATTACAATAACAATGCTCAAGCAGAACCTTTAACACCTGGAGAAATTGTATTAAAAAGAAAAAGATGAACCCATAAACTGGATGATCAGTGGGAACAAGAAGCCTATACTGTGTTACAGTCCAACTTTGACAACAGTAAAACTTGCATCGCCAGTAAAGATGGAGGTAAAACCACTGCAACAATCTCAAGAGACCATCTCAAAATATGCCTAGAGCAATTTAAAACTCAAGGAAGAGAAATGTATTTTGAATTCCCAGAAGAAGAAAAGGTAATTCATACAGTACTAGGAGACTTTCCAGAAGACTGGCCTCAATGTGAAGAAGCAGTAATACATTGTGTGCAGAATTATTAGGCAAGTTGTATTGTAGAGGATTATTTTTATTATTGATCAACAACTATGTTCTCAATCAACCCAAAAGACTCATAAATATCAAAGTTTAATATTTTTGGAAGTTGGAGTGTTTTTTTTTTTAGATTTAGCTATCTTAGGCCCCTTTCACATCAGCGTTTTTTTTAAATCGCGGCAGATGCGGTGAAAAAAACGCATCTGCCGCGATTACCGCATAACCGCGACACTTGCGGCACAGTTGCGGCAAGCCCCATGCAATGTCTATGGGGCTTGCGGTAAGTGTGCGGCAGGTGCGGCAAGTGCGGTTTCGGCACTTGCGGCAGGTGCGGCCGCGAAAAAAAAAACGCGGTCAGCCGCGTTTTTTTTGCGGCCGCACCTGCCGCAAGTGCCGATACCGCACTTGCCGCAAGCCCGCATAGACATTCTATGGGGCTTGCCGCAACTGTGCCGCAAGTGTCGCGGTTATGCGGTAATCGCGGCAGGTGCGTTTTTTTCACCGCATCTGCTGCGATTTAAAAAAAACGCTGATGTGAAAGGGGCCTTAGGAGGATATCTGTTTGTGCAGGTAACTATTACTATTACTGTGCAGAATTATTAGATAACAATAAAAAACAAATATATTCCCATCTGACTTTATTTTCACCAGGTAAACCAATATAACTGCACAAGATTTTGAAAATAACATTTCTGACATGCAAAAACAAAACCCCAAAAAATGAGTGCCCAATATAGCCCCCTTTCTTTATGATGACACTCAGCAGTCTCCATCCATTGTGTCAGTTACTTGATCTGTTTACGATCCACATTGCGTGCAGCAGCCACCACAGCCTCCCAGACACTTTTCCAAAGGTTACTGTTTTCCCTCCCAGGCACTGTTCCCAGAGGTGTGCTGTTTTCCCTCCCTGTAGATCTCACATTTTAGGAGGGACCACAGGTTCTCTATAGGGTTCAGATCAGGTGAACAAGGGGGCCATGTCATTATTTTTTCTTCTTTTAGATCTTTACTGGCCAGCCATGCTGTGGAGTAGATGGATGCATGTGATGGAGCATTGTCCTGCATGGAAATCATATTTTTCTTGAACGATACCGACTTCCTCCTGTACCACTGCTTGAAGAAGTGTCTTCCAGAAACTGGCAGTAGGTCCGGGGAGTTGAGCTTCACTCCATCCTCAACCCGAAAAGGTCCCACAAGTTCATCTTTGATGATAACAGCCAATACCAGTATCCAACGTCCACCTTGCTAGCGTCAGAGCCGGAGTGGAGCTCTCTGCCCTTTACTGATCCAGCCTCTGGCCCATCCATCTGGCCATCAAGAGTCACTCTCATTTCATCAGTCCATCCATCAGGACATCCCTGAGGAAGGTGCCAGGTAGGGTGCCGAAACGCGTTGGAGGAAAGAGAATAAAAGCTTGGAAATCTGTTTGATGAAATTCTGACTCATTGGTGAGTTTTTTGAGCTTGGAGCAGCGCGGATCGTGACACACCTTCATTCCCATCATCATTCTTAATTGGTAGTTGGCTCTCAAGCGTATACAGCTTGGAGTAGGACAACACGTATAAAAAGTATCGTGATTAAAATACTCATTTGCCTAATAATTCTGCACACAATGTACGTTACCCCGATCAATGCAGGTGGCAGTGATACTTGCCATACCCAAACCAGGTAAAGATCCTTTGCGCCCTGATTCATTAAGGCCCATATCACTGCTGACTACTGATGATAAAATTATAGCTAAAGTTCTTGCTTCAAAGCTTAGTAAAGGTATAACTAATGTAATACACATAGGACAGTCAGGGTTTATATCTGCCCGATCTGCCACCACTAATATCAGGAGGTGACATCTCAACCTTCAACTGTGAGTGGACAATCCGGGTGAGTATGTAAGACACAGCTTTTCTCAAGGCTTGGCACGGGTTAAAATTGTTAATTTGGCCAGATGTACTTGTGTTTTGTTCGTTATCTCATGTTTTCACACGTAGTGACGCACCAGCGATCCCGACAACAATATGACCTGCTAGGGATCACTGGTGCGTCACTTTGGGGTTGCTGGTGAGATGTTAAACAGTCAGATCTCACCAGCGACTTCAGCAACGATCTGGAATGATACAGAGGTCGCTGGGAATTGTCACTCTTGGGCGTAGTATTGAGAATTTTGGTCTTTGTCCCTTTCAAACACAGCAACAACCAAAAAATGACCCAGAGCACTTTGTAACGATCAGCGATCTCACAGCAGGGGCCTGATCACTGCTAAGTGTCACACATAGCGACATCGCTGTTACGTCACAAAACCTGTGGCATTATAACGATCTCGCTAACGATCTCGTTATGTGTGATGGGGCCTTATGGCTTTGTTTATTGTCAAACTATGTAGAGTCTTCCTTTCTCCAATTTGTGTATTGCTAATTTAATGTAAATCACCTCACTCACCTTGAAATCCACCCAATAAGAGCACAGCCTCCGCTCTGTACACCTCGTACACACTCAGCTCCGCTCCGTACACCTCGTACACACTTGGCTCTTCACCGTACAACTCGTACACACTCTGCTCCATATTGTACACTTCGTACATACTCGGCTCTGCTCCATACACCTCGTACACACTCGACTCTGCTCCATACACCTCGTACACGCACTCGGCTCTGCTCTGCACACCCCGTACACACTCCGCACACCTCGTACATGCTCGGCTCTGCTTGGTACACCTCGTACACACACTTGGCTACGCTCCGTACACCTCGTACACGCTCAGATCCGCTCCATACACCTCGTACACACTCGGCTCCGCTCGGTACACCTCATACACACTTGGCTCCGCTCCGTACACCTTGTACACACTCGGCTCCGCTCCGTACACCTCGTACACACTCGGCTCTGCTCCATACACCTTGTACACACTCCGCTTCGCTCCATACACCTCGTACATACACCCGGCTCTGCTCCGTACACCTCAGACACACTCAGCTCCTCTCTGTACACCTCGTACACGCTCAGCTTTGCTCCGTACAGCTTGTACACGCTCGATTCCGCTCAGTACACCTCGTACACACTGGGCTCTGCTCTGTACACCTCGTACACGCTCAGCTCCGCTCGGTACAGCTCGTACACACTTGGCTCCACTCCATACACCTCGTACACACTCGGCTCTGCTCCGTACACCTTGTACATACTCTGCTCGGCTCCGTACACCTCGTACATACACCCGACTCTGCTCCGTACACCTCAAACACACTCAGCTCCTCTCTGTACACCTCGTACACGCTCAGCTTTGCTCCGTACAGCTTGTACACGCTCGATTCCGCTCAGTACACCTCGTACACACTGGGCTCTGCTCTGTACACCTCGTACACGCTCAGCTCCGCTCGGTACAGCTCGTACACACTTGGCTCAGCTCCGTACACCTTGTACACACGCAGCTCTGCTCCATACACCTCGTACACACTCGGCTCCGCTCCGTACACCTTGTACACACACGGCTCCGCTCCGTACACCTCATACACACTCGGCTCCGCTCTGTACACCTCGTACACACTCGGTTCTGCTCCGTACACCGCATACACACTCGGCTCGGCTCCGTACACCTCGTACACACTCGGCTCTGCTCCGTACACCTCGTACACACTTGGCTCTGCTCCGTACACCTTGTACACACTCGGCTCCTGTCCGTACACTTCGTATACACTCGGCTCCTCTCCGTAGACCTCGTACACACTCGGCTCTGCTCCGTACACCTCGTACACACTCGGCTCCGCTCCGTACACCTCGTACACACTTGGCTTCGCTCCGCACACCTCGTACACACTTGGCTCTGCTGTGTACACCTCGTACACACTCGGCTCCTCTCCGTACACCTTGTACACACTCGGCTCCGCTCCGTACACCTCGTACACACGCGGTTCCGCTCCGTACACCTCATACACACTCGGCTCCGCTCCGTACACCTCGTACACACTCGGCTCTGCTCCGTATACCTCGTACACACTTGGCTCTGCTCCGTACACCTTGTACACACTCGGCTCTTGTCCGTACACTTCGTATACACTCGGCTCCTCTCCGTACACCTCATACACACTCGGCTCTGCTCCGTACACCTCGTACACACTCGGCTCCGCTCCGTACACCTCGTACACACTCGGCTCCGCTCCGTACACCTCGTACACACTCGGCTCCGCTCCGTACACCTCGTACACACTCGGCTCCGCTCCGTACACCTCGTACACACTCGGCTCTGCTCCGTACACCTCGTACACACTCGGCTCCGCTCCGTACACCTTGTACACACTCGGCTCCGCTCTGTACACCTCGTACACACTCGGCTCCGCTCCGTACACCTCGTACACACTCGGCTCCGCTCCGTACACCTCGTACACACTCGGCTCCGCTCCGTACACCTCGTACACGCTCAGCTCCGCTCGGTACACCTCGTACACACTCGGCTACGCTCCGTACACCTCATACACACTCGGCTCTGCTCCGTACACCTTGTACATACTCTGCTATGCTCCTAAACACCTCGTACACACTCGTTTCCTCTCCGTACACCTCGCACACACTCGGCTCCGCTCCGTACACCTCGTACACACTCGGCTCCGCTCTGTACACCTCGTACACACTCGGCTCCGCTCCGTACACCTCGCACACACTCGGCTCCGCTCCGCACACCTCGTACACACTCGGCTCCGCTCCGTACACCTCGTACATACTCTGCTATGCTCCGTACACCTCGTACACACTCGGCTCCGCTCCGTACACCTCGTACACACTCGGCTCTGCTCCGTACACCTCGTACACACTCGGCTCGGCTCCGTACACCTCGTACACACTCGGCTGATCATGTGACCCCTGACTCCTCCCCCATGTGACATCATCACAGGTCCTGTACACACAGCGGCCATATATCTGCTGTGCGGCATTTGTTATATAGAAAAGCAGCAGTCACTACTGAGCTGAACCTGCAGGAGAAACCTCATCTTCGTCTCCCTTTTCAGGTATGTTCATTTCCTCGCTGAATAGTGACTGACCTCTTCTCCTGCTACTCTTCTATATGTATAGTGCGGGATGTTTGATTCGCCCCAGGGCCGTGAGATACTCGGGACCTGGCTGCGGTGCTTCCGGGGAGTCACAGGGGTCGAGACCCGGCTCCGTGACCCTGGGTTCAGCGTTAAAGTGTTCTTGGCTTCTATAGGGAAAAGGGGTGGTTTAAAATGGGTATTATTCGTGGCACTACCCATAGTTTGCCGCTAAGGGTAGTCACCACTGTTGCAGAACCTCTGGAACGATGGACGGGTAGCTGGGATGTAGAGATCTCACCAGTGATGCAGCAACAATATGGCGGTCGTTGGGACTCTGCCACTCTTGGGCGTAGTGTTGAGATCGTTGGTGGTTGTCTCTGTCAAACACAGCGATGCACGCTGCCCAGCGGGAGCGCGACTGCCAAAAAATGGTCCAGAACGGTTTGTAACGAGCAGCGATCTCACAGCAGGGGCCTGATCGCTGCTACGTGTCACACGTGTCTCGTTTAGTGCGACAGAGGCTTTACAAGCAAACTAGGCAACCTTCTGCGACCTCTAAAGGCCCAGTTACACACACAGATAATTGTGCAGAGCTTGTTCGCAGATCTCTGGTTGCAGTGAAATCATGGACACATTCACACAGTACCCGATGGTACCAAGCTACTGGATCTTGTTTGTGACGCCAAAAACTGATGGGCCCCAGGGCCATGGAATATTCGGAACCGGGCTGCGGTGCTTCCAGGGAGTCACATGGGTCGAGACCCAGTTCCGTGACCCTGGGTTCAGTGTTAAAGAGTTATTGGCTTGTATAGGGAAAAGGGGTGGTTTAAAATGGGTATTATTTGTGATGCCACCCGTGGTATGCGGCTTTGAGTAGCTGCTGCTACTGCAGAAACTCTGGGGACAATGGACGGGCAGCTGGGATGTAGTGGCTCCCCACGGGGTAGCAGATCCCAAGGCAGTAGATGTTGGAAGCATGTAGGGTGCAGGATGGAGGGTGCAAAGTAACAAACAGACTCATGGTTTGTTGGTTCCACAGGCTCTTTACTGGTAATACTGGTTCAAGGATAGTTGATGTTACTGGGAGTCCATCCAAACTGGGAGCAACTCGGGGAACTCCTCACCCGGCAAGTTCTGAGGCCTCACTGCTGCGCTCTCTTAGTAGGTCCCTGCTGCTGCTTAAGCTTAGCTGCGACCCTTTTTCTTTCTCTCCTGCTTGGTGTCAATATGGCAGGCAGCTTGAGTCCTTTTTCAGCCTCACTTCTCTGGCGACTGCTCCTGGGCTCTTCACACTGCTTTGCTTGTGGGCACTTTGATGTGGCTGGGGGACTTGGAATCCCCCACCCTCCGGTGTTGGCTGCTGGGTCATTAGGCCTTGCACAGCCTCGGACTCCGGTGTCCGATTTTTTATGCTTTTTCTTCTGGGATGAGCATGACACCACTCCGCTCCTCAGGCTCTCCTCGACCTGGGTCCCTCAAGCTAGGTCTAGCTATCCTTGGACGAGCTTAGCACTGCTCCAGTCCACAGGATGTTTTCCTCAGTCCTCCTAGGAACTGAACTGACTAACTCTTTCCCAGACCAGAATTTATAGGGGAGCTGCCCTCCTTCAAACATTCTATCATTACTCCATTATTAAAGAAAACTTCTCTTGACCCATCCTGCGCAATTAACTACAGACCAGTCTCCAACCTCCCTTTCATCTCCAAATTCCTGGATTGTCTAGCCTACTCCCACCTTACCTGTTACCTCTCCGCTCACTCTCTTCTAGACCCTTTACAGCCTGGTTTCCGCCCCCTTCACTCTACAGAAACTGCCCTCATCAAAGTGACCAATGACATTCTGACGACAAAACGTAATGGCGACCACTCTCTCCTTATTCTTCTTGACCTTTCTGCTGCTTTTGACACTGTTGACCACCATCTCCTACTCTCTATGCTGCATTCCATTGGCATAAAGGACACTGCTCTCTCCTGGCTCTCTTCTTATCTTTCTGACCGCTCTTTCAGTGTATCATTCTCTGGCTCCACTTCCTCCCCTCTTCCTCTCACTATTGGAGTCCCTCAGGGGTCAGTCCTTGGACCTCTCCTCTTCTCTCTCTACACAGCCCCGATCGGACAAACAATCAGCAGATTTGGCTTTCAGTACCATCTTTATGCTGATGACACACAACTATACAAGTCCTCCCCTGACCTTACTCCCGCTCTAATACAGAACACCAATGACTGTCTAACTGCAGTTTCCAATATCATGTCCGCTCTCTACCTGAAACTCAACCTTTCCAAAACTGAACTTCTTCTGCTCCCCCCCATCCACTAACCTCCCTAAATCTGACATCTCCCTCAGTGTGCTGCACCACAATAACATCTAGTCAGCAGGCTCGCTGTCTGGGTGTTATGATTGATGCTGATCTTTCATTCACTTCCTATATACAATCTCTCGCCCGCTCTTGTCACCTGCAGCGGAACAACATCTCTAGAATCCGCCCCTTCCTCACCATGGAAACCACAAAAACCATCACAG
Source organism: Allobates femoralis (assembly GCA_033576535.1). Taxonomy (NCBI): domain Eukaryota; kingdom Metazoa; phylum Chordata; class Amphibia; order Anura; family Aromobatidae; genus Allobates; species Allobates femoralis. The sequence goes on from JARQOC010000006.1 coordinate 502,500,068, forward strand.
TGGCCCTGATCCATTCCTGCCTTGATTATTATAATAATAATAATAATATAATAATAATAATTTTACTTATATAGCGCCAACATATTCCGCAGCACTTTACAATTCAGAGGGGACATGTACAGACAATACGAGACAACAATAGAGTAACAAAAATTCAAAAGCTATGAGGAGTGAGGATCCTGCTCGCAAGAGCTTACAATCTAGAGGAAAGAGGGGAGGCACAAAGGTAACAGTAATGGTACCTTTACACGCCGCTACCGAGAGGTAGAAACCGGCAGGTGTCGGAGACAATTGTACCTTTTACCTTCAAAACACCGCGAAGTGGCGGCGTGTAATTCAGGTAGCATCGTCCTGTCCCTTTGGATACCTGTCTCTCAGCCGTGCTGAAAAACAAGCAGGTATAACCCCTATGGTGGCGGCGTGTAATCGGGGCACAGGTACGGTATTTGAGTTACCTGGGGCATGCCACAGCGTCATGTATACCACGCCCCATCAGCGATCATTGGTGGGGACTACTGTGTACCCATTGGCTGTCCCTGCACAGGGCGGAAATATTTAACGATCTGACCAGTCACTACACATCTGCTATAGCGTCATGTATTAGGCAGCCTCCCTGCGCTGCCTGGCCAATCATGATGTTATTGCATTGTCCAATCACCGTACGAGCGTCGCGTAATACACACATTGCTGTTGTTTGGAATCAAAACCACAGGAACAAATGAGCAGAAATTACCATAAAACCAATGATAAACTGCAGGAAAACCGTCCTGTGTGCACAGACCCTAATTACTGTGTTTTTTCCAAAACTGTTTCTTACGATTGATTGTATTTCAGTCTGATTTATTAAGTCCTGTGGAATATGATGGCGCTAAATAAATAAAGATTATTATCATCTTCCCCCATTCAGGTCTCTACAATATCGGATCCTCTCACATCTTCTATAGAAGAGAATTCTCCTGATTGACCATCAAGGATGGATCTGGACAGGGACAAGATGGCGGAGAGGATCTTACCCCTCACCCTAGAGATCCTCTTCCTTGTTACTGGAGAGGTGAGAGATGTCACATCACATCATTCTTATCTATGGACAGAAGAACAGAGGACAGGAGAGGTGAGGACTCTGGAAATGTCTGGAGACTGGAGATTTATTAATGTGTCTCCTCTCCATAACCAGGATTACACAGTGGTGAAGAAGAGCTGGAGTGATCTGTGCTGTCAGGAGCCTGTACAGTGTGAGGGAAGAGCCCTGAGCCCAATCACGGGGCCTCCACCTCACCCCCTGATACATGAGGACATCAATGAGCAGAAGATCCGAGAACTCACCTACAAGATGATGGAGCTGCTGACTGGAGAGGTGACACTGCTGGGAATGCTGCTGCTGCTGCTGGGACATTATACAGTAACGCTATGAAGGGATGGGGGAATGATGACCGCGCTATCATTGTATGTGTCAGGTTCCTATAAGATGTCAGGACGTCGCCGTCTATTTCTCCATGGAGGAGTGGGAGTATTTAGAAGGACACAGAGATCTGTACAAGGACATGGTCATGATGGAGGATCCCCTCACATCAGCAGGTAATAGACAGGACTAAATCCACACGGCCTATAATGATCTGTATGTAAAGAATGAATTCAGTCCTGTATGTGTCTCCTCCAGGTCTATCCAGTAAGAGGACAACACCAGAGAGATGTCCCCGTCCTCTTCTCCCACAGGACTGTAAAGAAGAAGATCCCGATGTTCCTCCGGATCATCAGGTAGATGGAGAGAAGGTGTGATGAGATCTCCCTATGATGTGTAGACGGCTGTGAAGATCTTGTCTCAGTCTTGTTTTCTCCTCCACTATTAGATGTGTTATACTTGTGTAATGAGAACGGTGGAGATGGCAGATTACAGCTGATCATAGATGGGACTTCTCCATCTGTCTGTGACTTTATAATCTTTGTTTCAGGGTGAAGATCTGCCCCATATTAATCCTCCAGAGACCTATGTGAGGGGTGATGAGCGGAGGACAGAGGAGATCCCTACAGATCACCGCCCAGGTGAGTAGTGACCACTGAATGCAGAGAAGTCACAGATTCTTCTCAGTCACCGGCTGTGGCTGCTTTTATCGGTGGTGGAGTCCGGGCACACCTAATGGTCACCGTTCTGCCTCTAGACCACCCATGCTCCGCCACTCAATAGACCCCCATTATTTTGGGACTTGGTAGTCCATCTGTTGGAGTGAGATGTGTGTCAGTCGGAGTCTACAGGTATCATCCACCCGATTCCCTGAAATTAGATGTTTGCTCTTATCTGCCCAGATCTTTATCCTACAAAGCCAACTGACAACGTATGTAGAATGTGCTGACGACTTAGAAAGTCACGGGAGGTATAATATAATCTGTATGGTGGCCCCTAAGACAAGGCACAGGGTAACTGTAACCTATGAGGGAGGTCAGTATTATCCCACAGTGGGTACATAGAGGCCGGGCAGCCACCTACAGGATTATTAAAAAGGTTCCAAAATGTAAATAGAAAGAAAAGGATCATAATGATCACATAAGGGAGCGACATTGTTACCTTCAAGAGCCTGAAAGATAATTGCTCTGTGCAGAATTCTACAAAGGTTCTTCATACAGGATCCTGTACTGGAGCCGTCCATTGGTGAGTCAGAGAGGCCAGAACATATAAAGCCCCTTATTATAAGAGTGAATGACATTAAGAACTTCTCACCTTTGGCCAAGTGTGAATTTCTGTACAATAACAGCAGAATAGCTCAACGAGGATAAACTACACAAAGAACCTGACTCCTCCGCCATGACATATCGCTAAGCTGAGCGCGGTAGAAGGCTCCAAAATACCATTTCTCACATTTGTTTCTGATGCTAAGAGATAAAGATTACTCTTGAATTGTGGAGCATTAACACTTTCTCTACTCTTCTGGCTAGAGATGAGAGTAGCTCCAGTGGTCCATCATCAATGAGTACAATTGCAATTTATTGGACTGTGTTAAAATGTCTAATATTTCTTCAAGAAACTAATCTGACTGACGATATTGGCCCCTACAATAGTTTGGATCACCAAGAGCCACTGAGCCACGTACTCCAGTACCTGATACTCCAGTAACGTTGCAGATCTGAAATATGACAAAACTGGTGGCAAATGGCATCTTGGCAGCTTCACGCTTGATTTTCCTCCATTCATGGGCAGTTATTTTGCCCCTTTTTTGCCCTCGCGCTTCTTGCGACCCTGTTGACTATTTGCCATGAAACACTTGATTGTTCGGTGATCACGCTTCAAAAGTTTGACAATTTCAAGACTGCTGCATCCCTCTGCAAGACATCTCAGTTAGTCAGTTAGTCAATTTCAAGACTGCGGCATCCCTCCATCTCACAATTGTGGACTGTTCAGAGCCGTCACATCTCTCTTCTGACCCATTTTGCCTAAGCAACGGCATTTGCCTAATAATTAAGCACACCTTATATAGGGTGATGATGTCATTACACCACCCCCCTCCTCATTACAGAGATCACCTGATTTGCTTAATTGGTAGTTGGCTCTCAGCCTATACAGCCTGGAGTAGGACAACATGGATAAAAAGTATCATGTGATCACAATACTCATCTGCCTAATAATTCTGCACACAGTATAATTTTGGCCTACAAAACATTCTTTGGTGGTTTATTATGCCAATAATAGGACTGAACATCATTGTCTCCAGGTTCTTGTTCTGAGGTCTACTGTTAGATAATTATATTTTGCTACATATCTTGAAATTCCTTTAGCTATTTTAGAAATGATATCCTTACTTTTTTATATAATATTAAAAATAATTTTATTCTTGTCAGATGACTGTACCAGGAGATCAGAAGAACAACTGACATCTTCAATGTATAAATCAGATGACATTGAGATCACACAGGATACAATTGATGTGAATGTCATTACTCCAGATATCCCATCATCCCTTCACAACAAAGATCTATCATCTGAGTCTTTTAAAAAGTTCCTACCTTGTAATTTATTACAGACTAATAAGAAAATGAAATGTCACAAAAGAGACAAGAAAAATCGAAGTGCGCTTACATTAAATAAGTCATCTTCAACTTCAGAAGACGAAAAAATCCATCCAAAAATTCACACAGCAGAGAAAAGATTTTCTTCAGAGTCTGTTAGTTACCGGAGAACTCGCACATGGAAGAAGCCATATTCATGTTCAGAATGTGGGAAACATTATAACCAGAAATCACATGTTGTTAGACACCAGAAAGCTCACACGGGTGAGAAGCCTTTTTCATGTTCAGAATGTGGGAAATGTTTTGCAGATAAATTAACTCTTGTTCAACACCATAGAACTCATACAGGAGAAAAGCCTTTTTTATGTTCAGAATGTGGGAAATGTTTTAACCGCAAATCAAATCTTGTTGCACACCAGAAAAACCACACAGGGGAGAAGCCATTTTCATGTTCAGAATGTGGGAAACATTATAACCAGAAATCACATTTTGTTAGGCACCAAAAAACTCACACAGGGGAGAAGCCTTTTTCATGTTCAGAATGTGGGAAATGTTTTAGCCATAAATCACTTCTTGTTATTCACCAGAGAAGACACACAGGGGAGAAGCCTTTTTCATGTTCAGATTGTGGGAAATGCTTTGTAGATAAATCGAATCTTGTTATACACCAAAGAAGTCACTCAGGGGAGAAGCCTTTTTTGTGTTCAGAATGTGGGAAATATTTTAGCCACAAATCACATCTTGTTATTCACCAGAGAATTCACACAGGGGAGAAGCCTTTCTCATGTTCAGATTGTGGGAAATGTTTTGTAGATACATTGCATCTTGTTAGACACCAAAGAAATCACTCAGGGAAGAAACCCTTTTCATGTTCAGAATGTGGGAAACGTTTTGCAGATAAATCCTATGTTGTTAGACACCAAAGAACTCACACAGGGGAGAAACCCTTTTCATGTTCAGATTGTGGGAAATGTTTTGCACACAAACATAGTCTTTTTAGGCATCACAAAACTCACACAGATACTTAAAAGTATAGAAATGTTTTACTTGAAAATAGTAATTTGTAACCATGTGTTAGACAATCTAAACAATAAAACACATAAGGGTGATTTCACAATGCCGTTTTTTGGTATCCATGTGATTCCAGCTTAGCATACATGCACCCGCATCCGTTTTTGGCCCCATTGACTTTTAATGGGGCCACAGAAACATGCGGATGCATCCAGTTGTCTCTGGTTTTACCGAGATCCGTGTGTCAGCAGCTTTAGGCCGATCTAAAAAAGGTATGGTATATGGTGGTACATTACAGTACATGTATAGCAGCACTATGGTATATGGTGGTACATTACAGTACATGTATAGCAGCACTATAGTATATGGCGGTACATTACAGCACATGTATAGCAGCACTATAGTATATGGCGGTACATTACAGTACATGTATAGCAGCACTATAGTATATGGCAGTACATTACAGTACATGTATAGCAGCACTATGGTATATGGTGGTACATTACAGTACATGTATAGCAGCACTATAGTATATGGCTGGTACATTACAGTACATGTATAGCAGCACTATAGTATATGGGGTACATTACAGTACATGTATAGCAGCACTATGGTATATGGTGGTACATTACAGTACATGTATAGCAGCACTATGTATATGGTGGTACATTACAGTACATGTATAGCAGCACTATAGTATATGGCGTACATTACTATGTAATGTATAGCAGCACTATAGTATATGGGGTACATTATAGTAAATGTATAGCAGCACTATAGTATATGGTGGTACATTACAGTACATGTATAGCAGCACTATGGTATATGGTGGTACATTACAGTACATGTATAGCAGCACTATGTATATGGCGGTACATTACAGCACATGTATAGCAGCACTATGGTATATGGCAGTACATTACAGTACATGTATAGCAGCACTATGGTATATGGGGTACATTACAGTACATGTATAGCAGCACTATGGTATATGGGGTACATTACAGTACATGTATAGCAGCACTATGGTATATGGTGGTACATTACAGTACATGTATAGCAGCACTATAGTATATGGCGGTACATTACAGTACATGTATAGCAGCACTATAGTTATGGAGTACATTACAGTACATGTATAGCAGCACTATGGTATATGGTGGTACATTACAGTACATGTATAGCAGCATTATAGTATATGGCGGTACATTACAGTACATGTATAGCAGCACTATAGTATATGGTACATTACAGTACATGTATAGCAGCACTATGGTATATGGTGGTACATTACAGTACATGTTAGCGCTGTATATGCAGCTACATACAGTAATGTAGTAGCATATTATATGGGGTAAATTAAGTAATGTATAGCAGCACTATAGTATATGGTGGTACATTACAGTACATGTATAGCAGCACTATGGTATATGGTGGTACATTACAGTACATGTATAGCAGCACTATAGTATATGGCGGTACATTACAGCACATGTATAGCAGCACTATAGTATATGGCAGTACATTACATTACATGTATAGCAGCACTATGGTATATGGTGGTACATTATAGTAAATGTATAGCAGCACTACAGTATATGGTGGTACATTACAGTACATGTATAGCAGCACTATGGTATATGGTGGTACATTACAGTACATGTATAGCAGCACTATAGTATATGGCGGTACATTACAGCACATGTATAGCAGCACTATAGTATATAGGCAGTACATTACATTACATGTATAGCAGCACTATGGTATATGGTGGTACATTATAGTAAATGTATAGCAGCACTACAGTATATGGTGGTACATTACAGTACATGTATAGCAGCACTATGTATATGGTGGTACATTACAGTAATGTATAGCAGCACTATAGTATATGGCGGTACATTACAGCACATGTATAGCAGCACTATAGTATATGGCAGTACATTACATTACATGTATAGCAGCACTATAGTATATGGTGGTACATTACAGTACATGTATAGCAGCACTATGGTATATGGTGGTACATTACAGTACATGTATAGCAGCACTATAGTATATGGCGGTACATTACAGCACATGTATAGCAGCACTATAGTATATGGCAGTACATTACAGTACATGTATAGCAGCACTATGGTATATGGCGGTACATTACAGTACATGTATAGCAGCACTATGGTATATGGTGGTACATTACAGTACATGTATAGCAGCACTATAGTATATGGCGGTACATTACAGTACATGTATAGCAGCACTATAGTATATGGCAGTACATTACAGTACATGTATAGCAGCACTATGGTTTATGGTGGTACATTACATGTATAGCAGCGCTATGGTATATGGTGGTACATTACAGTACATGTATAGCAGCATTATAGTATATGGCGGTACATTACAGTACATGTATAGCAGCACTATAGTATATGGCAGTACATTACATGTATAGCAGCGCTATGGTATATGGTGGTACATTACAGTACATGTATAGCAGCACTATAGTATATGGCGGTACATTATAGTAAATGTATAGCAGCACTATAGTATATGGTGGTACATTACAGTACATGTATAGCAGCACTATGGTATATGGTGGTACATTACAGTACATGTATAGCAGCACTATAGTATATGGCGGTACATTACAGCACATGTATAGCAGCACTATAGTATATGGCAGTACATTACATTACATGTATAGCAGCACTATGGTATATGGTGGTACATTATAGTAAATGTATAGCAGCACTACAGTATATGGTGGTACATTACAGTACATGTATAGCAGCACTATGGTATATGGTGGTACATTACAGTACATGTATAGCAGCACTATAGTATATGGCGGTACATTACAGCACATGTATAGCAGCACTATAGTATATGGCAGTACATTACATTACATGTATAGCAGCACTATGGTATATGGTGGTACATTATAGTAAATGTATAGCAGCACTACAGTATATGGTGGTACATTACAGTACATGTATAGCAGCACTATGGTATATGGTGGTACATTACAGTACATGTATAGCAGCACTATAGTATATGGCGGTACATTACAGCACATGTATAGCAGCACTATAGTATATGGCAGTACATTACATTACATGTATAGCAGCACTATAGTATATGGTGGTACATTACAGCACATGTATAGCAGCACTATAGTATATGGCGGTACATTATAGTAAATGTATAGCAGCACTATAGTATATGGTGGTACATTACAGTACATGTATAGCAGCACTATGGTATATGGTGGTACATTACAGTACATGTATAGCAGCACTATAGTATATGGCAGTACATTACATTACATGTATAGCAGCGCTATGGTATATGGTGGTACATTACAGTACATGTATAGCAGCACTATAGTATATGGCGGTACATTACAGTACATGTATAGCAGCACTATAGTATATGGCGGTACATTACAGTACATGTATAGCAGCGCTATGGTATATGGCGGTACATTACAGTACATGTATAGCAGCGCTATAGTATATGGTGGTACATTACAGTACATGTATAGCAGCACTATAGTATATGGCCGTAGATTACAGTACATGTATAGCAGCACTAGGGTACATGGCGGTACATTATAGTACATGTATAGCAGCACTATGGTATATGGCGATACTCAGCTCCCCACGGCCCTCAGCTCCTCCTGGCCCCGGTCCTCCACAGTAAAAGTAAAAATAAAAAAATTCTCAGAGGATACTCCTCTGTCCGCCGGCTCGCTCCACCTCCGTCTTCTTCTTGAGGTGGAGGGGGGCAGGATTGTCTCGAGGAGGCAGGATGGAGCGAGGGGCAGGATGAAGCGAGCAGGGCAGGATGGAGCGAGGGGGGGCAGGATGGAGCGGAGGGGGCAGGATGGATGCGGTGGAGGCAGGATGGAGCCGGGGGAGGCAGGATGGAGGCGTGAGGGGGGGCGGGAGCATGGAGGCGGGGGAGCAGAATCAGCGGGGGGCAGGATGGAGCGAGGAGGCAGGATGGAGCGAGGGGGCAGGATGGAGCAGCGGGGCAGGATGGACCGGAGGAGAGGAATGGAGCCGGAGTCGTAGGATGGAGCCGGAGGAGCAGAATGGACCGAACGGGGCAGGATGGAGCCGGAGGAGCAGAAGGGACCGAGTGGGGCAGGATGGAGGTGGGGGGAGCAGGATGGAGCCGTGGGAGCAAGAACAGCGGGGGGCAGGATGGAGCAAGCAGGGCAGGATGGAGCAAGCAAGGCAGGATAAAGCGAGCAGGGCAGGATGGTGGCGGGGGGGAACAGGATGGTGTGGGGGGGCAGGATGGTGGGGGAGCAGGGCAGGATAGAGCCGGCAGGGCAGGATGGAGCTGGAGGGGCAGGATTTAGCCGGAGGAGCAGGATGGTGGCGAATGGGGCAGGATTGTGGCGGGGGGGCAGGATGGAGTGAGCGGGGCAGGATGGTGGCGGGGGGGGGGGGCAGGATGGAGCCGGCGGGGCAGAATGGTGGTGGGGGGGCAGGATGGAGCCAGTGAGACAGGATGGTGGCAGGATTGTGGTGGGGGTGCAGGATGGAGCCGGCGGGGCAGAATGGAGTCGGCGGGGTTGGATGGATGCGGGGGGGGGGGCAGGATGGAGCCGGCGGGTCAGGATGGTGGCGAGGGGGATCAGGATGGTGGCGGGGGGGGAACAGGATGGTGGCAGGGGGGATCAGGATGGTGGCGGGGGGGCCGGATGGAGCGAGCGGAGCAGGATGGAGCCGGTGGGGCAGAATAGAGAAGACAGGGGCAGGATGGTGGCGAGTGGGGCAAGATGGAGCCTGCGGGGCAGAATGGAGCCAATGGGGCAGGATGGTGGCAGGGGGGGCAGGATGGAGCGGGGAAGGATAGAGCCGGAGTGGCAGGATAGAGCCAGAAAAGCAGGATGGAGGCGGCGGGGGGGGGGCAGGATGGAGGCAGCAAGGGGGCAGGATGGAGGCAGCAAGGGGGTGGCAAGCAGGGCAGGATGGAGTGAGGGGTGCAAGATGAAGCAAGTGGGGCAGGATGGAGGCGGCGAGGCAGGATGGAGGCGGTGGGGCAGGATGGTGGCGGGGGGGCAGGATGGTGGCGGGAGGGCAGGATGGAGACGGTGGGGCAGGATGGTGGCGGGGGGCAAAATGGTGGCGGGGGCAGGATGGTGGCGAGCAGCGCAGGATGGAGCCGGTGGGGCAAGATGGAGTTGGGGGGGGCGGGTTGGGTACAGGATGAAGCAAGCGTGGCAGGATGGAGCAAGCGGGGCGGAATGGAGCCAGAGGAGCGGGGGGGAGGGTGATGTGCTGTCATCTCCCCGCCGCAGGTGAGGAGCGGGAAGGTGCCTTCAGCTCCCCGCTGCAGGTGAGGAGCATGGGGGGAGGGGTGCTGTCTGTGGGAGGAGTCGGCCACGGGGCTCTTTAACTTACCGCTTCAGGCAGCGCCTGACGACAGGCAGGAAGCGGCTGTGTGGGGATAGCGCCGCCCCCCTCGGCATTGCCTGTTGCCGCCTGAGTATGAGGGCCCACACTGTCCAATGGACAGTTCGGCCTGGGCAGGAGATGGGGAGGAGCGGGGGGCCGCGAGGAGCAAAGGGGGGCAGGAGGGGCGGAGAGGGGCAGGAGGAGTGGGGGGGCGTAGCGCGGGCAGGAGACAAGAGGAGTGGGGGGCTTAGATGAGAACCGCGTATGCAAAAGAACTGCACGGCGCGCAAATTTAAAATCTGCGCGCCGTGCAGGTCTTTTGCATACGCGGCGCTCATTGGCTGCCGCGTCTGCCGGCGACCAATGAGTGGCCTCTGTCGGGCGCGCGATTTCTGTGACCGACAGACGCCTTAGACAAATATATAGTAAATATCTTCTTTCTTTATATATACTTCTTCTTCTTTTTTATATGTTCCTTACTTGGGAAGATCGCACAACACTCATGATAAGGAACCATATACAAACCTGGATGAGTATCTGTAAGAGAAAAACACAAAAAAGATACGGTAAAGATTCCAATAACATATAATCCCTGTGTAATTAGCAACTCATGATTGAGGAGGGATGTGCATATACATTTAATTAATGAAGCAGCTAATTGAAGGGTTGGAGTAAATCTCCCTATTTAAAGTGATCCTATCATGCGTGCTGGACGCCTAACAGAGCAGCGCGGGTGTACTTACGTCACCCGCTCCCGGAAATTACGCGAATCGCGTCATTCATGACCGCCCAGTGTCCTGTAAACAAGGGAGGGCCTGCCTAGAAAATGAATAGTACTGAACACCTCGTACACACTCGGCTTTGCTCCGTACATGTGGCGCGACCGCAAAGCAGGCGTCACAGAGGGGTACTGCACCCATAAAAGCGGCGCAGATACTCCAGCTGCAAGTAGATTTCAGGCTGATCGGTGGAACCTACACACAAGCACCCTCACACTAGATCACATGGTGGGAGGAACCCGGGAGGGCATATAGTCACCTCCAGGGGGAACTAGGAGGGAGTTGAGAGTTCAGGCTGGGAGCCTGAGGGATAGTGATGGGTAAAATGCGATTTTTTAGTGAGCCGGCTCTTTGGATCGGCTCACCAAGAAGAGCCGGCTCTTTTGGCTCCGAAAATGGCTCTTCATTTCCTATTACCTTTGGCTTTAAATTTGAAGCCAAATTCTGGTATGTTTTAACCCATGATTGTATTATACCTTTTAGTAAAAATCTACTCATGTGCCAATTTATGACATAAAACAGAATAGTTTCCAGAATAACCAGATTTTATATTATTTGCTGTAAAAACTTTAACAAACACAAAATGAACATGCAAAATAGCAACAAGATACTTATCAGTGCCACATTTTAACGCTCCCTTCACACTTGGCGTTCGCTGTCTGCTGTGTGACATGTGGCCTCTGCATCCAAGCGGATTTAGATAAGGAATTTGCTGCGGAATTCACCCGTCCATTGACTGCAATGAATTTTGCATATCGGATACGATTGTCATATCTGGCAATTAGAGATGAGCGAACATAATATTGTTCGATTCCATTATCGAATTGAATTCAAACATTGTTCGATAGCAGTTTTGCTATATTATGCTCGCAATTGTGAACGCAACAGCATGCGTTCATAATTGCGAACGTTCATAATCGCGAGCGTACATTCGCTTTGGTTCTACTCACAGCGGCCGAGAGCCATTTTTGTGCAGGTCAGTATTGAACCTTATTGCGAATAAACACAATGCGGCCGCTAAAATAGCGAATATTAGTGATTTTAGCCGCAGTATTGCGTATATTCACAATGCGGTTTAATTTAAACATTCAAATTGGACCACACAAAGTGTTCGAAATTGCCAGCACCGCACAAAACGAGAAATGTTTGATAAAAAAAAGTGCAGAAATCAAACAAGTGCAATTCAATTAGCTCAACACTACTGGCAATTGTATGCAAAATCGGATGTGATTTGAGAGTGCTGTACTGCCTTGTATAGTACTAGTTTTGTGCATGAAGTTGGTCCCTCAGATTGGCTGCTATCATGTAACAGGGGCTGCTGGGAGGTTATTCACATACCAGAAACAACAGAACCATTCCAAGTTGCACTAGCTAATGGTGCATTTACACAGTCGATGCAGCACCCGAGCCTGCGATCCAGTGATGCTCAATCCAGCGATGGTATGTTTGCAGAGGAGATCCTTATCTGCCCTGCCCATATGCATCGCTGGATCATTTGTTCTCTTCCATTCAAGTGAATGGGAGAGAACAAGGGACGCACATTTACATCCGCTGTTGATCCCTCGCTCAGCGAGGATTTACAAGCTGGCGGTAAATAACTATAATCGGGCTAAATCCAGATGTCAATGTTCCTTTAATAAAGTGCCTGACTGCCTGACTGCTGCTTGTCACAGATTGGAGGGGGGCGGGGCTGTGAGTCAGTGCTATGTGCGGCGGCAGGAGGAGCATGGATAAGATCAGAGTGACTACTGCCGGGAGGGAGGGGCCGGGAGGGGCGGGGCAAGAGGGGACTGACTGAGGAACGTGAACTGGCAAAGAGCCGTTTCAATTTCAAATGGCTCCTCCCTGCCAGGAGCCGGCTCATATGATTCACTATAAAGAGCCGGCTCTTAGAGCCGGCTCATTCAGGAGCTACCCATCACTACTGAGGGAGGAAGGAGGGTTCCTCAGCTAAGGACCCATGGAGAAGGAAAGCTATCCACAGGCGCAGACAGCTAGCCTGGGAGGAAGATAGGGACTTCAGAGAGCCCAACCCCGGCAGCTTACCGGGCACCGGAGCTCGCACCTGTGGGATCCTCCAAGGACCACAGCAAATCTGACGAACGAGGAGTATATCCATTATACGGCCCAGACTCTTAAGCAACCAGAAGAGGGTACCAGGCACCGCTTGATGGTTCGGCGGTCGGCCAGTAGAAGGTAACCCGACGGGAGCGAGGAGAGTGAGAGACAGCAGGAGGCCAGATCCACCTTATGGGGTCAGACTTCACACCAACTACTGGGAAGCAGGGAAGAGAAGAAAGAGAATGGCACACGCTGAGGATTCCATCCAGATACCTGAGATCTGTGAGATCCGCTTGCCACCACCCGTTAGCTACTTGCCATTTAACATCTTACTGCACTGAACTGTAACCATTGCTGCTAAAGTTCCAGTAAAGTACCCGGAGTGAAGTGACTTCGACTCTGCTGCTTCTTCTTTCCATGAACTCATTCCTTTCACAGGATTGCAGCCCCGGAGGTCCCAGTCCTGCCTGCGGAGGACTACACCATCGCAGCCGCAATACCACCGCCCTCTGGCGTACTATGGTGGCGCTGGTGCTACTTCACCAGAAACTGCAGGTGGCGTCAAGATAACTAACTTTGTAAATAATCCCCTATACGTAATTTCCCCCTTTTAAAGAAAACCGTCCCCCCGGGACACGGGGTCAGGCGCGGCCGCCATTCCCCGTGACATAGTTAACCCTTCTGCCGCCTGATACCTGAGTACCCACACCCTGGGGCGACACATACACCTCATACACACTCGGCTCCGCTCCGTACACCTCATACACACTCGGCTCCGCTCCGTACACCTTGTACACACTCGGTTCCGCTCCGCACATCTCGTACACACTCGGCTCTGCTCCATACACCTCGTACACACTCGGCTCTGCTCTGTACACCTCGTACACACTCGGCTCCGCTCCGTACACCTCGTACACACTCGGCTCCGCTCTGTACACCTCGTACACACTCGGCTCCGATCTGTACACCTCGTACACACTCGGCTCTGCTCTGTACACCTCGTACACACTCGGCTCCGCTCCGTACACCTCGTACACACTCCACTCTGCTCCGTACACCTCGTACACACTCGGCTCTGCTCCGTACACCTCGTACACACTCAGCTCCGCACCGTACACCTCGTATACACTCTGCTCTGCTCTGCACACCTCGTACACACTCGGCTCCGCTCCGTACACCTCGTACACACTCAGCTCCGCTCCGTACACCTCGTACACACTCGGCTCTGCTCTGTACACCTCGTACACACGCGGCTCTGCTCCGTACACCTTGTACACACTCGGCTCCTCTCCTTACACCTCGTACACACTCGGCTCCGCTCCGTACACCTCGTACACACTCGGCTCCGCTCCGTACACCTCGTACACACTCGGCTCCGCTCCGCACACCTCGTACACACTCGGCTCCGCTCCGTACACCTCGTACACACTCGGCTCCGCTCCGCACACCTCGTACACACTCGGCTCCGCTCTGTACACCTCGTACACACTCGACTCTGCTCCGTACACCTCGTACACACTCGGCTCCGCTCTGTACACCTCGTACACATTCGGCTCCTCTCCGTACACCTCGTACACACTTGGCTCCGCTCCGTACACCTCGTACACACTCGGCTCCGCTCCGTACACCTCGTACACACTCGGCTCCGCTCCGCACACCTCGTACACACTCGGCTCCGCTCTGTACACCTCGTACACACTCGACTCTGCTCCGTACACCTCGTACACACTCGGCTCCGCTCTGTACACCTCGTACACATTCGGCTCCGCTCCGTACACCTCGTACACACTTGGCTCCGCTTCGTACACCTCGTACACACTCGGCTCCGCTCCGTACACCTCGTACACACTCGACTCCGCTCCGTACACCTCGTACACACTCGGCTCCGCTCCGTACACCTCGTACACACTCGGCTCCGCTCCGCACACCTCGTACACACTCGGCTCCGCTCTGTACACCTCGTACACACTCGGCTCCGCTCCGCACAACTCGTACACACTCGGCTCCGCTCCGTACACCTCGTACACACTCGGCTCCGCTCCGTACACCTCGTACACACTCGACTCTGCTCCGTACACCTCGTACACACTCGGCTCCGCTCTGTACACCTCGTACACACTCGGCTCCGCTCCGTACACCTCGTACACACTCGGCTCCGCTCTGTACACCTCGTACACACTCGGCTCCGCTCCGTACACCTCGTACACACTCGGCTCCGCTCCGCACACCTCGTACACACTCGGCTCCGCTCTGTACACCTCGTACACACTCGGCTCTGCTCCGTACACCTCGTACACACTCGGCTCCGCTCCGTACACCTCGTACACACTCGGCTCCTCTCCGTACACCTCGTACACACTCGGCTCCGCTCTGTACACCTCGTACACACTCGGATCCGCTCCGTACACCTCATACACACTCGGCTCCGCTCCGCACACCTCGTACACACTCGGCTCCGCTCCGTACACCTCGTACACACTCGGCTCCGCTCTGTACACCTCGTACACACTCGGCTCCTCTCCGTACACCTCATACACACTCGGCTCCGCTCCGTACACGTCGCACACACTCGGCTCCCCTCCGTACACCTCGTACACACTCGGCTCCGCTCCGTACACCTCGTACACACTCGGCTCCGCTCCGTACACCTCGTACACACTCGGCTCCTCTCCGTACACCTCATACACACTCGGCTCCGCTCCGTACACGTCGCACACACTCGGCTCCCCTCCGTACACCTCGTACACACTCGGCTCCGCACCGTACACCTCGTACACACTCGGCTCCGCTCCGTACACCTCGTACACACTCGGCTCCGCTCCGTACACCTCGTACACACTCGGCTCCGCTCCGTACACCTCGTACACACTCTGCTCCCCTTCATCCACACTGTAAATCCCTCCTGACCCCACACACAATCTTCACCTCATCCAGCACTGTGACCCCTGACTCCTCCCCTCCATGTGACATCATCACAGGTCCTGTCAGCACATTCAGGTCTCTACAATATCGGATCCTCTCACATCTTCTATAGAAGAGAATTCTCCTGATTGACCATCAAGGATGGATCTGGACAGGGACAAGATGGCGGAGAGGATCTTACCCCTCACCCTAGAGATCCTCTTCCTTGTTACTGGAGAGGTGAGAGATGTCACATCACATCATTCTTATCTATGGACAGAAGAACAGAGGACAGGAGAGGTGAGGACTCTGGAAATGTCTGGAGACTGGAGATTTATTAATGTGTCTCCTCTCCATAACCAGGATTACACAGTGGTGAAGAAGAGCTGGAGTGATCTGTGCTGTCAGGAGCCTGTACAGTGTGAGGAGGGAAGAGCCCTGAGCCCAATCACGGGGCCTCCACCTCACCCCCTGATACATGAGGACATCAATGAGCAGAAGATCCGAGAACTCACCTACAAGATGATGGAGCTGCTGACTGGAGAGGTGACACTGCTGGGAATGCTGCTGCTGCTGCTGGGACATTATACAGTAACGCTATGAAGGGATGGGGGAATGATGACCGCGCTATCATTGTATGTGTCAGGTTCCTATAAGATGTCAGGACGTCGCCGTCTATTTCTCCATGGAGGAGTGGGAGTATTTAGAAGGACACAGAGATCTGTACAAGGACATGGTCATGATGGAGGATCCCCTCACATCAGCAGGTAATAGACAGGACTAAATCCACACGGCCTATAATGATCTGTATGGAAAGAATGAATTCAGTCCTGTATGTGTCTCCTCCAGGTCTATCCAGTAAGAGGACAACACCAGAGAGATGTCCCCGTCCTCTTCTCCCACAGGACTGTAAAGAAGAAGATCCCGATGTTCCTCCGGATGATCAGGTAGATGGAGAGAAGGTGTGATGAGATCTCCCTATGATGTGTAGACGGCTGTGAAGATCTTGTCTCAGTCTTGTTTTCTCCTCCACTATTAGATGTGTTATACTTGTGTAATGAGAACGGTGGAGATGGCAGATTACAGCTGATCATAGATGGGACTTCTCCATCTGTCTGTGACTTTATAATCTTTGTTTCAGGGTGAAGATCTGCCCCATATTAATCCTCCAGAGACCTATGTGAGGGGTGATGAGCGGAGGACAGAGGAGATCCCTACAGATCACCGCCCAGGTGAGTAGTGACCACTGAATGCAGAGAAGTCACAGATTCTTCTCAGTCACCGGCTGTGGCTGCTTTATCGGTGGTGGAGTCCGGTCACACCTATTGGTCACCGTTCTGCCTCTAGACCACCCATGCTCCGCCACTCAATAGACCCCCATTATTTTGGGACTTGGTAGTCCTTCTGTTGGAGTGAGATGTGTGTCAGTCGGAGTCTACAGGTGGCCTCCACCCGATCCCCTGAAATTAGATGTTTAATCTTATCTGCCCAGATCTTTAACCTACAAATCCAACTGACAACGTATGTAGAATGTGCTGACGACTTAGAAAGTCACGGGAGGTATAATATAATCTGTATGGTGGCCCCTAAGACAAGGCACAGGGTAACTGTAACCTATGAGGGAGGTCAGTACTATCCCACAGTGGGTACATAGAGGCCGGGCAGCCACCTACAGGATTATTAAAAAGGTTCCAAAATGTAAATAGAAAGAAAATGATAGTAATGAACACATAAGGGAGCGACATTGTTACCTTCAAGAGCCTGAAAGATAATTGCTCTGTGCAGAATTCTACAAAGGTTCTTCATACAGGATCCTGTACTGGAGCCGTCCATTGGTGAGTCAGAGAGGCCAGAACATATAAAGCCCCTTATTATAAGAGTGAATGACATTAAGAACTTCTCACCTTTGGCCAAGTGAGCTGAGCCACGTACTCTAATTATTCCAGATCTTTCACCACTAGTCACTAAATCATTGACGGTAAAGACTGTCCAGGTGGAGTGCAATCATTTTCGTCTTATTGTCTATTATTCTCAGATTTTTCTGAATTGGATTATGAAGACACATCGCATTCTAGAGTCTTACAGCTATAAGCAATCTGGAAACACTATTTTTTCACTGACGGACCATAGGTTTTTTTGCTATATGCTGTGTGCAGAATTATTAGGCAAGTCGTATTGTAGAGGATTATTTTTATTATTTATCAACAACTATGTTCTCAATCACCCAAAAGACTCATAAATATCAAAGCTTAATATGTTTGGAAGTTGGAGTGTTTGAGATTTGGCTCTTAGGAGGAATCTGTGTGTGCAGGTAACTATTACTGTGCAGAATTATTAGGCAACTTAATAAAAACCAAATATATTCCCATCTCACTTGTTTATTTTCACCAGGTAAACCAATATAACTGCACAAAATTTAGAAATAAAACAGTTCTGACATGCAAAAACAAAACCCAAAAAAATGAGTGATCAATTCACCTTACTTTATGATGACACTCAGCAGCCTCCATCCATAGATTCTATGAGTTGCTTGATCTGTTTACGATCCACATTGTGTGCAGCAGCCACCACAGCCTCCAGACACTGTCCCCAGAGGTGTACTGTTTTTCCTCCCAGACACTGTCCCCAGAGGTGTACTGTTTTACCTCCCAGACACTGTCCCCAGAGGTGTACTGTTTTTCCTCCCTGTAGTTCACATCAGGTGAACAAGGGGCCATGTCATTATTTTTTCTTCTTTTAGATCTTTACTGGCCAGCCAGGCTGCATGTGATGGGGCATTGTCCTGCATGAAAATCATGTTTTTCTTGAACAATCCCGACTTCTTCCTGTACCACTGCTTGAAGAAGTCGTCTTCCAGAAACTGGCAGTAGGTCCGGGAGTTGAGCTTCACTCCATCCTCAACACGAAAAGGTCTCACAAGTTGATCTTTGATGATCCCAGCCCATACCAGTACCCCAGCTCCACCTTGCTGGCATCTGAGTCGGAGTGGAGCTCTCTGCCCTTTACTGATCCAGCCTCTGGCCCATCCATCTGCCCATCAAGGGTCACTCTCATTTCATCAGGCCAGAAAACCTTTGAGGAATCAGTCTTCAGATATTTCTTGGCCCAGTCTTGACGTTTTATCTCATGTTTCTTGTTCAGAGGTGGTGGTTTTATCTTATGTTTCTTGTTCAGAGGTGGTGGTTTTATCTTACGTTTCTTGTTCAGAGGTGGTGGTTTTATCTTATGTTTCTTGTTCAGAGGTGGTGGTTTTATCTTATGTTTCTTGTTCAGAGGTGGTGGTTTTTCAGCCTTCCTTACCTTGGCCATGTCCCTGAGTATGGCGCACCTTGTGCTTTTTGATACTCCAGTAACGTTGCAGTTCTGAAATATGGCAAAACTGGTGGCAAATGGCATCTTGGCAGCTTCACGCTTGATTTTCCTCAATTCATGGGCAGTTATTTTGTGCCTTTTTTGCCCTCACGCTTCTTGCGACCCTGTTGGCTATTTGCCATGAAACGCTTGATTGTTCGGGATCACGCTTCAAAAGTTTGGCAATTTCCAGACTGCTGCATCCCTCTGCAAGACATCTCACTATTGTGGACTTTTCAGAGCCGTCACATCTCTCTTCTGACCCATTTTGCCTAAGGAAAGGCATTTGCCTAATTACAAAAAGAGGGGGGGAAGGGAGCGCACATAGAGTGGTTACCAGGGGACACCAAAAGGGGGCTTGCAGGGATCCACTCACCTCCTTTTGTTGTGACACCCACAACTGGTTGTAAAACCTGGTCGCTGCAGATCCCTTGAGATGTAGAGAGAAGCAGTTTGTAGTAATTCCGGGATACACACCGCGCTGACCAGGAGGAGTAGATAAGGATTCTTTATTCAGCACACAACACACTGGAACCGCCTTGACACGTTTCGTGGTCACCTGACCACTTCCTCAGGGCATGTATTACAGATCTTTGATCAACATCATTTCTATACAAACATTTCTGACATCACATATGAAGGGAAGGAACGTCCGATCCGGCGGGAACGCCCCTTTTTCAATAAAAATAAATTTTACCATATAATCTGTTAAACATCAATAAATTCATAACAATATCTATTTGCAGAATCTGCAGGGACATGGTCAATGGGAGTTATTTTAAGATCGACATTTGTAGTGTGTGCAATAGCACAATGTCTAGACAATCCATGCTTTCAGTAACCGTTCCTGATATTGTATCTATGTGAATTCAATCTCAGCTGCAGGGGCTGTGTAGTCCTCCCTACATATTGCTTCCCACATATACAATCTATTCAATAAATAACAAAACTGGTTGTACAATCCATTCTATGAGTTATATGGAATATTTCCGATGTATCTCTAAAAGAACTAAAATGTTTTACATTGTGTCTGATCCACCCACAACACCAGCAATTCTTTTTATTGCATCTATAGGAACCTAAACGGTTTCCTCCATTAGGAGCACCACTTCCTATAGTACAAGAACCTGATTTTTGCTTTTTATGGTTTCTCAGTTTACTTGGGGCCAGGATATTTTTCAGGGAGGGTGCTCTTTTATATGTAACAATGGGAAGGGATGGTAAAACTCTTCTACAAATAGGGTCATTCAAGAGGATATCCCAGTGCTTACATACAATATTCTTTATTTGTTCATTCTCTGCGGAAAAAGTGGTGATGAAATTTACTGACGATTCATATTTATCATTCCTTTTGTATTAATAGATCGGATTGGGAACAATCTTTAATATCATTATATGCTGCTTGAATCAACTTTTTAGGATATTTACGTTCCAGAAAATGTTCCTGCAAGATCTTACTTTGCTTCACAAAATCTATCTCTAACGTTCAATTTTTCTTAATTCTTTTGTATTGGTTTTTTGGAATGTTTTTGAGCCATTTATCAGAATGATTACTTTGAAAGTGCACATAGCTGATTGCGTCTACTGATGCACGCACGTTTTTGGCGCCCCGCCAGCGTCACCATCCCCCGTTTACACAGAGCGACACCACCAGCCCCGCGCCGGCGATCTGTCAGGCAGCATCACTGCCGGGGTGTCTGGAAACCCCAGTGGTGATGCAGGACAATGAGAGCTTATGGCTCCCATCACCTGACAGGTCGCCAGTGCCCGGTTACATGGGGCGATGTGTACACATCGCCACATGATGGTCGCACTGCTCTGAAACCAGGCGACTGCACGACACCGGCGACATTGCCCCTTTACATGGGGTGACGTAGGGGCGATGACGCCGCCGATAGGCCACGCCCCCACATCGCCTCTGTAATGGGCGGCGATGTCGCTCCGTGTGACGGGGGCTTAAAAGTTCAGCGACAAGACTTGTGTTTTTTCTCAACCAGTCCCTCCGCTACTACAGTTCTGGCGTTTCCAGTGTGTTGTGTGATGTGTGCTGAATAAAGAATCCTTATCTACTCTTCCTGGTCAGCGCGGTGTGCATCCCCGAATTACTACAAACTATTTGCCTAATAATTAAGCACACCTTATATAGGGTGATGATGTCATTACACCACACCCCTCCTCATTACAGAGATGCCATCACCTGATTTACTTCATTGGTAGTTGGCTCTCAGCCTATACAGCTTGGAGGAGGACAACATGGATAAAAAGTATCATGTGATCACAATACTCACCTGCCTAATAATTCTGCACACAGTGTAATTTTGGCCTACAAAACATTCTCTGGTGGTTTATTATGCCAATAATAGGACTGAACATCATTGTCTCCTGGTTCTTGCTCTGAGGTCTACTGTTAGATAATTATATTTTGCTACATAACTTGATATTCCTTTAGCTATTTTATAAATGATATCCTTACTTTTTACTATAATATTGAAAATAATTTTTATTCTGTTCAGATGACTGTACCAGGAGATCAGAAGGAGAACTGACATCTTCAATTTATAAATCAGATGACATTGAGATCACACAGGATACAATGGAAGTGAATGTCATTACTCCAGATATCCCATCATCCCTTCACAGCACAGATCTGTCATCTGAGTCTTTCCAAAAGTTCCTACCTTGTAATTTATTACAGACTAATAAGAAAATGAAATGTCACAAAAGAGACAAGAAAAATCGAAGTGCGCTTACATTAAATAAGTCATCTTCACCTTCAGAACACGAAAAAATCCATCCAAAAATTCACACAGCAGAGAAAAGATTTTCTTCAGAGTCTGTTAGTTACCGGAGAACTCGCACATGGAAGAAGCCATATTCATGTTCAGAATGTGGGAAACATTTTAACCAGAAGTCACATTTTGTTAGACACCAGAAAACTCACACGGGTGAGAAGCCTCTTTCATGTTCAGAATGTGGGAAATGTTTTGCAGATAAATTAACTCTTGCTCAACACCATAGAACTCACACAGGAGAGAAGCCTTTTTTATGTTCAGAATGTGGGAAATGTTTTAACCGCAAATCAAATCTTGTTGTCCACCAGAAAAAACACACAGGGGAGAAGCCATTTTCATGTTCAGAATGTGGGAAACATTTTAACCAGAAATCACATTTTGTTAGGCACCAAAAAACTCACACAGGGGAGAAGCCTTTTTCATGTTCAGAATGTGGGAAATGTTTTAGCCACAAATCACTTCTTGTTATTCACCAGAGAAGACACACAGGGAGAAGCCTTTTTCATGTTCAGAATGTGGGAAATGTTTTGTAGATAAATCTAATCTTGTTAGACACCAAAGAAGTCACTCAGGGGAGAAGCCTTTTTCATGTTCAGAATGTGGGAAATATTTTAGCCACAAATCACATCTTGTTATTCACGAGAGAATTCACACAGGGGAGAAGCCATTCTCATGTTCAGATTGTGGGAAATGTTTTGTAGATACATTGCATCTTGTTAGACACCAAAGAAATCACTCAGGGAAGAAACCCTTTTCATGTTCAGAATGTGGGAAACGTTTTGCAGATAAATCCTATGTTGTTAGACACCAAAGAACTCACACAGGGGAGAAACCCTTTTCATGTTCAGAATGTGGGAAACGTTTTGCACACAAACATAGTCTTTTTAGGCATCACAATACTCACACAGATACTTAAACGTATAGAAATGTTTTACTTGAAAATAGTAATTTGTAACCAAGTGTTAGACAATCTAAACAATAAAACACATAAGGGGGATTTCACAATGCCGTTTTTTGGTATCTATGTGATTCCAGCTTAGCATTCATGCGCCCGCATCCGTTTTTGGCCCCACTGACTTTCAATGGGGCCACAGGAACATGCGGATGCATCCAGTTGTCTCTGGTTCCACCGGGATCCGAGTGTCAGCAGCTTTAGGCCGATCTAAAAAAGGCAACATGTAGCGTTTTTAGTGATCGATAAAAACACGGAAGCACCAGGTTATGGGGCAATGCGCCTTACATTGATAGTGAATGTGCGCTGGATACGGTTCTACCGAATCAGGGGGATCCAGTATGCCTACTGAGCATTCGTGTCTCAGTAAAAGGTAGATAGATAGTTAGATAATAGACCGGTATAGATCTAGCTTCACTGTATATGTCAGTTTAGCCCAGATAAAGCGAACAGCTGCGAGCTGCCACCCTCAGCTGCCTAGTTTCACCTTGGGTAACCAAAAAAAATTACGTAGGGCTCTGCCCTATTTTTAAATGCCACCCAAGGTAAAACTAGGTAGCTGGGGGCTGGTATTCTCAGCGGGGTAAGAACCCATTGTTTTAGGGCCCCCCTACACTAACGAATAGCAGCCCGCAGCCACCCCTGAAAATGGCACATTCATGGTAGCGCTTCACCCGGCTCATCCAGCAGCCCTGGTGGCGGTGACAAGCTGGGTAAAAAGGGGTTAATGCCAGCTTTGTATTGCCAGCTAGTATTAAACCCGAGATTCTTAACGTTTGGCCAATATTAGACCCAGCCATTAAGAATCTCAAGTAAATAGTCAAGAAGACACAACACACATTGAAAAAAACATTTTATTACAAATAAAAACACAGACACGTATCTGGACTACATTTTTATTAATCCCTGGACCATCATACCCATCCATGATCCTCTGCGACATCTTCTCTCTCCTGGACCTGACGCACTCTCAGCTCTGCTTCTTTAAAGACCATGGTGATGAACACAGCATTCTATCCTCGCGGTCTCTAAACACTGAGTGACTGGGCACATGTTGCAGCAGGGTAAGCAGTGAGGTCACTCGAGGACACCATTGTCATAGTCACCGCCAGTTAGTGGTTACTATGACACTGATGTCCTCGGGCGACCTCAGTATGTCACCGCTTGTCCTGCCACAGCACGCGGCTTATTTATTCAGCTGCAGCCGGGTAATAGTTCTTGTAAAATTATCTTTAAACTAGATGGTGGCCCGATTCTAAAGAATCGGGTAGTCTAGAATCTAAATAGAGTTTATTTAGTAATAGGGGAGTGCTGTGAAATTAATTGTGTGTATACAGGCGGCTCAGTGGTTAGCAGAGTATACGGTGGCTCAGTGGTCAGCAGTGAGTGCGGTGGCTCAGTGGTCAGCAGTGAGTGCGGTGGCTCAGTGGTCAGCAGTGAGTGGGCTGGCTCAGTGGTCAGCAGTGAGTGGGGTGGCTCAGTGGTCAGCAGTGAGTGGGGTGGCTCAGTGGTCAGCAGTGAGTGGGGTGGCTCAGTGGTCAGCAGTGAGTGGGGTGGCTCATTGGTCAGCAGTGAGTGGGGTGGCTCAGTGGTCAGCAGTGAGTGCGGTGGCTGAGTGGTCAGCAGAGAGTGCGTTGGCTCAGTGGTCAGCAGAAAGTGCGGTGGCTCAGTGGTCAGCAGTGAGTGCAGCACAGGCTGGAGGGGGCAGAGGCTGGAGGGGGCAGAGGAGGGAGGAGGCAGAGGACGGAGGAGGCAGAAACTGGAGGGGTTAGAGGAGGGAGGGGTCAGAGGAGGGAGGGGGCGGAGGCTGGGGGGCAGAGGAGAGCGGAGACTGGGGGGCAGAGGAGAGTGGAGGCTGGGGGGGCAGAGGAGAACGGAGGCTGGAGGGCTGAACACTCACTGGGCTGTCGGCGGTTCCGGAGGCCGGCCCCGGAGTGCGGGCGGGGCTAGCTCCGTGATGGAGAGTCACCGGGTGTGTGGAGAGAGCGGCAGGACTGGGAGCGGTGCCGGCGGAGGCCGCACACCGGAGTGTGGGCCGGTCCGGGCCGGTTCCCGCATGTTGGTGGGCACACACCAGGCTGTGTGCAAAGCCAGTGGCGGGATGGCGGTCCCTGATGGAGAGTGGGCGGTGAGCTGCAGGGCTGTGGGCCGGATGTGGGTGGGCGCAGACGGGGCTCTGTGCAGGGACGGTGGCGGGATAAGGGGGAGTGGTGGCGCTTTAGCGCCCACCGCGAGGCGCTGTGCCATTTTGACAGCGGCTCACCGCTCGTGAGTCTGGTACTTCCGGTTCCGGTCTTTGACACAGGGCGCAGGCCATCACGGAAGTTGAGCGGATTGGCGGGAAGTGGCCTTCGGGTTTTATATATAAGATATATATATAGCAGTACGATGGTATATGGCGGTACATTACAGTACATGTATAGCAGCACTATGGTATATGGCAGTACATTATAGCACATGTATAGCAGCACTATGGTATATGGCAATACTGCGGTGACCGCAGTCCCCCACTCCTCCTGGCCCCCGGTCGTCCACAGTAAAAATAAAAAAATCCTCAGTGAGGATACTCACCTGTCCGGCGGCTCGCTCCTCCTCCGCCTTGTAGGTCCTACAGGCCTTTAGGACCTGTAGTTGCCTGGGCAAGCGATCAGCTGAGGAGGGGAGGGGGGGCAGGATTGTGTTGGGGGGACAGAATGGAGCGAGTGGGGCAGGATGGAGCGAGCGGGTCAGGATGTAGCGGGAAGGGGGGACAGGATGGAGACGGCAGGGCAGGATGGAGACGGCAGGGCAGGATGGAGACGGCAGGGCAGGATGGTGGTGGGGGAGGGGGGAGGATGTAGGCAGCGGGGCAGGATGTTGGCGGGGGGTGAGAATGGTGGTGGGGGTGCGGGATGGAGTCGGGGTGGCAGGATGGTGTTGGGGGTGGCAGGATGGTGTTGGGGGGGCAGGATGGATAGGGGGGGCAGGATGGATAGGGGGGGCAGGATGGAGGCGCTCCTCCTGACCCCCTCCGCTCCGCGCGGCACCCGTCCCTCTGGGCCTCGAGTCTCTGCGGCCCCCCTCCCTCTGGGGCTGCACACCCCCCTCCCCGCTCCTTCATGGTGATAATAAAAATAAAAAAAACCTCAGTGAGGATACTTACCCTGCGGCGGCTCGCTCCACCCGTCTTGTAGGTGGCAGGACAGGACCTGTCGTTGGCTGGGAAACCGATCTGCTGGGGGTGAGTGGGCAAAGCGGGGTCAGTGGGCAGAGTGGGGGATGAGTGGGAAGAGCAGGGTTAGTGGGCAGAGTCATTGGGCAGAGCAGGGGTCAGTGGGCATAATTAGTAGTCAGAGCAGGGTCAGTAGGCAGAGCTGGGGTCTGTGGGCAGAGCTGGAGTCAGTGGGCATGGTCAGTAGCCAGAGGGGGGGGGGTAAGTAGTCAGAGCAGGGTCAGTGGGCAGAGCGGGGGTGAGTGGGCAGAGTGGTGGGTGAATGGGCAGAGCAGGGTCAGTGAGCAGGATTGGGGCGTCAGTGGTCAGAGCAGGGTAATAGCGGGGGACAGTGGTCAGAGCAGGGGTTAGTGGGCAGAGTGATTGGGCAGAGCAGGGGTCAGTGGGCACAGTCAGTAGGCACAGCAGGGGTTAGTGGGAAAAATGAGTGGGCAGAGCAGGGGTGAGTGGGCACAGTCAGTGAGCAGAGCAGGGGTCAGCGGGCAGAGCGGGGGTGAGTGGGCAGAGCAGGGTTTAGTGGGCATAGCAAGGGTTATTGGGCACAGTCAGTGGGCAGAGCAGGGGTCAGTGGGCACAGTGAGTGGGCAGAGAAGGGTGAGTGGGTAGAGCATGGGTGAGTGGGCACGGTCAGTTGGCAGAGCAGGGGTCAGTGGGCATGGTGAAAGGGCAGAGCGGGGGGTGAGTGAACAGAGGGTGGTCAGTGGGCAGGGCAGGGTGAGTGGTAAAAGCAGGGGCGAGTGGGCAGAGCGGGGGTGAGTGGGCAGAGCGGGAGTAAATGAGCAGAGCAGGGTCAGTAGGCAGTGTGAGGGGTCAGTGGGCAAAGCATGGTCAGTGGGCAGTGTGAGGGGTAAGTGGGCATAGCATGTTCAGTGGGCAGTGTGAGGTGTGAGTGGGCAGTGTGAGGGGTCTGTGGGCAGAGCAGGGTCAGTGTGAGGGTGAGAGGGCAGAGCAGGGTCAGTGGGCATGTGAGGGGTCAGTGGGCAGAGCAGGGTGAGTGGGCAGTGTGAGTGGTCAGTGAGCAGAGCAGGGTCAGTGGGGGTGTGGGAGGGGTCAGTGGGCAGAGCAGGGTGAGTGGGCAGTGTGAGTGGTCAGTGAGCAGAGCAGGGTCAGTGGGCAGAGCAGGGTGAGTGGGCATTGAGGGGTCAGTGGGCAGAGCATGTTCAGTGGGCAGAGTGAGGGTGGGGGTCAGTGGGCTGAGCAGGGCGAGTGGGCAGAGCAGGGTCAGTGAGGGGTCAGTGGGGAGAGGATGGTCAGTGGGCAGAGCAGGGTCAGTGTGAGGGGTCAGTGGGCAGTGAGGGGTGAGTGGGCAGAGCAGGATGAGTGGCCAGTGTGAGGGGTCAATGGGCCGAGCAGGGTGAGTGGGCAGAGCATGTTCAGTGGGCAGAGGAGGGTCAGTGGGCAGTGTGAGGGGTCAGTGGGCTGAGCAGGGCAAGTGGGCAGAGCAGGGTCAGTGAGGGGTCAGTGGGGAGAGGATGGTCAGTGGGCAGAGCAGGGTTAGTGTGAGGGTCAGTGGGCAGTGAGGGGTGAGTGGGCAGAGCAGGATGAGTGGCCAGTGTGAGGGGTCAATGGGCGAGCAGGGTGAGTGGGCAGAGCATGGTCAGTGGGCATAGTGGGGGTGAGTGGGCAGAGAGGGGGTGAGTGGGCAGAGAGGGGGTGAGTGGGCAGAGAGTGGGGGTGAGTGGGCAGAGCAGGGTGAGTGGGCAGAGTGGGTGAGGGGGCAGAGAGGGGGTGAGTGGGCAGAGTTTGGGGGTGAGTGGGCAGAGTGGGGTCAGTGGTCAGAGTGGGGGTGAGTGGGCAGAGAGGGGTTCAGGGGAAGAGTAGGGGGTGAGTGGGCAGAGTGGGGGTCAGTGGGCAGAGCAGGGACAGAGTGGGGGTCAGTGTGCAGAGTGGGGGTGAGGGGGCAGAGGGGGTGAGGGTGCAGAGTTGGGGGTGAGTGGGCAGAGTTGGGGGGTGGAGTGGGCAGAGTGAGGGTCAGTGGTCAGAGTGGGGGTGAGTGGACAGGGTCAGGGGCAGAGTGTGGGTCAGTGGTCAGAGTGGGGGTGGGTGGGCAGAGCAGGGTCAGAGTGGGGGTCAGTGGTCAGAGTGGGGGTGGGTGGGCAGAGCAGGGTCAGAGTGGGGGTGGGTGGGCAGAGCAGGGTCAGAGTGGGGGTGGGTGGGCAGAGCAGGGTCAGGGTTAGAGTGGGGGTCAGTGGGCAGAGTGGGGGGGTGAGGGAGCAGATCGTGGGTCAGTGTGCAGCGCAGGGGGATGAATAGGCAGAGGAGGTTAGATCGGGACAGGACCTTTGATGACATCACGGTCATGTGATCTGTGACTCCACACGTCATCAAAGGTCCTCAAGCAGGATGAAGAGAGATCGTGGGTGGCTGGAGGGAGCTGTGGTAAGGGGGGGGGGGTGACCGGACAGTGGAGGGGGTCTGTGCTGAGAGGCGGGGGGTGACAGGAGAGTGGAGGGGGGCAATCGGGGAGCGGAGGGGCAGTGGTGATAGGCTGGGGGTGACCGGACAGTGGAGGGCGGCTATGGTGACAGGCAGGGGGCTGATGGGGCAGCGGGGGGAAGGCAGTGGAGGATGGCTATGGTGACAGGCAGGGGGTGATGGGGCAGCGGGGGCTGTGGGCCGGATGTGGGTGGGCGCACACGGGGCTCTGTGGAGGGCCGGTGGCGGGATAACGGCGAGTGGTGGCGCTTTAGCGCCCACTGCGAGGCGCTGTGCCATTTTGACAGCTCGTGGGTCTGCTACTTCCGATTCCGGTCTTTGTCACAGGGCGCAGGCCGTCACGGAAGTTGAGCGGATAGACCGGAAGTGGCCTTCGGGTTTTATATATAAGATGATTTTTGGTGCAGTAAATACCTGATTGTTCCACAATTCTCCGGTTATTGTAAATCGCAGAATACATTATTACATTATTATTACTCCACAGACATATGGATAGGATGTTTAGATTGTGAGCCTCAATGGGGACAGTGTGTTGCAAATGTATGTAAAGCGCTATGAAATTAATAACGCTATATAAATGAATAAATATTATTATTACCGCAGAGATTTGATTATAGGCACAGAGTACATACTCTCCATAGTGGAAAAAGTAGAATATTTCCCCAAAGAGTTATCTGACCATTGGCCACTAATGACTAGTGCCTTTATCCCACCTAGACCTACAATGTCCCTTACTATGTGGTCTATGAACTCCTTTTGGCTGCAAGTTAGATATGATAATTCAATTACACTTGCTCTTAGGCCGGCTTCACACCACGGTGTGATCAGGTCCAGGGCTATACATGTGCTGTAATATACCATCATATACTATAGTGCTGCTATACATGTGCTGTAATATACCATCATATACTATAGTGCTGCTATACATGTGCTGTAATGTACTGCCATATACCTTAGCGCTGCTATACATGTACTGTAATGTACGGCCATATACTATAGTGCTGCTATACATGTACTGTAATGTACGGCCATATACTATAGTACTGCTATACATGTACTGTAGTTTACCACCATATATCATAGCGCTGCTATACATTTGCTGTAATGTACTGCCATATACTTTAGCGCTGCTAATGCTATACATGAACTGTAATGTACCGCCATATACTATAGTGCTGCTATAACCTGCAAGAACAGCGGGGGGCAGGATAAAGCGAGCGGGGCAGGATAAAGCGAGCGGGACAGGTGGTGGCTGGGGGGGGCACGATGGTGTGGGAGGGGCAGGATGGTGGGGGGGGCAGGGCAGGATAGAGCCGGCGGGGCAGGATGGAGTCGGAGGGGCAGGATGGAGGCGGTGGGGCAGGATGGAGACAGCGGGGCAGGATGGAGCCAGCGGGGCAGGATGTGGCAAGTGGGGCAGGATGGACAGGGAGGGGCAGGATGGAGCCAGTGAGGCAGGATGGAGCCGGCGGGGCAGGATGTGGCAAGTGGGGCAGTATGGAGCCGGCGGGGCAGGATGGAGCCGGCGGGGCAGGATGGAGCGAGTGGGGCTGGATGGTGGCGGGGGGGGGCAGAGTGGAGGCGGCGGGGCAGGATGGAGCGAGCAGGGCAGGATGGTGGCGGGGGGCAGGATGGCGCAAGCGGGGCAGGATGGTGGCGGGGGGGCAAAATGGAGCGAGTGAGGCAGGATGGAGCCGGAGGAGCAGGATGGTGGGGGGGGGGCAGGATGGTGGGAGCTGGGCAGGATGGAGCCAGCGGGGCAGGATGGAGCTGATGGTGGCGGGGGGGGCAGGATGGTGGCAAGCGGGGCAGGATGGAGTCAGCAGTGCAGGATGGACTAAGTGGGGAAGGATGGGGTCGGCGGGGGGGGGGGCAGGATGGAGCGAGCGGAGCAGGATGGAGCCGGCAGGTCAGGATGGTGGTGGGGGGGCAGGATGGAGCTGGCGGGGTAGGATGGAGGCAGCGGGGCAGGATGGAGGTGGCGAGGCAGGATGGTGGCAGGAGGGCAGGATGGTGACGGGGAAGCAGGATGGAGCCGGCGGGCTGGATGGAGACGGCGGGGTAGGATGGTGGTGGGGGGAAGGGCAGGATGGTGGCGAGCAGCGCAGGATGGAGTCGAGGGGGGGCAGGATGAAGCGAGTGGGGCAGGATGGAGCCGGATGAGCGGGGGGGAAGAGGGGGATGTGCTCTCAGCACCCCGCCGCAGGTGAGGAGCGTGGGGGAGGGGGGGTACTGTCAGCGGGAGTCGGCCGCAGGGCTCTTTAACTTACTGCAGGATGCTGGTGGGGGGGCAGGATGGAGCGAGCGAGGTAGGATGGTGTCGGGTGCAGGATGGTGTTGGGGGGCAGGATGGATTAATTAATTAATGAAGCAGCTAATTGAAGGGTTGGAGTAAATCTCCCTATTTAAAGGGATCCTATCATGCGTGCTGGACGCCTGACAGAGCGGTGCGGGTGTACTTACGTCACCCGCTCCTGGAAATTACGCGAATCGCGTCATTCATGAGCGCCCAGCGTCCTGTAAACAAGGGAGGGCCTGCCTAGAAAATGAATAGTACTGAACACCTCGTACACACTCGGCTTTGCTCCGTACATGTGGCGCGCCGCAAAGCAGGCGTCACAGAGGGGTACTGCACCCATAAAAGCGGCGCAGATACTCCAGCTGCAAGTAGATTTCAGGCTGATGGGTGGAACCTACACACAAGCGCCCCCACACTAGATCACATGGTGGGAGGAACCCGGGAGGGCATATAGTCACCTCCAGGGGGAACTAGGAGGGAGTTGAGAGTTCAGGCTGGGAGCCTGAGGGAGGAAGGAGGGTTCCTCAGCTGTGGACCCATGGAGAAGGAAAGCTATCCACAGGCGCAGACAGCTAGCCTGGGGGGAAGATAGGGACTTCAGAGAGTCCAACCCCGGAGCTCGCACCTGTGGGATCCTCCAAGGACCACAGCAAATCCGACGAACGAGGAGTATATCTATTATACGGCCCAGACTCTTAAGCAACCAGAAGAGGGTTCCAGGCACCGCTTGATGGTTCGGCGGTCGGCCAGTAGAAGGTAACCCGACGGGAGCGAGGAGAGTGAGAGACAGCAGGAGGCCAGATCCGCTTTATGGGGTCAGACTTCACACAAACTACTGGGAAGCAGGGAAGAGAAGAAAGAGAATGGCACACACTGAGGGTTCCATCCAGATACCTGAGATCTGTGAGATCCGCTTGCCGCCACCCGTTAGCTAATTGCCATTTAACATCTTACTGCACTGAACTGTAACGATTGCTGCTAAAGTTCCAGTAAAGTACCCGGAGTGAAGTGACTTCGACTCTGCTGCATCTTCTTTCCATGAACTCATTCCTTTCACAGGATTGCAGCCCCGGAGGTCCCAGTCCTGCCTGCGGAGGACTACAACATCGCAGCCGCAATACCACCGACCTCTGGCGTACTATGGTGGCGCTGGTGCTACTTCACCAGAAACTGCAGGTGGCATCACGACAACTAACTTTGTAAATAATGTACATATTTTCCCCTTTTAAAGAAAACCAGGCGCGGCCGCCATTCCCCGTGACATAGTTAACCCTTCTGC
Organism: Allobates femoralis; assembly: GCA_033576535.1. Taxonomy (NCBI): domain Eukaryota; kingdom Metazoa; phylum Chordata; class Amphibia; order Anura; family Aromobatidae; genus Allobates; species Allobates femoralis. Next base: position 502,532,550 of record JARQOC010000006.1, read on the forward strand.
TGCCTGATACCTGAGTACCCACACCCTGGGGCGACACATACACCTCATACACACTCGACTCCGCTCCATACACCTCATACACACTCGGCTCTGCTCTGTACACCTCATACACACTCGGCTCTGCTCTGTACACCTCATACACACTCGGCTCTGCTCTGTACACCTCATACACACTTGGCTCTGCTCCGTACACCTCATACACACTCGGCTCCGCTCCGTACACCTCGTACACACTCGACTCCGCTCCATACACCTCGTACACACTCGGCTCCACTCCGTACACCTCGTACACACTCGGCTCCGCTCCGTACACCTCGTACACACTCGGCTCCGCTCCGTACACCTCGTACACACTCGACTCCGCTCCGTACACCTCATACACACTCGGCTCCACTCCGTACACCTCGTACACACTCGGCTCCACTCCGTACACCTCGTACACACCCGGCTCCACTACGTACACCTCGTACACACTCGGCTCCGCTCCGTATACCTCGTACACACTCGGCTCTGCTCCGTACACCTCGTACACACTCGGCTCCGCTCCGTACACCTCATAGTAACATAGTAACATAGTTTTTAAGGTTGAAGGAAGACTTTAAGTCCATCTAGTTCAACCCATAGCCTAACATGTTGATCCAGAGGAAGGCAAAAAAAACCCATGTGGCAACACTAATCTCCACATTGGGGAAAAAATTCCTTCCCGACTCCAGATACAGCAATCAGACTAATTCCCTGGATCAACGCCCGATCAAAGAATCTAGTATATATAACTGGTAATATAGTTTTCAAGAAAGGCATCCAGGCCCTTCTTAAATGTTAGTAGTGACTCCCTCATTACAACATCATGTGGCAGAGAGCTCCATAGTCTCACTGCTCTTACAGTAAAGAATCCGCGTCTGTGATTATGATTAAACCTTCTTTCCTCCAGACGTAGAGGACGCCCCCTTGTCCCCGTCTCTGTAGAGGACGCCCCCTTGTCCCAGTCTCAGGCCTAAGAGTAAAGAGATCATTAGAAAGGTCTCTGTACTGCCCCTCATATATTTATACATTATTATAAGATCACCCCTAAGCCTTCGTTTTTCCAAGCTAAATAACCCCAAGTTTAATAACCTGCCTTGGTATTGCAGACCCCCCAGTCCTCTAATAACCTGTCTTGGTATTGCAGACCCCCCAGTCCTCTAATAACCTGTCTTGGTATTGCAGACCCCCCAGTCCTCTAATAACCTGCCTTGGTATTGCAGACCCCCCAGTCCTCTAATAACCTGTCTTGGTATTGCAGACCCCCCAGTCCTCTAATAACCTGTCTTGGTATTGCAGACCCCTCAGTCCTCTAATAACCTGTCTTGGTATTGCAGACCCCTCAGTCCTCTAATAACCTGTCTTGGTATTGCAGACCCCTTAGTCCTCTAATAACTTTTGTCGCTCTTCTCTGGACCCGCTCTAGTTCAGCTATGTCTTTCTTATACACCGGAGACCAGAATTGTACACAGTATTCTAAGTGTGGTCGCACTAGTGACTTGTATAGAGGTAAAATTATGTTCTCCTCATGAGCATCTATGCCTCTTTTAATACATCCCATTATTTTATTTGCCTTTGCAGCAGCTGCCTGACACTGGCCACTAAATGTGAGTTTGTCATCTACCCATACACCCAGGTCTTTTTCAGTGACAGTTTTGCCCAGTGTTTTACAATTAAGCACATAATTATACCTTTTGTTTCCTCTGCCCAAGTGCATGACTTTACATTTATCCCCATTAAAGCGCATTTGCCATTTATCAGCCCAAGCTTCTAGTTTACATAAATCCTCCTGTAATATAAAATTGTCCTCCTCTGTATTGATTACCCTGCAGAGTTTAGTGTCATCTGCAAATATTGAGATTCTACTCTGTATGCCCCCTACAAGGTCATTAATAAATATATTAAATAGAAGCGGGCCCAACACTGACCCCTGTGGTACCCCACTGTTAACTGTGACCCATTCTGAGTGTGTTCCATTAATAACCACCCTTTGTTTCCTATCACTAAGCCAGTTCTTAACCCACTTACACATATTTTCCCCTATCCCCATTGCCCTCATTTTATGTATCAACCTTTTGTGTGGCACCGTATCAAAAGCTTTTGAAAAGTCCATATACACCACATCCACTGCATTTTCTTGGTCCAGTCCAGAACTTACTTCTTCATAGAAGCTTATTAGATTAGTTTGACAGGAACGGTCCCTCGTAAATCCATGTTGATAATGGGTCATGAGTTTATTTTTCTTCAGATACTCCAGTATAGCATCTCTTAGAAAACCCTCTAGGATTTTACCCACAGTAGAGGTTAAGCTTACTGGCCTATAATTTCCAAGTTCAGTTTTTGTCCCCTTTTTGAATATTGGCACCACATTTGCTATACGCCAGTCCTGTGGTACAGACCCTGTTATTATGGAATCTTTAAATATTAAAAATAATGGTCTATCTATGACAGTACTTAATTCCTGCAACACTCTGGGGTGTATCCCATCTGGGCCCGGGGATTTGTCAATTTTAGTGATTTTTAGACGATGCCGTACTTCCTCTTGGGTTAAGCAGGTGACGTTTAATTGAGAATTTTTGTTATCACTGATCATATTGTCTGTCATGGGATTTTCTTGTGTAAATACTGTTGAAAAAAAGTCATTTAGCATATTTGCTTTTTCCTCATCCTCATCCACCATTTCACCCAGACTATTTTTAAAGGGGCCAACACCATCATTTTTTAGTTTCTTACTATTTATGTAGTTAAAAAATATTTTGGGATTCTTTTTACTTTCTCTGGCAATGAGTCTCTCTGTCTCAATCTTTGCTGCCTTGATTTGCTTTTTACAAATGTTATTTAATTTTCTGTATTTATTTAATGCCTCATCACTACCTACTTGCTTTAATTCCCTAAATGCTTTCTTTTTGTCACATATTGCACTTCTTACCGCTTTATTTAGCCATAGTGGTTTCCTCCTATTTCTAGCATGCTTATTCCCATAGGGTATATATTGTGCACAGGTCCTATTCAGGATGCTAATAAACATCTCCCATTTGTGTTGTGTACTTTTATGTCTCAGGACATCGTCCCAGTTTATTGCACTAAGATCATCTCTCAACCGTTGGAAATTTGCCTTCCTGAAGTTTAGTGTCTTTGTGGCCCCTCTACTACACGTCTTAGTAAAGGATACTTGAAAGCTTATTAAGTTATGATCACTATTACCCAAGTGACCTCCAACCCGTATATTTGATATGCGGTCCGGCCTGTTGGTTAATATTAGGTCCAGCAGTGCCCCCCTTCTTGTTGGGTCCTGAACCAGTTGTGAAAGGTAATTGTCTCTCATAGTTTTCAAAAACTTATTACCTTTGCTGGAACTGCAGGTTTCTGATCCCCAATGTATTTCAGGGTAGTTGAAGTCCCCTATAATAATGACTTCTCCCTGAGACGCTGCTTCATCTATTTGCTTTATGAGGATATTCTCCTCCACTTCCATTATTGTTGGGGACTTATAACAAACCCCTATCAGTAATTTATAATTTTTTCCCCCTCCCCTTATCTCCACCCACAGAGACTCTACATTTCCATTAGATTCACCTATATTATCACGCAGGATGGGTTTTAAGGATGATTTTACGTATAAACATACACCTCCCCCTCGCCTATTTGTACGGTCATTTCTGAACAGACAATAGCCCTGTAAATTAACAGCCCAGTCCTGGCTCTCGTCCAGCCAAGTCTCCGATATCCCCACCATGTCATAATTATTTTCCAACAAAATCAATTCTAATTCCTCCATTTTGTTGGTGAGGCTTCTGGCATTAGTGAACATGCACTTTATGCATCTCTCTTTACCTCTATTCCTTCCTACTAGATTGACTGTTCTAACCCCACCCCCCATGCCACCCCCAATTTTATTACTCGTGCCCAGGTTACTGTTTACACTATCTTCCCCTCCTATACAATGAATACCCTCCCCCCCAATCCCTAGTTTAAACACTCCTCCAACCTTCTAGCCATTTTCTCCCCCAGCACAGCTGCACCCTCCCCATTGAGGTGCAGCCCGTCCCTAGCATAGAACCTGTAGCCAACAGAGAAGTCGGCCCAGTTCTCCAGGAACCCAAACCCCTCCTTCCTACACCAATTCGTGAGCCACTTATTTATCTCCCTAATCTCCCGTTGTCTCTCTGGTGTGGCACGTGGTACAGGCAGTATTTCAGAGAATACTACCTTGGAGGTCCTTGCCTTAAGCTTGCAGCCTAATTCCCTGAAATCATCTTTAAGGACCTTCCACCTGCCTCTAACTTTGTCATTTGTGCCAATGTGCACTATGACCGCTGGATCCTCACCAGCCCCTCCCAGTAATCTGTCAATCCGATCAGCGATGTGCCGGACTCGAGCGCCAGGTAGGCAGCACACTGTTCGACGATCCCTGTCTTTGTGACAGATTGCCCTATCTATTCCCCTAATAATTGAGTCCCCCACTACCAGCACCTGTCTGGCCTGCCCTACTCTCCTGTTTTCCCCCTTACTGGAGCAGACGCCGCTCGTACACACTCGGCTCCGCTCCGTACACCTCGTACACACTCGGCTCCGCTCCGTACACCTCGTACACACTCGGCTCCGCTCCGTACATCTCGTACACACTCGGCTCCTCTCCGTACACCTTGTACACACTCGGCTCCGCTCCGTACACCTCGTACACACTCGGCTCCGCTCCGTACACCTCGTACACACTCGGCTCCGCTCCGTACATCTCGTACACACTCGGCTCCTCTCCGTACACCTCGTACACACTCGGTTCCGCTCCGTACACCTCGTAACACTCGGCTCCGCTCTGTACACCTCGTACACACTCGGCTCCGCTCCTTACACCTCGTACACACTGGGCTCCGCTCCGTACACCTCGTACACACTCGGCTCCGCTCCGTACACCTCGTACACACTCGGCTCCGCTCCGTACACCTCGTACACACTCGGCTCCGCTCCGTACACCTCGTACACACTCGGCTCCGCTCCGTACACCTCATACACACTCGGCTCCTCTCCGTACACCTCGTACACACTCGGCTCTGCGCCGTACACCTCGTACACACTCGGCTCCGCTCTGTACACCTCGTACACACTCGGCTCCGCTCCTTACACCTCGTACACACTCGGCTCCGCTCCTTACACCTCGTACACACTCGGCTCTGCTCCGTACACCTCGTACACACTCGGCTCCGCTCCGTACACCTCGTACACACTCGGCTCCGCTCTGTACACCTCGTACACTCTTGGCTCCGCTCCGTACACCTCGTACACACTCGGCTCCGCTCCGTACACCTTGTACACACTCGGCTCCGCTCCGTACACCTTGTACACACTCGGCTCCGCTCCGTATACCTCGTACACACTCGGCTCCGCTCCGTACACCTCGTACACACTCGGCTCTGCTCCGTACACTTCGTACACACTCGGCTCCGCTCCGTACACCTCGTACACACTCGGCTCTGCTCCGTACACCTCGTACACACTCGGCTCCGCTCTGTACACCTCGTACACTCTTGGCTCCGCTCCGTACACCTCGTACACACTCGGCTCCGCTCCGTACACCTCGTACACACTCGGCTCCGCTCCATACACCTCGTACACACTCGGCTCCGCTCCGTACACCTCGTACACACTCGGCTGCGCTCCGTACACCTCGTACACACTCGGCTCCGCTCCGTACACCTCGTACACACTCGGCTCCGCTCCGTACACCTCGTACACACTCGGCTCCGCTCCGTACACCTCGTACACACTCGGCTCCGCTCCGTACACCTCGTACACACTCGGCTCCTCTCCGTACACCTCGTACACACTCGGCTCTGCTCCGTACACCTCGTACACACTCGGCTCCGCTTCGTACACCTCGTACACACTCGGCTCCGCTCCGTACACCTCGTACACACTCAGCTCTGCTCCGTACACCTCGTACACACTCGGCTCTGCTCCGTACACCTCGTACACACTCGGCTCCGCTCCGTACACCTCGTATACACTCGGCTGATCATGTGACCCCTGACTCCTCCCCCATGTGACATCATCACAGGTCCTGTACACACAGCGGCCATATATCTGCTGTGCGGCATTAGTCAGTACTGAGCTCAGTATCTACAGAGCTGAACCTGCGGGAGAAACCGGAGCTCATCTTCCCCCATTCAGGTCTCTACAATCTCGGATCCTCTCACATCTTCTATAGAAGAGAATTCTCCTGATTGACCATCAAGGATGGATCTGGACAGGGACAAGATGGCGGAGAGGATCTTACCCCTCACCCTAGAGATCCTCTTCCTTGTTACTGGAGAGGTGAGAGATGTCACATCACATCATTCTTATCTATGGACAGAAGAACAGAGGACAGGAGAGGTGAGGACTCTGGAAATGTCTGGAGACTGGAGATTTATTAATGTGTCTCCTCTCCATAACCAGGATTACACAGTGGTGAAGAAGAGCTGGAGTGATCTGTGCTGTCAGGAGCCTGTACAGTGTGAGGGAAGAGCCCTGAGCCCAATCACGGGGCCTCCACCTCACCCCCTGATACATGAGGACATCAATGAGCAGAAGATCCGAGAACTCACCTACAAGATGATGGAGCTGCTGACTGGAGAGGTGACACTGCTGGGAATGCTGCTGCTGGGACATTATACAGTAACGCTATGAAGGGATGGGGGAATGATGACCGCGCTATCATTGTATGTGTCAGGTTCCTATAAGATGTCAGGACGTCGCCGTCTATTTCTCCATGGAGGAGTGGGAGTATTTAGAAGGACACAGAGATCTGTACAAGGACATGGTCATGATGGAGGATCCCCTCACATCAGCAGGTAATAGACAGGACTAAATCCACACGGCCTATAATGATCTGTATGTAAAGAATGAATTCAGTCCTGTATGTGTCTCCTCCAGGTCTATCCAGTAAGAGGACAACACCAGAGAGATGTCCCCGTCCTCTTCTCCCACAGGACTGTAAAGAAGAAGATCCCGATGTTCCTCCGGATCATCAGGTAGATGGAGAGAAGGTGTGATGAGATCTCCCTATGATGTGTAGACGGCTGTGAAGATCTTGTCTCAGTCTTGTTTTCTCCTCCACTATTAGATGTGTTATACTTGTGTAATGAGAACGGTGGAGATGGCAGATTACAGCTGATCATAGATGGGACTTCTCCATCTGTCTGTGACTTTATAATCTTTGTTTCAGGGTGAAGATCTGCCCCATATTAATCCTCCAGAGACCTATGTGAGGGGTGATGAGCGGAGGACAGAGGAGATCCCTACAGATCACCGCCCAGGTGAGTAGTGACCACTGAATGCAGAGAAGTCACAGATTCTTCTCAGTCACCGGCTGTGGCTGCTTTATCGGTGGTGTAGTCCGGGCACACCTAATGGTCACCGTTCTGCCTCTAGACCACCCATGCTCCGCCACTCAATAGACCCCCATTATTTTGGGACTTGGTAGTCCTTCTGTTGGAGTGAGATGTGTGTCAGTCGGAGTCTACAGGTAGCCTCCACCCGATCCCCTGAAATTAGATGTTTGCTCTTATCTGCCCAGATCTTTATCCTACAAAGCCAACTGACAACGTATGTAGAATGTGCTGACGACTAAGAAAGTCACGGGAGGTATAATATAATCTGTATGGTGGCCCCTAAGACAAGGCACAGGGTAACTGTAACCTATGAGGGAGGTTAGTATTACCCCACAGTGGGTACATAGAGGCCGGGGCAGGCCACCTACAGGATTATTAAAAATGTTCCAAAATGTAAATAGAAAGAAAAGGAAAGTAATGATCACATAAGGGAGCGACATTGTTACCTTCAAGAGCCTGAAAGATAATTGCTCTGTTCAGAATTCTACAAAGGTTCTTCATATCGGATCCTGTACTGGAGCCGTCCATTGGGGAGTCAGAGAGGCCAGAACATAGAAAGCCCCTTATTATAAGAGTGAATGACATTAAGAACTTCTCACCTTTGGCCGAGTGAGCTGAGCCACGTACTCTAATTATTCCAGATCTTTCACCACTAGTCACTAAATCATTGACGGTAAAGACTGTCCAGGTGGAGTGCAATCATTTTCGTCTTATTGTCTATTATTCTCAGATTTTTCTGAATTGGATTATGAAGACACATCGCATTCTAGAGTCTTACAGCTATAAGCAATCTGGAAACACTATTTTTTCACTGATAGGTTTTTTGCTATACACTGTGTGCAGAATTATTAGGCAAGTTGTATTGTAGAGGATTATTATTATGTTCTCAATCACCCAAAAGACTCATAAATATCAAAGCTTAATATTTTTGGAAGTTGGAGGGGTTTTAGATTTGGCTCTTAGGAGGATATCTGTGTGTGCAGGTCACTATTACTGTGCAGAATTATTAGGCAACTTAATAAAAACCAAATATATTCCAATCTCACTTGTTTATTTTCACCAGGTAACCAATATAACTGCACAAAATATAGAAATAAACATTTCTGACATGCAAAAACAAACCCCCAAAAAATGAGTGCCCAATATAGCCCCCTTTCTTTATGATGACACTCAGCAGCCTCCATCCATAGATTGTGTCAGTTGCTTGATCTGTTTACGATCCACATTGCGTGCAGCAGCCACCACAGCCTCCCAGACACTTTTCCCAGAGGTGTACTGTTTTCCCTCCCAGACACTGTCCCCAGAGGTGTGCTGTTTTCCCTCCCAGACACTGTCCCCAGAGGTGTACTGTTTTCCCTCCCAGACACTGTCCCCAGAGGTGTACTGTTTTACCTCCCTGTAGATCTCACATTTTAGGAGGGACCACAGGTTCTCTATGGAGTTCAGATCAGGTGAACAAGGCAGCCATGTCATTATTTTTTCTTCTTTTAGACCTTTACTGGCCAGCCACGCTGTGGAGTAGTTGGATCATGTGATAGAGCATTGTCCTGCATGAAAATCATGTTTTTCTTGAGCGATACCGACTTCTTCCTGTACCACTGCTTGAAGAAGTTGTCTTCCAGAAACTGGCAGTAGGTCCGGGAGTTGATCTTCACTCCATCCTCAACCCGAAAAGGTCCCACAAGTTGATCTTTGATGATCTCAGCCCATACCAGTACCCCACCTCCACCTTGCTGGCGTCTGAGTCGGAGTGGAGCTCTCTGCTCTTTACTGATCCAGCCTCTGGTCCATCCATCTGGCCATCAAGAGTCACTCTCATTTCATCAGTCCATAAAACCTTTGAAGAATCAGTCTCAAGATATTTCTTGGCCCAGTCTTGACGTTTTATCTTATGTTTCTTGTTCAGAGGTGGTGGTTTTTCAGCCTTCCTTACCTTGGCCATGTCCCTGAGTATAGCACACCTTGTGCTCTTTGATACTCCAGTAATGTTGCAGCTCTGAAATATGACAAAACTGGTGGCAAATGGCATCTTGGCAGCTTCACGCTTGATTTTCCTCAATTCATGGGCAGTTATTTTGCACTTTTTTTGCCCTCACGCTTCTTGCGACCCTGTTGGCTATTTGCCATGAAACGCTTGATTGTTCGGTGATCGCGCTTCAAAAGTTTGGCAATTTCCAGACTGCTGCGTCCCTCTGGAAGACATCTCACAATTTTGGACTTTTCAGAGCCGTCACATCTCTCTTCTGACCCATTTGCCTAATAATTAAGCACACCTTATATAGGGTGTTGATGTCATTACACCACACCCCTCCTCATTACAGAGATGCCATCACCTGATTTACTTCATTGGTAGTTGGCTCTCAGCCTATACAGCTTGGAGTAGGACAACATGGATAAAAAGGATCATGTGATCACAATACTCATTTGCCTAATAATTCTGCACACAGTATAATTTTGGCCTACAAAACATTCTTTGGTGGTTTATTATGCCAATAATAGGACTGAACATCATTGTCTCCTGGTTCTTGCTCTGAGGTCTACTGTTAGATTGTTTCAGTAAATACCGTATATACTTGTGTATAAGCCGACCCGTGTATAAGCTGACCCCCCTACTTTTGCCCCCAAAAACTGGGAAAACTTATTGACTCGCGTATAAGCCGAGGGTGGACTCCAGCACAGGTATACAGCCCCCAGCAGTGTGGTATACAGCAGCCTCCCCAGTGGTAGTATACAGCAGCAGCCCCAGTGGTAGTATACAGCAGTCCCAGAGGTATATACAGCCCCAGAGGTATATGCAGCCCCAGAGGTATATGCAGCCCCAGAGGTATATGCAGCCCCATATGCAGCCCCAGAGGTATATGCAGCCCCAGAGGTATATGCAGCCCCAGAGGTATATGCAGCCCCAGAGGTATATGCAGCCCCATATGCAGCCCCATAGGTATATACAGCAGCCCTTAGGTAGTATACAGCAGCAGCAGCCCCAGGGCTGTATACAGCCGCAGCCCCGAGGCTGTATACAGCTGCAGCCCCGGGGCTGTATACAGCCGCAGCCCCGGAGGTATACAGGCCCCCCATCAAGTTCCAGGGCCCCCCCCCACCTTGCGCGCCAGCCTGTAAAGGAAAATCATACTTGCCAGTGTCCTGTCGCGCCGTCCGCAGCTGCCGACACGCGATCCCGGGCTTCAATCCGCGTCTTCCGGCTTCCGACTTCCTGTGGTCGCGGGCAATGACGTCATTGCCCGCGACTACAGGAAATGCGGAAGACGCTGAATGGAGCCCGGGATCGCGTGTCGGCAGCTGCGGACGGCGCGACAGGACACTGGCAAGTATGATTTTCCTTTACAGGCTGGCGCGCAAGGGGGGGGGCCCTGGAACTTGATGGGGGGCCTGTATACCTCCGGGGCTGCGGCTGTATTTTTTATATACTCGCGTATAAGCCGAGGGGGGACTTTTCAGCACAAATTTTGGGCTGAAAAACTCGGCTTATACGCGAGTATATACGGTAATTATGTTTTGCTACATATCTTGAAATTCCTTTAGCTATTTTAGAAATTATATCCTTACTTTTTTATATAATATTAAAAATAATTTTTATTCTTGTCAGATGACTGTAGCAGGAGATCAGAAGGAGAACTGACATCTTCAATTTATAAACCAGATGACATTGAGATCACACAGGATACAATTGATGTGAATGCTATTACTCCAGATATCCCATCATCCCTTCACAGCAAAGATCTGTCATCTGAATCCTTTCAAAAGTTCCTACCTTGTAATTTATTACAGACTAATAAGAAAATGAAATGTCACAAAAGAGACAAGAAAAATCGAAGTGCGCTTACATTAAATAAGTCATCTTCAACTCCAGAACACGAAAAAATCCATCCAAAAATTCACACAGCAGAGAAAAGATTTTCAGAGTCTGTTAGTTACCGGAGAACTCGCACATGGAAGAAGCCATATTCATGTTCAGAATGTGGGAAACATTTTAACCAGAAGTCACATTTTGTTAGACACCAGAAAACTCACACAGGGGAGAAGCCTTTTTCATGTTCAGAATGTGTGAAATGTTTTGCAGATAAATTAACTCTTGCTCAACACCACAGAACTCACACAGGAGAAAAGCCTTTTTTATGTTCAGAATGTGGGAAATGTTTTAACCGCAGATCAAATCTTGTTGTACACCAGAAAAAACACACAGGGGAGAAGCCATTTTCATGTTCAGAATGTGGGAAACAATTTAACCAGAAATCACATTTTGTTAGGCACCAGAAAACTCACACAGGGGAGAAGCCTTTCTCATGTTCAGAATGTGGGAAATGTTTTGCAGATAAATTAACTCTTGCTAAACACCACCAAACTCACACAGGGGAGAAGCCTTTTTTATGTTCAGAATGTGGGAAATATTTTAGCCACAAATCACATCTTGTTATTCACGAGAGAATTCACACAGGGGAGAAGCCTTTCTTATGTTCAGATTGTGGGAAATGTTTTGTAGATACATCACATCTTGTTAGACACCAAAGAAGCCACTCAGGGAGAAGCCATTTTCATGTTCAGATTGTGGGAGATGTTTTGTAGATAAATCAGATCTTGTTAAGCACCAGAAAACTCACACAGGGAGAAACCCTTTTCATGTTCAGAATGTGGGAAATGTTTTGCAGATAAATCCTATGTTGTTAAACACCAAAGAACTCACACAGGGGAGAAACCCTTTTCATGTTCAGATTGTGGGAAACGTTTTGCACACAAACATAGTCTTTTTAAGCATCACAAAACTCACACAGATACTTAAAAGTATAGAAATGTTTTACTTAAAAATAGTAATTTGTAACCAAGTGTTAGACAATCTAAACAATAAAACACATAAGGGTGATTTCACAATGCCGTTTTTTGGTATCTATGTGATTCCAGCTTAGCATACATGCACCCGCATCCGTTTTTGGCCCCACTGACTTTCAATGGGGCCACAGGAACATGCGGATGCATCCAGTTGTCTCTGGTTCCACCGGGATCCGAGTGTCAGCAGCTTTAGGCCGATCTAAAAAAGGCGACATGTAGCGTTTTTAGTGATCGATAAAAACATGGAAGCACCAGGATATGGGGCAATGTGCCTTACATTGATAGTGAATGTGCGCTGGATACGGTTCTAACCGCATCAGGGGGGATCCGGTAAAACTGGATCCAGTATGCCTACTGGGCATTCGTGTCTCAGTAAAAGGTAGATAGATAGTTAGATAATAGATCAGTATAGATCTAGCTTCACTGTATATGTCAGTTTAGCCCAGATAAAGCGAACAGCTGCGAGCTGCCACCCTCAGCTGCCTAGTTTCACCTTGGGTAACCAAAAAAAAATTTGTAGGGCTCTGCCCTATTTTTAAATGCCACCCAAGGTAAAACTAGGTAGCTGGGGGCTGGTATTCTCAGCAGGGTAAGAACCCATTGTTTTAGGGCCCCCCTAGACTAACGAATAGCAGCCCGCAGCCACCCCTGAAAATGGCACATTCATGGTAGCGCTTCACCCGGCTCATCCAGCAGCCCTGGTGGCGGTGACAGGCTGGGTAAAAAGGGGTTAATGCCAGATTTGTATTGCCAGCTAGTATTAAACCCGAGATTCTTAACGTTTGGTCAATATTAGACCCAGCCATTAAGAATCTCAAGTAAATAGTCAAGAAGACACAACACACATTGAAAAAACATTTTATTAAAAATAAAAACACAGACACATATCTGGACTACATCTTTATTAATCCCTCGACCGTCATACCCATCCATGATCCTCTGCGACATCTTCTCTCTCCTGGACCTGACGAAGACCATGGTGATGAACACAGCGTTCTATACCCGCGGTCTCTAAACACTGAATGACTGGACGCGTGTTGCAGCAGGGTAAGCAGTGAGGTCACTCGAGGACACCATTGTCATAGTCACCGCCAGTTAGTGGTTACTATGACACTGATGTCCTCGGACGACCTCAGTATGTCACCGCTTGTCCTGCCACAGCACGCGGCTTATTTATTCAGCTGCAGCCGGGTAATAGTTCTTGTAAAATTATCTTTAAATGATTTTTGGTGCAGTAAATACCTGATTGTTCCACAATTCTCCGGTTATTGTAAATCGCAGAAACATTATTACATTATTATTACTCCACAGACATATGGATAGGATGTTTAGATTGTGAGCCTCAATGGGGACAGTGTGCTGCAAATGTATGTAAAGCGCTATGAAATTAATAACGCTATATAAATGAATAAATATTATTATTATTACCGCAGAGATTTGATTATAGGCACAGAGTACATACTCTCCATAGTGGAGAAAGTAGAATATTTCCCCAGAGAGTTGTCTGACCATTGGCCACTGATGACTAGTGCCTTTATCCTACAATGTCCCTTACTATGTGGTCTATGAACTCCTTTTGGCTGCAAGTTAGATATGATAATTCAATTACACTTGCTCTTAGGCCGGCTGAACACCACGTTGTGATCAGGTCCGGGGCTGTCCAATATGAATCAAACAGCCCCGGACCTGAACTGCAAACAGAATCGGAGGGCAAATATGCTCTCTGTTCTGGATTGCAGCGGTATCTGCTGAAATTTAAGATCCCCGCTAGCCGCGGTCCTGAAATCACAGCAGGGGATAGCTGGTGGTGCTGAAGTTTAGCAGTGCTCGCTGCTAAACTTCAGCAGTCAGCGTCGGGTTCCCGGATCCGATGTTTTTGTCGGCCCGGGACGATCTGGCGCCATAGACTCCCATGTTAGGGAGCGCCAGATCGCCCCCGGCCTTACACATTATTGTATAGACAATATGGGTTGTTACACAGAATATTAATGGGGACCCCATATAATCCTGTCTACGGGGGAGCTGGATACAGGCCATTAATTGATCCAAAACAGAACAGATTGGGATATTCCTCCATTATAGTCAGATCTTCGGAGGAACAATGTGTCTTGTCTGGGTCAGCGGAGGACACGGTGATTTGGAAAGAGGCGCAGACTGCATATAATAGTCATGTTATAGAAAAAGCAAAAAACAAGAGCCTGTTTTCCTGACCAAATCCTTTTGAGGAGGGTGAGAAGGTGGGGGAGGGGGGGCACTTACTAGATTTAACTGCAAATTCCCAAACAGGGAATTGATTTGTAGGTTCTATCAAGTATAAAGAGGGCGTGAGAGGTATCCAGTCTCCAGAATAGTAAATGTCTTCTCAGAATTCTATCAGGAACTTTATATATATGAACAGATTAACTCTTATATAGTAGGGATAAAACTCCATACAATCTCAGAGGCAGATCAGAGCCATTTCAATGGTCCAATACAACGTGAGGAGATACAAATGGCAGTGGATTCTATGGCTAATAATTAAGCACCGGGATTGGATTGTCTCCCTGTGGAAATATATTAGGAACTTGGGAAAGTATTGTTAAATATATTGTTAAAAATAGTCTGGATGAAATGGTGGATGAGGATAAGGAAAAAGCCAATATGCTTGACTGGGTCCTTCCCTGGAAGGATATCTGGCTAGTCCTGTGTTTGAGACTCCTAACCGAGGCTCCACAGACTTATTTGCATATTCAATATGCTAAATGACTTTTTTGCAACAGTATTTACACAAGAATATCTCATGACAGACAATATGATCAGTGATAACAAAAACTCTCCATTAAGTGTAACCTGCTTAACCCAACAGAAGTACGGCACCGTCTAAAAATCACTAAAGTTGACAAATTCCCGGGCCCGGATGGGATACACCCCAGAGTGCTGCAGGAATTAAGTACTGTCATAGATAAATCATTATTTTTAATCTTTAAATATTCCATAATAACAGGGTCTGTACCACAGGACTGGCGTATAGCAAATGTGGTGCCAATATTCGAAAAGGGGACAAAAACTGAACTTGGAAATTATAGGCCAGTAAGCTTAACCTCTACTGTGGGTAAAATCCTAGAGGGTTTTCTAAGAGATGCTATACCGGAGTATCTGAATAAAAATAACCTCATGACCCAATATCAACATGGGTTTACGAGGGACCGTTCCTGTCAAACTAACCTGATAATCTTCTATGAAGAGGTAAGTTCTGGAATGGACCAAAGAAATGCAGTGGATGTGGTGTGTAGGGACTTTTCAAAAGCTTTTGATACGGGGCCACATAAAAGGTTGATACATAAAATGAGAGCAATGGGGATAGGGGAAAATATGTGTAAGTGGGTTAAGAACTGGCTCAGTGATAGAAAACAAAGGGTGGTTATTAATGGAACACACTCAGAATGGGTCACAGTTAACAGTGGGGTACCACAGGGGTCAGTATTGGGCCCGCTTCTTTTTAACATATTTATTAATGACCTTGTAGGGGCATACAGAGTAGAATCTCAATATTTGCAGATGACACTAAACTGTAGAGTAATCAATACAGAGGAGGACAATTTTATATTACAGGAGGATTTATGTAAACTAGAAGCTTGAGCTGATAAATGGCAAATGAGTTTTAATGGGGATAAATGTAAGGTCATGCACTTGGGCAGAGGAAATAAAAGGTATAATTATGTGCTTAATTGTAAAACACTGGGCAAAACTGTCACTGAAAAAGACCTGGGTGTATGGGTAGATGACAAACTCACATTTAGTGGCCAGTGTCAGGCAGCTGCTGCAAAGGCAAATAAAATAATGGGATGCATTAAAAGAGGCATAGATGCTCATGAGGAGAACATAATTTTACCTCTATACAAGTCACTAGTGCGACCACACTTAGAATACTGTGTACAATTCTGGTCTCCGGTGTATAAGAAAGACATAGCTGAACTAGAGCGGGTCCAGAGAAGAGCGACCAAGGTTATTAGAGGACTGAGGGGTCTGCAATACCAAGACAGGTTATTAGAGGACTGAGGGGTCTGCAATTCCAAGACAGGTTATTAGAGGACTGGGGGGGGGGGGGGGGGGTTCTGCAATACCAAGACAGGTTATTAGAGGACTGGGGGTCTGCAATACCAAGACAGGTTATTAGAGGACTGAGGGGTCTGCAATACCAAGACAGGTTATTAGAGGACTGAGGGGTCTGTAATACCAAGACAGGTTATTAGAGGACTGAGGGGTCTGCAATACCAAGACAGGTTATTAGAGGACTGAGGGGTCTACAATACCAAGACAGGTTATTAGAGGACTGGGGGGTCTACAATACCAAGACAGGTTATTAGAGGACTGCGGGGTCTACAATACCAAGACAGGTTATTAGAGGACAGAGGGGTCTACAATACCAAGACAGGTTATTAGAGGACTGGGGGGGTCTGCAATACCAAGACAGGTTATTAGAGGACTGAGGGGTCTGCAATACCAAGACAGGTTATTAGAGGACTGGGGGGTCTGCAATACCAAGACAGGTTATTAGAGGACTGAGGGGTCTGCAATACCAAGACAGGTTATTAGAGGACTGAGGGGTCTGCAATACCAAGACAGGTTATTAGAGGACTGGGGGGTCTGCAATACCAAGACAGGTTATTAGAGGACTGAGGGGTCTACAACAAGGGGGTGTCCTCTACGTCTGGAGGAAAGAAGGTTTAATCATAATCACAGACGCGGATTCTTTACTGTAAGAGCAGTGACACTATGGAGCTCTCTGCCACATGATGGTGTAATGAGGGAGTCACTACTAACATCTAACAATGGCCTGGATGCCTTTCTTGAAAACTATAATATTACCAGTTATATATACTAGATCCTTTGATCGGGCGGTGATCCAGGGATCTGGTCTGATTTCCGTATCTGGAGTCAGGAAGGAATTTTTCCCCCAATGTGGAGCTTAGTGTTGCCACATGGGTTTTTTGCCTCCTCTGGATCAACATGTTAGGCTATGGGGGGAACTAGATGGACTTAAGGTCTTCCTTCAACCTTAAATACTATGTTACTTCAATTACTATCTACCTTTAAGGAATCAAGTAAAGAAGGTAGTTTACCCCGGTCAATGCAGGAGGCGGTGATAGATGTCACACCCAAACCAGGTACAGATCCTTTGCTCCCTGATTCATATAGGCCCCTATCACTGCTGACTACTGATATTAAAATTATAGCTGAAGTTCTTGCTTCAAGGCTAAGTAAAGGTATAACTAATGTAATACAGGTGGCGCCCCTGCGACTGGGCAGCCACAGGGTGAATTGCAGCTGGACGAGGTAAGATGGTCAAACACCCACACACACACAGACTCCGACTCTGAGCCAATCACTCTATGTCAGGCAAAGGGTGGCGGGAGTATAGAGATATGTGGGTGGGATGTAAGAGAACACAGACAAAGGGGTGGAGGAACAGTAGTCAGACACTGGAACACGAAGTAGGAGGCAGATTTCCCAGAGATTCCCTGGAGGTAGAGTCCCAGGGAGCAGCTTACCCTGGAGGGTGAGGGAAGAGAAGACACCCCAAGCCGAGACACCCTCCAGCAGAGCACTGACAACCAGAAAGAGTGAGAGAACAGCAGGGCCCAGCAGCTGCAACTACTAATGGCTGAAACCGGAGAGAGACTGAAAGAGCCAGGTGAGCCAAACTAACAGCGGTCACTAGTGGCCAGGACAGCCAGAGAGCCGGCTCTGTACATGTGAAAGAAAAGAGGAAGACGCCAATCCACCGTCGAACCGCGTCGTGGTCTGCTAAATCTATTATATAATTGTCTAAGGGTTCTTTGAGTGTGTCTGTTGCCGAAATCGCGCGACAGACAGAGGCCAGAGGCGGGCGCCAATGAGCGCAGACTATGCAAGAATTCAAAGTTCGAATTTCACGCCTATTTGCAGCGCGGTGAAAGCGGCGCATTAGCCGGGATACACGGTGGCCGCAGCGGCGGCTCTCCTCACAGCCCCCCCACTCCTCCTGCCCCCGCTCCCTGCGGCACCGCCGCTCTTCCTGCCTCCTCCGCTCCTCCTGTTCCCCCCGTTGCTCATGCCCCCCTCGCCTCCTGTTTCCCCCGCTCCTCAAGCCCCCCTGCTCCCCGCGGCCCTCCCCCGTTTCTCATGCCCCCCCCCCCGCCAGCTCCATCCTACCCCCTCCCTGCCGGCTCCATCCTGTTCCCCCCCCGCCGGCTGCATCCTGCCCCGCCGGCTCCATCCTGCCGACTCCATCCTGCCCTGCTCGCCACCATCCTGCCCCCCCGCCACCATCCTGCCTCACCGGCTCCATCCTGCCCCCCGCCACCATCCTGACCCCCCCTACCATCCTGCCCCACCGGCTCCATCCTGCCCCGCTCGCTCCATCCTGCCCCGCTTGCTCCATCCTGCCCCACTCCTGCCAGCTCCATCCTGCCCCGCCGGCTCCATCCTGCCCCGCCGACTCCATCCTGCCCTGCCGACTCCATCCTGCCCTGCTCGCCACCATCCTGCCCCCCCGCCACCATCCTGCCTCACCGGCTCCATCCTGCCCCCCGCCACCATCCTGACCCCCCCTACCATCCTGCCCCACCGGCTCCATCCTGCCCCGCTCGCTCCATCCTGCCCCGCCGGCTCCATCCTGCCCCGCCGACTCCATCCTGCCCCGCTCGCTCCATCCTGCCCCGCTCGCCACAATTCTGCCCCGCTCGCTCCATCCTGCTCCTCCGACTCCATCCTGCCTTGCTCACTCCCTACTGCCCCACTCGCTCCCTCCTGCATCGCTCACTTAATCCTGCCCCACTCGCTCCATCCTGTCCCGCTCGCTCCTTCCTGCCCTGCCGGCTCCATCCTGCCCCGCCGACTCCATCCTGCCCCGCTCGCTCCATCCTGCCCCGCTCGCCACAATTCTGCCCCGCTCGCTCCATCCTGCTCCTCCGACTCCATCCTGCCTTGCTCACTCCCTACTGCCCCACTCGCTCCCTCCTGCATCGCTCACTTAATCCTGCCCCACTCGCTCCATCCTGTCCCTCTCGCTCCTTCCTGCCCCGCCGGCTCTATCCTGCCCCACCAGCTCCATCCTGCCTCGCTCGCTCCATCCTGCCCAGCTTGCTCCATCCTGCCCCACTCGCACCATCCTGCCCTGCTCGCCACCATCCTGCCCTGCTCGCTCAATCCTGCCCCGCTCATTCCATCCTGCCCCGCCGGCTCCATCCTGCCCCGCTCGCTCCCTCCTGCCCCGCTCGCTTCATCCTGCCCCGCTCCCACCATCCTGCCCTGCTCTCACCATCCTGCCCCGCTGGCTCCATCCTGCCCCGCCGGCTTTATCCTGCTCCCCCACCACCATCCTGCTCCACCGGCTCTATCCCTCCCTGCTCGCTCCATCCTGCCCCGCTCGCTCCATCCTGCCCCCCGGTACCATCCTGCCCCGCTCGTTCCATCCTGCCCTGCTCGCTCCATCCTGCCTTGCTCGCCACCATCCTGCCCCACTTGCTCCATCCTGCCCCGCTCGCTCCATCCTGCCCCCCGCCACCATTCTGCCCCCCTGCCACCATCCTGCCCAGCTCACTCTATCCTGCCCCGCTCGCCACCATCCTGCCCCTACCCTCCGCCACCATCCTGCTCCTCCGACTCCATCCTGCCCCGCTCGCTCCATCCTGCCCCGCTCGCTCCATCCTGCCCCCCTCCCGCCAGCTCCATCCTGCCCCACCGGCTCCATCCTGCCCTGCCGACTCCATCCTGCCCCGCTCTCTACATCCTGCTCCGCTCGCCACCATCCTGCCCTGCTTGCTCCATCCTGCCCCGCTCGCCACCATCCTGGCCCCCCCCCGCCACCATCCTGGCCCCGCCGGTTCCATCCTGCCCCCACCGGTTCCAGCCTGCCCCCGCCGGTTCCGTCCTGCCCCCGCCGGTTTCGTCCTGCCCCCGCCGGTTACATCCTGCCCCCGCCGGCTCCATCCTGCCCCCGCCCGCCACCATCCTGCTCCCCCGCCACCATCCTGCTCCCCCACCATCCTGCTAACCCGGCTCCATTCTGCCCCGCTCGCTCCATCCTGCCCCCCCCGCCACCATCCTGCCCCGCTCGTTCCATCCTGCCCCGCTCTCTCCATCCTGCCCCAGCCACCATCCTGCCCCGCTCGCTCCATCCTGCCTCGCTTGCTCCATCCTGCCCCGCCGGCTCCATACTGCCCTGCTCGCTCCATCCTGTCCCACTTGCTCCATCTTGCCCCGTTCCCACCATCCTGCCCCGCTCCCACCATCCTGCTCCTCTGGCTCCATCCTGCTCCTCCGACTCCATCCTGCCCGCTCGCTCCCTCCTGCCCCGCTCGCTCCATACTGTCCCGCTCGCTCCATCCTGCCCCGCTCCCACCTTCCTGCCCCGCCTGCTCCATCCTGCACCGCTGGCACCATCCTGCTCCCCACCACCATCCTGCTCCACCGGCTCCATTCCTCCCCGCTCGCTCCATCCTGCCCCGCTTTCTCGATCCTGCCTCCCGTCACCATCCTGCCCCGCTCGCTCCATTCTGCCCCGCTCACTCCATCATGCCCTGCTCGCCACCATCCAGCCCCACCGCCACAATCCTGCTCCTCTAGCTCCATCCTGCTCCTCTGACTCCATCCTGCCCTGCTCGCTCCATCCTGCCCCGCTCGCTCCATCCTGCTCCGCCGGCTCCATCCTGCCCCGCTCGCTCCATCCTGCCCCGCTCGCCACAATCCTGCCCTCCCCCCATCCTGCCCCCCCCACCCCGCCACCATCCTGCTCCTCTGGCTCCATCCTGCTCCTTCGACTCCATCCTGCCCTGCTTGCTCCCTCCTGCCCCGCTCGCTCCATCCTTTCCCGCTCGCCACCATCCTGCCTCTCCCCCCATCCTGCCCCCACCCACACCCCGCCACCATCCTGCTCCTCCAGCTCCATCCTGCTCCTTCGACTCCATCCTGCCCTGCTTGCTCCCTCCTGCCCCGCTCACTCCATCCTGCCCCGCTCCCACTACCCTGCCCAGCTCCCACCATCCTGCCCCACCGGCTCCATCCTGCTCCCCCACCACCATCCTGCTCCACCGGCTCCATCCTGCCCCTCTCGCTCCATCCTGCCCCGCTCGCCACCATCCTGCCCCGCTTGCTTCATCCTGCCCCCGCCACCATCCTGCCCCCCCCACTACCATCCTGCTCCGCTCGCTCCATCCTGCCCCGCTCGCCACCATCCTGTCCTCCCCCCATCCAATACCCCCCCGCCACCATCCTGCTCTATCAGCTCCATTCTGCTCCTCCGACTCCATCCTGCCCCGCTCACTCCATCCTGTCCCGCTCGCTCCATCCTGCCCTGCTCCCACCATCTTGCCTCGCTCCCACCATCCTGCCCCGCCGGCTCCATCCTGCTTCCCCGCCACCATCCTGCTCCAGCTGCTCCATCCTGGCCCGCTCGCTCCATCCTGCCCCGCTCGCCACCATCCTGCCCTCCCCCCATCCAATACCCCCACCCCCCCGCCACCATCCTGCTCTTCCAGCTCCATTCTGCTCCCCCGACTCCATCCTGCCCCGCTTGCTCCATCCTGCTCCACTCGCTCCATCCTGCCCTGCTCGCCACCATCCTGCCCCGCTCGCTCCATCCTGCCCCCCGCCATCATCCTGCCCCCCTCCCACCATCCTGCCCTGCCGGCTCCATCCTGCCCCGCCGGCTCCATCCTCCCCCACTCGCTCCATCCTGCCCCGCTCACCACCATCCTGCTCCCCCGCCAGCATCCTGCATCCCCACCACCATCCTGCTCTCCCACCACCATCCTGCTCCCCCACCACCATTCTGCCCCGCTCACTCCATCCTGCCCACTCGCTCCATCCTGCTGCACTCGCTCCATTCTGCACCACTGCCACCATCCTGCCCCGCTCGCTCCATCCTGCCCCACTCACTCCATTTTGAACCCCCAACCCCACCACCATCCTGCTCCTCCAACTCCATCCTGCCCCGCTCGCTCCATCCTACCCCGCTTGCTCCATCCTGCCCCGCTCACTCCATCCTGCCCCGCTGGCTCCATACTCCCTTCCACAGCTCCATTCTGTCCCGCGCCTCCATCCTGCCCCGCTCGCCACCATCCTGCCCCGCTCGCTCCATTCCTGCCCCACCGTCTCCATCCTGCCCCCACTACCATCGTGCCCCCCTCGCCACCATCCTGCCCTGCTCGCTCCATCATGCCCCGCTCTCTCCATCCTGCCCCACTCTCTCCATCCTGCCCCGCTCGCCACCATCCTGCCCCGCTCGCTTCATGTTTCCCCTTCCCGCCACCATCCTGCCCCGCTCGCTCTGTCCTGCCCCAATCGCTCCATCCTGCCTCGCTCGCCACCATCCTGCTCCTCCGGCTCCATCCTGCCTAGCTCACTCCATCCTGCAACGCTCACCACCATCCTGCCCCCCCCTTCCCCGCCACCATCCTGCTCCTCCGGTGCCATCCTGTCCCGCTCGCCACCATCCTGCCCCGCTCGCTCCATTTGGCCCCCCGCCACCATCCTGCCCCGCCGGCTCCATCCTGCCCCACCTGCCCCCCTGCCACCTTCCTGCCCCTCTCACCACCATCCTGCTCCGCTCGCTCCATCCTGCCCCACTCGCCACCATCCTGCCCCGCTCGCTCCATGTTGCCCCCCCCGCCACCATCCTGCCCCGCTCGCCCTGTCCTGCCCCGCTCGCTCCATCCTGCCTCGCTCGCCACCATCCTGCTCCTCTGGCTCCATCCTGCCTCGCTCACTCCATCCTGCCCCACTCCCACCATCCAGCCCCGTCGGCTCCATCCTGCCTTGCCGCCACCATCCTGCCCCGCTCGCTCCATCCTGCCCCCCTCCAACCACCATCCTGCGCCCCCCCCAGCCACCATCCTGTTCCCCCCAGCCACTATCCTGACCGCCCCCAGCCACCATCCTGCTCCTACGGCTCCATCCTGCCCCGCCAGCTCCATCCTGCCCCCCCCACCATCATCTTGCCTCCCCGACACCATCCTGCCCCCCTTCCACAACAATCCTGCCCCGCTCGCTCCATCCTGCCCCGCTCCCAACATCCTGCCTCCCTGCCACCATCCTGCTCCTCTGGCTCCATCCTGCCTCGCTCGCTCCATCCTGCCCCGCTCGCTCCATCCTGGCCTGCTCCCTCCATCCTGCCCCGCTCGCTCCATTCAACCCTCCCCGCCTCCAACCTGCCCCCCGCTGTTCTTGCTCCCCCGCCTCCATCCTGCCCCCCCTCCGCCTCCATCCTGCTCCTCCCACTCCATCCTGCCCCGCTCGCTCTATCCTGCCCTGCTCGCTCCATCCTGCTCCGCCGGCTCCATCCTGCCCCACCGGCTCCATCCTGCCCCGCTCGCTCCATCCTACCCCCTGCCTTCATCCAGCCCCCCGCTGTTCTTGCTCCCCTGCCTCCCTCGACCTCCATCCTGCCCCCCTTCACCTCCATCCTGTCCCGCCCCCCAGCTCCATCCTGATCCCCGGCTCCATCCTGCCCCGCTCGCTCCACCCTGCCCCCCAACACAATCCTGCCCCCCCGTCACTATCCTCCCCCCTGCTCCATCCTGATCGGTTTCCCAGGCAACGACAGGTCCTAAAGGCCTTTAGGATCTAGAAGACGGAGGTGGAGCGAGCTGGCGGACAGGTGAGTATCCTCACTGAGAATTTTTTTATTTTTACTCTTACTGTGGATATATGAATATCCCTGAGGAAGGAACTCGGATGTGGCTCTGAAACACATAGGAGAGAAAGAATAAAGGAAGTTTTATTGAAGCATTGCCTTGAAGCCATTGCAGCGCGGACCGTGATACACCTCTTCCCAACTACAGATTATCGATTTCCACGTGCAATGGCGGTGGAGGTCCAGCGGCAGCTGTATAAGGCGCTCAAGCCGGTTGTGGGTATACACAACCTAGCAAGGTGAGTGGACACTACATATCACCGTGTCTAACAGTGTCACCATTGATAGGGCACTATTTGTGCCTCGCTTGTCTCCTTTGTGTTTACACAGTATTACGGGGTCTCTGTCCCCGGAGCTTCTCTACTCCGTATAATGAGACTCACGGATCTTATTCATATAAAGAGTCTGAGTAACATAGAAACAGCCTGAATATGGCGACCTTGTGTGATCTATATGTCCTTGTATAAAGAGCTATGGAGATAGCGCTATTCTTCTGTATAACATATGTGACGTTGCTGTGGCCCTAATATTTCTGTACAGGGGTCTCTGTATAGAGAATCGGACACCGACATTCCGGACTGGAGGAAGGGAGAAGAGGCTGGAGACATTTCTTGTAACTTCCTCTCCTGCTCTGCCCCGATCACATACACCGGCCATCACAATCACACAACACACAATGTCTTTACTGTTGAGGTCATTGTGTCGTCCTATTTTAAACATTTCATAATCTGAATATAGTCTAAAGCGCAGAATAAAAATGTAAATGAGATAAATGAAAAAGACAATGATCAAAATTAGAGAACACTCAGATACCTGCAAGTTATTGGTGTTAATCTGGCACCTGGTGCTAATTTACAGTGCCTACAAGTAGTCTTCAACCCCCTGCAGATTTAGGTGGTTTGATAAGTTAGAGCCTTCAAACTGCAAACGAGAGTAGGATTTATTAACAGAAGCATAAATCTTACAAACCAAAAAGTTATGTTGCTCAGTTGAATTTTAATAAATTTTAAACATAAAAGTGGGGGTCAATTATTATTCAACCCCTAGGTTTAATATTTTGTGGAATAACCCTTGTTTGCAATTACAGCTAATAATCGTCTTTTATAAGACCTGATCAGGCCGGCACAGGTCTCTGGAGTTATTTTGGCCCACTCCTCCATGCAGATCTTCTCCAAGTTATCTAGGTTCTTTGGGTGTCTCATGTGGACTTTAATCTTGAGCTCCTTCCACAAGTTTTCAATTGGGTTAAGGTCAGGAGACTGACTAGGCCACTCCATCACCTTGATTTTTTCCCTCTTGAACCAGGCCTTGGTTTTCTTGGCTGTGTGCTTTGGGTCGTTGTCTTGTTGGAAGATGAAATTACGACCCATCTTAAGATCCTTGATGGAGGAGCGGAGGTTCTTGGCCAAAATCTCCAGGTAGGCCGTGCTATCCATCTTCCATGGATGCGGACCAGATGGCCAGGCCCCTTGGCTAAGAAACAGCCCCACAGCATGATGCTGCCACCACCATGCTTGACTGTAGGGATGGTATTCTTGGGGTCGTATGCAGTGCCATCCAGTCTCCAAACGTCACGTGTGTGGTTGGCACCAAAGATCTCGGTCTCATCAGACCATAGAACCTTGAACCAGTCTGTCTCAGAGTCCTCCAAGTGATCATGAGCAAACTGTAGACGAGCCTTGACATGACGCTTTGAAAGTAAAGGAACCTTACGGGCTCGTCTGGAACGGAGACCATTGCGGTGGAGTACGTTACTTATGGTATTGACTGAAACTAATGTCCCCACTGCCATGAGATCTTCCCGGAGCTCCTTCCTTGTTGTCCTTGGGTTAGCCTTGACTCTTCGGACAAGCCTGGCCTCGGCACGGGAGGAAACTTTCAAAGGCTGTCCAGGCCGTGGAAGGCTAACGGTAGTTCCATAAGCCTTCCACTTCCGGATGATGCTCCCAACAGTGGAGACAGGTAGGCCCAACTCCTTGGAAAGGGTTTTGTACCCCTTGCCAGCCTTGTGACCCTCCACGATCTTGTCTCTGATGGCCTTGGAATGCTCCTTTGTCTTTCCCATGTTGACCATGTATGAGTGCTGTTCACAAGTTTGGGGAGGGGCTTAAATAGTCAGAAAAGGCTGGCAAAAGAGATAATTAATCCACACATGTAAAGCTCATTGTTCTTTGTGCCTGAACTACTTCTTAATACTTTAGGGAGACCAAACAGAATGCTGGTGGTTTGAGGGGTTGAATAATAATTGACCCACACTTTTATGTTTAAAATTTATTAAAATTAAACTGAGCAACATAACTTTTTGGTTTGTAATATTTATGCTTCTGTTAATAAATCCTACTCTCGTTTGCAGTTTGAAGGCTCTAACTTATTGGCATCTTATCAAACCACCTAAATCTGCAGGGGGTTGAATACTACTTGTAGGCACTGTACTTATCTGAGAAACTATTTAAGGCTGAAGGCACACTGTCCGATTTCCTCTAGCGAGTGTAATGCGAGGGAGACTGGCATTGCACTCGGACCAGTATCTTTAAATGATAAAGGTCCCATTAGTTCCTCGCATTACACTCGCATTGCGAGGGAAATGCAGCTTTAATCGCAGCATGCTGCAAATGAACGCGATTTCCCTGTGCGAGGGGACAATGCAAGTCTATGGGTGCAAGAAAATCTGGCACCCATACAGCACACGGTGCGATAGTTGCACGCGTGCGCTGTAAAGATTGCTTCAAACTCTGTGGCTGTCAAAGCTGGGGAGTTTGAATTTGCCGCTCTGCCGGTACAATAACCA
This sequence comes from Allobates femoralis, assembly GCA_033576535.1. Taxonomy (NCBI): domain Eukaryota; kingdom Metazoa; phylum Chordata; class Amphibia; order Anura; family Aromobatidae; genus Allobates; species Allobates femoralis. Next base: position 502,559,227 of record JARQOC010000006.1, read on the forward strand.
ATCACCTTGTACCGCTGTGACAGCAGTGGTGCAGGGCGATTAGTAAAAACACAGCAGATGTCAAAATGTAAAAAATTGCGGGGTTTTGCTGGTTATTAACCCAATCTGCAGCCTCTGTGCTGGATTTTAACCATGTATTACAGGGTGTGATGACCAGGGTGTGATGACAGCATGTGTCCAGGGAGTGTGGACCCTCGCTGGGCACATGCTGGCACCACACAAACTGCATGTTAACCCTGCAGTCACCGGTTTATTAGCCGCATCTGCAGCCGCTGTGCTGACATGCAGCACAGAGGCTGCAGATTGTGTTAATAACCAGCAAAACCTCACGATTTTTAAACTTTTGACATCTCCTGTGTTTTTACTAATCACCTTGCACCGCTGCCGTCACAGCAGTGCAAAGTGATTGGTTACTGTACCGGCAAAGCATCAAATTCAAAGTCTGCGGCTTGGACAGCAGCGAAGTTTGAATTCACCGGCAAATGCTGTCTGCGGACCTGAAGTTTGCTTCAGGACTGTGGACAGCATCACACTCACACACAGCACACACGCACTCATGCAGCACACTCACATGCATACAGCCATGCACAGTCACCCTGCGCACCAGACTCACCACAAACATCCATTACACTCGCATCACGGTCATGCATCAAACACGCTCCATGTTTGATGCATGACAATGTGCCTTCAGCCTAACTGGCAACTAAACTTTCCAGTTTGCACCCACTTTTCCATCCAAAGAGCCTGAAACCCTCCAGCACAGATTATCCAGATGAAGCCAAAGGGGTCCACAGTTCATTTTAGTGATGACAGCAAGTTTCATTTATTTGAGTCTGATGGGAAACATTATGTTCATAGACAAACTGGGGTAACATTGAAACCAATGTAGATCACATTCTGTCTGAGAAATCAAGTGATCCCACATTGTTGTGTAATTGTGATCCCCAGTATAGATCAGTGCGGGGCAGGAGGACAGAGAGACGTTTTCTCAGTGATCGGGAAGGACACTGTCTCAGTATTCTCCTCCATCACAGGACGCTGCATCCGGACTAGAAGAGGCTCTCACTTATTAACAGGATTTTTATTATTAAAAGTGTCTTATAGTCCAGAAAATACGGAATGTGCTAAATAATTGCCTCTCATTTAATTATACGACTTTCATGTTATTTGTACAATTTGTCCACACAATATATAATTTCTCCTAGTGCGAGTTATTCTTGATGGTAACAAAACATAAATTTCCAGAAATTCTTTTTACATTTTAGTCATGATAATGGCTACTGCCTGTGTGAGTTATTTGGTGCCTGACAAGATTAGATTTATGTGCAAAACATTTCCCACATTCTGAACATGAGAAAGGCTTCTCCCCTGTGTGTCTTCTCTGATGTTTAACAAAATGTGATTTATCTGCAAAACATTTCCCACATTCTGAACATGAAAAAGGCTTCTCCCCTGTGTGAGCTCTTTGGTGCCTAACAAGACTAGATTTCTCTGCAAAACATTTCTCACATTCTGAGCATGAAAAAGGCTTCTCTCCTGTGTGAATTCTCTTATGTTTAACAAAAGCTGATTTATCTGCAAAACATTTCCCACATTCTGAACATAAAAAAGGCTTCTCCCCTGTGTGAGTTCTCTGATGTCTAACAAGATCTGATTTACGTGTAAAACATTTCTCACATTCTGAGCATGAAAAAGGCTTCTCCCCTGTGTGAGTTTTCTGATGTGTAATAAGATGTGATTTATCTGTAAAACATTTCCACACATTCTGAACATGAAAAAGGCTTCTCCCCTGTGTGATATCTGTGATGTGTAATAAGATGTGATTTATGTGTAAAACATTTCCCACATTCTGAACATGAATGTGGCTTCTTCCCTATGTGAATTCTCTCATGACTAACAAGATCTGATTTCTGGTTAAAATGTTTCCCACACTTGGAACAAGACAAACTCTTTTTCTCTGTGTGAACTTTTTGATGTTTAACAAAAGATGTTTCGAGGGGAAAACTATTTCCGTATTCTAAAGGTGAAAGTGGCTTCTTTGTTGTAAGATCAGTTTGGTTTTTAATGCCTCTTTTTTTACATTTATTCTTCTTAGTAGTCTGTGATGAATCAGAAGATTGGACCTGTTTCATAGGATCAGATGATAGATATTTGCTGTGAAGGGATGATGGGATATCTGGAGTAATGACATTCACATCAATTGTATCCTGGGTGGTTTCTAGTTCATCTGATTTATAAATTGAAGATGTCAGTTGTCCTTCTGATCTCCTGGTACAGTCATCTGACAAGAATAAATAAAATTATTATTTTTCAATAAAATATACCTGAAATAAATATTTTTGAAAATTTCTACATAAAATGTATGTCTTCTACATGTTTTCAACCTACAATGCCGGTTAGAAGACCATAACCTCAGCCTAGGAATTTAGGTTCTGGCTACCAGGGTAACATTGTGTCATCATACTCTGCATGGCCTCAGTCTAGTAGCTTCGGGTCTGACTAGAGGAGCACCAAAACTGGATGATATTCTGCAGGAGTTCAGCCTAGGATTCTAGGATTCGGCTGGAAGAAACCCAGGTTGAGACAATTCAGTCCCTGGCTACAGGTCAGGTGCTCAGTCAGCTTCCTAAACTTGCCGCTATTCCTTTCTCGGTGGGTGCCCGCCAGAAGCAGGGTACTGCGGGATTGGTGTAGTTTGCGGTGGAAACCCCAAATATTCTAATCCCTGGTGAACCAGCGGAGGGGTGAGATTCTGTTGCCTGTTACATTGAGTGTTTTGCTTGGTATGTATTATGTTTTTTACTGTTGGGGATCCAATAAAGTCTTACCATTGTGTGGTTACCTGTATTGTCTGAGTAGTGTTCCACCCACAGTTAAGGAGTTCAGGCGATCATTTGGGATGAGCCCTGATTCATGCAGTCTTTATAAAGGTGGTCGGGCCAGCGGACAAAAGTAGCCACAGACCCCGGTGTCTCCACAGTTGTCATGGAGGAGGTAAGAGGATTCCAGTGTCTCCTGTGAAGCTCTAGTGAACCGCATGCCCAAGAGAGTTAAGGCCGTGCTTGAAAATAATGGTGGACATACTAAATATTGACACTATGGGCACAATTTTGCCATTTAGACTTAGAGGTGACTTATTCAGTCTTGTTGCCAGTGGTTTATACAATAATGCCTGTGTGACTTGCTGTCACGCATGGACTAAGGGGGATGTCCAGCTACCTCGCGTGATAGTGACACGCAGACCAACGACGTCCAGTGCACAACACAAAACAACAGACAGTTAGACACCGGGGGGGACAAATACAGCAGAGGGTCCTGCTCATAGGGAATGGGCAGAAGGTGATCTCTTGCACTCACCTGCGGCTGTGCTCTGATCTCCCTATCATCCCTATACGAGTTCTTTCAACTCTTCGCCGAACAAGATACCTAGGTTCTCGCTGGCCCTGATGTTAACCCTCAATAGGGAACAACCGGCGGGAGCACTTATCCCAACTACTGCAATAAACAAGACAAGAGGGAAGGCAAGACAGACAGGGAACAAAAGTACTTCAGGCCTGCTGCCACGCTCCTTCCCAGCAGATGGCTAAGCAATAGACAACTCTCCAGAGAGCTTCCTTCTCCTCAGGAAGCTTGGCCAAGAATGGGGTCAATCACCAGCAAAGCATGCTGGAACCATGTGATCATATAAAGGTGATGGGAGTATTCACAAAGTATCCACACCTGGTAAGAAAACTAAGGAGGCTGCAAGCAGCAGAAAACTGACATTAACTCCTGAACTGCCAAAGGAAAGAAACAGTTAAAATGGAGACTCAATACAAAGATGATACAGAGGTCCAAAACCAGTCACAAGTCTCCTAGGTAAGAGACCATCATGACAGCTTTGAGGTTTAGTAGGGTGTGGTGCTTTCTAATTGTCATATTAAACATGTTTCTTTCCTTTAGTAGTGGAGGAGTAAATGTCAGTCTCTGCTGCTAGCAAGCTAGCTAGTTCTTGTTCAGGTGTGGATACTTTGCGATTACTCCCATTTCCTTTATATGGTCACATGATTCCAGCATACTTTGCTGATGATTAAACATTTCTAGCCAAACTTCATATGGTGAAGGTTTTCTGGAGAGCTGAATACTGCTAAGCTATTTGCTGCAAAGGGCAGAGGCAGCAGGCGTGAAGTTGCTGTGGTGTTTCCCTGTCTATCTTCCCTTCCCTCTTCTTTATTGCAGTGGTTGGGACTAGTGCTCTCACCGGCCATTTCCTTTTGAGGGCTAACATCAGGGTCAGCGAGAGCCTAGGGATCCTGTTCAGCGATAAGTTGAAAGAACTCATATAGGTACGGTAGAGAGATCAGGGCACAGCCGTAGGTGTGTGCAGGAGGTCACCTCTACCCGTTCCCAGTGAGCAGGGCCCTCTGCTGTATCTGTCTTACCCGGTGTCTCCCCGTTGGTTTAGTGTTGTGCGCTGGACATCATTGGTCCGTGCGTCATTGTCACACACAGTAGCTGGATATCTCCCTTAGTCCAAATGTGACATAATCACCAGCCTATTTTTTTCTCGGCTCCATTATGGGTCCTGTGGCAGTGTTCACCCAGTTTAAGCAGGCTCTTTCACAGGAGGTGATGGATCTGAGGGAACAGGTAGTGCAGCAGCTGTGATATATTGCGGGTCTGTTGGTCTCTGCCCAGGCTCAGATCCAGCCGGAACCTAAGATTTCCCTCCCTTATAGGTTTTTGGGGGCGTGTTAGGTTTCGGGCGTTCCAGGAGGCCTGCAAGTTATACTTCAGGCTCTGCCCACGTTCATCAGGGAGCGAAGAATAAACAGTGGGGATCATTGTCTCCCTGTTGCGGGGAGATTCCAGTTCTAGGTTTTCTCTCTACCAATTGACTCTCCATCTATGCGGTTGGTAGAGAAGTTTTTTGCGGCTCTGGCCCTTGTCTATGGAGACCCTGATGGCGTTGCTCTGGCAGAGTCGAATCTCCATAGACTCGGCAGCAGACGCGGCCGGCTGAGGAGTACTGTTCAGAGATCCAGAGGTGGCCACGGGCACCCAATGGAATGACCCGGCTTTTAGGAGTCAGTGCTGTCTAGTGGCTCCAGGACTCCATGGCTCAGTACTCTACTCCAGTGTCACTGGAGGCCACCATGTCTCTTGCCATTGTGGCGCCCCATTGGTCACTCCCACACACCCACCTAGGCAGATGATAAGGCCCATAGCCTAGGAGGAGGGAGTTAGGGGAGGAGGGAGGTAGAAAATCAGTGAGTTTTAGTTTGCACTGAGGAAAGAAGGAGCACGGGAGCCCTGTGTGAGAAGGGAACTCCGAGAGAGGGGGCCTGGAGAGAGAGAACAGGCAGCCCAGACTGAAGGAGAGGACTCCCCGAGCATCCATACTCTGGGAGGGAACCCTGGTCCATTTACCGGAGCGCCGGTTCCAAAGATGCGGCACAGGGAGTTCAGCCCCTGAGCCATAACACCAGAGGTCGTGGGTCTGTCTACCGGCCCAGACGCCCTGTCAGAAAGGAAGCAGTCACACCAGGATAACCCACCGGTGTCGAGATCCAGTGCAGGAGAGAGAAGAGAGCAGGAAGCTGGGATACTCAGGAAGCACCACAATCGGGCCTGGTACTAAGCGGGGTGTTCCCAGACAGGCAGTAGCAGCAGGACACAGGTTAGAAACAAGGAAGGCATACCATGGGAGACTCCAAGGGATCCTGCAGCCCACTGTGACTACCCGGCCGGCTATCCTTACTTAACAACGGTTGTCTTCTGTGAACTGTAGTACCATCAGCATTGTTCCAGTAAAGTACCCGGGAAGAGTGACAGAGTCTCCGTGTGCTTATTCACTGCTGCACTGCATCTGGCTTATCTCCATCATCAGCACTTCAATCACTACAGGTGCATCCCTGCCCCGGAGGGCCAGCTCTACCTGCAGGAAGCTGTACCATCTCGGCTGCTGTACCATCGCATTCCAGAGGTCTGAAGCTGCACTGGTGCTAATCACCAGAATCTGTTGGTAGCGTCACAATAAACTTATAAACTTTTATTCCCATTCCAACTACCCCTTTTCAGTTGACCACCAGGGCCACGGGTCTGGGCAAGCCGCCAGTGCATCCCTACCGCAGCAGAGGGCCCAGATACCTGAGTCTCCATACACTGGGCTAGTCAATTTCTGGCGTGTGACGACCAGAATCGCGTGCCCGGTGCTACCAGGTACTGTGTGCCTTTAGACTTTGAACTTTTTGGCTGAAAAGAACTTATCGTCGGTACATGGCACCGAGAACTGGTTCCCGCCATTTTATTGGGAACCCCAAAATGGCGGTCTAACCATGTGAAGGACAGTGTGCAGGCCCGGGGGTGTGCCTCAGCCCCTTGCCATGGGAGGGCCTAGCCAGAGGCGCGGAACTGTTTGCTCGCCCCTGTGGCCGCCAATCAACCAAGGGAGCAGGCCAAAGGAAGTGACCGAGGGCAACTGCCAAAAGGAGATAAGAGGACAAACCGGAAGAGGAGGACACGAGGAACAGTGTGTAATACCTAATGCAATGGCGATTCATTGGACAGACCTCATGCGCGAGGTGGAGCAGCAGGTCCACATTGCCCGCAGGGACCTGGACTCGGTCTCCCTCCTGACCAACGAGGGAGATGCAGAGTTCTGGAGTGAGGCCTTCCGAGAGCTGCGGGACAACCTGGCGCAGATGATGGAGTGGGTGGTCCGCAGCTGGAGTGCCAACCGGGCTGTAGAGCTGATGTCCCAGGCGGTGGACCGAGAAGCAAGAGAGGCAGCGGCCGTTGCACGAGCTGTGGAGGAGGCCCTGGCAGCAAAACCACCTGTGTAGACCCAGGAGGCAGGGGTCCAAACGGACGACCCCGTGAACCCGCCAGCCAGCCCTACCAACTCCCCGCAAGTCCAGGATGTGACTGGATCCGATCAGAAACCAGACATTATCGTCGAGGCCAAGGAATGGGACGATGACTCGACCGGTTCCGTGGAGAATGATCCCGACGCGGATGACTCTAACTACGGCTCAGGAGCCACTGGAGGCAACACTCCGGAGGCAGCCTGGTGGAGTGCCTGGGAGTACCAATGGGGGGCCCCACAAGGGCTCCACGCCAACGCCCACGCTGTGCCAGATACCTTGGCAACCAGCTCTTCACCTCTGGCATACTCTCCCCAGGTCAGTGCTCCCCAGCTCAGCGAGGAGGACCAGGCGGCCCGACAATGTCACCGGGAGGACTGGTGGCGACTTGAAATGGAGTGCCGCCATTCAAGAGTCGAAGCCCGTCTACAACCCCCGTTACCTACAGAACTGAGAAAGAAAGGTACTGTTGTGTCGTTCCGCTATGGGGACGGGTGTGGGTTTATACGCAAAACCGGTATAAAAGACGACATTTTTGTGGGACGACGAGATGTAGAGCCCCATCTACGCCACGGTCACCCAGATCGAGATCTGTACCGTGGAGACCAGGTTACCTATAAGCGGCATCCGGGACCCATGGGATAGTTTGCCATCAGAGTAGCCCGCCTTTGACTTGCTGTTTCCAACAAGAACTTCAACTGTACGTAGTTTTAATTTTTGTTTGAAGTGTGCATAATGTGTGCTAACCGCCCTTTTTGTCCTTTTGCCCTTTTTTTTGAGCCTCATAAACTTTCATGAGAACTCTGGCCCTGTTACAATATAATTTTTAACCCCAAGCAGCCCAGCGGTGATAAGACACACTGGACTGTGCAGGACAATAATTACCGCTGGGTCCACGCAGTCACCAGTCCCCGTGAGGCCGAAGAATCCCCTGTTAATAATGTTTTTTTATATATATTATGCAACATTCTAAGTTTGGCGCCTCCCATAAAGGGATGAAACACAATGCTTGAAAATGTAAATATGTTATCCGTTAATATTTTTGTATAATGAAAAAGAAAATTTCACTCTACCTGTACCCCAGTTAACCACACTCGCGGACGAGTGTATTCCACCAAGGGGGAATGTGGCGCCCCACTGGTCAGGCGTCACAGTTGGGGTACTGCACCCGTAAAAGAGTGCAGTTATCCCTGTCACAGTGGAATGTGGGGTTTGTAGGAGGATCCCATCCTAGCACTCTCACACACCCACCTAGGCAGATGGTAAGGTCCCATACCCTAGGGGGGGAGTTATGGGAGGAGGGAGGTAGAAATACAGTGAGTTTTAGTTTTCACTGAGGACAGAAGGAGCGCGGGAGCCCTGTGTGAGAAGGGAACTCTGAGAGAGGGGCTTGGAGACAGATAACAGGCAGCCCAGATTGAAGGAAGGGGCCCCCTGAGCAGCCATACTCAGGGAGGGAGCCCTGGTCCATTTACCGGAGCACCGATTCCGAAAACGCGGCACAGGGAGTTCAGCCCCTGAGCCGTAACACCAAAGATCATGGGTCCGTCAACCGACCCAGACGCCCTGTCAGAAAGGAAACCAGTCATACCAGGATTACCCACCGGTGTCGAGATCCAGTGCAGGAGAGAGAAGAGAGCAGGAAGCTGGTATACTCAGGAAGCACCACAATCGGGCCTGGTACTAAGCGGAGTGTTCCCGGACAGGCAGTAGCAGCAGGACAGGGGTTAGAAACTAGGAAAGCATACCACTGGAGACTCCAAGGGATCTTGCAGCCCACTGAGACTACCCGGCCGGCTATCCTTGCTTAACAACGGTTGTCTTCTGTGAACTGTACTACCATCAGCATTATTCCAGTAAAGTACCCGGGAAGAGTGACAGAGTCTCCGTGTGCTTATTCACTGCTGCACTGCATCTGGCTTTTCTCCATCATCAGCACTTCCATCACCACAGGTGGATCCCTGCCCCGGAGGGCCAGCTCTACCTACAGTGAGCTGTACCATCTCGGCTGCTGTACTATCGCCTTCCGGAGGTCTGAAGCGGCGTTGGTGCTAATCACCAGAATCTGCGGGTGGCATCGCAATAAACGTATAAACTTTTATTCCCGGATGCAGCCCCTTGTTCTCCCCATGGAGGAGGTCTCACAGGTGCAGGTGTAGGAACCTATGCTGATAGTAGGGTGTCCCCTCGTGTTAGGTCGCTTGTACTTCACCATGGGATGGGGGCGTGCTTTTACTGTGGGCTGAGTCACCTCTTTGGGATTTGTTCATCCATACCCAGATAAACATCTCAAAACCCATCTCCCGCAGGTTGTGTAGAGCGTGGTGACCTGGGCATGACTGCTTCATCCGTATTTCACTCTTTTAGGGCTGCGATCCCTTCAGGACAAAGAAGGGATACCATTCCCACTCTTCAGGATTATGCCAGGCCTCGGTCTCTCCTCCAGGGATCCATAAGAGGAGTTGTCCATACTGGGGCCCCGGCTCCTGGATGTACAGTTCTTAAGTCAGTTCTGTCACAGGTGTACACTCCCAATACACTGCCTGAAGAGCCGCCCTTCCCAGATCATTGTGAGGAATGTAACCTGGCTGTATACATTTCCTCTGTACTTCTCTCTCCTCCGGGTAATGTGAACAAGGTGCAACCGGAGAGAAGGCGCACAATCTCTCCCTCTGCCCAGGTACTTTCTGGACCTACGTGTTTCCCCAGAAGAGGTGGTGGAGAGGGGGTAGTTTCCCCTATGGAAGTTCCCCATTCTGAGAGTGGGAGTTGCAGGTTTCGGGGTGACGCCTCGGTTGTCGGTCCTTAAAGGGGATGTACACATTCCTAAAGAAGCATGCTTGGTGATAGACATGCCGGTGAGGACTTGTGTGTGAATGACTGTGTATGGGTGTCCACTGCTGCCATCAGCTGGAAGTGAGCTTCTGGGCTCTGGATTTGTCGGTCCACATGTGGTGAAGGACATTGTTAACCCTTCAGCCGTCCGGCTGGAGCTACCCCTAGTATTTGGTACCCGTAATGTGTTTCACAGCTCATTTCTCTGAAGATGTGTCGTGTCTCCAGAGCCGACATTTGCTCCATCTTTACCTCGCTGCACAGGTGATATCCTTGAGAGACAGGGGGTTGCGGAAGTGAACGCTGGTAGGTCGCGGCGTTCTTTCCATAGATGTTATCCTGTCTACTCCATAATTAAGGGTCTGGAGGCCCCTCGTTAAAGGGGATGGGGTACTGTCACGACGGTCTCTCTTACCTGGGAGACTTGTGACTGGTTTGGGACATCTGTCTCATGTTTGTATTGGGACTTTGTATTAAACTTGTTTCTTTCCATAGATGTTATCCTGTCTACTCCATAATTAAGGGTCTGGAGGCCCTCGTTAAAGGGGATGGGGTACTGTCACGATGATCTCTCTTACCTGGGAGACTTGTGACTGGTTTGGGACATTTTTCTCTTTTCTGTATTGGGACTTTGTATTAAACTTGTTTCTTTCCTTTAGCAGTTGAGGAGTTAATGTCAGTCTCTGCTGCTAGCAAGCTAGCTAGTTCTTGTCCAGGTGTGGCTATTCTGTGATCACTCCCATCCCCTTTATATGGTCACATGGTTCTAGCATGCTTTGCTGGTGATTGAACATTCCTAGTCAAACTTTCAATGGTGAAGGAGGTTTTCTAGGGAACCGCCTACTGCTAAGCCATCTGCTGCAAAGGAGCGAGGAAGCAGGTGTAAAGGTGCTGTGTTGTTTTCCTGTTTGTCTCCCCTTTCCTCCTGTCTTCTTTATTGCAGTAGTTGGGACTATCAGTCTCACCGGCCTTTCCCTGTTAAGGGCTAATATCAGGGCCAGTGAGGGCCTAGGTATCTTGTTCGGCGACAAGTTGAAAGAACTCATAAAGGGATGGTAGAGAGATCAGGGCACAGCCGCAGGTGAGTGCAGGAGGTCACCTCTCCCCCGTTCTCTATGAGCAGGGCCCGCCGCTGTCTCCCAGTTCAATATTTTGTGTTGTGAGCTGGACATCATTGGTCCATACGTCTTTGTCAGGCACACTAGCTGGAGGTCCATTGTCTGTTTTAACCACTCTTGGGATGCCATATGCAGAGAATATGTCATCCAGTTCTGGTATGACACTAGTGGCAGATGTTGAAGATATGAAAGAAATGACCGGGTATCTAGAATATTCATCAATTGTTACTAGAATGTACTGGCCATTGGGTAATGGTCCATATATGTGGACTGCCACTTCCTCCCAGACAGCAGTGGGGAGCGGAGACATTTGCAGTGGTTCTAAGTTTGATGATGGAGTAATGAATTGACAGGTGGAGCAATGTCTGATCTTCTCTTCCACCAATTGATCCATATTTGGGATCCACACTTTTTCTCTAAGTAATTTTTTAGTACCAACAATTCCCAGATGACCTTCATGTGCGATCTGTATGACTAAGTTGCGCAAAGTCTTAGGTACAACCAGTTTGAATCATTTTGTAGTTCTAGTCCTGTAGACGTAGACCCCATCGTTCAATGCGTGCAGGCATTTTAGCTCTGGGATTTCCAAAGATGGTAAGGAGAGCTTGATGGTCGGTGACGATGGTGAAGGGAGCTCCATAGAGAAATAAGTGAAAGTGTTCACACCCCCAGACAACTGCCAAGCTTTCTTTCTCAGGTTGGGAATATTTCTTTTCAGTGCTTGTTAAGCTTTTACTTGCATAAGAAATGATGTGAGGATCTTGATTATTATCCCTATATTGTGCTAAGATAGCACCCGGCCCCACGGGACTGGCGTCCACAATTAATTCAGTTCGAAGTGCCGGATCACAATAAGCCATGGTAGTGGTGGAGCAAAGGTCATTTTTAATTGCTTCAAAAGAGGTCTGACAGTCTTGGGACCATTGAAAAACACAATTTTGCTTTGTAAGTTCTCTTCTGCTGATAGTTGAACAATGTGGAATATATCTAGCACAGTAGCTTGCCATTCCAAGAAAAGAGCGCCCTTCACTGGCAGTTTGTGGAATTGAGGCTGTCTTGATGGATTCTACCTTCTTTTGCCGAGAAGATGTGACCATAGAACTCTAATGAACTTCTATCAAATTCGCACTTTTCTTTGTGTAAAGTGAGTCCAGCAGAGAGCAGCATTCGAAGATGTTGTATAGAGCACGATTATGTTCAGCTTGAGTTTTACCAGACACCAGTATGTCATCACTGTAATTAAAGGCATTGGGAATGTGTTGAACGACGCTCCTTATCGCATCCTGAAAGATCTCCGCTGCTGAGCAGACTCCAAAAGTCAATCTTTTCTATCTTCTGAGGCCACATGTGTGGAAAATGTTGTTAAGTATCTGGATTCTGGACTCAGTTCTAATTGGTGATAGCCTTTATTGAGGTCGAGCTCTGAAGAGACGGTCGCTCCATTTAATAAATGAATGATGTCATCACTCGTGGGTGAGATATGTCTTTCTCTCTGGATAGCGGTGTTGGGTAGGCGCATGTCAACACACAGTCTCACCTGCTCAGGAGTCTTTGGTTTTGGAACTACCACGAGTGGAGAGACCCACGGAGTGGGACCAGTAACAGTGTCAATGACGTCCTCATCCATGAGGAATTGAAGGTCTTTTTCTACCTTCTTTCTCAGGTGAAAAGGAATGTGTCTATGTGGTTGGGCTACCGGACGAACGCTGTCGTCCACATGAAGATGTACTTGAGAGTCCTTTAATTTCCCCAAACCACTAAATAAAAAGGGAAATCTGTTTACCATGGCCTGTACATCCATATCTGCCGGGTCAGTTATGGTATGAATAATCTGGATGACACCTAGCTTCAATGCAGTGTGATAGCTGAGAAGACCCGATCCTTGTAATGTGGGAAAAGTGGTTTTCTGCCTGTTTTCTTTATAGCTGATTTCCGTGTCAGATTGTCCTCTTGTAGCTAGAGGTGTTGTAGATCCATATGGGAAGATTTTTGTGTTCACTTGCTGTAAAACTGGCTTAGGGTATGTGCACATCAGTCGTTTTGTGGGCTGTTTTTTAGCGTTTTCCGCTGAGTTTTATGTTAATTTATGTTAATCCTAACCACCGGTTGGATTAACATGCTAGTCAATGGATTTTAGAAAACGCTGTGTACATTAGAACGTTTTTTTTTGTCTCCTTTCGACTTTCTTCACCGGTTTTCCACCGGTTTTCAAAGATAGAGCAAGTGACTTCTTTTGAGCTTTTTTCCAGCGGTTCTAGCTTACAAGTGCACAAAAAAACAGTCTTAAAAACGCCAAGAAAAACCACCAGAAAACTGCCGACAAAACGCTGTATAAACGCTATAAAACCGCTCACAAACCGCTAAAAAACACTAAAAAAACGATGGACACTGCTGAGGTCAGAAAACTCAGTTTCTGCAATTCTACACCGGTTTTAGGACGGTCTGCAAAGATGCAGAAACGTCAGATGTGCACATACCCTTATTGTTCAATTGTTCATATGCAGTGCTGTCTATAATATCCACTGAAGCACCCGTATCTATTGTAAAGGTGATATTGGTGTTGCAGATTGGGAGTGGGATGCAGGGAGACTGTACTGAGCCAGTGGTAGAGGTGGTGTGATGCAGGGAGACTGTACTGAGCCAGTGGCAGAGGTGGTGTGATGCAGGGAGACTGTACTGAGCTAGTGGCAGAGGTGGTGTGATGCAGGGAGACTGTACTGAGCCAGTGGCAGAGGTGGTGTGATGCAGGGAGACTGTACTGAGCCGGTGGCAGAGGTGGTGTGATGCAGGGAGACTGTACTGAGCCAGTGGTAGAGGTGGTGTGATGCAGGGAGACTGTACTGAGCCAGTGGTAGAGGTGGTGTGATGCAGGGAGACTGTACTGAGCTAGTGGTAAAGGTGGTGTGATGCAGGGAGACTGTACTGAGCCTGTGGCAGAGGTGGTGTGATGCAGGGAGACTGTACTGAGCCGGTGGCAGAGGTGGTGTGATGCAGGGAGACTGTACTGAGCCGGTGGCAGAGGTGGTGTGATGCAGGGAGACTGTACTGAGCCAGTGGCAGAGGTGGTGTGATGCAGGGAGACTGTACTGAGCCAGTGGCAGAGGTGGTGTGATGCAGGGAGACTGTACTGAGCCGGTGGCAGAGGTGGTGTGATGCAGGGAGACTGTACTGAGCCGGTGGCAGAGGTGGTGTGATGCGGGAGACTGTACTGAGCCGGTGGCAGAGGTGGTATGATGCAGGGAGACTGTACTGAGCCAGTGGCAGAGGTGGTATGATGCAGGGAGACTGCACAGAGCCTGTGGCAGAAGTGGTGAACACATAGTTTTCTGCCCCAGACATTTCTTCTGTGTCCTGATTTACCATTTTTATACTTGCGGGCTTTGTCAGAGGCAGAGAAGACTTGTACTGTGCTGACCTGCAGACAGCTGCAAAATGATTCCCTTTTCCACATTTACTGCATGTCTGTCCTATAGCTGGACATTTGTTCAGGTGGTGAGGGAAGTCCTGTCCACATCTATAGCATTTCCTCTGTTTCGGGGATTGCTTCTCTTGTGTACTTTTATGCTTGAGATTATGCACCTGTAAATTATCCCCACTCTCCATTGCGGTAGCCTGATGATCTGCTGTTTCTATAGCACGGCCATTTTGAGTAAATCATGTAGAGAGAGATCCTGCTGCAGAGCTTTGCGCCTTATGGTATTGGATGAGCAGGTGACAAGTACTTGGGTTAGAATTTCATAATCTACATCTGTGAAGGCACATCCATGTGCCAGCTCTCTCAGCCGGGTGACATAGGTGTTTATGGATTCTTCTGGGAGCTGCTTAGCAATTCTGAACTTGTATCTTTCATATCTGATATTTAGTTTGGGGTTGAAGTAGTCAGTGAGAACTTTGGTGCAATTGCTGTATGTGTCTGTCTCGGCTGCAGGTAATGTGCTGTATACATCATAGACTCCTGAACCTGCACAATGTAAGAGTACAGCCTTCTTTCGTTTCTCCTCTTTTATGTCCACGGCTTCTAGAAAGTTCTCAAATCTGTTGAGCCATTTTCTCCAGTTATGGGAGAGATTAGTAGCATCAGTCATATCAAACTGTGGGAATGTGTGTAAGTATTCAGCCATGATAGAGTCTCTCAGTGATGCTGGTGTGTGAAGCAGTAAACAGTGATCAGTACTCACAGCAGCCGGTGGTTATATCAATCCCATCCTCGTCGCCAGTTGTAATGTCCACACGATATGAGGCATTCACAAGAGTAAACTTTAACTGTACTTTATTCTTGTCTTCCATCTTTCTCCATCATATATCAGAACAGTCATTCAGCAGCATGCTTCAAAGTGAAACTAAAACTTAACTTCCCACCTCCTTCTTCTCCTTACCCATCATACACCAGACCTAGTTTTCTTAAAGAGGCAGATCTAATTATTGTACATTACACCCCCCTTAGTCCAAGCGTGACAAAAACAGTCTGCCAGATACATCCTTGTTCTCCTCTGGCTCAGTCCTGTGTACTCAGCTCTCACCTTGTGTATGTGATTCCTGTGTGACCCCGGCCTGTTTACTGACTACTCTTGAGGCTTCTGATTGTGACTTTTCTCTGCCCTCCTGGTTCTGACCCGGCTCCTGACTATTATTGTCATTTCACACCACCAATTATCAGATAACT
This sequence comes from Allobates femoralis, assembly GCA_033576535.1. NCBI lineage: Eukaryota > Metazoa > Chordata > Amphibia > Anura > Aromobatidae > Allobates > Allobates femoralis. The sequence continues at coordinate 502,574,688 of JARQOC010000006.1, forward strand.
CTGTGTCCTCAGCCTACTGGTCCCTGTGTAAGTCCAGACCCATGTATAGGGGTTAGAGGGTGAAGGACAATCCCTGGGATATGGAGGGTGGAGTAGATAGCGCCAGGTCTGTTTGTGGCGGCCATCTTTTGAGCTGTCAGGTGATCACATAATTGTGATATGTCTGGACTCCACCACTGATAAAGCAGCCACAGCCGGTGACTGAGAAGAATCTGTGACTTCTCTGCATTCAGTGGTCACTACTCACCTGGGCGGGGATCTGTAGGGATCTCCTCTGTCTTCCACTCATCACCCCTCACATAGGTCTCTGGAGGATTAATATGGGGCAGATCTTCACCCTGAAACAAAGATTATAAAGTCACAGACAGATGGAGAAGTCCCATCTATGATCAGCTGTAATCTGCCATCTCCACCGTTCTCATTACACAAGTATAACACATCTAATAGTGGAGGAGAAAACAAGACTGAGACAAGATCTTCACAGCCGTCTACACATCATAGGGAGATCTCATCACACCTTCTCTCCATCTACCTGATGATCCGGAGGAACATCGGGATCTTCTTCTTTACAGTCCTGTGGGAGAAGAGGACGGGGACATCTCTCTGGTGTTGTCCTCTTACTGGATAGACCTGGAGGAGACACATACAGGACTGAATTCATTCTTTACATACAGATCATTATAGGCCGTGTGGATTTAGTCCTGTCTATTACCTGCTGATGTGAGGGATCCTCCATCATGACCATGTCCTTGTACAGATCTCTGTGTCCTTCTAAATACTCCCACTCCTCCATGGAGAAATAGACGGCGACGTCCTGACATCTTATAGGAACCTGACACATACAATGATAGCGCGGTCATCATTCCCCCATCCCTTCATAGCGTTACTGTATAATGTCCCAGCAGCAGCATTCCCAGCAGTGTCACCTCTCCAGTCAGCAGCTCCATCATCTTGTAGGTGAGTTCTCGGATCTTCTGCTCATTGATGTCCTCATGTATCAGGGGGTGAGGTGGAGGCCCCGTGATTGGGCTCAGGGCTCTTCCCTCACACTGTACAGGCTCCTGACAGCACAGATCACTCCAGCTCTTCTTCACCACTGTGTAATCCTGGTTATGGAGAGGAGACACATTAATAAATCTCCAGTCTCCAGACATTTCCAGAGTCCTCACCTCTCCTGTCCTCTGTTCTTCTGTCCATAGATAAGAATGATGTGATGTGACATCTCTCACCTCTCCAGTAACAAGGAAGAGGATCTCTAGGGTGAGGGGTAAGATCCTCTCCGCCATCTTGTCCCTGTCCAGATCCATCCTTGATGGTCAATCAGGAGAATTCTCTTCTATAGAAGATGTGAGAGGATCCGATATTGTAGAGACCTGAATGGGGGAAGATGAGCTCCGGTTTCTCCCGCAGGTTCAGCTCTGCAGATACTGAGCTCAGTAATGACTAATGCCGCACAGCAGATATATGGCCGCTGTGTGTGTACGAGGTGTACGGAGCGGAGCCGAGTGTGTACGAGGTGTACGGAGTAGAGCCGAGTGTGTATGAGGTGTACGGAGCGGAGCCAAGTGTGTACGAGGTGTACGGAGCGGAGCCGAGTGTGTACGAGGTGTACGGAGAGGAGCCAAGTGTGTACGAGGTGTACGGATCGGCGCCGAGTGTGTATGAGGTGTACGGAGCGGAGCCGAGTGTGCACGAGGTGTACGGAGCAGAGCCGAGTGTGTACGAGGTGTACGGAGCGGAGCCGAGTGTGTACGAGGTGTACAGAGCGGAGCCGAGTGTGTACGAGGTGTACGGAGCGGAGCCGAGTGTGTACGAGGTGTACGGAGCGGAGCTGAGTGTGTACGAGGTGTACGGAGCGGAGCCGAGTGTGTACGAGGTGTACGGAGAGGAAACGAGTGTGTATGAGGTGTACGGAGCGGAGCCGAGTGTGTACGGAGCAGAGCCGAGTGGGTACGAGGTGTATGGACCGGAGCCGAGTGTGTACGAGGTGTATGGACCGGAGCCGAGTGTGTACGAGGTGTATGGACCGGAGCCGAGTGTGTACGAGGTGTACGGAGCGGAGCCGAGTGTGTACGAGGTGTACTGAGGGGAGCCGAGTGTGTACGAGGTGTATGGACCGGAGATCATTACTACTAGAGATCACACAGATGAGATCATTACTACTAGAGATCACACAGATGAGATCATTACTACTAGAGATCACACAGATGAGATCATTACTACTAGAGAATCACACAGAGAGATCATTACTACTAGAGATCACACAGATGAGATCATTACTACTAGAGATCACACAGAGGAATCATTACTACTAGAGATCACACAGAGAGATCATTACTACAGAGATCACACAGATGAGATCATTACTACTAGAGATCACACAGAGGAGATCATTACTACTAGAGATCACCGGGATCAAGGACGAGAGATCATTCTACTAGCAGAGATCATACTACTAGAGTGGGAGATCATTACTACTAGAGATCACACGATGAGATCATTACTACTAGAGATCACACAGGTGAGATCATTACTAGCTAGAGATCACACAGATGAGTCATACTACATGTCCACGAGAGACATTCATAGAGATCACACAGAAGACATACACTGAGATCACACAGGGAAATCATTACTACTAGAGATCACACAGAGAGATCATTACTAGGGTACGAGAGATTTCGAGCACAGTGGAGATCATTACTACTAGAGATCACACAGAGGAATCATTACTACTAGAGATCACACAGATGAGATCATTCTACTAGAGATCACACAGAGAGATCATTACTACTAGAGATCACACAGATGGGACATGTATACTGAGATCACAGATGATCATTACTAGGATACCAGAAGGATCATTCTACTAGAGATCACACAGAGAGATCATTACTACAGTTACGAGGATCCGAGGTCACACAGAGAGGTCATACTACTAGAGATACACAGAGGAGATCATTACTACTAGGTGATCACACAGAGTGAGATCGATATACTGAGATCACGATGGAGATCTTAACAAGATAACTGGACACCTGAGATACAGGAGCTTACTATAGAGTCACACAGAGGAGATCATTACTACTAGAGATCACACGATGGATCATTACTACTAGAGATCACACAGATGAGATCATTACTACAGAGATCACAGATGAGATCATACTACTAGAGATCACACAGAGGAGATCATTACTACTAGAGATCACACAGAGGAGATCATTACTACTAGAGATCACACAGAGAGATCATTACTATAGAGATCACACAGAGGAGATCATTACTACTAGAGATCACACAGATGAGATCATTACTACTAGAGATCACACAGATGAGATCATTACTACTAAGATCACACAGAGAGATCATTACTACTAGAGATCACACAGATGGATCATTACTACTAGAGATCACACAGATGAGATCATTACTACTAGAGATCACACAGATGAGATCATTACTACTAGTAGATCACACAGAGAGATCATTACTACTAAGATCACACAGATGAGATCATTACTACTAGAGATCACACAGATGAGATCATTACTACTAGAGATCACACGAGGAGATCATTACTACTAGAGATCACACAGATGAGATCATTACTATTGAGATCACACAGAGAGATCATTACTACTAGAGATCACACAGAGAGATCATTACTACTAGAGATTCCACAGATGAGATCATACTACTGAGATCACACAGATGAGAATCCTACTACAGAGATCACACAGATGGATCATTACTACTAGAGATCACACAGGACGGATCATTACTACTAGAGATCACACGAGATGAGATCATTACTACTGGAGATCAACAGAGAGATCATTACTACTAGAGATCACACAGAGAGATCATTCTACTAGAGATCACACAGAGAGATCATACTACTAGAGATCACACAGAGAGATTCATATAGCTAGGATCCACAGTGAGATCATTACTCTAGAGATCACACAGATGAGATCATTACTACAGATCACAGAGAGATCATTACGTACTAGAGATCACAGATGGAATCATTACTACTAGAGATCCAGAGGAGATCATTACTACTGAGTCACACAGGAGATCATTACTATAAGATGTCACAAGATGAGACATACTAAGATCACACAGATGGATCAAATATACTAGAGATTCACAGAGAGAGATCATTATCTGTCACCAGGAGATCACTACTAGGTCAAGATGAGGATCATTATACTAGAGATCACCGAGATCTTCACAGAGATCACACAGAGAGATATTACTCTAGAGATACACAGATGAGATCATTACTACTAGAGATCACAGCAGTATGAGATCATACTACTAGAGATCACACAGAGGAGATCATTACACTAGAGATCACACGAGAGATCATTACATGAGATCACCAGACTGAGATCATTACTACTAGAGATCACACAGAGATCATATACTAGAGATCACACAGAGCGAGTCTTACTATAGAGATACACAGAGGAGACATAGTCTAAGATACACGATGGGATCATTGCTACTAGGATCACACAGATGGATCATGTACTACTAGTAGATCACACGAGGAGATCATTCTACGAGGGATCACACGAGAGTCATTACTACTAGGTCACCAGAGTGAGATCATTACTACTAGAGATTCACACAGATGAGATCATTACTACTGAGGATACAGAGGAGATCATCACTGAGGATCACGTGGTCTACTCTGGAATCACACGAGTGGCATTTCTGGAACGAGAGTCATTACTAAAGTAACGTGGAGAAATAGAATCCCACAGAGAGTCATTACTACTAGAGATCACACAGAGGAGATCATTACTACTAGAGATCACACAGAGGAGATCATTACTATAGAGATCACACAGAGTGAGATCATTACTATAGAGATCACACAGATGAGTATTACTACTAGAGATCACACAGAGGAGATCATTACTACTAGAGATCACACAGAGGAGATCATTACTACTAGAGATCACACAGAGGGATCATTACTACTAGAGATCACACAGAGGAGATCATTACTACTAGAGATACACAGATGAGATCATATACTAGAGATCACACAGAGGAGATCATTATACTAGAGATCACAAGATGAGATCATTACTACTAGAGTTTCACACAGATGAGATCATTATACTAGGATCACACAGATGAGATCATTACTACTAGAGATCACACAGAGGAGATCATTACTACTAGAGATCACACAGAGAGATCATTACTACTAGAGATCACACAGACGAGATCATTACTACTAGAGATCACACAGATGAGATCATTACTACTAGAGATCACACAGATGAGATCATTACTACTAGAGATCACACAGAGGAGATCATTACTACTAGAGATCACACAGAGAGATCATTACTACTAGAGATCACACAGAGAGATCATTACTACTGAGATCACACAGAGAGATCATTACTACTAGAGATCACACAGATGAGATCATTACTACTAGAGATCACACAGAGAGATCATTACTACTAGAGATCACACAGATGAGATCATTACTACTAGGATCACACAGGTGAGATCATTACTACTAGAGATCACACAGAGAGATCATTACTACTAGAGATCACACAGATGAGATCATTACTACTAGAGATCACACAGATGAGATCATTACTACTAGAGATCACACAGAGGAGATCATTACTACTAGAGATCACACAGATGAGATCATTACTACTAGAGATCACACAGAGGAGATCATTACTACTGGAGATCACACAGATGAGATCATTACTACTAGAGATCACACAGATGAGATCATTACTACTAGAGATCACACAGATGAGATCATTACTACTAGAGATCACACAGATGAGATCATTACTACTAGAGATCACACAGAGGAGATCATTACTACTAGAGATCACACAGAGGAGATCATTACTACTAGAGATCACACAGAGGAGATCATTACTACTAGAGATCACACAGATGAGATCATTACTACTAGAGATCACACAGATGAGATCATTACTACTAGAGATCACACAGATGAGATCATTACTACTAGAGATCACACAGAGGAGATCATTACTACTAGAGATCACACAGAGGAGATCATTACTACTAGAGATCACACAGATGAGATCATTACTACTAGAGATCACACAGATGAGATCATTACTACTAGAGATCACACAGATGAGATCATTACTACTAGAGATCACACACATGAGATCATTACTACTAGAGATCACACAGATGGGATCATTACTACTAGAGATCACACAGATGAGATCATTACTACTAGAGATCACACAGAGGAGATCATTACTACTAGAGATCACACAGATGAGATCATTACTACTAGAGATCACACAGAGGAGATCATTACTACTAGAGATCACACAGATGAGATCATTACTACTAGAGATCACACACATGAGATCATTACTACTAGAGATCACACAGATTATTTCAGAGCAAAAATTCAATAGGAGTAAGGCCAAATCAATTGCAATATCAATTTATTAAAAGACAACAAAACACTGTGTAAAAATGACAATGTCAAATGGTACGCAGAAGGAAGACCACATGAGACAATAAAACCATGATCCAGCTTAATCATCAGGTATACCAAACAACAAGTAACATTACAAGTAATGAGTGCCCCAAAACTGGGTGCACCGGTATGCCAAAAGTAAAGAATCAATATAGGTTACAGTCATGGGTCCATGTTACCTTACTGCGGCCCCGCCCCTGATGCGTTTCGCACCAGCTTCTTCACAAGGAGGGTGGTCGTACTAAGGGAGAGCCGACTTTATATAGTGTGTTCTATTACCCAGCGTGTCATGTGACTCCCGGTCCGAAAACCGGAAGTCGCGGCAGTCCGCACATCACATCCGTCTCCTGCAATGCATACTAGGTTGCCTAGTGACCAGTGGCGTCATACCGAGGCGCCCTGGCCAATGGTAAGTCGCGCCGGACGTAATATCCGGCGCCGCGTCATGCTAAAGCTCCGGCTCCAATATCCGCCCCCAAATGCTGACGTCAACAGGGTCCGCCCACGGGCGCGATCCCTGCACGCCCCTGAACACGCCCACCGCTTCAGTAATAGAGCGGCCAGCGGTCCCGAGGCAGTACATGACAACACACCCGGGCTTCCGGGAGACGCCGAGTTGCATGGGGAGGTGTCAGGGCTGTTTGCAGGATGCAAGGATGTGATGGCTGGGATATCACTTAGGCGCATAATGGCTCATTATGAATGTCTGCCTTAATGTAGACAAGTTACACATGTCATATACATAATTGAAATTTCCATAACATAGCAATAATACAATCATGATGAATATACAGCAAATACAATACAGAAGTTGTATCAACATAGCAGCAATTAATAAAGTGCATAACAAAGTACAAAATTACCATATGATAAAGTGCTAAAAGGATAAAGTGATATAGTGTCATGATACAATGCTAATTACAGCAGAGTATCAGTTTAAAGAAAGACCTATTCAGATCATATACATTATGTAAACAGTAAAACAACACATACATACTTAAATACCATTCATACAAACAAGCAGCAATCCACCGGCCGGTGTCACATACCAACCAAACACACTGCCAGAATATATTAGATGACTATTCATGATTAAACGTGATAAGAACCCCGCCGCCCCTGCAGCCTTAGTTGAGGTCCGGGGGGGGGGTGCTAGCGGACCTCAACCCCGCCGCCCCTGCAGCGTCCGGGGGGGGGGGGTGCTAGCGGACCTCCTCAGCCCCGCCGCCCCTGCAGCCTACAGTGCCACAGCGTGCCCGCCCTCTTACCGCTGTTACCGGGGACAGCGTCCGTCTCTCCTGAGCCCGCCGATGATGTTGGTGGCGCCGCCCCCTTCTCTCATGCCGCTCCCTCTGGCTGCCGCTGCTCTGGACTCAGGGCTCACACTGTCCAATGGACGGTGCGGCCATGACGCCACCTGTAGTACCTGGTGATGGGTCACCAGCGCCGCCACAGTCCGCCGAAGGTAGATGGTAGTGCGGCTGAGTTGGCAAAGCCCCCTACAGGTAGGGCGTTCCTCCGGGGCAGCGTTCCTGCAAAGGAACAGGTTGATGTTGATGTAGGAAAACACACGTAGAGACAAAGTCACTTTCTCCCGCGTACTTTATTGTCAACTAGTAGCAGCATCAAACAAAGTTCACAGTTCAGCAAGATGTTGTAATGACAGGTAGCTCTACTGGTGACTGCAAGTGGATCCCAGGTGGTATGCTGGAACCGTGGTATATTTTTGTTGACAAACCCCTGTCAGTTCTTCCCTGCCTAGGATGGGCCTATACCCAGTAGCTCCGTGTAGGTAGTACCAGGAGTCCTCTCCCTTGTGGTGAGGAAGCAGGCAGACCGCTCCATCTGGCAGGGTGCTGCGGCTGATAAACAAGCCACAGCAGCCGGTTGCTGACTGCAAAGCTGAACTCTGGCTGGATCCTCAGGCCCGGTGTTCCTGTGGTGGACTGGAGTATCCCCTGGAGTATGGTCGCTCCACTCTGGGGATCTCCCTTTCTCTCAAGGGCCTGGACTTCTCGCGTCGGGCGCCCTCTTTCAGGACCTTTTCAAGGTCCCTTCTTCTTCCCGCTGGACTGTCTTGAAACCGACCAGGTGACCCTTCCGCCTTGTTCCACACTCTTCTCAGCTGTCTTGACTCCGAGGCTCCAGCTTACTCACGCGCTGGATCCTCTTTGTCCTCCTCCCTCCTCCAACTAACCAACTCTTGATCTCCCCTGTGGGTGACTATATCCCCTCCCGGGTAACCTCCCACCTCTCAACTAATGTGGGAGTGCAGGGAATGGGTCCCACCCACCAACCTAGGGACCACTTGCAGCTGGGGCAACTACACCTCTTTTACAGGTGCAATACCCCTTTGTGACGCCTGACCTTGCAGGGCGCCACATGCACACTCTGCAAAATCAGTGCAAAGAAGGAGGTGACTCCCCTCACTTACATTTCAGAGGTGGGTGAAACTCAGCTAAAATTGACAGATGGATGTGTGGCGACCAGGACGGCCACAGGGTGAACTGCAGCCAGGCGAGGAAGATGGTTGACTTCAAAACACACCAACCCACTCCAACCCTGAGCCAATCACTATAAGTAGAGTAAGGGGTGGCTGGAGTTTAGTGTAGTGTGGGTGGGTAAGGTTAGTAAGAAGAGAGACACCCGGACGGAAGTGACTGAGTAGATGGAGGCAGACATTCCCAGGAGGAGAGGTTCTCTGGAGGACGCAGAACCCTAGAGTCAGATTTCCTAGGGGAGAAACTCGGTCCATAGCCGGAGGCGAGGGAAGTAAGCCACAAGCAGCGACACCCGACAGTGAGACCGAAGGGGCATGGTGAGTCCACATTATACTTGGGTCACCGGAGAGCTAGGCCATGACAGCCAGAGAGCCGGCTCTATAGAGGTGACCGGGGAGACTCAACGACTCCAATCACACACCGGCGTGGGACCTACCTAATGTTATGGCAAACCCGTGAGTGAGGACAGAGAAAGAGACAAGCAGGGCCTGAACGGAACGGAGAGGAGACGTCTGAGCTGCAGTGGAACCCGGGTGCCCGGAGCGGTGTTAACTTGTAAGAATTGTGACTGTAAGAACAGCAACTTTTAACCTGCTGCTAAAGAGCTTTGACATAGTAAAGTACCCGGTAAGCTCACAATGACCTGAGACTGTTTTCTTCCAGTGTCGCTGCAGAGATCTCCACCTGTGGAGCCGCATCCCTGCTTTCCCTGCGTGCTGACTGGAGAAGCTGCAGCACAGAAGTAAGTGAAGCATCCAGAGAATGCATCCCCCTTACACTACACCTGCCTTGGGGACACACAGCCTTACCCGAGGAGGGCTTATCATCCACGCTGCCCTACGTCACCGTCCCCAGCTGGAATATGGCAGCAGTGGTCCCACTGACCACATACCCCGGGTGGCGTCACGACAAATCCCCTGTAAATAACCCCTTTTTAGACTGAGCCCAGGCCATGAGACTGGGTCACGACCACCGTCATCCCAGAGAGACTGCACCGGCCTGGCTCCCGAGTACCCCACAGCCTGGGGGCCCGTCAGATGAGTCACAGGGAAAAGTGGCAGTAGTAAAAGGAGGATGAGCAACAGGTGTAGGTATGTCACTCAGAGAGCCCTGCTTAAGTCATGCCCCACACAGCAGAGAGACCCTAACAAGAGTCCACACTCTTCCACAAATTAGAGTCAGACTACAGTAAACTAGTAGCCCTCTTATAGATTTCTGATTGGGCCACAGTGGCAGCATGGCAATAGTCATAGGCATAGCATTTCAAGGTTGATTATTTAGGAACAGGTGCAGGAGTCTCAGGAGTAGGTTTGTACTCAGAGAGCCCTGTCCAAGTAATGCACCACCCATCAAAGAGACCCTAACAAGAGTTCCCACTTTTCCAAAAATTAGGCACAGCCATCACTAAAGTGGCAAAAATTGTGTGGTACCCCAGTGTCCTGAGGCATTGCCTCCCTCGGGGGGTCATGCCGTGCTAGGAAGCAAGGGAAGATATCCACACCAGGGGGAGCTCTGAAACCCGAGTCCAGGAGAGGTCCTTTATAAATTCTGGCCTGGGGGCGGGGTTAGGCAGATCAGTTCCTAGTAGGACTGTGAAGAGGTCCCGTGGACTGGAGCAGCGTGAGGCTCATCCCAGGATGGAGACTAGCCAGCGTGTGACACATTGTGGAGGCCAGGGTAGCAAGGAGCGGGATGTAGGGGGTCAGAGGAGCCTACTCTGGCTCTGATACTGTGGTGCCTGGCTCACCCTGATCTCGAAGGTACCTCTGACGGTGAGGAAATTCGAGCCACCGACCTAAATTCCTGACTCCTAAGAAGCCCTAGGCATAAGCCCCTACCTCCACCTACGGACAAGGAACTCAGCAACTTTCAATGGAGAATATCACAGCAGCTCAGGATGAGCTTCTGCTCACGACAGGTCACAGTCCAGATGTGAACTGAATCAGCAACATCAGGTGTATGAGAGCTGATCCATTTAAGAGGTGCGGAGCAACCAGCACAGACACACCCCTCAGCATACCTAAGCATTCACACACACACACACACACACACACACACACCTGCTACTACATGCTCCGCTCATTAGTCTCATCTACTCACACTGAGCAAGAAAAAAAAGGCTTCATTTAAACCTATAGCAGCAGCACTTTCATAGTACAAGGCAGTCAATACATAACAGCATCAGGGACCCATAGGAGAGTGCTGAGAAAGTGGAGGAGCAGGTCTGGGGAGTGGAGCCAGTTGCTGCGGTCACCCCAGTGCAGAGCACCAGTAGAGGACACCGGAGTCTGAGATTGTGAGGGACTCTAGGCCCAGCAGCCAACACTGGAGGGCGGGATATTCCATGTCTCTTGTCAATGACAAAGCCCAGGAAGCACAGCAGCACCAGAGAACTCAGGGACAGCAGCCAGAGGAGTGTAACCCAGAGAGGTCTCGAGCTCACTGTAATACGGGCAAGAGACTATATGCAGGAGGAGAGGGTACCAGCATAGCTACAGGCAGCCAGGACTTACCAAGGGTAGCGCAACAGGGAGGCCTCAGAACTCACCGGGTGATGAGAATCCCAACTTGCTTCCAGGCCTCCCGGACTCCTAATCTCTCCTGTGGACGGTACCCTGGACGAACCTGCTACTTCTACCAGTAAAGGTAATTGAGACTTCAACCCTTGTGTCAGTCGGTCATTCTGCGCCCTCAATCCCGCACTCCCACCAACCTACCACCGCCATTGACTTTACCGGTTTCCCTGGGGAGCGAAACCACCACCGCTGCCATCCCATCATCCCCAGAGGTCTCTGAAGCAACCAGACGCGAAACACGTGTTGGGGCTGTGACACATGTTCGGCGAGGAGGCATCCATCATCTATGGGTAGGTGATCAGACTTCGGTGAATCTTGCACTTTAGGGTAAGGGATGTATGGGCACAGGGGATTACCCAGCTCTATACTAGATATACCTCTCTCCCATCTACCATTGCACTTTAACCGCCAGTATCACTAAACCCTTTCTGTTACTATCCTCCTTGCCTAGCACTTGTCTTTCTCTCTCTCCTTAACCCTTCCATGTCTTTGTTACTTCTTGTAATTTTATACCACAACACTTATGTGATCTTCGTCCTCTGTAAATAAAAGACACCTTTTTTTGCATAATAGCAAAATAGGCCTCGACCCCCGTGACTCCCCACCAGCAGCAGAATAGCGGTCTCGAGTAACCCATGGCCCCGGGGTGCGTCAGGTTCCTGGCGTCATGGACAGGATCTTGTGCCCGAGACTAATGGGTACTGTGTGCCATAGACTTTATTGAACTGTATACATTCACCATTGTTACCCCCACATGGCGCGCTGGAAAGTGAGGGGGTGTGCCATTCTGGGCGAGACCTTGGGAAGAGCACGAAAAGAGACAAAGGTCTGCTCTCTGACGTCAGCCAACGCGACACAGGAAATCCCCTGCACGCAAAACTCCCTGCCGGAGAAGCGGTAGACGACCCCATCGATAAAGGCCGAGGCCAGGCTGCAGTTCACCAAGGGGGAGAAAGATGTCTGCCCTAGAGGAAGAGCCGCCCATGGTGGAGCAGGCTGCAACCTTCGACAATGCCGCAGCTGAGGAAGCGCTTGCGCCCGTGGTGCCCCCAAAGCATCCATCCTGCCATTCACAATTCCGTACATCCTGGGAGCGACAAGGCTACTGCAATATTCCAGCCAACACCCTGAATGACTTCAAAGAGTAAACTCCTGGCTAGCTCCTGACAAACAGACTGTAAAGCAAATATTTGTCAGATTAAAGGAAGCCTTCGACACCTGGACGGCCGACGAGCTAAAAGTAAGATTCTTTCGGTGCAAACAAGGGGTGCAGAACAGTATACGGGTCTACGCATTGAACTTGCAAGAGGCGCTGAGGGCCATGAAACAAGTAGACCCTGACAGCGCCCGAGATGAGAATAAACTGTTGACTGAGCAATTTATTGAGGGTCTCCGGTCTCCCGGCCACCGGGCCCAGCTACGTGTCCTGGCCATGCAGCACCAAGAGCTAGACTTTGTACAATTCAAGGACCGGGCCATCCGTGTGCTAAAGGGAACCACCATCAGCGGCCCTGCGCCTTCTAAGCGGCTGTCTCCAACAAACCAACCGGAGGTGGTACCCCCTCCCCTGAACTCGGTGGGGGCCTGTGCACAGACCCTAGAGGCCCTCACCCCCGAGGCCGTACAACTACAGTTGCAGCATCTGACCAAAGGGATGGCCTACCTGGCCAAGGTCGTCCAAGGATCCAGACCACCAGAGGGAATCCGGTTAGCCTCGTGGCCTAAGGACGTCCCTTGGATAGGCCAGAGGAGATACCCCGCCGGCCGAGGATGACCCACTGACCACTACGATGCCACAGGACAACCGATCTGCCGCCACCACAACCAGACTTGCCACCTAGCAAGATCCTGCACTTTAAACAAGAAACCCCTAGGGCCACAGGACACCCCCAGGAGTAAGCTTGTCTGGCCCGCAGCACTGGCACGACAGGTGTGTGGGAGGACGGCCAGTCCTGCCTGTCGCGCTGGATGGCCTCCCTATGAACACTTTACTGGACACCAGTTCACAGGTGACAAAGATACCTTATATCCTTTATAAGCGCTATTGGGCAGATTCTGACATTGTCCACCGCCCAGATGACAGTTTTACCATATTTTACAGTAAGGGCCAACCCTTACCACAAGTGGGGTTTAAAAAAGTAACTAACACGGTTTGGCGTGTAGAACTGAGTGCCCAGGGTATGGTAGTTGTTGATGTAGACCGGTGAGTAAGTAACCCAATGCTTGCCATAGTTACAAATGTCATTCAAAATTGTATGGGCGAGATTATTGTTTTTTTACAACAGGTTGCCTAGACCGTAAACTTCGGGCAGCAGAAAGTCCTGCAGAAAGAGATAACGGCCCTGATGCAGAGGCAGCAGGTGGAGCTGTCTGCTGGAGAAGTCGGCAGTGTAAAAGTGACTCAACTCGCATTGTGATTCCCCCAGCGGAGTGAAATGTTGATCTGGTGTAGGGCAGCAATAGGCCTTAGAGGGCAGGATTACCAAGCCCTGGTCGAGCCCGTGTATTCAGACAGTAGGCCAACTGTCCTAACAGCCAGGGGAGTAGTTGATGTCCGCAAGGGGAGGGTACCTGTATGTATCCTGAAATGTAGGGAGGAGGAGGTCAAACTACCACCGTATTCTACCATTGCTAAGCTGTCAGCAACAACGCCATCACAGCCACGGAACCTTTGAACCCATCAGAAGAGGCGGAGGGCAACGGCTCCGAGGGGGAACTGGAGGACTAGTGGCAGAAGCTGTATGTCGGCACCAGCTCCGCCACTTCACACCAAAAGCATGGAGTGTACCGGGTAGTCCAAGACTACGAGCATGTCTTTAGTAGAGATGAGCCACCACCCCGGTGTTCGAATTCGATTCGATTCGTCGAATGTGACCGGAGTTCCCGCGAGAACGTGACGTCACCACAGGTCCTGGAAGCACAGGACCTTGCCGGAAAGCTTAAAATAGATATTTTTATGTTTGGACCCTTTCTTTAAGTAACTTTTACTTAAAGAAAGGGTCAGAATCATAAAAATACCTATTTTAAGCTTTCCGGCATGGTCCTGTGCTTCCAGGACCTGTGGTGACGTCATGTTCTCGCGGAACTCCGGTCATGTGACCGGAGTTCGCGCGAGAACATGACGTCACCACAGGTCCTAGAAGCCACAGGACCTTGCCGGAGGCTTCGGTGGACCGCGGACAGGTGAGCATAGATTATTTTTTTATTTTTAACACTTTCTTTCTTCTAGGGAATCTTTATTTTGGCTCAAAATGCGGCAGATGCGGTTTTCTGACCGCATCTGCCGCATTTTCAAACCAAAATCGAACATGTTCGAAATTCGCCGAATTGGAACCAAGTTGTTCGAATTCGGCAAATGACTCGAATAGGGCCAAAATTGACTCGAATTTGAGATTGGCGAACTATTCGAGTCGAACAGCGCTCATCTCTAGTCTTTAGCAAGCATCCTTTAGACTTTGGGCAAGCAAAAGGGGTACAACATCACATACTCACAGGTGACCATCCTCCCGTCAAAGAGAGATACAGGCCTATATCACCAGCCCACTACCAATGTGCCAAGGAGGTGTTACGGGAAATGAAGGAGGCTGGGGTGATCAGAGACAGTTGTAGCCCCTGGGAAGCTCCACTAGTCCTGGTAAAGAAGAAATATGGTACAAAGAGAATGTGTGTTGACTACAGGCAGGTTAATCGCATTACACATAAAGATGCTTATCCATTTCGCATAACTGAAGAGTCGTTAGCCTCACTGAGAACTGCTAACTATTTTTCCACCTTAGATCTTACCAGTGGGTATTGGCAGGTTCCTGTAGCAGAGGCTGACAGAGACCGCCTTCACGACACCAATGGGCCTCTGTGAGTTACCTGCATGCCGTTTGGACTCTGCAATGCACCAGTAATGTTCCAGAGGCTGATGGAGTGCTGCCAGGGGCACAGAAACTTTAAACCGTGCTACTCTACCTAAATGACATCATAATCTACTCAAGGACATATGAAGACCACCTGAAGCACCTGGCAGAAGAATTTGAGGCGCTGTCCATGTTTGGCAAGTGAAGACGTCCAAGTGCCACCTACTGAAGCCCAAGGTACAGTACCTAGGACATGTAGTCAGCGCTGAAGGTGTGGCCACAGACCCTGACAAGGTCACCGCAATCAAAGACTGGCCAAGGCCCACCACCCTCAAAAAGGTGCAGCAGTTCCTGGGATTGGTAGGATACTAGTGGTGGTTTATCAAGGCCTTCACAAAGATGGCCGGACCCCTGCAAGACCTCCTGGTAGGCCAGTCCAAGAAGGCAAAGGGCCCGAGTCCCCCCTGAAATGGGACGACAGTTGAAGTGGGCCCTGACAAGGAAAAATAGATCCCGGCCTACCCTGACTATAACCAACCGTTTGTGCTGTATACAGATGCAAGAAATGTGGGATTGGAGAGCTGCGTTATCCCAGGTGCAGAGAGGTAAAGAGAGAGTGATAGCCTATGCCAGCAGGAAGCTCTGTCCCACAGAGAGGAACCCTGACAAGCTAGAGTTCCTAGCCGTGGTCTGGACCGTGACAGACTGCTTCAAGCACTACCTGGCTGCAGCAAAGTTCACCATCTACACAGACAACAATCCACTAACCCATCTGGAGACCGCAAAGCTGGGTGCTCTGGAACAGCGCTGGATGGCTCGGCTTTCAAACTACAACTTCCCCATCAAGTACCGGGCAGGGCACAGGAACGCCAATGCTGATGCACTGTCCAGGATGCCACACTTGCCAGATGCGGGAGGAGACCCGGAGGAGCTGGAAGAGAGAGAGCTACCAGATTTCCACTGCAATAGTGCGGCCCAGTGTTCCCATGAGTTGAGAAGCAAGCGGCCCAGGATGCAGGAAGCCACATTTAATCCATTACCCTAGAATAGTTAGGCGGAGAGGCAAGACAGAAGCAAGAAATTCAGCCCCCTGCTATTAGTGAATCTGTCGGTCTCATGGTGACGACGACCTGCCATACCTGTGCCACTTAGGTCCACACATAGACCTAACGAACTACTGACTTGTAGGGCCTCTTTGGAATGGGTGTGTCAAAAATTAACCATATGTGCTCCACACCCCGACCATTATAGTATCACTCCCTACAAAAGCTAGTCAGAACTTAGGAGCATTTATAACAGAATACCTGAGGAAGACATTTTATTTATCGAAACGCGTTGTATGTACATGGTTTTGGAGAAACAATAAAGATCTATACAGGATAATACTATAGCTTATATACACAAGTTATTCGGGAGCGCCAATAGCCTGGGGGAAAATTCTTTCCAGATATTTTCCTATGATAACTCTGATCAAGTTAAACAATAGCCACCAGGGATCTGCAGCGCACCGCTCAGAAGGGAAGATCATCACTGGATATCATGTGGTTCTAAGGGACCAATAAGCTAGTGATCAATGGTGGATGAAAGGATCAAAGGTGAGTGCAACTAACGCCTACCTATGATCTGACCATACACCTACATTTAGATAGGTGCGCTTTCTGCTTTTTTTCCTCTCTCCTGCTGGACTTATCTCATGTTTGTTCATTGTTTGCTCATTGTTTATTGCTAGACTATGCAGTGTCTTCTTTGTTCTGAGGATGTACATTGCTAATGTAATTATCTCACCCCCTCTGACTACATACCTCAGAAGAAAATTATGCAGATATCGGGTTGCAATGCCAACCAATAAAATCCCAGCCTTATTCCACCAATCGTTCGAGGAGACCACAATGCCCTGAGATGAGTGCTCAGGATATATAAACAGGGTCTTGATTCAGTCACCAGGGAGAGATGAGGCATAACCCAGCCTAGGCACTCTGGTGATGGCTAGCGGATCAGAACCTGGATTTTATTATTTTATGGTCTTCAACCTAGGATCTTAGGATTTGGCTTAAATATCAGAGACTATGTATGGAAGATATCCGGGTTGGGACAATCCGGTCACCTGGCTACAGACTTTGCTATCCTCGGTCAGTTTCCTAAACTTGTCGCTATTCCTTTCTCAGTGGGTGCCCGCCAAGAGCAGAGTGCTGCTGGATTGCAGTAAGTGGCCCTGCAAAGTGTGCTCTGGCATGTAGATGATCAGAACATGTGGCGCCCCGCAACGAGTGCGTCACAGGAGGGTATTGCAGCCAAGGCAGCAGCAGCAATATTCTCTGACTAAGCAATGACACAGTTAAAACTCAGAGATCCATACCCTACATGCACATCAGCATAGAGGGCCAATAAGGTCCTGGTGGGCGGAGTGTAGAGGTAGTGTGTAGAGGAGAACTGAATTGGCAACGTAGGAGAAGGGAGCAAAAAGAACAAGCTCTGCAACCTAGGAGAGGGGGCCTGCACAGTCCCGTGCAGCCCCCTGGCCATCCTCCCCGGTTGGGCGCCATTACTCCGGTGCCTCAACAACCGGACTCTGGGCTAATGCATATGGGTCAAAACATCCCCGTGCCCATCTACAATCGGATTACTGGTTCCGAAGCTGGGAGTCGTTTATCACTGCCATGCAAACCAGGAGTGGAGGGACTGCTTTACAGGAGCACCTAACCACCGCCGCACACACAGAGTTGTCTAACCAGCGGAGAACCCACCAAAGGACCCAAGGCTCCCCACAAATCCGGCCAGAATTCCCCGGTAGGGCAATTAAAGCAACCTCCTTGTACCCGATCTGGCACCTCAAGGCAACCACGGCAACACAACTAGCTTAGAATGGAGGAACACCGCGGAGCTCTGAGAAACACTGGTCATTGCTGAGTCCACCCGGTCCGCTACCTGTTAACTGTGTACCATGTACTGCCTGCTGGTTACAGTAAAGTACCCGTTACAGAGACTAACAGTGTCCGTGCCTTCTTATGAACTGTCTATCTCCGCATACTGAAAGTTAACTGCAGCTGCCTCACAACATCTTGCGCAGCTCCTGGCTCTGGGGATCACCGCTCAGCCTATGGGGAGCGTACCATCTAGCTGCATTCCATCCCCCGGAGACCCAAGCAGCACCGGTGGTCTTCACCGGACCACTCACAGGTGGCGTCACGAAACTATTAACCCCTTAACTGTTCAGCCATCCCCTCTTTTGAATCTGGACCACCTGGCCCCACTACCGGCAGGCGCGGTTCCTGTGACAAGGAGGAAGACGAAACGCCTGTTCCTTGAAGTCCCGGATACGGTGAGTCAGAAAATGGAGTCACGAACAGGATACGAGCAGGCCCGTTCCTTAACGGGTATAATGTGCCTAAAAAGACTTTATTTCAACTAAAAAGGACTTTGTTCGTCCCAAAAATAACTTTTCCCGCCTTTTCACCTTTGGGCCAAGATGGCGTCCAAGATGGTGACCCCGCCATGAGAACCACCACGTGCAGGCCCAGGAGTGAGCCTCTTCGTGGGAGGGCCAAGGCAAAGGCGCCAAAATCATTGACCGCCCTGATTGCTGGAAACAACCATGGGGGCGGACCAAAGACTTTTTCCCACAGTGGACTACAAAAACCACCAAAGGAAGTAGGAGTGTCAGAGTCTTCTTGACCAGCTCTTCACCAGAACGGTCACCGGTTTGGACGGGTGTGGTTCCTCTAGAAGATGGCCGGTAATGAGACTCCACGATCTGATGCAGGAGGTGGAGGCAGAGGCCAGAGCAGCCATCGGCCATCCGGGTCCGGGGTCCGTCTTCACAATCGACGGCAGCCCCGACTTTTGGCAGGAGGCATTGCAAGACCTCAGGGTGAGGCTTATAGAGACAGTCGAATGGACGATCCGCAGCTGGAGCACGGGCCTAGGAAGCCGACTTCATCGGGCTATCCAGCAGAGCCAAGCAAGCGCATTTACTCCAGATCCGGACGGCAGCTCCTGTTTCGCCACTTCTCCAGCGCCTACCACCTGTCCAGCTTCATCGCCAGAGCCAATAGACTGTGTCATCCCAATCGGAACTTCTATCCACCCTGTTCCAGTGCCTAAGACCACCGCCGACTCCGTTCTAGAGCCGCAGTCTAAAAACTGCTCCAATGAAGAAGCTGAAACCCACCTGTTTCCCCCTGAGGAACCCATCAACGGTCTCACCATTCCCTTAGAGACAGTTACCTGTTTCTCCCCTGAACCGGAGGCCTCCTCTGCAGATACAGAGGCCTACCTGGTCACCGGGATGGAAACACCGTTGCCTGAAGTCACCGATGAAGAGGCAGGCAGCCTGGAAGCCCTGCAGGACGACCCTGTGGAGGGATCCGCAGCACCAATGCCCCGTTGTCCGGAAGATCCCGTACCAACGTCTCCACCTGATGAGCAGCCCAATGTGATCGTCGAGGGAGAGGAGGATGATGACAACGACGAGACCCACAGCCTTGCTGAGGACCTCTACACCGGTTTTGCCTGGGGAGATATCGAGGAACCTCCAGCCGAGCAACCAGCTCTGTTACACTGGTCGGGTGCAGCCGCAACGCCTTCCCCTGTGCCGTTTAACCGGGTGCTCATCCAGACTTCCCACCAAGCTCAAGCTTCCCAGCAGCCCACACATCGCAGTGGCTACATCCACACCCCGTGCCGTACAGATAAAGATATACGTTGGCTCCGCAGGGAGGAGTGGCGAGCTCGTGAACGCGCCAACATGGAGGCCCGTGCTGCGGCTCGTCGCCAACCCCTGTTACCTGATGAACTTCGCAAGGAAGGTAGAGTGACCACGTTCAATCTATCTACCGGGTGGGGTTTTGCCAGGGAGGAGGGTGTATGTGGAGAGGTATTTGTGGGGCGCTGCGATGTGGAGTCACATTTGCCTAGAGGACATACCAATCGTGACTTGTATAGGGGAGATATAATCACCTACGAGCGACACGCTTGCTGTGATGGGTGGTTCGCTATACGAGTGCGCAACAGTTCCCTGCATAAGTGACTCACTTGCTTGAACTTTATCACCAACTTCATTCCCTGTTTTACCGCTCACAGCGACCTGGCGGCTGAAGCCCTGGACTCATGTTAAGGACAGCCGACTGCCCGCTGGGTCCGCGGAAAGGTTAACCTGTTATATACCAGTTTACATGTGAATACCTGTTATTAATAAAAGTGTTCTTTTATTGCCTGTTATAAAAATACAAAAATCTCTCTGTAATGTTTGGGTAGCGCGACACTTGGGGACAAGCGTATTTCACCAAGGGGGAGTGTGGCGCCTCGCAACGAGTGCGTCACAGGAGGGTATTGCAGCCAAGACAGCAGCAGCAATATTCTCTGACTAAGCAATGACACAGTTAAAACTCAGAGATCCATACCCTACATGCACATCAGCATAGAGGTCCATTAAGGTTCTGGTGGGCGGAGTGTAGAGGTAGTGTGTAGAGGAGAACTGAATTGGCAACGTAGGAGAAGGGAGCAAAAAGAACAAGCTCTGCAACCTAGGATAGGGGGCCTGCACAGTCCCATGCAACCCCCTGGCCATCACCCCCGGTTGGGCGCCATTACTCCGGTGCCTCAACAACCGGACTCTGGGCTAATGCATATGGGTCAAAACATCCCCGTGCCCATCTACAATCGGATTTCTGGTTCCAAAGCTGGGAGTCGTTTATCACTGCCATGCAAACCAGGAGTGGAGGGACTGCTTTACAGGAGCACCCCACCACCGCCGCACACACAGAGTTGTCTAGCCAGCGGAGTACCCACCAAAGGACCCAAGGCTTCCCACAAATCCGGCCAGAATTCCCCAGTAGGGCAATTGAAGCAGCCTCCTTGTACCCGATCTGGCACCTCAAGGCAACCACGGCAACACAACTAGCTTAGAATGGAGGAACACCGCGGAGCTCTGAGAAACACTGGTCATTGCTGAGTCCACCCGGTCCGTTTCCCGTTAACTGTATGCCATGTATCACCTGCTGGTTACAGTGAAGCGACCGGTGGTAAGGCCGCGGGTGTGTGTGTATGATCTTTCTCAACAGAATCCCCATACTCAGATTTAACCGGTAGTAACATGTCTTTACTGTAAAACATGTTTATATCACAGTCAACCGAACTATATGTGCACTTGTATATATATTAGAGTCTCTGGATCTTCACTTCTTCCGGGTACGCAGCAAGAAAAAAACACAACAATGAAGGTATCTTTCCCTAACTTTCCCTAAAATCACGTACCAGTTTATCACAGAAGAAGATGTCGCTCCCACGTAGCAGGCCTGGGGAACTCCTCAGTCTTCTTCTTTGGTCTCCTTCCGCAGGTAACAGAACTTTTCTTTTAATGTCTCTCCCAGTCTCAGGGCACACCGAGCAGGAGGGAGATCACAACAGCCAAATGGCTCCCTTATGTCGGTCACGGCCCCTGCACATGCACTCTGGGTGCTCGGCGGGCAAGGTTTTGCAGAGCGGCCAGATACACAGCACCAATGTCCAGTGGCCCAGGATCAGTCACAGGGGCTTCTGCGGGGTGATTTTTCCGGCAAGGTGTAGCAAAATAGTCCACTTTAAACAGACATCCACAGGCAGATCTTCTCTGTCTCAGCTCTGGACCTAGACTTCCTTCCCGCCCTTTCTGCTCCTGAGCACAAGGCTGCTGTGGGAGGGGATCAGTAATCAATGTTTTTTTCTCTGCAGTCAATTCAGCACTTGTCCACAAGGGGGCAGCAGCGGACTGTGCACAGTTCATTTCCATATCCATTTCTATGATACAGTCTGAATTGCACACCTCACTACAACAGTAAAGTACCCGATACAGAGACTAACAATGTCCGTGCCTTCTTATGAACTGTCTATCTCCGCATACTGAAAGTTAACTGCAGCTGCCTCACAATACCTTGCGCAGCTCCTGGCTCCAGGGATCACCGCTCAGCCTGTGGGGAGCGTTCCATCTAGCTGCATTCCATCCCCTGGAGACCCAAGCAGCGCCGGTGGTCTTCACTGGAACACTCACAGGTGGCGTCACGAAACAATTAACCCCTTAACTGTTCAGCCATCCCCTCTTTTGAATCTGGACCACCGGGCCCCACTTCCGGCAGGCGCGGTTCCCGTGACAAGGAGGAAGACGAAACGCCTGTTCCTCGGAGTCCCGGCTACGGTGAGTCAAATAGTCATGCTGATAATGGCACCATCAGCTCTAAACATCTTGATAGCCATTTCAACACTATAGAAAAACCGAAAAAAAATTCCATGATAATTCCATTATTCATATCTACCACAACTCAAGACAGTTTGATTTATGCATAGAATTCGAGTTTTTTATAGTGTTTTTTAAGAGAAACGCGTAATGCTATGTCAAAACAATTGCTATAGACACTCTTAAGTGACATGTAGGTGAAAAAGAGGTATTTTTATTTTTATGACAATTTAGCAAAATAAAACAATGTTATATTACCCCAATACAGGAACTCACACAAGGTACAGAAATGTAATTACAATTAACCATGATTTAACCTGGAAACAATGGGGTTAAGTGACTAGGAAAAAGTGGTGACGAAACTCAGGCAAGTGGTGCAGCTGAGATGGTATATTGCAAAACAGCAGTAACAGAAAGTGCTAAGTGCCTCTGGGAAATACTTGTTAGCAGCCAACAAAAATCTTTTGCACTGCTGATTACCAAATCAGTCAAACACCCACAGCGTGAGTCATCAACACTTACCCATGTCACGAGAAGTCATCCGTATACGTTTCGTGCCTAAAAACCACTCTAAAAAACTCGAGTTCTGTGCATAAACTATATCAAAACTGTGCAGAAGTGTGCAGAGGTCCTTGATCGGTGACCATTCAAGCAGCCATTATTCGGCCCACCTCAAGATCGCGTTTGCCTAGGCTATATGGCATGAACTACTGCACCAGGGCTTGTTGCTACTGCCTCAGTCACTGAAAGATGTGCAGAGTGGAATTCCATCGTGTTGGCACATTACATATCAGGTGGTTAACCGGCATGCCGAAAGACTTCTACAGTGATGCAAGTCGTTGAGCAGCAGGGTGCAAACGGCGGAAGTGAGTACACAGTGACCGTGCCCACTGCAGCAGCGTATCTAGGCCAGAATAGTGGCCTACAAATTGCTGGATAACCAGGTTCAGGATGTCAGCCATACCGGTGGCGGTTTCTCAGGGATCACGGTAGTCGTGACCCGTTCCCGTGGCCTGGGATCAGTCCAAAAAGGAGTATATTTACAGGGGATGTGTCGTAATGCCACCCGGGGTATGTGGTTAGTAGAACCACCGCTGCCGTATTCCTACTGGGGACGGTGACTTGGGGCAGCGTAGATGGTAAGCCCTCCTCGGGTAGGGCTGGAGGGTTCCCAGGGCAGGAGGGATGGTTTGGTTGGGGCACAGTTACTTACTTTGCTGCAACTTTCCAGTCAGTGTGCAGGGCTGACATGCTGTGGCTCCTCAGGTGGGACGTTTCGGCGATGCTGCAAATATAGAGCTCCATTACAGGGCACAGGGTGATAGACATAATTAACACACACAGACCCCTGATAGCCGTTTCTCAATCCGTTTACTGGAGTTTAAGCAGATGTTATAAGCTGACCACGAAGTCTAGAGAGCAGTTCAGGGTATTTCTCACCCGGCCGGGTCGTATTGGCTTCCTCACTGTGTTTGCGTAGTGGCCCTGCAGTTGCTTCAGCTAGGCTGCTGGCCCTGTCTCTGTCTGCATTGGCCAGTCTGACAGACAACTCGAGTCCTTCACTTTTTCACCCCACCCGGGAAGTCAGTGTTTTTAGATTCTATATGTTGCTGTGTCCCTGGCACTGGGTTGGTGGAGAATTTGGAGTTCCCCACTTTCCGGTGTTGACTGCTGGTGTGTCTGAACCTGCACAGTCTCGGACTCCGGTGTCTGTTCTTGTGGTGTTCCTCTGAGGGAGGGAAGTGTCGAGCCCACTGGGACGGGGTACTCGGTACCGGACCGGGTTTGCTACTGCGGATGTCACGGAGGTCCTGGTCCGGACCGTGTCCCGGGCCCTGGCAAGTAAAAGGGGAATATTTACAGGGGATTATAGTTTGTTGTGACGCCACCCACGGCTTATGGTCAGTAATGGGACCACCGCTGCTGCAGAACCTCCGGGAATTATGTTAAAGCAGCTGTAGATGGAATAGTTCTCTGCGGGTGGAACTTAATTCCCCGGGGCAGTGATGATTTAGATGTATGGTGTAGGCTTGTAGTAGGTGTAATTCACTTACTCTCCCGCTGCTGCAGCCTTCCTTCATTCAGTGTCCAGAGCTGACAGGCTGTGGCTCTCCAGGTGGGATCTCTCTGCAGTCCTGCTGGAGGGACTCATGCACAGGCAATCGAGAATCATGCAAGGGAGTCAGAAGCAGGGTTCACCATGTTTACTTTGCAGTTATTTTGGTACAGCAGTTCAAGTACAGTTCTTACACAGGTTACAACTTTCCCCTCCGGGTTTCTCTTTACTCCCTGCAGCCAGGTTGTTCCTCTCTGTGACCCCTGTGAGGCACCGCCGGCATGATCCGCATGGCCGGGGTACATCACATGTAGGATCAGAGGATGATCCTGTGCACACTGGCCGGTTTTCCTGTGATGATAATACTGTGTGAACCAACCAGAACACAATGAGGTTTCATGAGCCTAATGAGCGGCAGTGAGAGTGGGATGAGATCGAGGAGTCCATGAGGAATAGGATGTAATGAGTGAGTGCTGACAACCCGGAACACAGGGAGTTAACCTGAGCTGTGTGACAGGCTGATTACAAGCAGCTGAGGGGGTGTGTCCATGTGGGAGTGGCTGGCACGATAAGAGCCGGCCACCTGAGTGATTGTGAGATAGATTCTGGAAGGTGAGATAGTTTCTGGAAGCTGAGATTGATTCAGATGGAAGCTGAGACCAGCCAAGTGCAGAGCAGTCTAGAGGCTCTGAGTACATGATGGGAGCATGCTAGCTCCATGCCGGTGCCGAGGTCCGTGGTCGTGTCCGCACCTGGAGGGGGAAGCCGTGGCTGAACCTGGTGGATACTGGTCCGGGCGTGGGGTGAAACACGCCCGGGAAAGGAGCCTGTGGGGATGCCTGGTGGAACCTGTGACACAGGTAGCGAGACCCGGATCCGTGCCCGGTAAGAAGGCAGTTCCCGAGCGATAGTGTGAACTGTGCACCTAGTGTGTAAATCATGTTAGGCGAGTATAGACCGCCCTTGGGACCGACTCAGTGGAGTCCGTTAAAGGTCCTGATGAACCGGAATGTATGTAGCCCTTGTAGGCAATTGTATGTAGTGTGCCAGGCGGGCATAGACCGCCTTTAGGTCCGAGTCAGAGTGCTCAGTTAAAGGACCTGATGAAACAATGTGTTTAACTATGTGTATGAGGGCTTAGGTAATGGCCCTGAATGAGAGATGATGACCTATGTAAGACCCATGTATAATCATGTGGAGAGACAGTGACCCAGCTAGTATGGATGATGTTGGAGGCGTTCCGTCCTTGGGACGAGAGGGAGGCTTGCCCTGCTGCATGCAGAGGGTACCTGAGCCCTCAACCACGACCTCTAATGGTGTGGGTGTGCCTGTGGTGCCAGAGGCAGGGGTAATAGGGCTCCTAGTAGGTATCGGATGTGGTTCCCTGTGTACTATGGTTTGCCAGTCCCTGTAATGGGCCATGGAGGGGCCACAGTCCATGGATGTGGGCTGTGAGCAGGTGTGTGATCCATGGACGTTTGAATGATGGATCACATACGGTGTGTAAGGTCCCGGTCAGGCAGGATTCCTGACTACGGGTGAATGTATATCATCATGCTGGGGTGACTAAAGCCAGGCGGCAGGTACCGCCATTGGGACCCACAGGGCCCGTTGAGGCATATGTAACGAAGGTCAGAAGCAGGGGTTAGAAGGGCTCCCGTACTGGGTAACGCATGGTTAGGCCGGAGGCCGCAGCCCCACGGGTTACTAGGGTTTGCCAATCCCTGTTATGAACCCGGAAGGGTCATCATCGTACTGTAACTTATGTATAGTGTAAGTAGGCCGGAGGCCGTAGCCACCATGGGAGCTGTTAGTAGAGCTCCAATGGGGACAGAGATGGTTACAGGTCCCGGGTTACTATAAAACGTTATGTGCAATATAAGTGTTATGTGATGTTAAATGTAAATGTATGATGTATTTATGTAAAGTGTTGTTAATCAATGTGATATGTGTCAAACATGCTACCCGGGTTATGTGATTAATATGTGAAAATAAACGGGTAGACATTGGTTAACCTTATAAACACGTGTTGTTGTCGTTTTGCAAGCGGGTTCCCCGGTTGCTACCTCACACCCCTCACTCTTTCTCTGTCCTTTCCAGGCTTTACGCACTCTTTTTCTCTCACTGTGTGTGTCACCGGACAGTTTAGCGGTAGCTCGGACCCTGTAGGTCCTCGTGGTTGCCACTTAGCTGCCTGTCCTTGGGGTAGGAACTCTAACTTGGAGTTAGAACTCCCCGTCGGTAAATCTGGGGAAACCGGGTAAATCGTCGGTCCCCTTCAGAGCCGACACTCTGCCTCTAGCCTAGCCTCCAATATTCGTTCTCTGCGAGGCTCTATCAGGCTCCTTCTAACTGTGACTCAGGTTCCATAGGAAGGCTACTCCGCCTGCAGTCGGTCGTCTTGGCTGTGTTCCTAAGACCCAGTACCACTGGTCCTCTCTTTCCTCACACTCCTGGGGTGCTGGCTCTGGATGGGCTTTCTCTCCGTGGCTGCACTGGCACTTCGGATTCTGTGCTCCATTCACCCCACTCCTCCAGGACGTGTGCTTCTGTTCTGTACTGCTCAGCCTACCTCGGCCTACTGACTCCTTCCTCCTCCCCTTCTCTATTTCTACCATCTGTCACCTGACCTGCTTGCTGTCCCACCCACTGTTCTCTAAACCCACCACCCCTTGCCCACCTAGAGTCCCGGGCTCCGGGTTGGGTGCTGCCCTCTAGTGGTGTGTGGGATGTCTGTGAGGGTGCTGTGTAAACTGTCTTCCCTTCCTACCTGGCTGCAGTTCCCTATATGGCCTCCTGGTTGCAGGGGCGCCACAGAAGCACGGGCGATGCAGCCTCCCGCTAGGCTTCTGTCTCTCTCCTCTTTCCTCAGACCCTAGCCCTAGGCCTGGTATTCAGCAGTGGACCTTGGGATGAGCCTGGCACAGCTCGTTTACACCCAGGTCTGGTCCTCAGTTTGCACAGAACCTGTCCTCTTCAGAGCCCTCCCAGGAGCTGAACTCAACTGTGTTCTTCGCAGTCCTCCTAGGAACTGCACTGCTCTTGTTGCTCCTCAAATCAGAATATATAGGAGAGCTCACCCTAAAGCCGGGCTTGGTCTCCCCCTTCTGTCTGGGAGCTGTTGGTGTTGTTTGTGTGTTGCCTGAGTGGAATACCCCTTACTGCTCTCTGGTGAAACCTGACAATGGTGACACTGTGGCACTGTGACTCTGGGGTGCCACATACACACTTGGCTTCGCTTTGTACACCTCGTACACACTCGGCTCCGCTCCATACACCTCGTACACACTCGGCTCCGCTCCGTACACCTCGTACACACTCGGCTCCGCTCCGTACACCTCGTACACACTCGGCTCCGCTCCGTACACCTCGTACACACACACACTCGGCTCCGCTCCGTACACCTCGTACACACTCGGCTCCGCTCCGTACACCTCGTACACACTCGGCTCCGCTCCGTACACCTCGTACACACTCGGCTCCGCTCCGTACACCTCGTACACACTCGGCTCTGCTCCGTACACCTCGTACACATTCGGCTCTGCTCCGTACACCTCGTACACACTCGGCTCCACTCCGTACACCTCGTACACACTCGGCTCCGCTCCGTACACCTCGTACACACTCAGCTTCTCTCCGTACACTTCGTACACACTCGGCTCCGCTCCGTACACCTCGTACACACTCGGCTCCGCTCCGTACACACTCGGCTCCGCTCCGTACACCTCGTACACACTCGGCTCCGCTCCGTACACCTCGTACACACTCGGCTCCGCTCCGTACACCTCGTACACACTCGGCTCCGCTCCGTACACCTCGTGCACACTCGGCTTCGCTCCGTACACCTCGTACACACTCGGCTCCGCTCCGTACACCTCGTACACACTCGGCTCCGCTCCGTACACCTCGTACACACTCGGCTCCGCTCCGTACACCTCGTACACACTTGGCTGATCATGTGACCCCTGACTCCTCCCCCATGTGACATCATCACAGGTCCTGTACACACAGCGGCCATATATCTGCTGTGCGGCATTAGTCAGTACTGAGCTCAGTATCTGCAGAGCTGAACCTGCGGGAGAAACCGGAGCTCATCTTCCCCCATTCAGGTCTCTACAATATCGGATCCTCTCACATCTTCTATAGAAGAGAATTCTCCTGATTGACCATCAAGGATGGATCTGGACAGGGACAAGATGGCGGAGAGGATCTTACCCCTCACCCTAGAGATCCTCTTCCTTGTTACTGGAGAGGTGAGAGATGTCACATCACATCATTCTTATCTATGGACAGAAGAACAGAGGACAGGAGAGGTGAGGACTCTGGAAATGTCTGGAGACTGGAGATTTATTAATGTGTCTCCTCTCCATAACCAGGATTACACAGTGGTGAAGAAGAGCTGGAGTGATCTGTGCTGTCAGGAGCCTGTACAGTGTGAGGGAAGAGCCCTGAGCCCAATCACGGGGCCTCCACCTCACCCCCTGATACATGAGGACATCAATGAGCAGAAGATCCGAGAACTCACCTACAAGATGATGGAGCTGCTGACTGGAGAGGTGACACTGCTGGGAATGCTGCTGCTGCTGCTGGGACATTATACAGTAACGCTATGAAGGGATGGGGGAATGATGACCGCGCTATCATTGTATGTGTCAGGTTCCTATAAGATGTCAGGACGTCGCCGTCTATTTCTCCATGGAGGAGTGGGAGTATTTAGAAGGACACAGAGATCTGTACAAGGACATGGTCATGATGGAGGATCCCCTCACATCAGCAGGTAATAGACAGGACTAAATCCACACGGCCTATAATGATCTGTATGTAAAGAATGAATTCAGTCCTGTATGTGTCTCCTCCAGGTCTATCCAGTAAGAGGACAACACCAGAGAGATGTCCCCGTCCTCTTCTCCCACAGGACTGTAAAGAAGAAGATCCCGATGTTCCTCCGGATCATCAGGTAGATGGAGAGAAGGTGTGATGAGATCTCCCTATGATGTGTAGACGGCTGTGAAGATCTTGTCTCAGTCTTGTTTTCTCCTCCACTATTAGATGTGTTATACTTGTGTAATGAGAACGGTGGAGATGGCAGATTACAGCTGATCATAGATGGGACTTCTCCATCTGTCTGTGACTTTATAATCTTTGTTTCAGGGTGAAGATCTGCCCCATATTAATCCTCCAGAGACCTATGTGAGGGGTGATGAGCGGAGGACAGAGGAGATCCCTACAGATCACCGCCCAGGTGAGTAGTGACCACTGAATGCAGAGAAGTCACAGATTCTTCTCAGTCACCGGCTGTGGCTGCTTTATCGGTGGTGGAGTCCAGACATATCACAATCATGTGATCACCTGACAGCTCAAAAGATGGCCGCCACAAACAGACCTGGCGCTATCTACTCCACCCTCCAGGAATCTGCTGTGAGGGTTAGTAGGGTGCGGTGATTTCTAATTGTCTGAAGCAGAGAGCTGATTACTCCAGCTGGACTGCACACACCCATACTGCCAGACTGGACCGTACTACTGGTCCCAGCCTCCCTATTGTTAGTGACTGGACATAGACTGTGCCGCCCACAGCTTCTGGTCCTGATGTCTCCTCCATCACCAGAGCCGCCCGCAGAATGAATAAGGTGGTGACTGATGACAGAAGTGAATGTCACCGGAGCAGATCTCACAGGAGAGGACACCATTTACTGAAGCCTTAACATAGTTTTAGTTTTTAAGGAAGACTTTAAGTCCATCTAGTTCACCCCATAGCCTAACATGTTGATCCAGAGGAAGGCAAAAAAAACCCATGTGGCAACACTAAGCTCCACATTGGGGTGACTTCACACTGGCGTTCACCTCTGCAGAGTTCTATGGAGGGGAACCGCCATGTGAGCGCAGGCACAGCAAGTCCCTATGTTTATCATGGGGACGCACGGTGCTGCGCTTGACCGTGCGCTCCCATTCATTTGCCTGTGTGATTTATACGCATGCGCATGCTTGCGTACAAATCACACACTCTCGTCCGCACCCTGAACGCGACATGTGACAGTAAGCCCCACTGGGCCTGATGTTAATCCTCACTAGGGAAGGCCGGTGGGAGAACTGGTCCCATCCACTACTATAAGGGCCCCTTTACACGCCACCACTGGAAGGCAGAAACTGGCAGGCATTGGGGACAATTGTGCCTGTTGCCATGAAATCACTACGAAATGGCGGCATGTAAATCAGTAAATACCTCCCTGTGCTCCGGAGTTCCTTAGAATACCTGTTACTGAGCCGTGCTCAAAAACAGGAAGGCACAATCCCTATGGTGGTGGCCTGTAATCTGGGCACAGGCAAGGTATTTGCATGGCCTACAAATTCCCTGGGGCGTGCCACAGTGTCATGGATAACACGCCCCATCAGCGATCATTGGTGGGGGCTACTGTGTTACCATTGGCTGTCCCTGCACAGGGCGCCATATTTAATGAGCTTACCATTCACACTACACAATTGCAATAGCGTCATGTATTAGCCGGCCTTCCTGCGCAGGCTGGCCAATCATGATGCAATTGCGTTGTCCAATCAGCGTACGAGCGTCACGTAATACACAACTCTGTCACGCCTATGTACTTGCGGCGCGAAATATGTACGCCCATATTCCTGTGTGGTAGCGACGTGTAAACCAGGGAAGGTATTCAACAGATAGTAAGCCGCAGGATCTGTCGGCACTTCCAGGGAACAAAAATGCCTTCAGTGGAGCACACAATGGCAGCGTGTGTCTGCGGCATCGGCATCCACCATTAAAAACACGCGCGTGCACGTGCGATGTCTATCTGTTGCTACCCCCTGTGGCTGCGTGTAAAAGAACCTTAAGGGGTTCTCCTCAGAGCTCCTTACACCTCAGGAGCTTGTCCAGGAATGAAGTTCAATCTCCAGCAAAGCATGCTGGAACCCTGTGATGCTATAAAGGCAGAGGTGATCACAGAGTGGCCACACCTGGACAAGGCCCAGCTAGCCTGCTGGCAACAGAGACTAACATTAACTCCTCCAGTGCCAAAGGAAAAGGACATGAGTAAAATGAAGTCTCAATTCAGACATGAGACTTAGGTCAAATGCAGTCACAAGTCTCCTAGAAAAGGGAGACCATCGTGAAAGCTGATGGATGTTAGAGACCTTTCGCTCCTCTATCTCCTGTGTGAGAATACCCCACAGAGGCTCAATAGGGTTTAGGTCTGTAGAGGCTTGGCCAGTGCAGCACGTTTACCCTCAGTTTCTATATCAAGGCAGTAATCATCTTAGGGGTGTGTTTGGGGTCGTTATCATGTGTGAATACTGCTCTGCAGCCCCATTTCTGAGGGTAGGGGATCGTGCTCTTCTTCAGTATGTCACAGTACATGTTGGCATTCATGGTTTCCTCAGTGAACTGTAGCTTCCCACAGCCGGCAGCACTGATCATGGATCATGGAGCTCCCACCACCATGCTGGACTGTAGGCAGACACACTTGTCTTTGTATTCCCCACCTAATTGCCGCCATACATGATTGACAGAATCTGAGCCCAGTAATTTTATCTTGGTCTCACCAGACCACAGGACGGTTCCAGTAATCCATGTCATCAGTCTATTGTCTTCAGTGAACTGTTTGCAGGCTTTCTTGTGCATCATCTTTAGAAGAGGCTTCCTTCTTTGATGACCGCCATGCAGACTGATGTGATGCAGTGTGAGGATTATGGTGTTTGCACTGTCAGGCGGACCCCCCACCCCTGTAACCTCTGCACAATGCTGGCAGCACTCATACGGCTACTTTGACAAGACGACCTCTGGATATGACGCTGACCCGTGCACTCAGCTGCTGCGGTTGACAATGGAAAGGCTTTTTTTAGTCTTCACCATCTTTATGTAGAGCAACAGTTCTTTATTCAGATCCTTAGAGAATTGTTTGGCCTGAGGATGAGGCGCCATGTGAAGTTCCTGTGACCAGTATGAGAGAATGTGTGAGCGAATGTATCACACCTGCTCCCCATTTACTCATGCGACCTTGTCATAACAGGGAGGAAAAATGGCTAACTGGACACAATTTGGTCATTTTCACGTAGGGGTGTACTCACTTTTGTTGCCAGTGATTTACACATTATTGCCTGTGAGTTATTTGCAGGGCGCACCAAATGTTCACTGTTATACAAGCTGTACACTGACTACTTTACATTGTATCAAAGTGTTGTCTTATAGATATTATAAGCTATTTAAAAAATGTGAGGGGTGTACTTACTTTTGTGATATACTACACATAGATGCTACCGTGTTTCCCCAAAAACAAGGCGCCCCCCCGAAAGTAAAACATACTAGGGGGGTTTAGTGTGCCTGCAAATATAAAGCACCCCCCAAAAATAAGGCATACCTTTATTGTTGGAATACCAGCCATTGTCCCGGTACCCGCCGCTGTGTCAGTGTTGCAGATGCACATACATCTGCACCACTCTATTTTTCAAGACCCCCGACACTGTCCTGGCCAATCAGACGCCAGGAGCTGCTCAGTGGCCTATAACAGGCCAGTCAGTGCATGACATCAGCTTCTGGCCTGTGATTGTCCGGGACAGAGGCTGGGGGGTTTTAAAAATAGAGCGGTGCCGGTGTATGTGCATCTGCGGCACCTGAGGCAAGGAGTGGTGGCGTTCTCCTTGAATCAGCGGCAGTGGGGCAGCAACGGGCAGCTAAGAGCGGTGCCGGAATGCAGCAGGGACTGATGAAAAGTGTCCATGTGTGTGTGTCTCTGTGTGTGTCCCTGTGTGTGTCCCTGTGTGTGTGTCCCTGTGTGTGTCCCCATGAGTGTGTGTCCCTGTGTGTTTGTCCCTGTGTGTGTGTGTGTCCCTGTGCGTGTGTCCCTGTGCGTGTGTCCCTGTGTGTGTGTGTTCCTGTGTGTGTCCCTGTCTGTGTCACTTTGTGTGTGTTCAAACAGGAATGGTGTCTCGCGGTCTGCGCTACTGCTTCAAAAAATGCACTGGGAAGACATTGCACCATGTGATGTGTGGAGGAATAAAGGAGGAGATGGAGAAAGTAATGTCTTCCCAGTGCATTTTTTGAAGCAGCAGCACGGACCCTGAGACACCATTCCTGTTTGAACTATCTGTTTTCCCGCGGTAGCGAGGTGGTGGAGGTTCTGCAGCAGCTGTTGCCCAGGCGTTCAAACTGGTTGTGGGTTTTCACATCCTAATCAGGTGAGCAAGCTAAATCTTCAGCTATTGTCTAGTGTGTCGCTAGTGATAAGGCACAATCTGTACCTCTCTGTGTCTCCTTTGTTTTTAATTATAGACTGTGTGTGTGTCCCTGTGTGTGTGTGTGTCCCTGTGTGCGTGTGTCCCTGTGTGCGTGTGCACCTGTGTGTGTGTGTGTGTGTCCCTGTGTGTGTGTCCCTGTTGTGTGTGTCCCTGTGTGTTTTCATGCTGATACCATATTGGGGGCCGTAAGGGGATGATGGGCATAATTTATTGGGGCCGCAAGGAAATATCTTATTAGGGGCTGCAAGGGGATTATAGGGATAATGTATTGGGGGCTTCAAGGGGATGATAAATGTTAATTTATTTTGTTCAACAATAAATATGAATTCTTGTTCATGGACAAATAAGACGCCCCCTGAAAATAAGACATGGTGCATCTTTGGGAGCAAAAATTAATATATGTAGTTTGTGCACTCTACAAGGCTCAGAAGTGACGGGGAGAGTAGACTTAGGTTAGGGCCACACTTGGGAGCATGTATCCGTTTACTGTACCTGTATTTACCATGCGTTACTCATAGACCCCCATGTTAAAATACGCATGTGTTTTTGAAAATGCACCAAAAAACGTTGCAGACCCAATTGAAAACTGATTTCTCAAAAACCCAATCCGGTAAGGGGATTGCACTGTTGCAGTTCGGTTGTTGCATTGGAGTCTATGGGTGCATTACCGGATCCTGCTATAAGATTTGAACATGTCGAAAACTGGATCCAGTAACTGGATCCAGACACAAGTGTGGCCCTGGCCTTATGGAGCTGATGTTTGCTGGATTGGTGTAAGGAAGCCATGTTGCTTTACAGGAGACGTTTTGAGCCACTAATAATGTGGAAACCCTTAATGTGAATGGGGTCTTGTTTTTTGTGTGTTGAGTAGAAGTTTTTATTGTTATTATTTTCATCTATATAGATTTTTTGTGACTTCTTATTCCTCTATTTGGGAGGCAGAATGAAGAAGCAGCTGAACACTCTGCTCTACTGGTCCATGCTATGAGGTCTCCTATTACACTGAACTGTTATTGTCTTTTATCAACATAACTTGACATTTCTATGGACAATTTAAGTAGAAAATTTCAAATATATTAATTTCAGGTATAATGTATTAAAAAATAGCAATTTGTTTTATTCTTGTCAGATGACTGTACCAGGAGATCAGAAGGAGAACTGACATCTTCAATTTATAAATCAGATGAACCTGAAACCACCCAGGATACAATTGATGTGAATGTCATTACCCCAGATATCCCATCATCCCTTCACAGCAAAGATCTGTCATCTGATCCTATGAAACAGGTCCAATCTTCTGATTCATCACAGACTACTAAGAAAAATAAACCTCACAACAGAGGCAGCACAAAACAAACCCTTGAAACAACTTTTGTTGAACATCAAAAAATTCACACAGTAAAAAGCAAATTTTCTTGTTCCAAGTGTGGGAAATATTTTAACCAGAAATCAAATCTTGTTAGTCATGAAATAACTCACACAGGGGAGAAGCTGCATCCATGTTCAGAATGTGGGAATTTTTTTACATATAAATCATATCTTGTTAGACATCAGAGAACTCACACAGGGGAGAAGCCTTTTTCATGTTCAGAATGTGGGAAATTATTTACATATAAATCACATCTTATTATTCACCAGAGAGGTCACACAGGGGAGAAGCCTTTTTCATGTCCAGAATGTGGGAAAAGTTTTACATCTAAATCAGATCTTGTCAGACATCAGAGGGCTCACACAGGGGAGAAGCCTTTCTCATGTTCAGAGTGTGGGAAGTTGTTTACATATAAATCATGTCTTGTTACACACCAGAGAACTCACACAGGGGAGAAGCCTTTTTCATGTTCAGAATGTGGGAAATGTTTTACACATAAAACAAATCTTGCTAAACACAAGAGAAGTCACACAGGGGAGAAGCATTTCTCATGTTCAGAATGTGGGAAATGTTTTCCAGATAAATCAGATCTTGTTAAACATCAGAGAAGTCACACAGGGGAAAAGCCTTTCTCATGTTCAGAGTGTGGCAAATGTTTTGTACATAAATCAGATCTTATTAGTCACCAGAGGAGTCACACAGGAGTGAAGCCTTTTTCATGTTCAGAATGTGGGAAATGTTTTACATATAAATCAGCTTTTGTTAGACATCAGAGAATTCACTCAGGGGAGAAGCCTTTTCCATGTTCAGAATGTGGGAAATGTTTTGTACAGCAATGCCACCTTGCTATACACAAGAGAAGTCACACAGGGGAGAAGCTTTTCTCATGTTCAGAATGTGGGAAATCTTTTGTAGAAAAATCAAAACTTGTAAGACATCAAATAATTCACACAGGTAAGAAGCCTTTTTCATGTTCAGAATGTGGGAAATGTTTTGTAGAAAAATCAAAACTTTTAAGACATCAAATAATTATCACAGGTAAGAAACCTTTTTCATGTTCAGAATGTGGGAAATGTTTTGCAGCTAAATCAGCTTTTGTTATTCACCAGAGAACTCACACTGTGGAGAAGCCTTTTTCATGTTCAGGTTGTGTAAAAAGTTTTGCAGGTAAATCAGATCTTGTAAGGCATCAGAGACTTCACACAGGGGAGAAGCTATTATCATGATTAAAAAAATTATACTATTTTTATTCTGGGTCAATTGATGCCACTTTCATGGTATCGTGTCCTAATTTTGTAATTGTGGAAACTCTCCTTGGGGTCTTTCTCTTGTATGTTTTGTGATTCTGCAGGGCTCTCTGAGCACGACGCCTACACCTCTCACTCATCTCCTTGTTGCTAGTCAATGTTGAAGCTTGAAATGCTGTCCCAGGCCTTGTCCCATACATCCATAATTCACCATGCTAAAAAATTTAAGTCTGGTGAATAGTTGTTCCTTTTCCTGGTGTCTTCCCCTAATTTGACCTGCTTTGGCAGCTTTTGGATCCCCTTTGACAGTGTTTTCTACAGGGCTGTGGGGTTGGAGTTGGTATAAAATGGACCGCCTCTGACTCCTATAATATATAATAAATTGGGTACAGTAGTTCAATGCAGTATGTGCTGAATATTTTATTATTATGAATTATGTTCCATATAAATATCTTTATTATTGTATCATAATAATGATTAGAATCCTGATTTTCACATTGTACTACAATAAATGTATCACTTAAACATGAGCCGTGTATGAAGGAGTTGGAGTCGGAATCGGGGAAATTGAGGAGTCAGAGTTGGAGTCAGTGGTTTGGCCTACTGATTCACAAGCCCTGGTTTTCTAAACTCTTGTGTAGTGAAATATGTATCCAAAGGGAATAGAGACCGAGCAGTTACCGTATATACTCGTGTATAAGCCGACCCGTGTATAAGCCGACCCCCCTACTTTTGCCCCAAAAACTGGGAAAACTTATTGACTCGCGTATAAGCCGAGGGTGGACTCCAGCACAGGTATACAGCCCCCAGCAGTGTGGTATACAGCAGCCTCCCCAGTGGTATATACAGGCCCCAGCAGTGTTACAGCAGCAGCCCCAGTGGTATATACAGCAGCAGCCCCAGTGGTAGTATACAGCAGCCCCAGAGGTATATACAGCAGCCCCAGTGGTAGTATACAGCAGCAGCCCCAGTGGTAGTATACACGCAGCCCCAGTAGTATATACAGCCCCAGTGGTAGTATACATACAGCCCCAGTAGTAGTATACAGCCCCAGTGGTAGTATACAGCAGCCCCAGTGGTATATTCAGCCCCAGTAGTAGTATACAGCCCCAGTGGTAGTATATAGCCCCAGTGGTAGTATACAGACAGCCCCAGTAGTGGTAGTATATAGCCCCAGTGGTAGTATACAGCCCCAGTGGTAGTATACAGCCCCAGTGGTAGTATACAGCCCCAGTGGTAGTATACAGCAGCCCCAGTGGTATATTCAGCCCCAGTGGTAGTATATAGCAGCCCCAGTAGTAGTATACAGCCCCAGTGGTAGTATACAGCCCCAGTGGTAGTATACAGCAGCCCCAGTGGTATATTCAGCCCCAGTAGTAGTATACAGCCCCAGTGGTAGTATATAGCCCCAGTGGTAGTATACAGACAGCCCCAGTAGTGGTAGTATATAGCCCCAGTGGTAGTATACAGCCCCAGTGGTAGTATATAGCCCCAGTGGTAGTATACAGACAGCCCCAGTAGTGGTAGTATACAGCCCCAGTGGTAGTATATAGCCCCAGTGGTAGTATACAGACAGCCCCAGTAGTGGTAGTATATAGCCCCAGTGGTAGTATACAGGGCCCCAGCAGGGCCCCCCTCATAATTTGGCGCCCCCACCTCAGTTTCTGGGCCCCCCCGCATGCAGAGCTGCGCATATACATTACCTGTCTAGCAGCTGTCACCCTCCGGTGGCGGATCGCGGCTCCCGGCTCCGGGCTCCATCTTCCTCGCTGACTTCCTGCTTTGTGACCGGGGCTCAGCGCGATGACGTCATCGCGACGCCGGCCGGTCACCTGACAAGCAGGAAGTCAGCGAGGAAGATGGAGCCCGGAGCCGGGAGCCGCGATCCGCCACCGGAGGGTGACAGCTGCTAGACAGGTAATGTATATGCGCAGCGCTGCATGCGGGGGGGCCCAGAAACTGAGGTGGGGGCGCCAAACTTTGAGGGGGACCGTATGACTCGCGTATAAGCCGAGGGGGGGACTTTTCAGCCCAATTTTTGGGCTGAAAAACTCGGCTTATACGCGAGTATATACGGTAATTGTTAAATACCGTGTCACTACACAAAGGTCACAACCTGTGCTTATCATACAGGATCTGTATTCTTATACAGGACCTCTCCAGGGGGCCGTCCTGCAAGCACAGGAATGGAAACATTTCACACTTTTAGGAGCATCAAACAGACCAACAGATGGCCAGGAATGACCAGGAGATTGTAAAAGATGAAGACAAAGAACATTTGAAAATAATGTATGCATGGCTAAATTAGTGAGGAGTCCAATCATAGACCCATAATTAGAATATGGAGATCCAAGGGTGTGCTAGGTACTCGTCTCATGCCAAACCCTATAAGAAGGCATGAAAGCCATTAGCTCTTCATAGATTGAAGGTCAGCCACGC
Source organism: Allobates femoralis (assembly GCA_033576535.1). Classification (NCBI taxonomy): domain Eukaryota; kingdom Metazoa; phylum Chordata; class Amphibia; order Anura; family Aromobatidae; genus Allobates; species Allobates femoralis. Next base: position 502,613,697 of record JARQOC010000006.1, read on the forward strand.
TGATTGTGATCCATAATTCATCTTCCCTTAGGAAAAGCAGAATACATTGGACTGCAAGGTTTAGATATTTGTGTAAGTTTCTCCCTTTTTATTTTATAACTGTTTTGCATATTTGTATGTCCCTTTTTAATTCCATATTTTATCTTTTTGTTGTAGGCACTGTACCTTTTCTATTAAAACTTAAAAATAAGTTTGAACCTTTATGTATTCTAAAAAAAAACTCCATAACCCTAGAAAGTGTGTGATCCTGTTGATTGCCTGACAGTCTTAGTTCATGGAGACTCATCGCCTACTATATGTTCGGTGAGTGGTGGCAGCATGTGTGAAGCTGGGTGCGTGGTCTGTGTTGGGGTGTGATTTAGGCTCCCTTTTAGCATAGGACAGAGGTTGAGTGCTGGATTGAGTGAGAGGAGATAGATTAACCCTTGCAGGCACAACCCCAAGTCACATGCTGAGAAGCGGATACATGACACCTTGATTTTGCCTCCCATTGATTTCAATGGGGCTCAGAAATTCAGTGAACTGTTCACTTATCTATTCGGTGAACATATGGCTGTTCAGCAAAACCCAAAATTCTAAAAGTTTGCTCATCTCTATACATGACTAAGTCTCAATGAATTACAATGTTTACACCCATCTAGTTGTGAGAATTCAGGTGTAGTCCGGTGTGAAGTGCGGGGATAAGTGGGTGTACTCGTCTGTTGGTCCAGCCGCCTTTAGAAAGACCACATGGATGCGGGCTCAACCCAACTGAACTCCCGCACTGCTTAACCGTGGGCTGAACACTACTCAGGTAACGCAGGGTCAGGGAACCACACAATGATAAGGCTTTATTGGATTCACAATAATCAAAGGCATATAACACATAACCAAGCACAACACAAATTGTAATAGGCAACCTATTCTCACCCTTCTGCTGGCTCACCAGGGATTATAATGAATGTGCCTTTGGAGGTTCCAGGGCCACTTACTCCTATCCAGCATTTGGCAGGTGTGGAACCCTGCTCACGCAGGTAACCACAGACTTCCGTAATGCACAGCTGGATTTCCACAGCAGGTACCTACTACATGCAACATTTTCCACCCCGGCACAGTAGGGGGAGCACTACTTGCAGACCTTAGGTGAGATCCCCTATAAATACTGCTGCTGGGGGAGGAGTTAGTTATAGTGTGCAGATGCTTGGAGAGCTGTGCAGACGTCCTGGTGGTCAGTGCCGCGGTTAGGCCCGAGCCAGTGCCCCGGAGTGGCCCTTCTGACATTCTGCAAGCCTAGGAGTGGGGACAGAAGGCAAAGAGCAGAGCCAAAAGGGAGTGAGGAACTAGTGGAAGTTCGCCCAGAGACATACTGGACATTGGAGATCCGCACCTGTAGGATACCTTCAGGACAACAGAAAACCCCGTCACACCGTGTAGACTTTAGTCACCCGGTCCCCCTGTGAGTCCAGAGAGAGGGAGCCAGACACTGCAGTGAGGCATCACAAGGCAGTGATCAGAGAGGGTAACCCGTGGACCGCACAGGAGGAGAGAACAAGGACCTGAGGAGAGAGGAGGCCAGTCTGGCTGCAAGCAGACAGGGCTTCAAGAACCATAGGGAAGCAGAGGAGGCCTTATACCCACTTGCTGTGGGGACCCACTGTGCACCTGGTCACCTGTCAGTGCCCTGGACGTCTCTCCTGATATAACACCAGTAAAAGTTAAAAAGAGACCTCTACAGTGTGTGTGTGTCATTCCTCTCCGCTCCCGGTGTCCCCTATAGACTGCTCCATCACTCCCCATCCCAACCTACAGCCTCACTCCACGCTGCCCCTTCACACTATGCTGCCCCGGAGGACCCGCTCCACCTGTAGGGAGCTTTGCCAACTCAGCCGCACTACCATCTACCTCTAGCGGACTGTGGCGGCGCTGGTGACCCATCACCAGGTACTACAGGTGGCTTCACATGACAAACTCTTATCCTTTGTAAATACACCCTTTTTGAAATGTCACCCAGGCCACTGGATCAGGCGCTGCCACCTGTGACACCCCTAATACACCCACCGAGCCAGGTATCTGAGTACCCCAGGGCCTGGGGCTCGACATATCTTTCTGGCGTCACAAACAGGATCCCGTGCCTGATATTACCGGGTACTGTGTGCCGTGATTTCAACTGTATTAGTGACTGTTAAAATTATGCCGCCATTACTGCGCCGAAGAGCGGGAAGAAAGGGGGCATGCCGGCCTGTAGAGCGTGAAACTGAAGCCCGCCCCTCGCTCAGCCGAGCATTCCCAAGCGCAGCGGCATAGTCCGGGAACTCGCGAACCGTTTAACTGTTTAAGAACTGGCTGTAATTCACTAGGGGGTCCTCCAACATGTCGGTCTCCTCCAGTGACGACAACAGCCCGTTCGCTGACCCTAGGAATTACCCAGAAGCCACCATGGCTGCTTCCAGTAACACTGCCAGCGCCACCAGCGCACTGGTGACAATCGCCCCAATAATGCTGATCTCACTCCCATACATCCCGGGGGCCAAGTGGTTGCCCCAGTGTGACGGACGCCCTGATACGTTGGATGCTTTCAGGAGAAAAATCACCTGGATCTTAGATATGTATGCGATGACAGCGCGCCGCCGTGGTACTCAGACAGTTAACTGGTGCAGCATGAAAAGAGAGTGCGTCCTAGTCTGCCGCTGAACGGAGATCAGCAGCTATTATATTTAATAAACTGAGAGCTATTTTTGAGGCTGATATACGCATGCGCTTCCATCACTGCTACCAGAGGCCGGGAGATGATATTAGAGCTTATGCCTGGCGTCTGGAGGAAGCGTTGCGAGCCCTTTAACATGTCAGCCCTGCCAGTGTACCCGATGAGAATAAGCGCTTAATTGAACAATTCACTCGGGAACTGCTATCCCCCGAGGACAATAAGACTGTGCGCTGGTGATCATTGAGCAACCCAGAAGCTGACTTTAACACCCTGAAGGACATGGCCATTAAAGGGTTGCGGCCAGTAGAGACCCATAAAGCTGCCATCAAATGGTGGTGCAGTGGCGAGGCGCAGGCTACCCCGAAGTCATTACCCGTGTCTGCAGCCACGCACAATGTACAATCTGCTCAGCCTGACAAGTATGACTCCCTGCGTGCTGAGATGCGCCAAATGAACAAAAATATCAACAAGCTGATGGACGCTCTGCAGCTGCAGCAAAACCAACAGGCAGCGCCAAGACCCCAGCCCTGACCTCAACCGCTGATTCAACTTGCCGACAGTCCGGAGGATGTACCCTGGATGAGGCCACAGCGTACCGGGGAAGAACCACAGACCGCTACAGCTCCACTGGGGAGCCCATCTGCCGCCGCTGCAACCGAACCGGCCACATCCTTTAAACGGGCAGTCCCTGTGGGCTGGAGCCAAACCTCAGGAATAGATCAACAGGGCCCAGCCACCTGGTACAAGACCTTCATCGGACAGAGGCCGTTTCTGTCCATTGTACTGGATGGCATCCCGACACCTGCTCTGCTGGACACCGGGTCACAGGTGACCACCATCCCCTATATCCTTTATTAGAAATATTGGGCTGATGCACAGCTGAAATAGCCTGAAATAGACCTTACCCTAATGCATCTAACGGTGAACCACTCACTGTGATGGGGGTTAGAGAAGTGGCCATAAAGGTGGGGAGGGTGGAACTGCAGAACCAGGGGGTCCTAGTCGTAGCGGAAGCCAGTAATGCCAATGACCCATATGTAATACTAGGCATAAATGTTGTTAGCAATTGCATGGAGGAAGTCTTGACTTTGCTTCAACAGATCACAGACACTGCCAGACCTGGTCAGAGGAAGGTCCTCCAGCGTGAGATCAGAGCCATCCTGCACCATCAACAGGTAACAATTACAGGTGGCGAAATTGGTACTGCACGGGTGACAGACCCGTTGCCTATTGTAATTCAATCCGCACCACCCAAATTTTATCAAATATGATACGACGACCAGCCATGGTGTGTCTGTCTGGTATATATCACACTGGTTGAGGTCTGATGCAATGTAAATATGGAGGTTTTACTGAATCTTGTAGTTCCACAAGATCCTAATGCAAATTCAAGTATGTGAGTGTGTGTGTGTGTGTGTGTGTGTGTGTGTGTGTGTGTGTGTGAGTGTGAGTGTGTGTGAGTGTGAGTGTGTGTGTGTGTGTGTGCGTTGTGTGTGGGTGCGTGAGTGAACACACCTCTCCACCAAGTATATCATGTAACTGGTTCTAGGTCACAGGTCTCTCCGGATGACGGCTCTGCAGGTGGAAGTCTTCTGTCATATGCAGCCAGGTCTTTGGAGTGGAGACACTGGTTGGGGACACAGTCTTCTGGGGAAACACGTGATGAGGAAAACCCCGTGCGGAGCTACATCTCCAGACCTCAGAGCCTGTCAGGAGACAGCGGGACAAAATAATGCCTAGAAAGGTAAAGTCCAGAGAGACATCAGTAATGCCAGAGAGCGGTTTATGAAGCATAATAAACCGACATTGGGCTGTTATGATAATACTCAGTTCCTGTGCATATTGTTTTGTGCTGCCGAGTGTACACTGACCCGCTTAGGGATCACTACGTTACACAAGTTTGGTAATAATGTATTTCTAAATAGACATTTTTCCTAGGTTTATTAACCAGGTAATTTTACCTCTGAATTCTCGAACTGTGGATGTGTAGCGCCCCACTGGTTGGGACGCCACTTAGGGGTACTGCACCAAATAACTGTGTGGTATTCCTGTGAACAGGGAACTGGGATAGTGAATAAAGGACCCTCATAACACCCATTCACACACACCCTAGAGTAGGGGACAGTGGGTGACCCCGCTGCAGGGAAGACCCAGTCTCGTGGGAGGAGTGACAGGGTAGAAAGCTGTGTGAGTGGGAGGGCAGTGAGGACAGTCGTGTTGGCAAGTGAGGATGATGCAGGAAGGTTGTCGTGACAGGAAGGAGACCCTAGGGGTACCAAGTGTTGCGGTGCGCCTGAATCTGGACCCGGTTCGACTACCGTCCAGAGTGATCTGGTCCCGGGCAGAGGACCAACTCTGGACACGGTGTGGGTGTTCAACCCCGAGCCATTAAACCGGAGGCCCTGAGCTTCTTTAGGAAGTTGTGGCCAAAGACCCGGCGCATCCCTTGAAAAGTCATACCGCACTAGAGTCGGGGACCTGAAGGGGAGTCCTCCACCGAAGATCCGTAGGAGCTGGCTCGAGGCTCTGCGCACGGAGAAGGAGAAGAGAGAGCGCTGTAAGGGACTGGCAGGGAACGGCATTCACACCACCGAGGGTCCTGAGTAAATCCCCCAGGTTCTCTAGTGACTACCCAGGCCAGAAAGACCCAAGTGACTGTAACATCTGTGAATTTGCCTGAAGTACTGCAAGTAAACTCGTTCAGAGTTAAAGACTGTGTGACGTACTTTATTTCCCTCATTTGAACAGCCGCACACTTGCTGCATTGAAGAGACAAGTGACTGTGTCTTGTGGTAAGCTGCCTCCCTGTGTAAAAACTATTACCACTGCCCCGGGGATCCCACTCCCTGTAGGTGTAGCCGTGGCCCAGTGCGAATCCCCATCACTGCATCACTGCCCCGGGGACCCCTCGCTCCACCTACAGGGAGCGTTATCATCCGGCTTCCCATCCATCATTCCCGGAGGTCTGCAGCAGCGCCAGTGCCTTCACTGGACACCGTAGGTGGCGTCACAAGACTTATTCTTCTTTTATTTTTATTCCCCAACTTTTTAGCGACCACCACGGTCACGGCCCTGGGCAGGCCACCAGTGACATCCATTTACCGCAACTGCCCGGGTACTGAGTCCCCACGGTCAGCTTTTGGCATCACAAACAGGATTCCGTGCCCGGTGTAACCTTGTACTGTGTGTCGTGTATTGACTGTGTATAATGGACTGTTGAAATTGGGCCACCATTACTGCGCTACAGTGCGGGAAAAAAGGGGGCATTACAGTCGCAAGGGCGCAAAGCCAGGTTCCAATCCCACGCTCTGACGGAAACTGCCGAACCGCAACGACCCGATCCGGAAATACCCGAGTACTCCACTTCCTGCCTGCGGACTCACCGATTGTTTTTCTGTCTCAAAGATTGGCTGCGATTCACTAGGGGGGAGAGAGAATGGATACACCGGAGGCCAACGACGCATCAGTCCCCAACCCAAACCTCCCTATCATGCCGATCCCTTTACCGTATGTACCGGGAGCTAAATGGCTACCTCAGTATGATGGCAGGCCAGACACTTTGGCTGGATTTAACAGGAAAATCTGTAGTGTGCTGGACATGTATGCAATAACTGGCAAGCAGAGAGCTTTTGAAAAACCGCACTGAGACTGACTTGAGGATGAGATTCTATCACTGTTACCAGCAGCAGCAGCAGGACAGTGTCATAGACTATGCCTGGCACCTGCAAGAAGCGCTACGGGCCCTGAAACAGGTCAGCCCAGCTAGTGTACAGGACAAAAATAAGATGTTGGTTGAACAATTTATTCGGGGACTCCGGTCATCAGATGAGAGCAGACAAGTGCGCTGGTGGGCCCTAGATCACCCGGATGCGAACTTCACAACCCTCAAAGACATGGCCATTAAGAGGCTGCAGCCCCCAGAAACCCCAGACTCTGCACTCCAGCGGTGGCAGGGTGGTGCCGCTCCTGTACCAACAACACCTACTGCTTCATCTGCAGCCGAGACAAATGTGCAGACTGTGACCCCCAGCAGGTTTGACAGCCTGTGCTCTGAGGTGCACCAGGAAGAACCTGACAACAGTCATGAAAGCCCTGCAGCTACAGACAGAAACCAAGTCATTGGGAAAGATACAGCTCGCTGACAGCCTGGAGGACATCTCATGGATGAGAGGGAAGAAGACCATGTTGCTCCGTGGGAGGACCACCGATCATCACAGCTCCACAGGAGAACCCATATGCCGTTGCTGCAACAAGACCCGCCACTTCGCAAGGCATTGTCCTTTAAACCAGCAACCCCTGGGGGCATCATACTAGATGGCATCCCTATACCTGCATTGCTGAACACTGGTTCGCAGGTGACCACCATACCTAATATCCTTTACAAAAGATTCTGGTCTAACGCTGAACTCAACCCACCAGAACCAGGCCTCACTATTTATGTTTCTAATGGGTTACCACTTAACTTAGTCAGGGTTAGGCTGGTTTCACACTACGATTTTGCTAAATCCGATGCTGTCCAATAAAAATCGGACAGCATCGGATCCGATTTAGCCCCCATGTTCTCCAATGGGGATCGGATCGGATGTGCACTTAATGGCATCCGATTTGCATCCGATCCGATTCTGTCTGATTTTTTTCAGGAGCCAAAATCGGAGACTGCTCCGATTTTGGTATCCGATTAAAAAATCGGATCGCATCAGATCCGATGTGATGCCATGCGATCCGATTAAAATAATATGGGAGTCTATGGGGCATCAAATGGAAAATCGGATCCGATATCGGATCCGATTTTCTGTATTGAGCATGCTCAATACCCTAGACCACTCCCAAATCCTCCCCCAGCCATTTAAATCGTATCCGATAAAAAATCGGATCGGATGGCATCCGATGGCATCCGATTTTGAGCATCCGATGCTGTCTGATTTTCATCGGACAGCATCGGATTTAAGAAAATCGTAATGTGAAAGTAGCCTAAGGAGGGTAACAATAAACGTGGGGAGGGTGGAGTTGAAAGACCAAGGACTTATTGTGGTAGAAAATAATCCTAATGACAGAGATCCGTATATCATTCTTGGTTCAAATGTCGTTAGCAATTGTTTGGGTGAAGTGTTGTTTTTGCTCCAACAGATTGCGGACACTGCCAAACCCGGGCAGCGGAGAGTTCTTCAGAGAGAAATCAGAGCCCTCCTGCATCAACAACAGGTAAAACTGATCGGTGGTGAAATTGGTAGTGTATACCACCGTCATATAGAGGGAATCACACCTCCAGGGGAGAAGGGAATCAGGAAGGAGGAACAAACAAGCTGGAAGACATATATCATACAGCACAGTAACCGGTGAGAGCAATACTGCAATAATGACTAGTGTTAGTGAGGTGGACCGGTACAGTCTAGTAACACAGTTCCTCTATTTTCCACAGCAAATGAAGAGTTCGTTCAGATTGCAGTGAAACTAGCGATAATTATCAACTGTTCAGAAGCTCTAGTAGAAGGCACCGCACACTGCCAGGACGCCACACAGCAAATTTGAACACAAACTGCTATTACAGATTTTTATACTCAGAATCTAATATACTTTTAAGTACTCATTTTTTAAACAATGTTTTTTGATATTTGTAATAAATAGTTTTAAGAAATTATATATTTAGTTTAGAGTCTTCCCTACCTGAAATAAGTGTGAAGGCAAGCTCTAGGTCTGTAACCATATTCAGATAGTTACCCTGTACCCTAGACATTGGAAGCACAGTACTCGTCCTATTTTTCTTTTTATATTCAGCAACAATATTAACAGGTAATCTATATACATTCAAGCATACTTCAGTTTCTTCCAATTTCTAGGAGATACATTTTCTTATAACGTTACACACACATTTGCAGTAATTGTTACACACCCCACGGTCCTCGGGTCACCCACTGGCCAAGATCTTACTCTCCGGTTTTACTATTTTGCACATAATAAACTTTGGAGTCCACATCGGCCCAACGTTGACCGGTACTAATGGTGCGGGTCTGGCGGTAACATATTGTCCAGCACAGTCCAGTGTGAGTTATCACCACCGGACCACTATATGTCACACATCACAATCACAGGGGGGCGGCAAAGTTCCAAATAAAAGTCTATGGATCTTCCATGGTTCAACACTCAGGGGCACTGTTGATTTTTCAGGGCATTATTCAGGACACAATAGGGACAAGTAAGGAAAAAGGGTCTTTGTACAGTCACAGTCTAGTCTCTGCAAAAGGAGTCTATGCTTGGTGGGAAACACGTATAGCAAACCAGCCTAAAAGTCCTGGATGCCTTTCATATGAAACCTGCTAACCTCGGTACAAGTCACGATCCGGGTGTCCACACCGCAGGTACGATTCAACATCTCTTCTTGCAAAGAAAATGTCTTCCTGTAATCCAGGCTCTCTGATGTAACCCCATACCTCTTCTTGGTAGGAGGAAACAACAGTTCCTTGGTGGTGTAACTCCAATGGAAGCGGGGGCTGTGCTCTTGCTTCATCACGAAGTCGCCGGGTAGCCTGTTCTTTCTGGAACCACTCTTCTCTTCTTCTTTGTTGGGTCCGCTGGTCTCGCTGGTTCAGGGGGGACTGGTACTCTGGTGGTGGTGAGTTGCCGGTTGGGAGTCGCTGCGACGCTCTGGTCTCTGCCGTTCCCACAATCATGGAGATGCCCCGTCGCTGCTGCTGCCTCGCAGACCACCATGCAGCCTTCGGGATGCTCCCTCCTGAGGCTCTTTCAGCGTCCTCTGGCACCTCAAAGTCTGTCTCGTCTCGCACTTCTTCAGCTTCCACGACCACGTCTGGTTCTGCTGGGGACGGCCGCGCTGGCTCTATTCGGAAACAGCTGCGGGTACGGGATGCTGGTTCTACAGGGATTCCGGTTTGGGTCCCTGCGTTCCAGGTTTGGATGGGTGGCGGTACGGGTGGCAAAGAGGCACGGTACTCCACTACCGCTTGCGCTGCCACAGCTGCCTCTCTCACTTCTCCATCCTCTCGCATCGTCAGCAGCTCACAAGCCCGATCAGCACTCCACCGCCGGCACACCAACTCCAAGGCTTCCTCCATGTCTTGGCGGAGCCATCCAAAAGCGTCTCTCCAGTAGACCGCATCCCCTTCTTGTGTTAAAAGGAACGCTGCTGCTGGGTCTCCTTGTGCAGCTCTGGCCTGCTCCTCGACCTCACGCACGATGTCTCTCCAACGGGGTGCCGCCATGCTGCCGGGTACAAAGGATCCTTGCTCGTTCCATCCTTCTCTTCCGGTTTATATCTTTATCGACAGCCACTTCCGGGGCACTTCCTGTGGGCCGCACCCTGATTGATTGATGGCAATCGGGGCGGCCACACGTTTTCGTGCCTCCGTCCTGGCCCTCCTTCTTCTAGGGGCTGAGACACACCCCCGGGCCTGCACATGGTGTCTCTTACATGGCTACGGCGCCATCTTGGGTCCTCCTGCAGTGATGGCGAGAACCCATTTTCGGCACCAAGCAAAGGCGGGAAAAGTTAATCTTCAACACAGTTCATAAGTCCAAGGCGCACAGTACCTGGTAACACCGGGCATGGGTAACACCCGGGGGGTACTCAGGTATCAGGCTCAGAGGGGTTCACGGGGATGTCACTGGTGGCAGTGCCTGAGCCCGTGACCTGGGTGACACTTCAAAGAGGGGTTATATACAAGGAAAAGGTTGTTTCGTGACGCCACCTGTAGTACCTGGTGAGTGATCACCAGTGCCGCCACAGTCCTCCGGAGGGTGATAATATTGCGGCAAGGATGACAAAGCTCCCTACAGGTGGAGCTGGTCCTCTGGGGGCAGCGTTGCTGTAATCAAAAGGTTGAATTTAGATAGCACAAAGACCTTGAGGCAAAGTCACTCTCTCCTGGGTACTTTACTGTAAACAGCAGCAGAATACAATGTCCACAGTTCAGCAAGATGTTAAACAAACAGGTAGCCCTATGGGTGGCTGCAAGTAGATGCCAGGCGGTATGGGGGTACCCGTGGTATGTGTTAGTTGACAAACCCGTGTCCTTTCTTCCCCGCCTGGGATTAGTCCATACTCAATTATTCCTTGAAAGTAATTTTGGGGCTCCCCTCTCTCGCAGTGAAAAAGCAGGTGGACCACTCCGTGTGGCAGAGTGCTGTGGCCGGTGAACAGACCACAGCAGCCGGTTGATGACCTTAGAGCTGGACTCTGGCCGTGTCCTCGGTTCCGGCATTCCCGTGGTGGACTGGGGAAGCTCCCTGGAGTAAGGTCGCTCCACGCTGGGGTACCCCCTTTCTCTCTCGGGCCCAGACTCACGCGTCAGGCTCGCTCTCTCAGGATCCCCTTTCATCTTTCCTTAAGATCAGCCTGGAGCTGTCCTGTTAGACCTCCCAACTTGCTCCACACTCCTCCTCGACTCCTTCTCCTCTCCTAGAGGTGACTATATCCCTCCCAGGAGTAACTTCCCACCACTACTCTAGTGTGGGAGTGCCGGAATGGGTCCCTCCCACCAGCCCAGCATTTACTTGTAGTTGGGGAAAATTACACTGCTTTTATGAGTGTAATACCCCGGTGTGATGCCTGACCTTTGGGGCGCCACACCAGCAAAGTGGGTTAGGAGCTGTATTGGCACAGAAACAGAATGGCAGAGAAAGAGTAATTGCCTACGCCAGCAGGAAACTCCGCCCTACAGAAAGGAATCCTGAGAACTACAACTCCTTCAAGTTGGAATTCTGGGCCTTGGTCTGGGCCATAACAGAATGGTTCAAAGATTACCTGGCGTCTGCTAAGTTCACCGCCTTCACGGATAATAATCCTTTTACCCGTCTGGAAACCGCGAAGTTAGGTGCAATGGAACAATGCTGGATGGCCCGGTTGTTAAATTACCAGTTTACCATCAAGTACCGGGCGGGCCATAAGAATGCCAATGCTGATGCCTTGTCAAGGATGCCTCATTTACCAGATGTGGGAGAAGATGTGGATGAGCTAGAAGAGGTAGAGCTACCCACTTTCCATCACCACAGAGCATCCCAGTGTCAGCAATCCGCTAAAAGATTCCCTGAGAAGACGCTGAATCCTTTACCTCATCATAGTTGGAAGGAAACTCAAGACAGTGACCCGGCTATCAGTTTAGTTAACGAACTGATAACTCAAGTGTGTTCCCATCATAATTCAGATGCTCCACCAGAGGCAAAACACCTGTGGAGTGAGAGAAGAAGGTTATTCATCTACCAAGGAAAGTTATGTAGACGATATATCAATCCCAGAATCCATGAAATGGTCTGGCAAATAGTGGTACCGAAGAAGGATGTCCACATGGTGTTGGAAGCATACCACGATCAAGCAGGACACTTCAGATGGAAAAAGCTCTAAATGTTACTAAGAGATAGATTCTTCTGGGTTGGCATGAGAGGTTCCATAGAGAGATGGTGTAAAAACTGTGAACCATGCATCTTGAGAAGAAAGGACAGAGAAAGCCAAAGAGCACCACTACTGCCAATCTTAACCACTCAACCACTTGAAAAAGTAGCTTTGGATCATGTGAAATTGACAACAAGCAGATCAGGTTACACCTAGCCTTAACAAGGGTAGATCACTACTCCAGATTTCTAGTAGTAGCTCCAATGAAAGACTTAACAGCTGAAACAGCAGCAAAAACCTTTCAAGCCTATTTCTGTAGACCACACGGGTATCCAGAACAGGTATTGACTGATCAAGGTTCTGCATTCGAAGCGGAGTTGTTTCAAGAGTTTTGCCATTTATATTGGTGCAAGAAAATCCGGACTACACCTTACCATACGCAAACAAACGGCATGTGCGAGAAGATGAACAATATAGTCATAGACATGTTGAAAACCTTGCCTTTGGAAGAAAGAAATCAGTGGCCAGAGAAATTGCCTGACTTAGTGCGCATGTATAACAATATACCTGTAAGTTCCACCAATTGCACGCCAGCTTATCTTATGAGAGCAAGACCTGGAAGATTACCAGTTAGCCTGGAAATGGGGATTGTAGTACCAGAAACAGGATCATCTGATGTTGAGTGGGACACAAACCGCCAAGAACAATATAAAATGGTGCAAGTGTGTGTAGAAGACAATCTGAACCAGATCAGAGAAAAACAAGAAAGAAACTATAACAGAAATGCACAAGCTGAACCTCTAAACCCTGGAGGAATAGTACTAAAAAGGAAGAGAAGAAACCACAAACTTGATGACCAGTGGGAGAAAGAACCTTACACTGTGTTAAGCTCCAACTTTGACAACAGTAAAACTTGTGTAATCAGTAGAGATGTAGGAAAAACTACTGCAACAGTGTCAAGAGATCATCTTAAAGTATGTGCAGAACAACTAAGAGCATAAGAGGAAGAAATACCTTGTGCACAACGAATAGAACCAAAAGAAAAAGTAATTCACACAATACTTGGAGACTTCCCAGAAGACTGGCCCCAATGTGAGGGAGTTGTAATTGTACCAGTAATTTACTTTTACCAACCAAGGGAAGAACAGAGAACACTGGAAGAAATGTCGAGCCCCAAGCTTTGGGGTACTCGGGTATCAGGCTTCAGGGGTAGCGTTGCTGTGTCACGAGGAGTAGTGACACTTCAAAAAGGGGAATTATTTACAGGGGAAATATATACAGTTCACTTGACACCACCTGTAGTGTCTGGTGATGAGTCACCAGCGCTGCCACAGTCCGCCGGAGATAGATGGTATTGCGGCTGGGTTGGCAAAGCCCTCTACAGGTTGGGTAGGGCGATCCCTCCGGGGCAGCGTTCCTGGAAGGAAACAAGTTCATGCAAAAGGAAACACAGGCAGAGGCAAAGTCACTTTCTCCCGGGTACTTTACTCTTGGTTGTAGCAGCAGCGGATACAGTTCACAGTTCAGCACTTCAGACGTGGTATGATGGAACCCTTGGTGTACCTTCGTTAACTAACCCGTGTCCATTCTTCCCCGCTTTGGATCGATCTATACCCAGTAGCTCCGTATAAGTAGTACCGGGAGTCCCCTCCCTCGTTGGTGAAGAAGCAGGCAGACCTCTCCAATGGCAGGGTTTTGCGGCTGATAAACAAGCCACAGCAGCCAGTTGCCGACTGCAAGCTGGACTTGGCCGGTTCCTAGGGACCGGAGTTCCCCTGGGTGGACTGTAGTGTAGTATCCCTTGGAGTATGGGCGCTCCACACTGAGGATCTCCCTTTCTCCCTAGGGCCCATACATCTTCTAGTCGACCGCCCTCTTTCAGGACCTCCTCAAGGTCCCTTCTTCTCTCCTCCAGTGCGGCTTGTAACCGACCTGGTGCGACCGTCCGCCTCGTTCCACTTAGTTATTTTCCTAATATCTCTCCTCTTCCTCCATCTTTCCTTGGTCCCTCAGTTGAGACCTAGCAGCAAAGACCAAAGACCTTCTTGTTCTCCCTAGAGGTGATTATATCCCCTCCCGGGTAACCTCCCACCCTCAACTAATGTGGGAGTGCTGGGAATGAGTCTCACCCACCATCCTAGGGTCCACCTGCAGCTTGAGAATTTACACCTCTTTTACGGGTTTAATACTCCTCTGTGACGCCTGCATTGGCGGGGCGCCACAGAAACAGCAAGAGTTCCAGAAGAATCACCCGTTGTAGCGCAACTAGAGGATCCTGCAAACGGTGAAACTGCCAGCCCTGTAGCGCAAACAGCTACCAAACTTACCACCTATAGCACGTAGGTCAACCCAAAGCGAATATACCTCTACACATCACAGTGTTGAGCACACTGCCTGAGACACAAACACTATGTAGCAAGTCTTTCAATAAGGAGGAGACGGCACTCACCCATACGATAATCGGTCCTTTTATTCAGGGAGCTTTAGACATTCGGTAGCAGGGTGACCCGTGGAAGCGCACTGAGCGCGAAACGGTGCCATCGTCATCTCGGCCCCCTCCTCCCCTCCCTGCTACCGAATGTCTAAAGCTCCCTGAATAAAAGGACCGATTATCGTATGGGTGAGTGCCGTCTCCTCCTTATTGAAAGACTTGCTGCTGTTTGTTTGCCTAGTGACAGGCACCCCCTACGGACCGCTGATTGCTCCGTATATTATCCGCCCATGAAGCGGCGTGCAGTGGTGCCCTAACCTTCCTGCTGTTTGTTTGACAAACACTATGTAGGTCTTGTCGTAGTAGTCAAGGTCAACCCCATCGAGGTATGGAGAATGGGTATAAAGTGTCAATTATAAAGTGTCAGAAGGGTAAAATATAAATAAGTATGTACATTAAATGTGAATAGTAGTGTACAGAAGGGTGGAGGAACTGGGCCTAGCCCCATGCCCACTAAGTAAAGAAAAGAAAGTGCCTGGGGTGGAAAGGAAGGTACCAGGTCTCCTAAGAAGAGACACCCATAGGGGAAATGTTTGTTTTGTATGTAAAGGACTTTGAAAGACTTTAAACCCGGTTAAACCCTGAGTTTGCAGATACTATACTTTACAGACTCTTAACATTTTCCCTGAACCTTTTCCCTACTTTATTTCACAAATGGACCAAATTCACAGGACTGGTTGTGGCAACAAACTCTTATAGCCTGCGGTGGATGGAATAGCACTGTATGAACTGCACCCTGTTTTGCTTTTAACAATTTTTCTGTTATAAAACCTGTTATTGTTATTGTTGAATATTTGAAAAATGTTTTCTCAGTCCGGGAGTACTGACTTTAACTAGGGGGGAATGTGGCACCCTGCCCTTTACAGGTAGCCACAGAACCACCTAAGGCATGCAGGGATTTCTACAGTAGGTACTCATACACACACAACGCCTTTCACCCCAGACCAGTAGGGGGAGCTCCACTTGCTGCCCTTACGCAAGATCCCCTATGAATACCGGTGCTGGGGAGCAGCCGTGCAGTATGGAGCAGTACTGTGAAGACCATCTGGTGAACGGTGCCACACTAGGCCCTTACCAGAGACCAACCTAGCCAGTGTGAGGGCTCGAGAGTGAGGGTCGTAGGCAAAGCAAAAGACATGTTAGGAAGCAGATTGGGGGCAGAGGAGCCATACCAGTTCACCCCAGGAAGCATCAAGCCCAGCAGAAAACATCGGTTCACAGAGGAGACTCCAGTCTCCCAGAAACCTGTAGCGCAACTAACCTGAGAGCCAGGGACCGCAGGAGAAGTAATAGCGGTAGCCACCAAAAGGTTCTCAACACTACAATACGGGTGAGAGACACAGAGGAGGCCAGACCTAGTTCTATACAGTTCAGGGGCTTCATCACAGGAAAAGAGACAAGAAGGTCTTACAAATCACTCACTGTGGAATTCCTGAAGTGCTTCCTGGCCAAGGTACCGTGGACCTTGCCTGCCACATCAGTAAAGGTACGAAAACGACTCTGAGCATGTGTCAGTGATTCCGGCCCTGGTCCTGTCCAGAAAGGGACTGTAGCCGAGCCACCTCCCTGTGCCCCCCATCACTGCCCCAAGGACCCCTTGCTCCACCTACGGGGAGCGTTATCATCCGGCTGCCTGTCCATCATCCCCGGAGGTCTGCAGCAGTGGCGATGCCTTCACTTTATCCCCCAATTTTTAGCGAGCACAAGGGTCATGACCCTGGGCAGACCACCCATGACAGTCCCCTTTACAGCAACCACCCAGATACCGAGTCCCCACGGCCTTGGGGTAGGTCAGCTTCCAAGAAAGGGAGAAAAAACTCCTATACACACTCTGCTCAGCTCCATACATCTTGTACACATGCGGCTCCGCTCCGTACACCTTGTACACTCTCAGCTTCGCCCCATACACCTCGTACATTCTCGGCTTCACCTCGTATGCCTCATAAACACTCGGCTCTGCGCTGTATAGTTCATACACACTCAGTTCCGCTCCGTACACCTCGTATACACTCGGCTCCGCTCCATACACCTCATACACACTCGGCTCAGCTCCGTACACCATGTACACACTCGGCTCCGCTCCGTACACCTCGTACACACTCGGCTCCGCTCCGTACACCTCGGCTCTGCTCCGTACACCTCATACACACTCGGCTCCGCTCCGTACACTCGTACACACTCGGCTCTGCTCCGTACACCTCGTACACACTTGGCTTCACTCCGTACACCTCGTACACACTCGGTTCTGCTTCGTACACACTCGGCTCCACTCCCTACACCTCATACACACTCGGCTCCGCTCCGTGCACCTCGTACAAACTCGGCTCTGCTCCGTACACCTTGTACACACTCGGCTCCGCTCCGTACACCTCGTACACACTCGGCTCCGCTCCATACACCTCGTACACACTGGGCTCCACTTCGTACACCTCGTACACACTCGGCTCCGCTCTGTACACCTTGTACACACTGGGCTTCGCTCTGTACACCTCGTACACACTCGGCTCCGCTCCGCACACCTCGTACACACTCGGCTCCGCTCCGTACACCTTGTACACAATCGGCTCCGCTCCGTACACCTCGTACACACTCGGCTCTGCTCCGTACACCTCATACACACTCGGCTCCGCTCTGTACGCCTTATAGACACTCGGTTCCGCTTCGTACACCTCGTACACACTCGGCTCTACTCCGTACACCTCGTACACACTCGGCTCCGCTCTGTACACCTCGTACACACTCGGCTCTGCTCCGTACACCTCGTACACACTCGGCTGTGTTCCGTACACCTCGTACACACTTGGCTCCGCTCTGTACACCTTGTACACACTCGGCTCCGCTCCGTACACCTCGTACACACTCGGCTCCACTCCCTATACCTTGTACACACTCGGCTCTGCTCCGTACACCTCTTACAAACTCGGCTCTGCTCCGTTCACCTCGTACACACTCGGCTCCACTCCGTACACCTCGTACACACTCGGCTCCGCTCCGTACACCTCGTACACACTCGGCTCCGCTCCGTACACCTCATACACACTCAGCTCCGCTCTGTACGCCTTATACACACGCGGCTCCACTCCGTACAGTTCGTACACACTCGGCTCCGCTCCGTACACCTCGTACACACTCAGCTCCACTCTGTACACCTCGTACACACTCGGCTCCGCTCCGTACACCTCGTACACACTCGGCTCCGCTCCGTACACCTCATACACACTCGGCTCCGCTCTGTACGCCTTATACACACTCGGTTCCGCTTCGTACACATCGTACACACTCGGCTCAGCTCCGTACACCTCGTACACACTCTGCTCCGCTCCGTACACCTCGTACACACTCGGCTCCGCTCCGTACACCTCGTACACACTCGGCTCCGCTCCGTACACCTCGTACACACTCGGCTCCGCTCCGTACACCTCGTACACACTCGGCTCAGCTCCGTACACCTCGTACACACTCTGCTCCGCTCCGTACACCTCGTACACACTCGGCTCCGCTACGTACACCTCGTACACACTCGGCTCCGCTCCGTACACCTCGTACACACTAGGCTCTGCTCCGTACACCTCGTACACACTCGGCTCCGTACACCTCGTACACACTCGGCTCTGCTCCATACACCTCGTACACACTCGGCTCCGCTCCGTACACCTCGTACACACTCGGCTCCGCTCCGTACACCTCGTACACACTCGGCTCCGCTCCGTACACCTCGTACACACTCGGCTCAGCTCCGTACACCTCGTACACACTCTGCTCCGCTCCGTACACCTCGTACACACTCGGCTCCGCTCCGTACACCTTGTACACACTCGGCTCCGCTCCGTACACCTCGTACACACTAGGCTCTGCTCCGTACACCTCGTACACACTCGGCTCCGTACACCTCGTACACACTCGGCTCTGCTCCATACACCTCGTACACACTCGGCTCCGCTCCGTACACCTCGTACACACTCGGCTTCGCTCCGTACACCTCGTACACACTCGGCTCTGCTCCGTACACCTTGTACACACTCGGCTCCGTACACCTCGTACACACTAGGCTCTGCTCCGTACACCTCGTACACACTCGGCTCCGTACACCTCGTACACACTCGGCTCTGCTCCATACACCTCGTACACACTCGGCTCCGCTCCGTACACCTCGTACACACTCGGCTTCGCTCCGTACACCTCGTACACACTCGGCTCTGCTCCGTACACCTTGTACACACTCGGCTCCGCTCCGTACACCTCGTACACACTCGGCTCCGCTCCGTACACCTCGTACACACTCGGCTCTGCTCCGTACACCTCGTACACACTCGGCTCGGCTGATCGTGTGACCCCTGACTCCTCCCCCATGTGACATCATCACAGGTCCTGTACACACAGCGGCCATATATCTGCTGTGCGGCATTAGTCAGTACTGAGCTCAGTATCTGCAGAGCTGAACCTGCGGGAGAAACCGGAGCTCATCTTCCCCCATTCAGGTCTCTACAATATCGGATCCTCTCACATCTTCTATAGAAGAGAATTCTCCTGATTGACCATCAAGGATGGATCTGGACAGGGACAAGATGGCGGAGAGGATCTTACCCCTCACCCTAGAGATCCTCTTCCTTGTTACTGGAGAGGTGAGAGATGTCACATCACATCATTCTTATCTATGGACAGAAGAACAGAGGACAGGAGAGGTGAGGACTCTGGAAATGTCTGGAGACTGGAGATTTATTAATGTGTCTCCTCTCCATAACCAGGATTACACAGTGGTGAAGAAGAGCTGGAGTGATCTGTGCTGTCAGGAGCCTGTACAGTGTGAGGGAAGAGCCCTGAGCCCAATCACGGGGCCTCCACCTCACCCCCTGATACATGAGGACATCAATGAGCAGAAGATCCGAGAACTCACCTACAAGATGATGGAGCTGCTGACTGGAGAGGTGACACTGCTGGGAATGCTGCTGCTGGGACATTATACAGTAACGCTATGAAGGGATGGGGGAATGATGACCGCGCTATCATTGTATGTGTCAGGTTCCTATAAGATGTCAGGACGTCGCCGTCTATTTCTCCATGGAGGAGTGGGAGTATTTAGAAGGACACAGAGATCTGTACAAGGACATGGTCATGATGGAGGATCCCCTCACATCAGCAGGTAATAGACAGGACTAAATCCACACGGCCTATAATGATCTGTATGTAAAGAATGAATTCAGTCCTGTATGTGTCTCCTCCAGGTCTATCCAGTAAGAGGACAACACCAGAGAGATGTCCCCGTCCTCTTCTCCCACAGGACTGTAAAGAAGAAGATCCCGATGTTCCTCCGGATCATCAGGTAGATGGAGAGAAGGTGTGATGAGATCTCCCTATGATGTGTAGACGGCTGTGAAGATCTTGTCTCAGTCTTGTTTTCTCCTCCACTATTAGATGTGTTATACTTGTGTAATGAGAACGGTGGAGATGGCAGATTACAGCTGATCATAGATGGGACTTCTCCATCTGTCTGTGACTTTATAATCTTTGTTTCAGGGTGAAGATCTGCCCCATATTAATCCTCCAGAGACCTATGTGAGGGGTGATGAGCGGAGGACAGAGGAGATCCCTACAGATCACCGCCCAGGTGAGTAGTGACCACTGAATGCAGAGAAGTCACAGATTCTTCTCAGTCACCGGCTGTGGCTGCTTTATCGGTGGTGGAGTCCAGACATATCACAATCATGTGATCACCTGACAGCTCAAAAGATGGCTGCCACAAACAGACCTGGCGCTATCTACTCTGCTTTCAAGACCCCAGGTGTGAAGACACAGCTTTTCTCAATGCATGTGGGGGTTAATGTTCTTGATTTGGCCAGACATATTGGTCTTTTGTTGGTTACCTAATGTTTGGTAAGACTTCTTAGACTTCTAAAAGTTTCTTGCCATACCATTCAGAGCCTTTATTGTTTGAGGTTGTGTATTGCTAATTTATTACCTCACCACCTCTGTCTACATCACTCAAAAGAGAATTAAACATCTATCATGAAATCCAGCCAATAAGAGCACAGCCTTATACCACCAATCCTGGAAGACCACAATAACCTGAGATGAGTGTCCAGGCTATACAAAGGGACTTGCTACAGTCACCATTGGTTCATACACTACATGACTTCAATCTAGGGGTCCAGTTCCGGTTAGAAGACCATAACCTCAGCCCTGGAATTTCAGTTCCGGCTGTCAGGATAATATCGTATTTCATACATGGTCTCATACTAGGAGCTTTGGGTCCGATTGAAGGAGCACCAAAACTGGATTATATTCTGCAGGAGGTCGGCCTCAGATTTGGCTGGAATATCAGAGACTGTTTTGGAAGATACCCAGGTTGGGAAAATTCAGTCACCTGCCTACAGACTTAGCTGTGCTCGGTGCTTCCTACGCTTGTCACTATTCCTTTCTCAGTGGGTGCCTGATGAAGGTGGAGAGCTGCTGGATAGGAGTAAGTGGCCCTGGAAGCCCCAAAGGTAAGAAATGTCACCTGTTGACTGCTGCAGTATATATGTAACATTCTCTGGAGTCTTTAGAGTTAAATTCCTTTGACATTTAGTGTTGGTTTTCTGATGCTGCTGTAGATGTGTATGGGTGCAGGTGTGGAGTTGTAGGTTGTAGGTGTTGACGCCCCTGGTTTTTAAATAGCCTCCTCTCTCTCCAGGAGGTGTCAACAATAGAGTTCACATTGTTTCTGATCGGCTTTGTAGTTGGACACTCGTGTTTGCTGCTGAAGCTCCACTATCGCTATCCTAGGATTCTCTTTGGGATTTTGCACTTTCTGTCCCTGTTCTTGGTTGAAGTGAGGGGAACTCAGCCCTGGGCCAGGTGAGGAGCAGGGAAGGGACAGTGGCCTGAACCTCCTCACCCTCAGAGGTACCTTCGGGAGCAGGGGCGCTAGGGACCCCTGTTCATAGGGCCAGACTACCTACCCAGGTGTCCTGCCCTTTATTCTTCCTGCTACTTATTCCCTCACCCCCCCTACCATTACTGGCGATTCAAGCATTCTAATCCCTGGTGAGCCAGCGGAAGGGTGAGACTCTGCTGCCTGCTAAATTGTGTGTGTTGCTTGAGTATGTGTTATATTCCTTTATAATGATTAGCGAAACAAGGAACATAAATTCTAAAAATTTACCAAAAGCAGCTATATAGTCTTATAACCAAATGCACTCAGCAGGATGCAGTAGGTCTCAGTAATATAGAAAAAGGTATCACAAGTGCAAAAATACTGGCGCTCCAATCACTCTCAGCCTCCTTTTCTTGGAGGGGGTGATTTTTACTATTTTTGTATGCAAACAGAAAAGGCGTCAGTCACACACGTGTGTGCATAATAAATACCAGTAATCTCCCCCTCCAATAGAAGGAGGCTGAGAGTGATGGGAGCGCTGGTATTTTTGCACCTGTGATGCCTTTTCCTATATTACTGAGGCTTACTGCATCCTGCTGAGTGCATTTGGATACAAGACCATATAGCTGCTCTGGTGAGAACCAATACATTCTTACCATTGTGTGGTTCCCTCACCCTGTGTTGTCTGAGTAGTGTTCCGCCCACGGTTAAGGAATTTGGGCGTTCAGATGCAATGAGCCCTGGTCCATGCAGTCTTTCTAAAGGCGGCCGGGCCAGCGGGTGAGAGCACTCACTGATCCCTGTGTCTCCACAATTGGTGGCAGCAGTGTGATACTACTCAGCCTGGTTCATCCAGGGAAGGTGCAGGGGCCTAGTGTTTGTGGACACTATCCAAGGGCACAACAACCAGGGAGGCACATAGACATACCCAGCAGGATATAGGTGAGGCATAAAGGTTTCAGACACCGTCTTGTCCAACCCCACCAGCTCAGTCATGGCACAAGGACCGGAGTGGAGATGCAGCCTCAGCAGTAAATGGCTAATACAGGAGCCATTACTACTTTTACATATATTTATAGCCCGAGCACTCATCTCAGGGCATTGCATTCTCCCAGGATTGGTGAAATATGGTGTGCTCTTATTGGCTGGATTTCAAGCCGAATATCTACATCACTCAAAGGAGAATTAAGCAGACAGGGTGAGGTAATTAAATTAACAATACATAAATTCAGACAATAAAGGCTCCAAATCATCTGGCAAGAAACAATGACTTGGCTAACATACGATAACCAACAAAAGACCAATACATCTGGCCAAATTAAGAACATTAACCCCGACATGCATTGAGAAAAGCTGTGTCTTCACACCAAAGATTGGCTTGCCCTTCACCCTTTAACCTCTATACAGGGATTTGGATTTACATGAGGACCAGTAGGATGGAGATTTAGCTGCTAATTGGTGGTGTGAAATGATAAGAATAGTCAGGTAGCCTCCCTATTGTTAGTGGCTGGACAGAGCCTGTGCCACCCACAGCTTCTGGTCCTGATGTCTCCTCCATCACCAGAGCCGCCCGCAGAATGAATAAGGTGGTGACTAGGGATGAGCGAGTACAGAACTAATCGGACTCGCTATACTCGCAACGAGTAGGTCCCGATACTCGGTACTCATTGTGAGTATAGCGAGTCCAATGTTAATGAATGGGCCGGCCGAGTACTTTTGCAGTGTATCTATATGTACACTGCGAAAGTGCACTAAAAGTGAATAAAATTTGTTGAAGAATAAAAAAATATCATACTCACCTATCCGATGGCTGCACCAGGGACCGGCAAAGAAGACATCCGATCAACGACAAGGACCTGTGAGTCCACATAGAAAAGAAAAAGATTTTAACTAAACCAAGTTTACACGACTATGTGGAGGAGATCATGAAAGAGCACCAAAGGGTAAGAGAGAAATTAGATACAAGATAGAACAGAAAGAGGGGGAAACTGGAGAGGAAAGGGAAAGGGTGGAGAGGAGAGAAGAGGTGGAGAGGAGAGAAGAGGTGGAGAGGAGAGAAGAGGTGGAGAGGAGAGAAGAGGTGGAGAGGAGGGAAGGGGGGAGAGGAGAGAAGAGGTGGAGAGGAGAGAAGAGGTGGAGAGGAGAGAAGAGGTGGAGAGGAGAGAAGAGGTGGAGAGGAGGGAAGAGGTGGAGAGGAGAGAAGAGGTGGAGAGGAGAGAAGAGGTGGAGAGGAGGGAAGAGGTGGAGAGGAGAGAAGAGGTGGAGAGGAGGGAAGAGGTGGAGAGGAGGGAAGAGGTGGAGAGGAGGGAAGAGGTGGAGAGGAGGGAAGGGGGGAGAGGAGGGAAGGGGGGAGAGGAGGAAAGGTGGAGAGGAGGGAAGAGGTGGAGAGGAGGGAAGAGGTGGAGAGGAGGGAAGGGGGGAGAGGAGGAAAGGGGGAGAGGAGGGAAGAGGTGGAGAGGAGGGAAGAGGTGGAGAGGAGAGAAGAGGTGGAGAGGAGAGAAGAGGTGGAGAGGAGAGAAGAGGTGGAGAGGAGGGAAGAGGTGGAGAGGAGGGAAGAGGTGGAGAGGAGGGAAGGGTGGAGAGGAGAGAAGAGGTGGAGAGGAGGGAAGAGGTGGTGAGGAGAGAAGGGGGGAGAGGAGAGGTGGGGAGCTCCACCTTTTTACCTTTTCAAGCATTTGGAATGGGTCCCGGCACCGCGACGAGTGTAAGAACATCGGCCATGACTCATGAGCCCCACACTTGTAAAATAAGGTGGGTTATTATTTCCAACCAATCTGTCAATGACGGGCACTGAGTCGATTTCCAAAATCTAGGGATGATCATGCGGCTGCTGTAAGGCGATATCTTTGAGATTTAGAGCCTGGTAGTATGGATAGTAGAACTACTTGGGGGACATTATCTTTATTGCCACTGATTTCCTGCTATGCGGAAAACAATCCCAAAAAGCCTGCAAGCTCCTGCCACTCCTATATGTGCAGCATTGAACCCCTTTCACCACCACAATGCTGTGAGGGACTGAGGGGAACACAACATGCAAGTTTGCAGGACAGTGTTACCAGCGAGTGCGTATCTTGTAGTTTATTTCTGCACCATGCAGGCCGGGGATAATTTGTGGGGTACAAGGAACGCCCTGCTCCGGTCGGCCCCCTAGATTTTCACTCGCAGCTCCCCCTCCCTTCCTCTGACAAATCCAGGTCTATCTGTTTAGTCTTTCTGATCAGAGATGTGTAGATCAATGAAGTAATGTGTGCAGGGATTGACTCCAACCAAAACAACTTCTCAAATAGAGCAGGTGGAGCAGTAAAGGCCTCCTCCACACTCCTAGCAGATAAGAAAGAATATTCCATTCGAGACACATGGCTTCCTATATACAAAAATGCCTCAAAGGCATCAACGCATTTCTCTTAAGGATATGGTGACAGCGTGGCTCATCTTTCCGATTCCAGCAGAGGAAGCGCCCAATGTTCATTCCTGGAGGAAAGTCCGGGTTACAGAAGAGGGGTGTATGAGCCTCTGGAGAGGGAGCACTATTTAGTCTCCATGTCCCACACTCTAAGAGCAGCTTTCAGAAGGTCCATGTCCGGGCCAAGCCGACCCCTGCTCACTCTATGGAAGGTTACATAGAGGCTCCTCAGAGAAACTTTGTTCTACAACAACCCACTGCTTAGTGTCTTGGTGGAACTGCCAGTCTATTAACTGTGGCAAAATGTCTGATTTATGGTATAATTCAATATTATGGAGCCCTCCTGCATTTCTGTGTCTGTATAGGGTGTTAATAACTTCATTAGGAAATGGGAAGGAGAGAGGCAGCTCCTCCTGCAATTGCTCCAGGATTCCAGGCACCAGAATGATGGTATGGCAACCACCCGTTATAGGAATGAATAAAGGAAGAATCCGGTGTCTTGTATTGCCTTGTCGTACTTTATTCACATTATGAATAGAAACATCACATACCCCGTAGGGTTACGTTATACGTGTTTCAGGGGTGCTCCCCTTAGTCGTTAGCTAAGTTGTGAGCTAACGACTAAGAAGAGCACCCCCGAAACGCATATAACGTAACCCTACGGGGTATGTGATGTTTTTATTCATAATGTGAATAAAGCAGGACAAGACAATACAAGACACCGGATTCTTCCTTTATTCATAGTGTGTTGATGCCTATTCTGGGCCTATGATTACCCCAGACAAACTCCAGAGAGCTGATTGAAGTCTACAAAGGAGAAAAGGGGGCAGGCCAAAAAATCTGGAGCAGGAATAACAATCTAGGGAGAATCCATATCAATGGTGTTAATCCGCCCAATCCATGACCTTTGTTTGTCATATTTATATACATATTTGATTGATTTTTCTAGTAAGGGCAAGTAGTGGAGGGAGAAAGTTATTGTAGGGTCTTTTGGGACTACGACCCCTAGATAATTTAACATGGAAGTCTGCCATTTAAACTGTAAATTCTCTTTGCTGTGGGACACCTCGTTAGTTGGTAAGGTGACATTTCGTGCTCCTGATAAGAGAAGGTGACCTTAATGTTGCTGAGGTCACCAAACAACTCAGATTCCTTAATTAAGGAGGAGAAGGAAATGCTCAGATGCGACATAACCAAAGGGAGATCATCAGCCAATAAGGCCGAGTTACATTGTATATTACCCCCGTCCTTCTACTCCATGACTGTTAGATGTGGCAATCAGCAGAAATCCTAAGTGTTCCATTATAATGATGTAGAGAAAATGGAATAAGGACATCCCTTTCCACAAATTTGTTATCTAGTACAATTTGGGGCAGGACGGCCACCATAAACCTCCAATAGACCTGGTTGAAGGCGTCTACTGAAAGCAGACACATAGGGAGAGAGCGAGCCCTCTCCCGGGCCATAAGAAGAAGCAATTTGTTAGTGTTGTCCCTGGCCTCACAACCCTTAACAATCCTGATTTGATCCGTATGAATTATACCCGGGAGTAAGAGCGGGAGCCAATTGGCTAAGTCTTATGAAAGCAGCTTAATGTCAACATTGATCAGTGATATGGGTTTATAGTTGGTGACGACTGTGTGGTCTTTACCTGGTTTTGGGATAACTCCAATATGCCCGTCCCAGGACTGGACAACCCAAGGGGAACTAGCAGAAATGGTATTAAAAACATTTGTTTGGAACACCGTCAGTTGAGCGCTGAATAATTTAAAGCTTTTGGGAGTAAAGTGGTCTGTCCTGGGCTGTGTCCCATCAGAGACTCTTTCATTATTGAGGAGACCTCCTCTTCTGAAAAATCGTCCTGTAACGTCCTCCACCCCTGTAACCTCGGCAGCAATGCCGGCAGCACTCATCTATTTGGAAAAGACGACCTCTGGATATGACGCTGACACGTGCACTCAACCTCTGCAGAGCACTGAAATCAGGCGACCGTGGCGAGGCGACAAATCGCAGCCAAATTCTCCAAATACACGCCGCAATTTGGAGGGATTTTGATGGTGATGGTCGCAGGGCGACATATCGCCATCAATATTTCTCGCCGCGGTTACGGCGTGTAAAGGTACCTTAAGTAATACAATCTCACTACATAACTTGCTATTTCTATGGACACTTTAAGTAGAAAATTTCAAATATATTAATTTCAGGTATAAGTTATTAAAAAATAGCAATTTGTTTTTTTCTTGTCAGATGACTATACCAGAAGATCAGAAGGACAACTGACATCTTCAATTAATAAATCAGATGAACTTGAAACCACCCAGGATACAATTGATGTGAATGTCATTACTCCAGATATCCCATCATCCCTTCACAGCAAAGATCTGTCATCTGATCCTATGAAACAGGTCCAATCTTCTGAATCATCACAGACTACTAAGAAGAATAAAAGTCACAACAGAGGCAGCACAAAACAAACTGATCTTACTGAAAAGAAGCCATTTTCATTTTCAGAATGCGGAAATAATTTTCCCCTCGAAACATCTTTTGTTGAACATCAAAAAATTCACACAGAGGAAAACAGCTTTTATTGTCCCAAGTGTGGGAAATATTTTAACCAGAAATCAGATCTTGATATTCACTGCAGAACTCACACAGGGAAGAAACCTTTTTCATGTACACAATGTGGGAAATGTTTTCCATATAAATCAAATCTTGTTCGACATCAGGGAACTCACACAGGGGAGAAGCCATTTTCATGTTCAGAATGTGGGAAATGTTTTGTGCAGAAATCAGAACTTAATATTCATCAGAGAACTCACACAGGAGAGAAGCCTTTTTCATGTTCAGAATGTGGGAAATGTTTTGTACAGAAACCACATCTTGTTAAACACAAGAGAAGTCACACTGGGGAGAAGCCTTTTTCATGTTCAGAATGTGGGAAATGTTTTGCAGTAAAGTCAAATCTTGTTATTCACCAGAGAAATCACACAGGAGAAAAGCCTTTTTCATGTTCAGAATGTGGGAAATCTTTTATAGATAAATCAAAGCTTGATATTCACCAGATAAGTCACACAGGGGGGAAAGCATTTACATGTTCAGAATGTGGGAAATGTTTTGTACAGAAATCAATTCTTGTTAGACACCAGAAAACTCACACAGGGGAGAAGCCTTTTTCATGTGTAGAATGCGGGAAATGTTTTGTACAGAAATCAGATCTTGTTGTTCATCAGAGAACTCACACAGGGAAGAAGCCATTTTCATGTTCAGATTGTGGGAAATGTTTTAATTATAAATCACTTCTTGTTATTCACGAGAGAACTCACACAGGCGAGAAGCCTTTTTCATGTTCAGAATGTGGGAAATGTTTTGCAGATAAATCAAATCTTATTACTCACCAGAGAACTCACACAGGGGTAAAGGCTTTTTCATGTTCAGAATGTGGGAAATGTTTTGCAGATGAATCAAATCTTGTTATTCACCAGAGAACTCACACAGGATAAAGCCATTATCAGGACTAAAATGTGAAAAATTGATTAATGGAAAATCATGTTTTATTGACCATGAAAACACTCCCACTGGGAGAAATTCTATATATTGTTGACAAATTGTATAAAATCATAGACAGTCGTGTAATCAAATGAGAAAGGGAAATTTCAAAACTTACTGTATTTTCTGGATTATAAAATGATTTTTTAACTTGAAAAATATCCTGTTAATAAGTGAGAGCCTCTTCTAGTCCGGATGCAGCGTCCTGTGATGGAGGAGAATACTGAGACAGTGTCCTTCCCGATCACTGAGAAAACGTCTCTCTGTCCTCCTGCCCCGCACTGATCTATGTGATTGGTGCAGAGGAGGAGAGGAATCTACCGGGACCTGCACAGAGGCCGCCCGTCCTGAGTGAGCAGCTGAAGGACCTTCCACCCCACTAACTCCAGGATGTTTCAGGTCATGTAATTAGTCATCTGACCTCTGTTCTGTGCATGTATGTGTGCTGCAGTGTGCTCATTAATGTATGTGTGCTGCAGTGTGCTCATTAATGTCTGTGTGCTGCAGTGTGCTCATTAGTGTATGTGTGCTGCAGTGTGCTCATTAATGTATGTGTGCTGCAGTGCGCTCATTAATGTATGTGTGCTGCAGTGTGCTCATTAATGTATGTGTCCTGCAGTGTGCTCATTAATGTATGTGTGCTGCAGTGTGCTCATTAATGTATGTGTGCTGCAGTGTGCTCATTAATGTATGTGTGCTGCAGTGTGCTCATTAATGTATGTGTGCTGCAGTGTGCTCATTAATGTCTGTGTGCTGCAGTGCGCTCATTAATGTATGTGTGCTGCAGTGTGCTCATTAATGTCTGTGTGCTGCAGTGTGCTCATTAATGTATGTGTGCTGCAGTGTGCTCATTAGTGTATGTGTGCTGCAGTGTGCTCATTAATGTATGTGTGCTGCAGTGTGCTCATTAATGTATGTGTGCTGCAGTGTGCTCATTAATGTATGTGTGCGGCAGTGTGCTCATTAATGTATGTGTGCTGCAGTGTGCTCATTAATGTATGTGTGCTGCAGTGTGCTCATTAATGTATGTGTGCTGCAGTGTGCTCATTAGTGTATGTGTGCTGCAGTGTGCTCATTAATGTATTTGTGCTGCAGTGTGCTCATTAATGTATGTGTGCTGCAGTGTGCTCATTAATGTCTGTGTGCTGCAGTGTGCTCATTAATGTATGTGTGCTGCAGTGTGCTCATTAATGTATGTGTGCTGCAGTGTGCTCATTAGTGTATGTGTGCTGCAGTGTGCTCATTAATGTATGTGTGCTGCAGTGTGCTCATTAATGTATGTGTGCTGCAGTGTGCTCATTAATGTATGTGTGCTGCAGTGTGCTCATTAATGTATGTGTGCTGCAGTGTGCTCATTAATGTATGTGTGCTGCAGTGTGCTCATTAGTGTATGTGTGCTGCAGTGTGCTCATTAATGTATGTGTGCTGCAGTGTGCTCATTAATGTATGTGTGCTGCAGTGTGCTCATTAATGTCTGTGTGCTGCAGTGTGCTCATTAATGTATGTGTGCTGCAGTGTGCTCATTAATGTATGTGTGTTGCAGTGTGCTCATTAATGTCTGTGTGCTGCAGTGTGCTCATTAGTGTATGTGTGCTGCAGTGTGCTCATTAATGTATGTGTGTTGCAGTGTGCTCATTAATGTCTGTGTGCTGCAGTGTGCTCATTAATGTATGTGTGCTGCAGTGTGCTCATTAATGTATGTGTGTTGCAGTGTGCTCATTAATGTCTGTGTGCAGCAGTGTGCTCATTAATGTATGTGTGCTGCAGTGTGCTCATTAGTGTATGTGTGCTGCAGTGTGCTCATTAGTGTATGTGTGCTGCAGTGTGCTCATTAATGTATGTGTGCTGCAGTGTGCTCATTAATGTATGTGTGCGGCAGTGTGCTCATTAATGTATGTGTGCTGCAGTGTGCTCATTAATGTATGTGTGCTGCAGTGTGCTCATTAGTGTATGTGTGCTGCAGTGTGCTCATTAATGTATGTGTGCTGCAGTGTGCTCATTAGTGTATGTGTGCTGCAGTGTGCTCATTAATGTATGTGTGCTGCAGTGTGCTCATTAATGTCTGTGTGCTGCAGTGTGCTCATTAATGTATGTGTGCGGCAGTGTGCTCATTAGTGTATGTGTGCTGCAGTGTGCTCATTAATGTATGTGTGCTGCAGTGTGCTCATTAATGTATGTGTGCTGCAGTGTGCTCATTAGTGTATGTGTGCTGCAGTGTGCTCATTAATGTATGTGTGTTGCAGTGTGCTCATTAATGTCTGTGTGCTGCAGTGTGCTCCTTAATGTCTGTCCTGTGAAGCTATATGGAATAAAACACATGGTGCAAAGAAACACTAAGTGTGGAAACAGACTATCCTACTTACACACGAGTCTCTCGGATGAGATGCGGATCAGTGACCCTGAACGGTGTCTCCTTCTCTGGATGGGAGTGCCAGCTGCTTGTGTTTTTCTATGCAGCATCACACTCTTGTTCAGAGAGGGAGAGGCCGTTCAGGGTCATTGATCCACAGTGGCGTAACTACCGAGGTCGCAGCAGTCGCAAGTGCGACTGGGCCCGGCAGCTCAGGGGGCCCGGCGCCCGCCCAGTCTAGGTCTAGCAAAGAAGCAGCAGTCTGTCAGCAAGAGCGAGCTACTTCTCAGACAGTTTCACTTTCTAAATTCAACTACCTGTAAGGAGTTGCTGGGCTCCGCCTCCTTCAGACACTATGTGTGTGTGATGTTTCGGCAGTCTGCACTGATTCCCGGCCTCGCAGGAGCGGAAGAGGAGAGAGAAGCAAAAGTGAAGATTTATGCTGGACAAGCAGTAGCCAGCAGGTGAGGGTGGGCCCCGGGCAGTGCCAGTGTGTGCCAGTGCCAGGCTGCCACAAGCTACGGTGTGTGACTGGCAGCAGGTGAGGGGGGGCCCCGGGCAGTGCTAGTGTGAGCTAGTACCAGGCTGCCACAAGCTATGGTGTGTGACTGGCAGCAGGTAAGGGGGGGCCCTGGGCAGTGCCAGTGTGTGCTAGTGCCAGGCTGCCACAAGCTACAGTGTGTGACTGGCAGCAGGCGAGGGGGCCCCAGGCAGTGCCAGGCTGCCGCAAGCTATGGTGTGTGACTGGCAGCAGGTGAGGGGGGGGCCCCGGGTAGTGACAGGCTGCCACAAGCTACGGTGTGTGACTGGCAGCAGGTGAGGTGGGGCTCGAGGCAGTGACAGTGTGTGCCAGTGTCAGGCTGCCGCAAGCTATGGAGGGCCCAGGAAGTCCCACACCAGCCCCCGAGACCCCCCCTCACCTTCCTTGGAGGGACCAGGAAGTCCCTCACCCCCCCCCCCGGGAACCCCTTCACCTTCCCTGGAGAGACCAGGAAGTCCCGTACCACCCAGGACCCTACCCTCGCCCTCCCTGGATGGACTAGGAAGCCCGGTCCTCTTGCTCCCTGACCCCAGCCCAGGATCAACCCCCCCAAACATCTCCAGCTCCCGGGCACCAGACAGTGACATGGAGCCTGCTGGATTTGGGATTGGTGGTAAGTGTTGGCAATGGGCTCCAAGCTTAGCAATATACATGTTGGTCTGTGTCCCTGACATCAGTATGTGAGTCATAATGTTGTTTTTTTTTTCCTTTCTTTGTCAAGGGGCAAGAGCTCGTGGTGCAGGATGGGCTGTGAGCGCATCACCATCTCCTGAAGATGGACTCTGGGATGAGGATATGCCACGTAGTGAAATCCTGACCAATGACGTCACCCACCCACCCACACCTACACATGTCACTGACTAATGTCCTTATTTCCCATACAGGTGTACCAACTATTGAGGAGCTGCTGCAGGCTCACAGGGAGGCACAGCAGCACATGGAGTGTGCCCACCGAGAAGGCCAACAACATCTGGCCCAGTTGGGTGCCATGATCCAGTCCCTCCAGGCAGCCCAGTCCGCCATTGCCCCTACTCCACCTTATCCCCCCAATAATGTGGCCAATGGCCCTTGTTTGCCGTTGTCCATGTTGGACCTTTGTTTGTTTTTCTGTTGCCATGCTGGCACCTTTCTTTTTTAGGCCCCGTTGGCCTTTTTTCGTATAGTATCAAAATCTCTCAATACTCACACATGTCACCTATGGATAGGCTCCTGTCTGCTACAATGACACAACTATGTCATTGTGGACATGAGGCCTCTCCTGCCACACAAACATCACCATTACACCCACAACACACTACACACAACCATACTGCTGAACCGGACACATATGTAGACGTAGGTATTGGAAATCAAAATATGGCTTATTATACTAAATCAAAATTAAAAAAAACACTTGGTTTGAGTGATAAAATGAAAAAAAAATCCATCACGCTATATAGTGCATTGCCTAGTAGGGTCTTGCTTGTTGGTCCTCTGCTGGATCAGACAATGGCTCCTCCCCCTCATTCCCGTACTCCCACACATTGTGGGCCCTTCTGTGCTGGAGTCTTCGAGGGGGATCCTGATTTTGGTGACCTCTAGCCATGGGTTGTTGGGACACAGGGGGCACTGGGGGTGTTTTCTTGGGATGGCGATGTAACCACCCCATCTCAGTGCCCCATCAACGCCCGCTTCCAGGACCCAAATGATGGCCCTCTTGGCGATGGCATGTTGTTCTGGCTCCATGCGGCACACACAGAGACAGAGGAGGCCTCACAACTCTCAAGGTGAATATCCCAAATTGCACCGAGAACCTGGTTACCCTCTTGGACTGTACCCATTACCGGACATCAGTAAAAAGGTACCGAAACAAAGACTATCGTGTGTGTGAGTCTGCTTCCTCGCCGCTGCCCACAGCGCTCCCTGCAAGCCTCTACTATGACTCCCCTCATCTACTAAAGCTCCACCTGTGGGGTGCTGTACTACACTGAGCTGCACCACCATCACCTCAGCAGCCGGCTGCAGCGCTGGTATCCATCGTTACCAGGTACCACAGGTGGCGTCACGATACTACTACCCCCATCCTCATCACCATTACCCCTAATCCCCGCCACTGAGGGTCCAGAACACAGAACCGGGAACCGACCAGCTGTGATCCCCCTATCGAAGCAGTCATCCTGTCCCGGGATCCGAGTACCCTCTGCTCTGTCGACTGCTTCATAGGGATTGGTCATTATACACGCTGGCAAGTTATGTCGATTCTGTGGACCCCACAACAGGAGAGCTCCGTCCCGGGGATTGGCGTGCTGCCGACCATGGTGTGGCGCCACTCCAGCTGCTGAGCCATGGTCTGAGTCAGCAGGATGCCAGGAGCAGCAGAGACGTGTCGAGCCCCAGGCTGTGGGGTATTCGGGCATCAGGCTCCAAGGGGTTCACTGTATCACGGGGAGTGGTGGCCGTGCCTGATCCCGTGTCCTTGGGGACTCCTTTGAAAAAGGTGGGGTTTATATACAGGGGATTATATACAGTTTGTTGTTGTGATACCACCTGTAGTTTCTGGTGATTTGCAGCAGCGCCGCCACAGTCCACAGGAGGTAGATGGTAACATGGCTAGTATGGTGTAGTCCTCCACTGGTAGGACTGGGACCTCCGGGGTAGTGTTTCTGTAAGAAAACAAGTTCATGGAAAGAAAGCAAACTGAGTCCAAAGTCACTGTTCTTCCGGGTACTTTACTGGCAATTGTATTGGTTTCATACAAAAGTTACAGTGCTGTACTCCTGAAGGTGTGAGGACAGGTAGCTGAATGGGTGGCTGCAGGCAGGTCTTAGGTGGTATGGTGGACCCTTGGTGTGTGCCGCTGTGCTCTACCCTCGTCTGTTTCTTTCCTGCTTCCCAGTGGTGGTGAAGTCCGGTTCCTTAAAGCCAACCTGACCTCCTTCTGTCTCTCTCCTTTGCTCCCATCGGATAACCCTCTGCTGGCTGACCGCTGAACCATCAAGCGGTGCCTGGTACCTCTTTCGGTCGCTCAGGTGCCCAGGAGAAGTGTAGACTCCACGGGTCTCCGGATTTTCTGTGGTCCTAAAGTATCCCACAGGTGCGGGCTCCGGTGCCCGGTAAGCTTTCGGGGCTGAACCTCCTCAAGTTCTTCCTACTCCCTTCTGGCTGTCTGCTCCTGGGATCTTTCGTTAACTCCTGGTCCCTCAGCCGAGAGACCCTTCTGCTTCCTTTCACTCCTCAACTCCCCGGTCAAACTCCCCGGTCAAAGACTTCCCAGTCTTGTTCCCCCTAGAGGTGGTCTTTATTCCATCCCGGGTGTCCTCCCACCGTGTGATCTAGTGTGGGGTTAATGGGTACCACCCACCATCCTATGATCCACCTGCAGCTGGAGTATCAGCACCTCTTTAAAGGGTGCAGTACCCCTCTGTGACGCCTGCTTGGCGGGGCGCCACAGACGCATACTGCTCCTACTTTAATGGCCCTGGGGCAGTGGCCTGGCAGAACCAGCAGGTGTAAGGTGGCTGGTGCTGTGAGGCAGCAACATGAGGAGGAGGGTGGAGTCACCAGGGTGGCTGCACCAGGACGATTACGGTGGTGTTTTGTTTATTTTGGGTGCTTAAACATTAGTTAGTTGGGTTTTTTTTTGTTCTGTACTCTGAAATGTTTGGGTATGGCCATTATTTTTCATCATTGTGTCTTTATTTGTGTGATGTTGACACTTCTGTTTGTAATGTTTTGTGTGTGTTGTTAGAATTTTTTTTTTGTGCACAAAAAGTCGAACTTGAAAAAAAACAAAAAACTACCTGTGTGTGTCGTTACTTTGGAATCCCGGCCAGTTGCACTTAGCTTTATGCTGTGCACAGAGGTATGTGATATGTTAAATGGTATTAATGGGTCCGTGCAGCATTGTCTGCTAATGTCCAGTACACAGGTCCAGCCCTTTGGCCCACACTGTATGCCGTGACTGTGTGTACATGTCCTTTATTATGTGTTTGGCCACATGGGACCGTGTCCACACACATGGAGAATGCAATGGTGTTTGTGGGGGATGTAGGTACACTTCAGTACACACACGCAAATGTGGCACCCTAGGGGTTAATGTGCCACAATAACATCAACCTGGGTTAACTTCCCACACAACACCTGACACTGCACTAGCACATCTTGGCCAGAAGGGGGAGCTAAAGCAGCTCCCTTATATATTCTGGTGTCAAGAGGAAGTAGTTAGTTCAGTTCCTGGGAGAACGGAGGAGAGAGATTGTGGTGTATAGGGGCTGCATCAGGCCTCTCCACAGTCTGCTACTCAATTCCAGGTCTAGCCAGGGTCTGAGGGAAGGAGTACAAGAAACAGAGGAACACACCTGGGAGACTGAGTTACCTCATAACTCGCCCCGGAGGAGCGCACAGACCGGATACCGGATCAGAAACTCTGACTGACACACGCAGCACAGTAAACACCGGGATAGTGGAGCTTATATATCTTCCCTGTACCTCAGCAAAGCAACACGGAGGGGTCAGAAACACAGAGAAAAGACTCAAGTTGCGTAGCAAAGTGGGTACCTGTGAGGAAAGACAGGGTCAGCAGCCTAGCTAAAGCGGCAGCAGGGCCATACACACAGCGCAGCAGTGGGAAGCTGAGGACCCGGTCAGGGTGGGAGCAACCCGGCCCCGGTACAGACTCCGTGGACAGTACTCTGCTAACAACATCTGCAGTAAAGACTTGGAGAACTACAAAAACTGTGAGTCTGTGTGATCCTTGTACTCAAGCCCTACGTTCCCTCACAATCAGCTATCATCTCTACTACTACCCCTACTATCCTGCAACATCCATAGCATCAATCATAGACTATTACTACCACTGCCCCGGGGAACCAGGCTCTACCCGCGGAGAGCCGTTACATCACCGGCTGCCAAACATCATCCCCGGAGGGTCTGCAGCAGCGGTGGTCACCCTGACCACAACCCGTTGGTGGCGTCACAACAAACTCCCCTCTAAATATCCCCCCATTACGTGCGGAACCCGGGACACGGTCCCGACCAAGGCCGCCGTGATGTCCCCAGCAGTACCCCGCTCCGGTACCGAGTACCCCGTCCCAAGTAGGCTCCACACAAACATATGTGCACACACATAGTTCAGCCATGGCAGCTCTGCCATGAAGTGGGCCAATGCAGACACATATGTTTATAGTGTGGTTTGTATCTTACCGTCATCACCTACAGATGCACACCTAGCCATTGTTACTGTAATCCACTGTAATACACAAGACCGCTCCTGTGCGACACTTTGGCGCCTCAAAAGTGTGTTGCAGGAGCCACTATTGACTACACCAGCGTGTATTTGTGACAAACTCCGACAGACAATGGTGTCATGTATTATCCAGCCTTCCAGAGCAGGCTGACCAATCGTAACGCTGTGGCGTTGTCCAATGAGCGTGTATGGGGCGCGGTGTAAACCACTGTGGCACGCCTATCTCCTCGCGGCACTGAACATGTAGGCCCACATTGCCTTTGACATTGCGGCGTGTGAAGCGGCGATGGAATGGAGCATGATTGCTTTCGCTGTAGGTGAGGCGATTTCCGGAGCGACACATCGCTTTAGATTCAGGACGATACTGCAGCGTGTAAAGCCGCCATCGGCGATCCAAGGCAGCGACAAAAAACGTGAGTGTGCACGTTATATCGCCAGGCGAGATTGCGGCGTGTGACGGTACCATAAGATTTGTCACCAATCGCTGAGTAAGGGCCAAAAAAATCAATAGTTTGAGTAGTTCATGCATGAACCATCACATGGATATGAAGCATAAGTCAAAGTGGGAAGCTTACTGCGCTATGGTGCAGACTAGTGGGCCGGGCCAACCACCGTCTGCCCCATCAAGTGCATCCGCGGCCTCTTCATCCTCTGTGACTGTGCGGACAGCAGTCACACATGCTTTTGGACGCAGACCTTCCACCTCTTTACCCGCAACAGCCAGTGTGATTGCCAGGACGTCACATGTTTTTGAAGTGGAAAATTCTGCTGGTGTTGAGCGCTGCCAGACATCAGGAGCACCACCTTTGGATGAAGGCAACATTATATCTGCGCCTGCACCTTTCTCACAGACCAGCAGTTTGCCGGGGACACCCTACTCAATCCCGTCTCAGCACAGCAGCCAGCCCTCCGTCACTCAGATGTGGACAAGTAAAAGGCCATTTCCTCCTAGCCATAACAAAGCTAAGCGGTTGAATTTCACCATCTGCAAGCTGTTGGTTACAGAAATACTGCATTTCTGCCTGGTGGATACAGAGGATTTTAGAGACCTTACGTCCGTTGCAGTCCCCCAGTACCAGATGCCAGTCGCCACTACTTCTCCAAGAAAGCTGTGCCTGCGCTACACCAGCATGTCACACACAACATCACCGCTTCCTTGAGAAATTCTGTGTGTGACAGGTGCATTTCACCACTGACACTTGGATGAGTAAGCATGGACAGGGGCGTTACATGTCACTGACTGGGCACTGGGTGACTATGGTGAGAGCAGGAGAAGGGGCTGCTGTCCAAGTCTTGCCGTCCCCACGGGTTCTACGTCAATCCTCTGTATGTAGAAGTTCCTCCACTGCTTCTGCCTCCTCAACCTCGTCTCGGTCCTCCCCCTGCACCCAAAGCCTGTCTGGTAATGTGACCCGCATTCTAACTGCGCACAAGGAATCCTGCACACCTCCTTACTATGATGGCGGCAGGGCATCAGGCAGTCTTTACCTTGAAATGTCTGGGAAATGTGAGTCACAAAGCTGAGGAGTTGTGGTCTGCTGTGGAGCCCGAGTTTCAGCAATGGTTGTCTCCACTCACCCTGCAGCCAGGGAAGACCATGTGCGACAATACTGCAAACCTGGGTGCAGCCCTTCGCCGGGGCAATGTGACACACGTGCCTTTTATGGCTCACGTCTTGAACCTGGTTGTCCAGCAATTTTTAACACACTATCCGGGCCTAGATGGGCTTCTGCAGAGGGCACGGTCGCTGTGTGCTCACTTTTGGCATTCGCATCCCGCAGCTCAATGACTTGCATCGCTCCAGAAGTCTTTCGGCATGCCTGTTGCGGTCACAATTTAATCCCAGGCACACGCCGACACGCGCAGGTACTTGAGAATAGCTGCTTGCGCGTGCCGACACTTAATGAGAAATCATATGATTCTAAACCAGTTCCATTGTTATTGAGCCTGTATTTAAACATTATCTAAATAAAAAGATTAACCTGAAAACAGTAAATAATAAAAATTAAAGTATATAGACTACCTCCTCCCAAGCTTATATATATAACAAGACCACAAATAAGAATTTTTGCAGAGACATTCGGAGATAATTTGTAATATAGAAAAGACTTTCAACAAGATACTGACAAATTAAGTTATATATATATATTAATTGATTTCTTCTCCTTACGTTGATTTTTTTATCTACCTATTTATATGTCTATGCCCTGACACTTGTTCTTTTTGAAGAAACTATATAAATATGAAATACAGACACAAATATAGTCCTTTTTGAAAATATTATTTAGGAAATATTGATATGAGTATATGATTTTATTAATTCCAATAAATAATCCAACACACACACTGATAATATTAGGTACTTAAAGTATTTTTATTCATGCCCCACCATTAATTTATTCATATATATAATCTTTTTTAAATATTGATTTTAATGATAAATAAACTATTATTATCATTTTTAAGAAAGTAAGATTTTTTAGAATAAAGCCAGACATCTATATGTTCATTTATAATTATTATACCACTGGCAGTGATGTCTTATTTGTTATCATTCCCTTGTTCTCTTCATCTGTTCTTGAGGACAATGATTCCTATAGAGAGATATAAATAATTAGAATATAATTCATATTTTAACCATTTAATTAATTTATCCACTGTTTATTTATAAGAGTATCACCAATCATTTCACTAGGATATATGTGTGGACATTTAGCACCGATCCTCTGTCGACATGTTGCCGCCCCCAAACTACTGGATCCAATATAGCGTCCAGGAAGTCTCGCCAAACTTCCCAGACGCCATATTGGACCCAGTCGTCCGGGGCCGGCAACATACTTTGTCCAAGATGGCGTCCGGGAAGTCTCGCCAGACTTCCCAGACGCCATATTGGATCCAGTCGTCCGGGGGCGGTGACATGTCGACTCAGGATCCAGGCGGCGGGGAAGTTGCAGGGCCGGTGGTAAGTATAGCGGAGTGTGTGTATGTGTGTATGTGTGTGCTGACCACTCTGCCCGCGACGCTGCGCTGACCACTCTGCCCACGGTGCTGCGCTGACCACTCTGCCCACGGCGCTGCGCTGACCACTCTGCCCACGGCGCTGGGCTGACCACTCTTCCCACAGCGCTGCGCTGACCATGCTGCCCACAGCGCTGCGCTGCCCACGCTGCCCACGGTGCTGCGCTGCTGCTGACCACTCTGCCCACGGCGCTGCGCTGACCACTCTGCCCATGGTGCTGCACTGACCACTCTGCCCACGGCGCTGCGCTGACCACTCTGCCCACGCCGCTGCGCTGACCACTCTCACCGCACTCACTGCTAACCACTGAGCCACCACACTCACTGCTAACTACTGAGCCACCGCACTCACTGCTAACCACTGAGCCACCGCACTCACTGCTAACCACTGAGCCACCGCACTCACTGCTAACCACTGAGCCACCGCACTCACTGCTAACCACTGAGTCACCGCACTCACTGCTAGCCACTGAGCCATCGCACTCACTGCTAACCACTGAGCCACCGCCCAGTGCTAACTACTGAGCCACCGCGCAGTGCTAACCACTGAGCCACCGCGCAGTGCTAACCACTGAGCCACCACGCAGTGCTAACCACTCAGCCACCGCGCAGTGCTAACCACTGAGCCACCACGCAGTGCTAACCACTGAGCCACTGTATACTCTGCTACCCACTGAGCCACCTGTATACACACAATTCATTTCACCGCACTCCCCTAACTATTAGTAAATAAACTATATATGGATTCTAGACTACCCGACTCTTTAGAATCGGGCCGCCATCTAGTAATAATATAATCTCACATAATACAGAAAGAAAAAAGGGCAACATTTGCACAAACAGTATACAATACAGTGTTTTTACACAATTAAAGACCAATATTGTAAACACATGGCACAGTGTGGACCCATCACATCCCTCTTACATGTCGTGTGGCTGCCAGGGCACTGCCCCAGGACCACTGAAATATGAGCAGTAGCTGTCTCTTCTGCTTCTGGCATCCTGCTGATGTCGGCCTGGGCCTAACGGCTGGAGTGGCGCTATCCCAAAGTCGTTAGCACGCCAATCCCCTGGACTGAGTTTCCCAGTTGTGGGGTCCACACTATCCACCAAACTTGCTGGCGTGTATGATTGAGTATCCCTATGACGCAGAAAGTTATGTAGCACGCAACACGCCATCACTACCATACGGATAGATTCCATTTTCAGACTTAAAGGAGTATGAAACACGCGGAATATATTGGCCGTGATCCCAAACGCATTTTCAACCACACAACGTGCCCGGGATAGCCGGTTATTGAAAATGCGTTTCTCAGGGGTCAGAGTCCTCTGGGGATATGGCCGTAGTAGGTTGGCGTGCAGTGCGAAGGCCTCATCCCCCACAAAGGCAAAGTTGAGATGCTCAGTGGTGTCATCATTGGTGGGTAAGTTAAGGCTTCCACCCACAAGGTCGCGACCAAATGAGGTATGCGCCAAAACACCACCATCAGACACACGCCCGTTCATCCCCACATCCACAAGGAGGAACTCGTAGTTGGCATTCACGAGGGCCATGAGGACCACACTAAAATAACCTTTGTAGTTATAATAGTACGACCCGCTTTTGTGGGGTTGTGTGATCCTCACATGCTTGCCATCCAATGCACCCCCGCATTTGGGAATTGCCACCTCTCCTCAAAGCCAGTGGCAACTGACAACCATTCTGCGGGGGTTGTTGGAAACCGCATATAGGTTGGCAAGAGACACCTCAAAATAGCCTCACAGGTCTCAGGGATAAGGCTACTCAGCAGGGAGTGCGAGACTGCCGATGCATACTGAAGGTCAGTCAGCGTGCGCCC
Source organism: Allobates femoralis (assembly GCA_033576535.1). Lineage (NCBI taxonomy): Eukaryota > Metazoa > Chordata > Amphibia > Anura > Aromobatidae > Allobates > Allobates femoralis. The sequence continues at coordinate 502,654,987 of JARQOC010000006.1, forward strand.
TGAAGCCAAGAAACGCAGAGTGACAACCAACCGCTCCTCTGCTGGTACTGCTGGACGCATCACAGTGTCCTGACGGGCAATATGTGGGGTAACCAAGTCCAACAGTAGTTTGTAAGAGTCCTCGGACACGCGGAGGAAATTTCTGAAATCCTGCGGATTGTTATCCTCCAGCTGACAGACAAGGCGCATGTGAGTCAGGTTGGGCCTTTGCAGGAGCCAGTCCCGAGACCACACACACCGTCGTCTCCGCCTCCGCAGTCCTTATTTACAATGATAGTATAGTCAACTTGAGATGGGGAACAGATAGGAGCAATATAAGTGGCCACAACCCGTTATTTGTGATCACTTGAGACTGGTGGAGTGGATATGTCTAAATGAGTCTGAGTAGGGATCATAATAGGCCGCCATAAAAACATGTTTTTAGGGATCACCTGAAACTATCTAAGTTGTGGATACACCTAATTTCTTGGGGTAGAGCATTCCAGAATTGGTGCAGCTCAGGAGAAGTCTTGGAGCCGAGAGTGGGAGGTTCGGATTAGTGCAGAAGTGAGTCTAAAGTCACTTCCAGAGCGAAGACAATGGGTGGGGTGATAGAGATGAGGGAGGAGATCTAGGGGGTGCTGCACTACGAAGAGCTTTGCGGGTGAGAACAAGCAGTTTGAAATGGATCCTATAGTATATAGGCAGTCAGTGTAATGACTGGTAGAGCAGAAGCGTCTGAGTAACGATTAGCTAGATAGGTAATCCTGGCTGCTGTATTAAGGATGGACTGGAGAGGGGACAGTCTAGTGCGGGGGAGGCCAACTAAAAGAGAATTACAATAGTCAAAGCGGGAGTGAATCAGGTCCACAGTGAGGGTTTTTGTGGTTTCCAAGGTGAGAAAGGGGCAAATTCTGGAGATGTTCTTCATGTGCAAGCAGCAAGAGCGGGCGAGAGATTGTATATATGGGGTGAAGGAAAGACCAGAGTCAAACATAACACCCAGACAGCGAGCCTGCTGACTAGGCGTTATCGTGGTGCCGCACACTGACAGACAGATGTACACCTCGGCTCCGCTCCATATACATCGTACACACTCGGCTCAGCTCCGTACACCTCGTACACACTCTTCTCTGCTCCGTACACCTCATACACACTCTGCTCCGCTCTGTATACCTCGTACATACTCAGCTCCGTACACCTCGTACACACTCTTCTCTGCTCCGTACACCTCATACACACTCCGCTCCGTACTGTATACCTCGTACACACTCAGCTCCGGACACCTCATACACACTCGGCTCCGCTTTGCACACCTCGTACACACTCGGCTCCGCTCCGTACACCTCGTACACACTCGGCTCCGCTCCGAACACCTCGTACACACTCGGCTCCCCTCCGTACACCTCGTACACACTCGGCTCCCCTCCGTACACCTCGTACACACTCGGCTCCCCTCCGTACACCTCGTACACACTCGGCTCCGCTCCGTACACCTCGTACACACTCGGCTCCGCTCCGTACACACTCTGCTCCGCTCCTTACACCTCGTACACACTCGGCTCTGCTCCGTACACCTCGTACACACTCGGCTCCGCTCCGTACACCTCGTACACACTCGGCTCCGCTCCGTACACCTCGTACACACTCGGTTCCGCTCCGTACACCTCGTACACACTCGGCTCCGCTCCGTACACCTTGTGCACACTCGGCTCCGCTCCGTACACCTCGTGCACACTCGGCTCCGCTCCGTACACCTCGTACACACTCGGCTCCGCTCCGTACACCTCGTACACACTCGGCTCCGCTCCGTACACCTCGTACACACTCGGCTCCGCTCCGTACACCTCGTAGACACTCGGCTCCGCTCCGTACACCTCGTACACACTCGACTCCGCTCCGTACACCTCGTACACACTCGGTTCCGCTCCGTACACCTCGTACACACTCGGCTCCGCTCCGTACACCTCGTACACACTCGGCTCCGCTCCGTACACCTCGTACACACTCGGCTCCGCTCCGTACACCTCGTACACACTCGACTCCGCTCCGTACACCTCGTACACACTCGACTCCGCTCCGTACACCTCGTACACACTCGACTCCGCTCCGTACACCTCGTACACACTCGGTTCCGCTCCGTACACCTCGTACACACTCGGCTCCGCTCCGTACACCTCGTACACACTCGGCTCCGCTCCGTACACCTCGTACACACTCGGCTCCGCTCCGTACACCTCGTACACACTCGACTCCGCTCCGTACACCTCGTACACACTCGACTCCGCTCCGTACACCTCGTACACACTCGGTTCCGCTCCGTACACCTCGTACACACTCGGCTCCGCTCCGTACACCTCGTACACACTCGGCTCCGCTCCGTACACCTCGTACACACTCGGCTCCGCTCCGTACACCTCGTAGACACTCGGCTCCGCTCCGTACACCTCGTAGACACTCGGCTCCGCTCCGTACACCTCGTAGACACTCGGCTCCGCTCCGTACACCTCGTACACACTCGGCTCCGCTCCGTACACCTCGTACACACTCGGTTCCGCTCCGTACACCTCGTACACACTCGGCTCCGCTCCGTACACCTCGTACACACTCGGCTCCGCTCCGTACACCTCGTACACACTCGGCTCCGCTCCGTACACCTCGTACACAGTCGACTCCGCTCCGTACACCTCGTACACACTCGACTCCGCTCCGTACACCTCGTACACACTCGGCTCCGCTCCGTACACCTCGTACACACTCGGCTCCGCTCCGTACACCTCGTACACACTCGGCTCCGCTCCGTACACCTCGTACACACTCGGCTCCGCTCCGTACACCTCGTACACACTCGACTCCGCTCCGTACACCTCGTACACACTCGGTTCCGCTCCGTACACCTCGTACACACTCGGCTCCGCTCCGTACACCTCGTACACACTCGGCTCCGCTCCGCACACCTCATACACACTCGGCTCTGCTCCGTACACCTCGTACACACTCGGCTCCGCTCCGTACACCTCGTACACACTCGGCTCCGCTCCGAACACCTCGTACACACTCGGCTCCGCTCCGTACACCTCGTACACACTCGGCTCTGCTCCGTACACCTCGTACACACTCGGCTCCGCTCCGTACACCTCGTACACACTCGACTCCGCTCCGTACACCTCGTACACACTCGGTTCTGCTCCGTACACCTCGTACACACTCGGCTCCACTCCGTACACCTCGTACACACTCGGCTGATCATGTGACCCCTGACTCCTCCCCCATGTGACATCATCACAGGTCCTGTACACACAGCGGCCATATATCTGCTGTGCGGCATTAGTCAGTACTGAGCTCAGTATCTGCAGAGCTGAACCTGCGGGAGAAACCGGAGCTCATCTTCCCCCATTCAGGTCTCTACAATATCGGATCCTCTCACATCTTCTATAGAAGAGAATTCTCCTGATTGACCATCAAGGATGGATCTGGACAGGGACAAGATGGCGGAGAGGATCTTACCCCTCACCCTAGAGATCCTCTTCCTTGTTACTGGAGAGGTGAGAGATGTCACATCACATCATTCTTATCTATGGACAGAAGAACAGAGGACAGGAGAGGTGAGGACTCTGGAAATGTCTGGAGACTGGAGATTTATTAATGTGTCTCCTCTCCATAACCAGGATTACACAGTGGTGAAGAAGAGCTGGAGTGATCTGTGCTGTCAGGAGCCTGTACAGTGTGAGGGAAGAGCCCTGAGCCCAATCACGGGGCCTCCACCTCACCCCCTGATACATGAGGACATCAATGAGCAGAAGATCCGAGAACTCACCTACAAGATGATGGAGCTGCTGACTGGAGAGGTGACACTGCTGGGAATGCTGCTGCTGGGACATTATACAGTAACGCCATGAAGGGATGGGGGAATGATGACCGCGCTATCATTGTATGTGTCAGGTTCCTATAAGATGTCAGGACGTCGCCGTCTATTTCTCCATGGAGGAGTGGGAGTATTTAGAAGGACACAGAGATCTGTACAAGGACATGGTCATGATGGAGGATCCCCTCACATCAGCAGGTAATAGACAGGACTAAATCCACACGGCCTATAATGATCTGTATGTAAAGAATGAATTCAGTCCTGTATGTGTCTCCTCCAGGTCTATCCAGTAAGAGGACAACACCAGAGAGATGTCCCCGTCCTCTTCTCCCACAGGACTGTAAAGAAGAAGATCCCGATGTTCCTCCGGATCATCAGGTAGATGGAGAGAAGGTGTGATGAGATCTCCCTATGATGTGTAGACGGCTGTGAAGATCTTGTCTCGGTCTTGTTTTCTCCTCCACTATTAGATGTGTTATACTTGTGTAATGAGAACGGTGGAGATGGCAGATTACAGCTGATCATAGATGGGACTTCTCCATCTGTCTGTGACTTTATAATCTTTGTTTCAGGGTGAAGATCTGCCCCATATTAATCCTCCAAGAGACCTATGTGAGGGGTGATGAGCGGAGGACAGAGGAGATCCCTACAGATCACCGCCCAGGTGAGTAGTAACCACTGAATGCAGAGAAGTCACAGATTCTTCTCAGTCACCGGCTGTGGCTGCTTTATCGGTGGTGGAGTCCAGACATATCACAATCATGTGATCACCTGACAGCTCAAAAGATGGCTGCCACAAACAGACCTGGCGCTATGTACTCCACCCTCCATATCCCAGGGATTGTCCTTCACCCTCTAACCCCTATACATGGGTCTGGACTTACACAGGGACCAGTAGGCTGAGGACACAGAGTTATCTGATAATTGGTGGTGTGAAATGACAATAATAGTCAGGAGCCGGGTCAGAACCAGGAGGGCAGAGAAAAGTCACAATCAGAAGCCTCAAGAGTAGTCAGTAAACAGGCCGGGGTCACACAGGAATCACATACACAAGGTGAGAGCTGAGTACACAGGACTGAACCAGAGGAGAACAAGGCTATATCCGGCAGAATCCAGGAATATGCTGGGAGGTTTAGTAGGGTGCGGTGCTTTCTAATTGTCTGAAGCAGAGAGCTGATTACTCCAGCCGGACTGCACACACCCATACTGCCAGACTGGACCGTACTACTGGTCCCAGCCTCCCTATTGTTAGTGACTGGACATAGACTGGGCCGCCCACAGCTTCTGGCCCTGATGTCTCCTCCATCACCAGAGCCGCCCGCAGAATGAATAAGGTGGTGACTGATGACAGAAGTGAATGTCACAGGAGCAGATCTCACAGGAGACGACACCATTTACTGAAGCCTTAATGTGACAGAATGGCAGAAAGACAGAGGAAAACCCCATAAAGTGCCTCCATTGTGTAAATGATAACCCTCGGTGACTCCCTCTATAGGAGAAGTGATTGTTTACTCCAGAAATGACCCCGGGGTGGATGGTGGAGGGTGAACATTGTAAATATGACATTTTATTACCCAGCACATAGTGCCCAGATTGTGCTCCAGGAGACGCTCACCGGAAAATGCTAAGTGGGTTCATATTACAGCAATGTCATATACAGTATATCACACAAGTGAGTAACTCACACAGTCATTAATGTCTAAACAGCTGGCAACAAAACTAAATACACCTCTAAGTGAAAAAGGCAAAATGGTGCCCATCGTGTCAATATTTTGTGTCCACCATTATTTTCAAGCACGGCCTTAACTCTCTTGGGCATGGAGTTCTCTAGAGCTTCACAGGATCCACTGGAATCCTCTTACCTCCTCCATGACGACTGTGAAGACACGGGGATCAGTGGATGCTCTCGTCTGCTGACCCAACCTCCTTTACACGCCGCAACTTTGGTGTGGAAACTGAGAGGCAATCCGGAGTTCCGTCGCCGTTGCCATGAAGTTGCGGTGTGTATTTGTGGAACCCGGTGGTGATTTTGAAAGTTGCTCCCGGTTGCGATTTCAGAGCATTGTTCAAAAACCAGACGCAACCCTGAAGGTGAATTTTCCGGGATTTGGCGTGTGAAGGGGCGATAGCGATGGAATCAGCGTCGCCTACTGATTTCCCAGAGGCGTGCCACAGCGTGCTGGAGACCGCCACCCCTAGCGATGATTGGTGGTGGCTACTGTGTTACCATTGGCTGTCCCTTCACCGGGCGCCATATTTGAAGAGCTGTCCATTCACACTACACAATTGCAATAGCCTCATGTATTAGCCAGCCTCCCTGCGCAGGCTGGACAATCATGAGGCTATTGCGTTGTGTAATCAGCGTGTTTGGGGTGTGGAATACACCAGTCTGTCACATATATGTTCTTGCAGCGCTGAACATGTACGCCCACATTCCTTTGGGGATTGCGGCGTGTGAAGCGGCGTCGGGAATCAACCGGATGTTTCCCAATATTGGTGTAGGAACTTCCGGGACGACACATCACCTTAGGTTGAGGGCGCAATTGCGGTGTGTAAATGCGCTGTCGGCGTTCGGAGGCAACGATGAAAAATGTGCACGCGCACAATAGACGTTAGGTTGCCTCTGATCGCCGCAAAAAGTTGTGACGTGTAAAGGTACCCTTAGAAAGACTGCATTGACCAGAGCTCATCCCAGCTGATCGCCTAAACTCCTTAACCATGGGCAGAACACTACTCAGACAACACAGGGAGAGGGAACCACCAATAGTAAGGCTTTATTGGATCCCCAACAATGAAAGGCATAGAACACATAACCAAGCACAACACACAATGTAACAGGCAACAGAGTCTCACCCTTCCACTGCCTCACCAGGGTATAGAATATTCAAGACTTCCAGGGCCAACTACGCCAATCCTGCAGAATATAATCCAGTTTTCGTGCTTCTCTAGATGGACCCGAAGATACTAGACTGAGGCCATGCAAAGTATGATGACACAATGTTACCCTGACAGCCGAAACCTAAATTCCTAGGCTGAGGTTATGGTGTTCTAACCGGACCTGGAGCCCTTAGGTTAAACACATGTAGCATATCAACTACTGGTGACTGAAGTGATAATTTTTAGATACTGAGCCTACACCTTAGGGTATATTGTGTTCTTTCAGGATTGGTGGGATAAAGCTGTTTTCCTATTGGTCAGCATTTCAAGCCGAATGTATAATTTGCCTCTGAGTGATGTACACAGAGGGGGTGAGGCAATTTACATTAAATTAGCAATACACAAACTCAGACAATGTCGGCTCTAAATAATTTGGCAAGAAAAAAATGACTTAAACTACTCATAAGGCAGCCTCAGAAAAACCTCACCACCAGCAGCCAAATACTAAAGCAACACTGCACCTGGCAGGATACAGTCAGACCCCATTATGTGGAGCAAGCCCAGGTGCAGTCCCACAAGTCTGTGTAGGTAGAGGTGATTTATCTGCTTGCACCTGGGCTGCTCTACATAATGGGGTCTGACTGCATACTGCCAAGTGCAGTGTTGCTTTTGTATCTGGCTGCTGATGGTAAGATTTCAGATGCTGCCTTATGAGTAGGTTTTGTACATATTTTGTTAGGTCTTGTGAGCATGGGGATCCGTGACGTGGATCATGAGCTAAGCGTCTTGGCCAATACATGAACCAATACCCCATATAAAAGGTTTTTTGTTCATCATAAAAAAACATTTTGCACTTTTTTTCCTTTGCGGGGTGCGGTCGGACTCCATGGGGCGCCATTCATCCAGTGGTGCAGAGACATCGTACAGGGCGGCCCGTTCGGTCAGGTGGCAGGACCGGAGGGTAGCTTTCAGACACTCTGCATCATATGTATCAGTGTGAATGGCGTCCTATGCAGGCCCAATATGTGCATCGCAAGTCACCTCCCACATGTCTTTGTAGGTAGAGGTGATTTTATCAGCTTGCACCTGGGCTTGCTCTACATAATGGAGTCTGACTGATTCCTGTAAGGCTGGTATCACATTGCGTTTTTTTTCCTGAGTTGACTTAGGTTAGGGCCACACTTGGGAGCATGTATCCGTTTACTGGATGCATTACTGGATCTAGTTTTTCCCCTTGCCATATATCCGGTACCCGATCCGTTAACTCTTGGTACCTATTGTACCATGCGTTAATGCATGCATTTCCCATATACCCCCATGATAAAAAAAAATGCATGGTTTTTGCATTGGAGTCTATGGGTGCATTACCGGATCCGTTTTTCAAGATTTCAACATGTCAAAAACTGGATCCAGTAACTGGATCCAGACACAAGTGTGGCCCTGGCCTTAGGGAGCTGATGTTTGCTGGATTGGTATAAGGAAGCCATGTTGCTTTTCAAGAGATGTTTTGAGCCACTAATAATGTGGAAACCCTTAATGTGAATGGGGTCTTGTTTTTTGTGTGTTGAGTAGAAGTTTTTATTGTTATTATTTTCATCTACATAGATTTTTTGTGACTTCTTATTCCTCTATTTGGGAGGCAGAATGAAGAAGCAGCTGAACACTCTGCTCTACTGGTCCATGCTATGAGGTCTCCTATTACACTGAACTGTTATTGTCTTTTATCAACGTAACTTGTCATTTCTATGGACACTTTACCGTATATACTCGTGTATAAGCCGACCCGTGTATAAGCCGACCCCCCTACTTTTGCCCCCAAAACCTGGGAAAATCTATTGACTCGTGTATAAGCCGAGGGTGGACCCCAGCACAGGTATACAGGCCCCCCAGTGGTAGTATACAGCAGCCTCCCCAGTGGCATATATAGGCCCCAGTAGTATATACAGCAGCCCCAGTGGTATACAGCAGCCTTCCCAGTGGTATATGCAGACCCTACCAGTATATACAGCAGCCCCAGTGGTATACAGGCCCCAGCAGTATATACAGCAGCCCCAGGGGTGTACAGCAGCCTCCGGGGGCATACAGCAGCCCCAGCAGTACACAGCAGCCCCAGCGGTACACAGCCACCCCCAGGGGTACACAGCCGCCCCCAGGGGTACACAGCAGCCCCCAGGGGTACACAGCCGCCCCCAGGGGTACACAGCAGCCCCCAGGGGTACACAGCAGCCCCCAGGGGTATATAGCCGCCCCCAGGGGTATATAGCAGCCCCCAGGGGTATATAGCAACCCCAGGGGTACACAGCCATCCCAAGGGGTATATAGCAGCCCCCAGGGGTACACAGCCATCCCCAGGGGTATATAGCCGCCCCCAGGGGTATATAGCTGCCCCCAGGGGTATATAGCTGCCCCCAGGGGTATATAGCAGCCCCCAGGGGTATATAGCCGCCCCCAGGGGTATATAGCCGCCCCCAGGGGTATATAGCAGCCCCCAGGGGTACACAGCCGTCCCCAGGGATATACAGCTGCCCCCAGGGGTACACAGCTGCCCCCAGGGGTATATAGCAGCCCCCAGGGGTACACAGCCGCCCCCAGGGGTATATAGCAGCCCCCAGGGGTACACAGCCGCCCCCAGGGGTACATAGCCGCCCCCAGGGGTACACAGCCATCCCCAGGGGTATATAGCCGCCCCCAGGGGTATATAGCAGCCCCCAGGGGTATATAGCCGCCCCCAGGGGTATATAGCAGCCCCCAGGGGTACACAGCCGTCCCCAGGGGTATACAGCTGCCCCAGGGGTACACAGCTGCCCCCAGGGGTATATAGCAGCCCCCAGGGGTACACAGCCGCCCCCAGGGGTATATAGCAGCCCCCAGGGGTATATAGCCGCCCCAGGGGTATATAGCAGCCCCCAGGGGTACACAGCCGTCCCCAGGGGTATACAGCTGCCCCCAGGGGTACACAGCTGCCCCCAGGGGTATATTAGCCGCCCCCAGGGGTACACAGCCGCCCCCAGGGGTATATAGCAGCCCCCAGGGGTATATAGCCGCCCCCAGGGGTACACTGCTGCCCCCAAATGCTGGCACTCGCCCCCCTGCTGCTTAACTTACCATCCGGTATTCTGATCAGCGCTGCTCCTCGCTGATCCCGTCTCCTCTCCGTCCTCGCAGCTTCCGGGATCCCGGCCGTCGCAGGTATGACGTCATACCTGCGACGGCCGGGGATCCCGGAAGCCGCGAGGACGGAGAGGAGACGGGACCATCGAGGAGCAGCGCTGATCAGAATACCGGATGGTAAGATAAGCAGCGGGGGGGCCCTTACAGCAGCGGGGGGGCCCTTAAAGCAGCGGGGGGGCCCTGACACGGAGGGGGGGCCGAGTGGCAGCGTTTGGGGGCCATATGCACTGCTTCCCCCTGCCGCTGATTGACAGGGGGATGCAGTGCATATTTAATGAGCGGCCCCACGTGACGGGGCTGCTCATACAGCAGCCTCCCCCCGCCTCCTGCAGCCTCCACAGCCCCCACCACATCACATACCGTATATGACCCGTGTATAAGCCGAGGGGTAGACTTTTCAGCCCAATTTTTGGGCTGAAAAACTCGGCTTATACACGAGTATATACGGTAAGTAGAAAATTTCAAATATATTAATTTCAGGTATAATTTATTCAAAAATAGCAATTTGTTTTATTCTTGTCAGATGACTGCACCAGGAGATCAGAAGGAGAACTGACAGCTTCAATTTATAAATCAGATGAACTAGAAACCACCCAGGATACAATTGATGTGAATGTCATTACCCCAGATATCCCATCATCCCTTCACAGCAAAGATCTGTCATCTGATCCTATGAAACAGGTCCAATCTTCTGAATCATCACAGACTACTAAGAAGAATGAAAGTCACAAAAGAGGCAGCAGAAAACAAACCCTTGAAACATCTTTTGTTAAACATCAAAAAATTCACACAGAGAAAAGCAGATTTTCTGGTTCCAAGTGTGGGAAATATTTTAACCAGAAATCAGATCTTGTAAGTCATGACAGAAGTCACATAGAAGAAAAGCCGCATTCATGTTCAGAATGTGGGAAATTTTTTACATATAAATCATATCTTGTTAGACATCAGAGAACTCACACAGGGGAGAAGCCTTTCTCATGTTCAGAATGTGGGAAATTGTTTACATTTAAATCACATCTTGTTATTCACCAGAGAAGTCACACAGGGGAGAAGCCTTTTTCATGTTCAGAATGTGGGAAAATTTTTCCATGTAAATCATATCTTGTCAGACATCAGAGAAGTCACACAGGAGAGAAGCCTTTCTCATGTTCAGAGTGTGGGAAATTGTTTACATATAAATCACATCTTGTTATTCACCAGAGAAGTCACACAGGGGAGAAGCCTTTTTCATGTTCAGAATGTGAGAAATGTTTTACACATAAATCAAATCTTGCTAAACACAAGAGAAGTCACACAGGGGAGAAGCCTTTTTCATGTTCAGAATGTGGGAAATGTTTTGCAGATAAATCAGATCTTGTTAAACATCAGAGAAGTCACACAGGGGAGAAGCCTTTTTCATGTTCAGAATGTGAGAAGTGTTTTGTACACAAATCAGATCTTATTAGTCACCAGAGAAGTCACACAGGAGTGAAGCCTTTTTCATGTTCAGAATGTGGGAAATGTTTTACATATAAATCAACTTTTGTTAGACATCAGAGAACCCACTCAGGGGAGAAGCCTTTTTCATGTTCAGAATGTGGGAAATGTTTTGGACGGCAATCCCACCTTGCTATACACAAGAGAAGTCACACAGGTGAGAAGGTTTTTTCATGTTCAGAATGTGGAAAATCTTTTGTAGAAAAATCTAAACTTGTAAGACATCAAATAATTCACACAGGTAAGAAGCCTTTTTCATGTTCAGAATGTGGGAAATCTTTTGTACGCCAATGCCATCTTGCTATACACAAGAGAAGACACACAGGTGAGAAGCTTTTTTCATGTTCAGAATGTGAGAAATCTTTTGTAGAAAAATCTAAACTTGTAAGACATCAAATAATTCACACAGGAGAGAAGCCTTTTTCATGTTCAGAATGTGGGAAATGTTTTGCAGATAAATCATATTTTGTTATTCATGTGAGAACTCACACTGGGGAGAAGCCTTTTTCATGTTCAGATTGTGAGAATTGTTTTGCAGATAAATCAGATTTTGTAAGGCATCAGAGACATCACACAGGGGAGAAGCCTTTTTCATGTTCAGATTGTGGGAAATGTTTTGTACAGAAATCGCATCTTGTTAGTCACCAGAGAACTCACACAGGGAAGAAGCTATTATCATGACTAAATGCTTTCACAAATTTTGCTCTATGGCAGGATGCATTATCATCTTGATAAATGATTTCATCATCCCCAAACATACTTTCAATTGATGGGATAAGAAAAGTGTCCAAAATATCAATGTAAATTTGGCCATTTATTGAAGATGTAATGACAGCCATCTTCCCTGTGCCTTTACCTGACATGCTGCCCCATATCATCAATGACTGTACAAATGTGCATGTTCTCTTCATGCAGTCATCTTTATGAATCTCATTGGAACGGCACCAAGCAAAGGTTCCAGCATCATCACTTTTCCCAATGCTGATTCGCGATTCATCACTGAATATGACTTTCATCCAGTCATCCACAGTCCACGATTGCTTTTCCTTAGCCCAGTGTAACCTTGTTTTTCTGTTTAGGAGTTAATGATGGCTTATGTTTAGCTTTTCTGTATGTAAATCCCATTTCCTTTAGGCGGTTTCTCACAGTTCGGTCACAGACATTGACTCCAGTTTCCTCCCATTTGTTCCTCATTTGTTGTTGTGCATTTCCTGTTTTGGAGACATATTGCTTTAAGTTTCTAGTCTTGATGCTTTGATGTCTTCCTTGGTCTACCAGTATGTTTCCCTTTAACAACCTTCCCATGTTGTTTGTATTTGGTCCAGATTTTAGACACAGCTGACTGTGAACAACCAACATCTTTTGCAACATTGGATGATGATTTACCCTCTTTTAAGAGTTTGATAATCCTCTCCTTTATTTCAATTGACACATCTGGTGTTGGAGTCATGATTCATGTCAGTCCACTTGGTGTAACCGCTCTCCAAGGTGTGATCACTCCTTTTTAGATGCAGACTAACGAGCAGATCTAATTTGATGAAGGTGTTAGTTTTGGGAATGAAAATTTACAGGGTGATTCCATAATTGTTACTTCAGAATTGAGTGATTCCATAATTTTTTCCATCTGCTTGGTCTGAAAAAAGGTTCCCTTACTGACTACCCAATTTATCTTGATTTCTTTTAGTGTTTCTTAAAGCCATAAAGTTGCCATTTGAAATGACTTTAGTTTTGTGCCATGTCTGTGATCTGCTTTTTTTCTAAAATATTAACTGAATGAACGTCCTCCGAGCCAGGTGATTCCATAATTTTTTCCAGGGGTTGTATGTTTTGTGAATTTAGCAGAGCTCTATGAGCACGACGCCTACACCTCTCACTCATCTCCCTGTTGCTGATCAGTGTTGAAGCATGAAATGCTGTACCAGGCCTTGTCCCGTGCATCCATAATGCACCATGCTAAAAATTTTAACTCTGGGGAATAGTTGTCCCTTTTTCTGGTGCCTTGCCCTAATTTGAGCTGCTTTGGCAGCTTTTGGATCCCCTTTGACAGTGTTTTCTACAGGGCTGTAGAGTCGGTGCAGATTTTGGTGGAGTTGGAGTCGGTATGAAATGGACAGTCTCCGATTCCTAAAATATATAATAAATTGGGTACAATAGTTCAATGCAGTATGTGCTGAATATTTTATTATGAATTATGTTCTATGTAAATATCTTGATTATTGTATCATAATAACGATTAAAATCATGAATTTCACATTGTACTACAATAAATGTATCACTTAAACATGAGCCGTGTATGAAGGAGTAGGAGTCGTGGAGTTGGAGTTTGAATCGGGGAAATTGAGGAGTCGGAGATGGAGTCAGTGGTTTGGCCTACTGATTCACAAGCCCTGGTTTTCTAAACCCTTGTGTAGTGAAATATATATCGGAAGGGAATGGGAGACCGAGCAGTTAACTGTTAAATACCATGCCACTGCACAAAGGTCACGACCTGTGCTTATCAAACAGGAACTGTATTCTTCAACAGGACCTCTCCAGGGGCCCTCCCTGCGAGCACAGGAATGGAAACATTTCACACTTTTGGGAGCTTCAAACAGGCCAACAGATGGCCAGAAATGACCAGGAGATTGTAAAAGATGAAGACAACATTTGAAAATAATGTATGCATGGCTAAATTAATGAGGAGTCCAATCACAGACCCAAAATTAGAATATTGAGATCCAAGGGTGAGCTAGGAACTCGTCTCATGCCAAACCCTATAAGAAGGCATGAAAGCCATGAGCTCTTCATAGATTGAGGGTCAGCCAAGCTGATTGTTATCCATAATTCATCTTCCCTCAGGAAAAGCAGAATACATTGGACTGCAAAGTTTAGATATTTCTGTAAGTTTCTCCCTTTTATTTTATAACTGTTTTGCATATTTGTATGTCACTTTTTATTTCCATATTTTATATCTTTTTATTGTAAGCACTGTACCTTTTCTATTAAAGCTTAAAAATAAGTTTGACTAAAAAGAAAGGAGATAAAAAGAGGCGCAGATTGTGCCTTATCAAAAAGACACTGTGTGTTTCAGTGTGGATCCTATAGATATCCACTCACCTTTTAAGGTTGTGAGACCCACAACCAGTTTCAAAGCACAAGGCAGCTGCTGCAGAACCTCCACCGTCAAGCTACAAACCGCGGGAAATCAGGAATCAAACAGGAATGGTATCCACAGTCTGCGCTGCTGCTCTTTACCAAAGGATTTCACAGAGAGGTTGTTGCCATCATAAGGTCCTTTATTTCATCAAAACCTACGCGTTTCAGTGCTGTCCCAGCACCTTTCTCAGGGTTATCCTGAGGAAGGTGCTGGGACAGCACTGAAACACGTAGGTTTTGATGAAATAAAGGACCTTATGATGGTAACAACCTCTCTGTGAAATCCTTTGGTAAAGAGCAGCAGCGCGGACCGTGGATACCATTTCTGTTTGATTCCTAAAAATAAGTTTGGACCTTTATATACTCTAAAAGAATCCATAACCCTAGAGAGTGTGTGATCCTGTTGATTGTCTGACAGTCTTAGTTCAGGGGGACTCATCACCCCTTTATGTTTGGTGAGTGGTGGCAGCATGTGTGAAGCTGGGTGCGTGGTCTGTGTTGGGGTGTGATGCTCCCTTTCAGCATAGGACAGAGGTTGAGTGCTGGATTGAGTGAGAGGAGATAGATTAACCCTTGCGGGGGCAACCCCAAGTCACTTGCTGAGAAGCGGGTACGTGTCACCTTGATTTTGCCTCCTATTGATTTCAATGGTGCTCGGAAATTCAGTGAACTGTTCGCTGATCTATTCGGTGAACATATGGCTGTTCAGCAAAACCCGAATTTCAAAAGGTTCGCTCATCTCTATACATGACTAAGTCTCAATGAATTACAATGTTTACACCCATCTAGTTGTGAGAATTCAAGTGTAGTCTGGTGTGGAGTGCGAGTGTCAGTGGGTGTACTTGTCCATTGGCCCGTCTGCCTTTAGAAAAACCACATGGACCAGGGCTCATCCCAACTGAACAAGCGAACTGCTTAGCCGTGGGTGGAACACTACTCGGGTAACGCATGGTGAGGGAACCACACAATGATAAGGCTTTATTGGATCCACAACAATCAAAGGCATATAACACAATAACCAAGAACAACACACATTGTAACAGGCAACTTATTCTCACCCTTCCGCTGGCTCACCAGGGATTATAAGGATTGTGCCTTTGGAGGTCCCAGGGCCACTTACTCCAATCCAACATTTGGTAGGCACCCACCAAAAAAGGCATAGCAACAAGCTTAGGCAACTGACTGAATATAGCAAAGTCGTTAGCCAGATGACCGAATTGTCCCAACCTGGAATCAAAATTCCTAGGGCGAGGTTATCAATAAAAAAGAAGGGAGGGGAACAAGAGGCGCAATAGTGCCCTATCACTATGACACTAAATGTTGAGGTGGTGTAAAATGGATCCACTCACCTGTGGCAGTTGTGAGACCCTCAACTGGTTTGAAGGCGTAAAATGTTTGTTTCCAGATGGCTGCTGCTGGACTTCCACCCTCCACTCATATGTGGAGACACATCGAATTGCAGGGAAGAAATGGTGTATCACAGTCCGCGCTGCCAAGACCACTCACTCCAAAGGGATCCCTGAGGAAGGTGCCAGGAGGGCACCGAAACGCGTCGGAGGTAATAAAGGAGTTCTTTTTGAAGTTTCATCTTCCCGTGAATCCCTTTGGAGTGAGTGGTCTTGGCAGCGCGGACTGTGATACACCATTTCTTTCCTGCAATTCGATAGGGCGAGGTTATGGTCTTCCAACGAGGACCACAGCCCATAGATTGAAGCCATCTAGCATATGACGACGTGATGTGATCCTCTAGTTGGGCCGAAGTCCCTAGACTGAGGCCACAAAGCATATGTCTGACAGCTGTCTGCTACCAAGGCTGAATTACTGGTATGGCAGTACCCCGAGAAACTCTGAGACCCTGTAACCCCTATACATGGATCTGGAATTACTACGTAGCCCAGGAGGTAACTGCCAATAGGTGAGCAGCAGATCAGAGCAGGGAGGTCGCCAGGCAGGGTCAAGGTTAGGGAATACTAGATCAGCATCCGAAAGATTAGTCAGAAGGCAGCGTCATACTGGGATGGCAGCAAAAGTACAATATCGTCAGGTCGTAGAAGGGTCCATATAGTAGAACACTTAACTAGACAGCAGGGGAAACCAAGAATATATTTGGCGGTTTGCAAGGTAGACCCCAAGGTATTTGAAGGGTGCGGTCCCCTCTCATAGTCTGGTGCTCAGAGTCTGATGACCTCACCTGAACCGCCCAAATAACCAAGCCAGACAGTAATGAGATGAATGCAGGGAAAAGGGAACAGATAAGCTCACCCTTGTGCCTCCAAGTAGACCCGGTCAGGTGCAGCGGCAGTGCACAAATTTCCATGGAATAATCAAAAAGAAAAAGCCAGCACCCCATCCATATGGCTAAACAAATTCTTTATTTGAACTCAATACACAAAATTAAATATCACATCTGTATGGCAGATATTGCCAGACGCGTTTCGGTTACAGAGAACCTTAGTCTTTGGCACAGAAACAGACTGACATACATGAATATATACACACTAGATGGTGGCCCGATTCTAACGCATCGGGCATTCTAGTCTATGTATGTAGTCAGGGAAGGTTTTAGGCAAATTGGGGCCCTGAGCAAAAGGTTAAAGTGTCCCTAAATGCTCACATAGTGCACGTCACACTCAGACATTTACAGTACAAGTACAAGTGCCAAATTCAGACTGGTGAATGAGCGCGATCTATAAAATTTAGGTCATTCAGCGCTTGTTTCCGGCCTTCTTACACAGGATGATGAAGAATGATGGGTGCAGAGCAATCACCGGTGGAGCAATCTGTCCTCTACAGGATCATGTTATCGGCAGCTCTTCTGCAGTTTGCAGCGGAGGATGTGCTGCCGAGAGCAAGGATTTCTGTTCCTCCATAAACATGCAATCACCCGATGATGAGCCGCATTTTGCTCGTTTGTTGGGCGATTGCCGACCTGTTTACACCTAGGAACTCTCATCTGTGCTGCTGGGCAGGCCCGGCGTCAGCACCCGGCGCACCCGGGCAAGTGCCGGGGCCCGACTGCTTGGAGGGGGCCCACCGGGCCCCTGAGGGCTAGGGTCACACTTGCATTGTGACCCTAGCCTGACGCAAGTATTGTCTGCTGCAGCGCAGAGCGTTTAATGCTATGCGCTGCCAGCAACGGAGCCCATAGAAACCCAATGTTTACCTTGACAACCAGTGGTTGTCAAGGTAAACATTGGGTTTCTATGGGCTCCAGCGCATAGCATTAAACGCTATACTCTGCAGCCGAAAATACTTGCCTCAGGCTAGGGACACAATGCAAGTGTGACCCTAGCCTCAGGGGCCCCTGAGCACACTGCCCCCACAGCCAGGGCCATATCCAGGGGGCAGCTGGGGGGTCATTTTCAGCCTCCTGCAGCACCGGAGGTCTCCCTCCTCCCCCCTCCATGGGAGCCGACAGAGCAGCACTCTGTGCTTACAGGACCTGTGATGATGTCACATGGAGGGGAGGAGTCAGGGATCACATGATCAGCTCCTCAGTGTATGCAGGACTCTGCTGTGCTGCCCATCATGAGACTCAATTAGGTGAAGTTTGTGTGGGGTCAGGAGGGGTTTGCAGTGTGAATGTAGCAGAGGCGAGTGTGTACTAGGTGTATGGCAATTAGGTGAAGTTTATGTGTGGGGTCAAGAGGGATTTACAGTGTGAATGTAGCAGAGGCGAGTGTTTAGTAGGTGTATGGAACGGAGCCGAGTGGGTACTAGGTGTATGGAGCGGTGTATGGAGCAGAGCCGCGTGCGTACGAGGTGTATGGAGCAGAGCCGAGTGTGTACGAGGTGTATGGAGCAGAGCTGAGTGCGTACGAGGTGTATTGAGCAGAGCCGAGTGCGTATGAGGTGTATGGAGCAGAGCCGAGTGCGTACGAGGTATATGGAGCAGAGCTGAGTGCGTATGAGGTGTATGGAGCAGAGCTGAGTGCGTACGAGGTGTATGGAGCAGAGCTGAATGCGTACGAGGTGTATGGAACAGAGCCGAGTGTGTACGAGGTGTATGGAGCAGAGCCGAGTGTGTACGAGGTGTATGGAGCAGAGCCGAGTGCGTACGAGGTGTATGGAGCAGAGCTGAGTGCGTACGAGGTGTATGGAACAGAGCTGAGTGCGTACGAGGTGTATGGAACAGAGCCGAGTGCGTACGAGGTGTATGGAACAGAGCCGAGTGCGTACGAGGTGTATGGAACAGAGCCGAGTGCGTACGAGGTGTATGGAACAGAGCCGAGTGCGTACGAGGTGTATGGAACAGAGCCGAGTGCGTACGAGGTGTATGGAACAGAGCCGAGTGCGTACGAGGTGTACGGAGCGGAGCCGCGTGTGTACGAGGTGTACGGAGCGGAGCCACGTGTGTACGAGGTGTACGGAGCGGAGCCGAGTGTGTACGAGGTGCATGGAGCGGAGCCGAGTGTGTACGAGGTGTACGGAGCGAAGCCGAGTGTGTACGAGGTGTACGGAGCGAAGCCGAGTGTGTACGAGGTGTATGGAGCGGAGCCGAGTGCGTACGAGGTGTATGGAACAGAGCCGAGTGTGTACGAGGTGTACGGAGCAGAGCCGCGTGTGTACGAGGTGTACGGAGCGGAGCCGAGTGTGTACGAGGTGTACGGAGCGGAGCCGAGTGTGTACGAGGTGTACGGAGCGGAGCCGAGTGTGTACGAGGTGTACGGAGCGAAGCCGAGTGTGTACGAGGTGTATGGAGCGGAGCCGAGTGCGTACGAGGTGTATGGAACAGAGCCGAGTGCGTACGAGGTGTATGGAGCAGAGCTGAGTGCGTACGAGGTGTATGGAACAGAGCCGAGTGCGTACGAGGTGTATGGAACAGAGCCGAGTGCGTACGAGGCGTACGGAGCGGAGCCGTGTGTGTACGAGGTGTATGGAGAGAAGCCGCGTGTGTATGAGGTGTATGGAGCAGAGCCGCATGCGTACGAGGTGTATGGAGCAGAGCCGCGTGTGTACGAGGTATGTGTACCAGTGGTAGCCCCCCGCGGATTCCTCTCCCGCTCCCACTCCTGTAGTCCCAGCCACCTTTGCCGGTAGCATTATTCTCCAGAGTCTCTTCTGCCGCTGTCTGCATTCTGCAGCTCAGCATGGAGGAGCACGATGTTGTCATCACTGTGCTGTTATGTGCAGAGCGACCGGAGTAGACCGAAGCGGTGAGAAGAAAGGTGAGGAGAAAGAGAGATCCGGATGGCCAGACACTCCGCTTGGCTGCGGTGCCACCCATATGGCAGTGCGGCTCCATTGAGCTGCTTGCATTATTTGTGTGCTGCAACATTTTGCATTTGAAGGGTATTTTCAAAAAGCGCAAGGGAACGCAAACGCACCTTAGCCCGCTCCTAACAACGTGTAATATACTCACTGTCAGAATCAGCTCTTACTGGTTTCGGCAGTCACTGTTCCTGTAAGGCTGCCTTCACATAGGCGTTTTTTTTTTTTAAAATGTGGCAGTTGCGGTTAAAAAAAACCTGTATCTGCCGCATTTTCTGTCTAGCGGCTGCAGTTGCTTCACATTTGCGGCAAGCCCCATGCATTGTCTATGGGGCTTGCGGTAAGTGTGCGGCTATAGATATATATATATAATTATAGTCCGCGATATGTACTAAAGGGGGCCCACTGAGACTTTTTCACCCGGGGCCCACAGAAACCTGGAGCCGGCCCTGCTTCTGGGATTTATAAATGTAGATGTTACACGCAACACCGGTATGTGACACACACACTATATATAATACATATACACCGAGCACACACACACAGACACACACATATGTATACACTGAGCACATACACATAGACACACATATATGTATACACCGAGCACACACACATAGACACACACATATATGTATACACCGAGCACACACACATATATGTATACACCAGGCACACACACATAGACACACAAATATATGTATACACCGAGCACACAGACACACACACACATATGCATACACCGAGCACACACATAGACACACACATCCTTTCCCATCATTGTCTGTGTCACACAGCCCGGCTCCTCCAGGGAGAGTCGCTCTTTCTTATCCTCTGACCAGGAGATGGGGATTGTGAACACAGGACTCCTTATAGTGATTATACATTACCGACAAGTGTTTAATGAAATAGGATTTACACACTGTGGAGTCAATAAGGAGAATGTTTCCATAGGATCATCTACTTAATGTCATCTATAACATAGATCTGCTACATTCTTCATATTATAAAAGAAATACACTTGAATTGAGCCCCATCCTGGTGTCTTGTGTTGTTCTGGGGTCACTAGAGGAAATATTGACCTTAAAGGAGTTATCCAAAATTCTATACACATTATTGATTTCTTTCAAAAGCAGCGCCCCCCCTGTCTACAGGTTGTATGTGATATTGCAGCTCAACTTAATTGAAGGGAATGGGTCTATGCTGTAATACCACATGTCACCTGTACTCAGTGGTGGCGCTGTTTTTGAGTGAATGTAGTAAAGTTTTATTCATCCTGGACATCCTCTTTAATGCCTTGTAAGTTCTGCTTGATAACTGGCTACAAATGTAGGAATTAAGGAGGTCGCCTGACTCTGATTACTCCCATCATGAACATGTGAAGATTGAAGCCTGCGGGGGGCGCTCCTGCTTCTATTATAAGGCAATTACAAGGATTTTATAACTTTTATCACTGAGCGATTTTTCATTTCTTCCAAGATCCAGAACCTTTTTATTTTTCCCTCCAAATCACTGTACGATGTCTTGTTGTTTGCGGGATGAGTTGTGCTATTGAATGACATCATTCATTCTACTACAAAATGTCCTGGAGAATCAGAAAAACATTCCAAGAGCTTTGAAATTGCAAAAAAAAAGTGCAATTCCGCAATGTTTTTTGAGTTTTTTATTTATCATGATAGTTATATGGTAAAAGTGACTTCATAAGTTGATTATCTGGGTCACAATAAGAAGATTCTGAACATTGTTTTTATTTCAATCATAAAAAAACCAGAAATTAAAAATAAATAAAAAATTTTTACTTTATTCGTCATTTTCCAAGCCCCATGATGTTTTAATTTTTAAAGATACAGGGCTATGTGAGGGCACTTTATGTGCCCTGAGCTGACATTTTTACTGATACCATTTTGAGGTCACATACAACATTTTGATTGTCTTTTATTGCATTTTATTGTAACAACGTGGCGGCCCAAAAAACATAATTCTGGCGTTTTCATTTTTTTCCCATTACGCCATTTACCAATTGGATTAATTAACTTCATGTATTGATAGCTTAGATTCTTACGAATGCAGCGATACCAAATATGTGTATTTTTACTTTTTTTTCACTGTTTTATTGCTATTTTCAGTTCAGCTCTCTTGGGGCCCCTAAGAGAGTGGGGGCCCTGGGCAACTGCCCAGTCTGCTTCCCCCCTAACGCCGGCCCTATATGTAGTTTATTTATGCAAAGTTGCACTTCAGTAAGGAAGTGGATGAACTCCAGCGCCACCTTTAGGAGCTCCTCAAAGTCATAGTCGCTTTCTAACAAGCTTTTTAATATGACTAGGGATTTGTGCCAGATCAGAACCCAAAACTACAGACGCTGCATTTTGGGGTAACTGCTTTAAATCTCCTTACCTACTTAACTGTCTTCTTATGGTTGCAGGAAAACTCCTTTCCATAAGGTAGATAGCAAGTTCACCAGACCTGTAGTTTATTTATGAAGATTTAAGAATAATGCAATGTGAAGGTGGGTTTCAATCCCGCACCAATTCGTGGCTGGACTGCGCCTGTCGCTGATTGGTCACAGGCGGCTGGCACGACCAATTAGCAATGCGGGATTTCCATTACATACAAACAGACAGAATTAGACAAATATATAGTAGATAGCTACAGCAGTGCCAGTGTTCAGTAATGTCAGTGTGCAGCAGTGTCGGTGTTCAGCGGTGTTGGTGTGCAGCAGTGTCTGTGCAGCAGTGTCGGTGTGCAGCGGTGTCGGTGTGCAGCAGTGTCGGTGTTCAGTGATGTCAGTGTTCAGTGGTGTCGATGTACAGCAGTGTTGGAGTTCAGTGGTGTCATTGTGCAGCACTGTTAGTGTGCAGCAGTGTAGGTGTGCAGCAGTGTTGGTGTGCGGCGGTGTCTGTGCCGTGGTGTCGGTGTTCAGTGGTGTCTGTGTTCAGTGGTCTCCTGTTATGATCCGATGACTCAGGAGTAACATTCAGATTCAACAGAAGTCGTTGGTAACTGTACTGACCGCAATCCCTGACTACACACCGCAACTAGAAGTAGCCGTGGGATGTAACTAACCAGACCTAGACACCTCTGCACAGCCGGAGAACTAACTGCTCCTAAAGATGGATGTAGGAAAAGCTATCTTTTCTCAGAGCAGAACCCCAAAAGAAACACAGGCAGAGTAAAAGGTTTAGCAAAAGAGGCCACACTAGCTACATAGGAAAGACAGCTGTCAGTTTAAAACACTGTAAAAAAACACCAACAGCAGATAGTGACTCAGGGTAAATTTTGGACTAAGACTCTGCGCCCTCTATATCTGCAGACGTCTATAAATCATATGGCAGCATAACTAGAAATAACAGATAATAGTGAATGGTAAAATTCCTAGTAAGAAAACTTCCTGTCTGAGAGCAGATAAACAAATATACAAACTAAATAGCAAACCCACAGCTCAGAATAAGACAAAACATAAGCAGAACCATAAGCACACAAGTGTGCCACAAAATATAAAAAAAAAACATCCACTTAGCTTGCAAAGAATTCCACAGAGCAGAAGAACAGAAGAAACCAGAGAGGTGCACTGTATGTCAGATCATTGCCATACAGTGCACCATTCACCAGACTACAACAAGAGGACACTTGATCCCTTGTTGCAGTCTCTGGTATCATACAGTTCAAAAGAGGGTCACAGCACTTCTTTCTCAAGCAAAGGTTGTTTAATCCAACTCAGGCATACATGGCGACGTTTCGAGCCATACCAGCTCTTTAACCAGCAACAACATAACAATTAAGGCTGGTTTCACACTGCAGTTTTTCACTGATCAGTGTCCATCAGATTTGTGTGCCAAAACCAGGAGTGTCTCCAAAACTCAGAACAGGTGTCAATCTTTCAATTATAGTTTTTCTCTGCAAGTTCCTCTCCTGGTTCCTCTCCGGGTTTTGGCACACAAATCTGATGGACACTGATCAGTGAAAAAACTGCAGTGTGGAAGCAGCCTAAATCAATCTTTTATACACCTCTAGCCTCTTGCATCATTTCCTTACATATAATTTACATAAATACATATCACTAATGATGCCCACAACCTAATGTAACCCATGTGTAAATGCATATAAACTATGTGTTTTATCATTATCATTCCTCAGGGGTCTAACAACTGCTTTCACTGATACATAACGATTCTTTCACAGTTCAGAACACATTTCAGATCACATTTCAAATCACATTAAACAGTATAGAACAGTATGGGAGCAGCTCACCGGGTTCCTGTATATCAGCATGTGCCTGCAGCGTCCCGGAAGTCTCTACAGCGTGGGGAATACTACGCCCCCACCCTCGTCGGCATGGAAACTGCGCCGACGTGCTTCATGACGTCACCGCGTCCGCGCATGTGCACTATTCCAATCTTGTCATTCTCCATCTTTGTTGGGGCGCCAATATTAATAGTCATATTAATGACTATGTTGCACCTTATGTGTCTTTACATTATATAAAGTGCCTAGTGCTTAGAAAGTGCTCCATTTGTGATAAATACTTAATCTTAAAGTGCTTATATCTTATCTATTAGGTATTTGACCACTTATAAGGACAAAGGTCCCAAGTTTTGTGCAAAATGCTGACTTTACATGACCTTCTTCTATGGGGTACACGCTCAGGTGCCTTTTAACCCTTCACTATTACCTTCAAACTTGGATTTCAAGTATTTCTTCAACTAGATCAAACCTTTCTGTTCTCTAGCATATACTCCTTAAGGTACCGTCACACAGGGACATATCGCCGGCGATGTTGCCGGCAACTGAGGGGCGTGGCCAGGTTGCGGCGACATCGCCGGCGAGTTGCCTCGTGTGACAGGGCGATAATCAGGCGATGAATCGCCTGAGGCACATCGCCAGGTTTCCCAACAATGTTGGGAAACCTGGCGATGTTGCTCAGGCGATCATGCCTGATCGCCCTGTGTAACGCGGCAACCAGCAATGTTGCGGCGATTCCGCCTATATCCAACATTGCGAGTGATCGCTTGCTGGGTTGCTGGGCAACCCAGCGAGCGATAGCCGCGGCAACTAGCCGGCGACATCGCCGGTAAGTTGCTCCGTCTGACAGCTCACCGGCGATGTTGTCAGGGATGCGCGCTCCCGCGATCCCCGGCAACATCGCCGGCGATATGTCCCTGTGTGACGGTACCTTCAAGGCTATTTTTTGGGGTTATCCTGATAACATGTACTTCCCTCACCGGTCCCTGTGTGTCTAAGTGCTTACCTATATTTTGTGATATATCTCATGTTCCCATTAAAAACCGTATCTTTTTTCAAAAAATCTCTCAAAAATTTTTTTTAATAAAAAGACTAGTTAATGCGCAATGTTGTGCGTGATTACCATACAGTGCTCCCTATATCGAGGAATCTATCATCGTTAATTAGACCTCCTTCTGATTTCTGTGTCTTCCCATGGTTCTATAAAACAATTAAAAAAACATGGTATTAAGAAATTTGTGTTTTTCAGTGCCTATACTAAAATACAAACGTGGTTAAAATGTACACAATCTACTACGAGAGAGATTCCAATCCTGCCGATTAAAGGGCGACTCCGAGCTTATAATCAATATTCAGGCCGCCAGGCCTCAAAGAGCCCCACTTCTTTATCCACTTTAATTCCTGAATCTTCAATTGTTTCTCACGGTCCCCTCCTCTCCTCATCACTGGTATTCCATCTATCGCTCTAACCCTTAAATCCCATTCATCATGCCCTGCCTCGGTGAAATGCTTGGACACAGGCAGATTCATAATCTTTTTTCTGATGCTGTACTTGTGTTGACTCATCCTAATTCTCAATTCCAAAGTAGTTACCCTACGTAATATTCCTTACAGGGGCACTCTAATAAGTAAATCACATGGTCAGAAGCACACGTAAAAAACTGTTGGATTTTATAGGTCTTTCCTTTGACCTCATATGCATTTCCTTTTTTCATTAATGGGCAATTAACACAGCCTGTACATGGGTAATTTTCTGTCCTTATGCTGCCTGTCAATGTGGTTTGTCGTTTAAAAGTACCAATATTTGATTGAACCAGGCGATCTTTCAGGCTCCGACCCCTTCTAAAAGAAAAAAGTGGTGGTTCCTTAAATTCCCTCACTTCCGGTAACCCGTTACTTAGGATCTGCCAGTTCCTCCTTATTACTTGAACTATTTCATTGGACTCCTCACCAGATGTTGTCACTACTGGTATTCTCCATCCTTTTCTCTGAGTGGTTTTCTCGCTCTCTCGCTTCTCTTTACTCATTTTTAAGACTCTATCCGGGTAACCCCTGTCTCTGAACTTTTCCAACAGTTTGTCAACCGCTTCCTCCCTCTTTTCCTCATCACTGACTATCCGTCTGACTCGTTCAACCTGTCCATACGGAATGGCGTTCTTCATTCCAATGGGATGGCTACTGCTAAAATGTAGCAATTTGTTCCTGTCCGTAGATTTTACATGTAATGTAGTATTTAACTGTCCTCCTACTAGCTCAACATTTACATCTAGGAATTGTATATTGGTCCTTGAATACACCATAGTAAATTTGATACTAGTATCCTCCGTGTTCAGGTACCTATGGAATTCCTCGAGCTCGTCAACATCACCTTTCCACAAGAGAAAAACATCATCGATGTATCTCCACCACTCCCGAACTTTCCGGAAGTGGGGGACACATAGACATGTTCCTCCTCGAGCACCGTCATGGTGACGCCTGCATAAGCACATGCCATGTGCGCCCCCATGGCGGTGCCTTTCAACTGTTTATAGTATGTGTCCTCAAATAGGAAGTAATTAGACCGCAAACAAATCTCCAACAAATCAATTATTAGTTTCTTACTCTCTTTCCCATATTGTGTAGTCTCCAACATCATTTTTACTGCTCTAATGCCCCTATCGTGCGCGATGGACGTATACAGGGAGACAACGTCAAAGGAAACCAAAATTCTTCCATACCCACCTCCAAAGTTCTCAACTTCTCCAAAAAGTGCCCCGTGTCACGGATGTAGGACCTCGCTGATGTTGCTAGTGGGTTCAACAACCTATCTAAGAGAATCCCCACATTGTTGAAGACAGAATCCACACCTGACACTATAGGCCTCCCTGGCGGACTCTCAACTGATTTGTGGATTTTCGGAACAATATAAAGCACTGGTGTCCTTGGGCTATTCACCATTAAATAATCCAGTAACTCCTGGTCTATTAACCCTCCTATTTTTGCTTCTTCCAGGACTGTCTTGATACTTCTTTGGACTTCAAACTTCGGATCTCTAGTTAATTTCTGGTACACCTCCTCATCCCTCAGTTGTCTCATTATTTCTGACACATATTTACCCTTGTCCATGACGACGACTGCACCCCCTTTATCTGCTGGTTTTACTACAAGGTCGTCATCATGGACAAGTTCCTGTAACGCCTCATACTCACTCTTTTTCACGTTAGGATGTTTTAAAGCTCTCTGACTGTTCTGTTGTATTCTATCTATATGACTATATTGACTGCAGTCACGAAGGTTTCTATTGCTGGTACCACTTCAACTGGGGTGAAATCACTTCTCTTAAACAGTGAAAATTCCCTCAACGCTAGCTCACTCTCCCTTTGTTTAGGTCTCATCTCTCTCCTGTTGAACCAATGTTTCAATTTAACCAAACGGAGCAACCTAGCCATGTCCACATCTAACTGGAACCAGTCTACATGTGTAGTGATGTTATAGCTCAGTCCCTTGTTTAGAATCTCATTCTGTGCTGTACTTAAAGTCTTTCTGGATATATTTACCACCAGTTCTGATCTCGCTTCTTGTTGCTCCTGAGTCCTGGCCTCGGTTTTTCTCTCTTTTTTCTGGCTCCTTCTGTAACGGACTCCTCCTCTTCTTCTTCTTGCGACCTGTCTGTGTCTGGATTATTTAATGGTGGATAGCCTGAGGACACCAGTGCTTTATATTTTTCCGAAAATCCACAAATCAGTTGAGAGTCCGCCATGGAGGCCTATAGTGTCAGGCGTGGATTCTGTCTTCAACAATGTGGGGATTCTCTTAGATAGGTTGTTGAACCCACTAGCAACATCAGCGAGGTCCTACATCCGTGACACGGGGCACTTTTTGG
This sequence comes from Allobates femoralis, assembly GCA_033576535.1. NCBI lineage: Eukaryota > Metazoa > Chordata > Amphibia > Anura > Aromobatidae > Allobates > Allobates femoralis. Next base: position 502,682,802 of record JARQOC010000006.1, read on the forward strand.
AGAAGTTGAGAACTTTGGAGGTGGGTATGGAAGATGTTTTGGTTTCCTTTGACGTTGTCTCCCTGTATACGTCCATCGAGCATGATAGGGGCATTAGACCAGTAAAAATTATGTTGGAGACTACACAATATGGGAAAGAGAGTAAGAAACTAATTGATTTGTTGGAGATTTGTTTGCGGTCTAATTACTTCCTATTTGGGGACACATACTATAAACAGTTGAAAGGCACCGCCATGGGGGCGCACATGGCATGTGCTTATGAAGGCGTCACCATGGCGGTGCTCGAGGAGGAACATGTCTATGTGTCCCCCACTTCCGGAAAGTTCGGGAGTGGTGGCGATACATCGATGATGTTTTTCTCTTGTGGAAAGGTGATGTTGACGAGCTCGAGGAATTCCATAGGTACCTGAACAGGGAGGATACTAGTATCAAATTTACTATGGTGTATTCAAGGACCAATATACAATTCCTAGATGTAAATGTTGAGCTAGTAGGAGGACAGTTAAATACTACATTACATGTAAAATCTACGGACAGGAACAAATTGCTACATTTTAGCAGTAGCCATCCCATTGGAATGAAGAACGCCATTCCGTATGGACAGGTTGAACGAGTCAGACGGATAGTCAGTGATGAGGAAAAGAGGGAGGAAGCGGTTGACAAACTGTTGGAAAAGTTCAGAGACAGGGGTTACCCGGATAGAGTCTTAAAAATGAGTAAAGAGAAGCGAAAAAGCGAGAAAACCACTCAGAAAAAAGGATGGAGAATACCAGTAGTGACAACATCTGGTGAGGAGTCCAGGGAAATAGTTCAAGTAATAAGGAGGAGCTGGCAGATTCTAAGTAACGGGTTACCGGAAGTGAGGGAATTTAAGGAACCACCACTTTTTTCTTTTAAAAGGGGTCGGAGCCTGAAAGATCGCCTGGTTCAATCAGATATTGGTACTTTTAAACGACAAACCACATTGACAGGCAGCATAAGGACAGGAAATTAGCCATGTACAGGCTGTGTTAATTGCCCATTAATGAAAAAAGGAAATGCATATGAGGTCAAAGGAAAGACCTATAAAATCCAACAGTTTTTTACATGTGCTTCTGACCATGTGGTTTACTTATTAGAGTGCCCCTGTAAGGAATATTACGTGGGGGAAACAACTTTGGAATTGAGAATTAGGATGAGTCAACACAAGTACAGCATCAGAAAAAAGATTATGAATCTGCCTGTGTCCAAGCATTTCACCGAGGCAGGGCATGATGAATGGGATTTAAGGGTTAGAGCGATAGATGGAATACCAGTGATGAGGAGAGGAGGGGACCGTGAGAAACAATTGAAGATTCAGGAATTAAAGTGGATAAAGAAGTGGGCTCTTTGAGGCCTGGCGGCCTGAATATTGATTATAAGCTCAGAGTCGCCCTTTAATCGGCAGGATTGGAATCTCTCTCGTAGTAGATTGTGTACATTTTAACCACGTTTGTATTTTAGTATAGGCACTGAAAAACACAAATTTCTTAATACCATGTTTTTTTAATTGTTGAGCGGTGATGTCACTGCAGGAGGCGGGGCGACCGGCCTCCTGCTCTGATATCACCACCTTTCCCCGCCCTGCTCCATGTTAACCATAGAGCAGGGCGGGTATAAGCGGTGACGTCACCACAGGGGGCGGGGCTAAACGGATATTTTGTAAAAAAACAAAAAACTGTGTCTTATGCTGCAGACAGGGAGACAAAGATTGGCAGCGGTGGGCAGATTACACATGCAGGGGGTGTGAATCTGTCCTTTGGCTGCAGCCCCTAACCACCTCCTTTATGGCTGGACGATGTAAGTTTTCTAAGTGTATTTACTCGGGGTACAGGGCTGCTCAAGTGCTGGGGGACCCCTTGTGTGGATGCTGCAGACATGCTGCATTCAGTGCTGAAATTAGATCACCATGCATGGTTTGGTGACAGGTCCTCTTTCATAAAAATTTTTTTCTCTGTGTGGTGTATTTTTTTACTATTTACTAGAGAGTCCTAATGGCCGGGTCTAACGCTGGCCCGACATTATGAATCTCGGGCTTAGTGCCAGCTTCCAATAAAAAAGCTGGCATTAACCCCTTTATTACCCAGTTTGCCACTGCCACCAGGGCATCTGTTAGACTCTGGGCACAGCGCCACAAAATGGTGTTTCAATGAATGCACCATCTTCTAGGGTGGCTACGGGCTGCAATTCGCAGCATGGGGGGCCCAGAATGCTTGGACCTCTCCATGCTGAGGATTCCAGTCCCCAGCTGCATAGTTGTACCTGGCTGGACCAAAAATACGGCGGAGCCCCATGTTGTCCTCAAATTTCCTCTTTTCCTCAAATTCTATAAACAAAAAAAAGTTAGGCTTCGCTGTATTTTTGGTTGTCAGCCAGGTACAACGAGGCAACTGGGGGTGGGTGGCAGTCCATAGCTGCGTAGTTGTACCTGGCTGGACCAAAAATATGGCGCAGCACCACGTCGGTTTTTATCTAAAATTATTTCTACAAATTAAAAAAACAACATGGAGCTTCGCCGTATTTTTGGTTGCCAGCCAGCTAGAACTCGGCAGCTGGGGATCTGGAATCCTCAGCGTGAAGAGACCCAAATGTTCTGGGCCCCACATGCTGCGAATTGCAACCCACAGCCACCCCAGAAAATAGCGCACTCATTAGAGGCGCCATTTTCTGCTGCTGCACCCTTCCAGTTGCCCTGGTGCTTGTGGCAAACTGGGTGATAAAGGGGTTAATGTCAGCTTTATATTGGCAGCTGGCACTAAGCTTGAGATTCATAATGTCGGGCCAGTGTTAAACCCGGCCATTAGAAATGTCTAGTAAATAGTAAATAATACACAATACTCAGAGAAAAATAAATTTTATTAGAAGAAAAAACACCCATCTCAACTCCATATTTATTACTCCCACATAACCCATCACGATTCTTCATGTAGAGTCTGCAGGAGAGAGAACACGCATCCTCTGCCTGCAGAGTCTGCAATCACACTGACCGAAGGGAGTCGGTGAGTGACGTCACACGTGGCAGTCAGAAACTGCTAGAGCGGAGTGGTAATGTCATTCTCTGAGTAACCACCGTTCCCCGTGACAGTGAACTCAAAATATTGTCACTTGTGGGGGGTTTCCGCTGTTTAGGCACATCAGGGGCTATCCAAACAGAACATGACACCCACAGACCATGCCATCAAAATCTGTGTTCCAAAATGTCACTCCCTCCCTTCAGAGCCCTGCCATGCACCAAAACAGTAGTTTTCTGCCACATATGAGGTATCGGTGTACTCAGGAGAAATTGCCCAACAAATTTTAGGATCCATTTTATCCTGTTGCCCATGTGAAAATGAAAAAATTGAGGCTAAAATAAAATTTTTGTGAAAAAAAAAGTACTTTTTCATTTTTACGGATCAATTTGTGAAGCTCCTGGGGGTTCAAAGTGCTCACTATGCATCTAGATAAGTTCCTTGGGGGGTATGGTTTCCAAAGTTGGGTCACTTGTGGAGTAGCTCCAATGTTTAGGCACACAAAAGACTCTCCATATGCGACATGATGTCTGCTAACAATTTGAGCTAATTTTCCATTCAAATTGTTAACGGACACCATGTCGCATTTGAAGAGCCCCTGTGTGCCTAGACATTGAGACCCCATTTTGGAAATTAAACCATCCCAAGGAACTTATCTAGATGCATAGTGAGCCCTTTGAACCTCCAGGTGCTTCAAAAAATGATCCGTAAAATTTAAAAAAGAACATTTTTTCGGCCTCAAGAACGTGCAGGCCTGGTGCGCGGAGGAGATCCATTCCGAGCCCTGGAGGAAGGATGCCCAGGCTTGGCAGAACCACTGATCCTGGCACCGGTGACGCAGGAAATCAAGGGAGAGGTGCTCCGCTGCTGGTGGGAAAATCCCAGAGCTAACCTGATGGGCTTCCCAGGAACAGCGAGGGCTGGCAGTAGAGGCAAAGTTGAGATCCTGAACAGAGAAGAATTCCGGAAGCACTGTCTTGCCCAGTGGGAGATGGAAGAGACCGAATGACAGGCCCAAAAGCAGGAGCTGATCGCCAGAACCGTAGCAGCCAAGGAAGAGGCCAGAAAAGACCCAGCTGTGCAGGAAGTACTGTGCCATGAGGGGAAAATTGTGGCCTTTAAGGACCAGTTCGGCAATGGCTTTATCCAGGAGCCAGGTGTGATCCAAGAGACTTTTGCATCCTGACGAGACGTTGAGCTGCATCTACCAGAAGGTCACTCGGGCAGGGACTTATCCATTGGAGAGTGGGTGTCATTCATGCAAGTGCCTGGAGAAATTGGCCCTTATGCCATTAAGCTCAAAAAGATACCCCGGAGGGTACCAGCAGCGACCTCAGCGACCAGAAGTAACCCGGATCCTACAGATGCTACAACCCGGGAGCAGCGATCAGTAGCAGTTGTAACAGCGTCAACCACAGTGAGGACATCAACCTGAACTTCCAGTGCCAGTAATGACTGTGTCTTGTGCTCAGCAGAGGATGTTACCGTGGAAGGTGCCGAAGGTGAAGGAGAAACTGAAGAAGGACAGAGCTGTGCTCGGACAGCATTAAAGTAAGCGTGAGACTTTACCTTGGTGTCCCCATCCTTTTCCTGAATGAATGTGTTTGACCTCCCTTTTATTGCTGCATAATAAAAGGACTGTGAGATCATGGACACTGAGTGATCCGGCCTTGAATGTAAATAGTTATAGCACACCCGTGTGTTTTCTATTGGGTTTATTAGAAAAGCTTTTATAAGAGTAGTGTGAATAATGAGTAAGATGCATGGACATATTGCACTGGACTTTTTGAAGTTTTTCAGAACTGTACTCATGTAGTTTTTGCACTTTTATAAGATAGGAGTATTTTTGTTGGTAACGTTCAAGCCAGAGCCTCCTGGAAGGGACACAGAACCTTGGAGGCAGTATATCCAAGGGAGAAAGCTCGTTCTGGAGAGCAAGGTGACAGAAGAACCACCGCAAGCAGACACACCCCACAGCTGAACACTAGAGAATAGTGGGAGAACAACGGGCTCGGCAGCCATCACTAATACAGCTGGACGGAGGACCCAGAGCTGACAACCAGAGAGGTAGAAGGAGCCTTGTGAGCCCAAATTACACCTGTGTCACTAGAGGGCTAGGCTAGGAGGACCAGAGAGCCGGCACTGTAAGAGGTGACTGGGGAGACTTCACGACCCTAATCACAAGACAACCCGGTGTGGTACGGGGGCTCCATGACCCACGACCTACCTACCGCCACGGAGTAGGAACACAGGTATCATAGTAGGGCTAGTGACCAGATGGAATCATCATTACAGAGCCTGTGACGGCCAGACCGAACCCTTGAGCGAGGACAGTGAGAGCGACAAGCAGGGCCTGAAAGGTACTTTGAGGGAAGCAATGCAGAGGAACCGTCTGAGCTGCAGTGGCACCCGGATCCCCAGTAGAGTGTAAGAACTGTGTACTGAGACTGTAAACTGTACTGCGATTTGTTTGAGAACATAGGAGTAAAGTACCCGGTCAGCTTAAAAGTGCAGGAGACTGAACCTTACCGCGCCGCTGCAGTGTCCCCTCCACCTGCGGAGCAACATCCCTTCTGTCCCTGCATGCTGGCTGGAGACGCTGCTGGGAGAGACGAGTGCAGCAGCTGGAGTACGTAGCCCCCACTTCACCTGCCCCGGGGACATCCAGCCCTACTCGTGGAGGGGTTACCATCTACGCTGCCCCTCTTCATCGTCCCCTGGCAGGAATACGGCAGCGGTGGTCATTCTGATCACATACTACAGGTGGCGTCACGACAAACTCCCCTGTATATAACCCCTTTTTCAACTGACGTCCAGGACACAGGACCGGGTCATGACCTCCGTGACTCCCCAGCACCGATCTGGTTCCTGAGTACCCCACGGCCTGGGGCGCCTCACACATAGAACATAATGCTCCTATTTGACCCCACTTAATAGTTTTCACCTTATAAATGTGTATTTCAGGGATCTGACTGTGAACATAGGTCACCAGAGATAAATCTAGAAGTGTTACAGAGGGCTGCGGATGATGCTGGACCGGCACTTCCAAATCTGTGGCTCTATTACTTCACAGCACAAAGCTGGCATTGCAGAGGGACTAGGAGTAGCGGCTAGTGATGACGTCCGGCAATATCTCAGGTACATGGCACATGTAATGAAGGGAGGTCCAGACCGCTGACAGTTGGGCTGATCCATAAATTGTGGGGTAAAATGAAACAATCGAAGAGAGTTGAAGGCCTCACTTTGTATAAATCTATGTGAAGCAGCCAGATGTGAAGACACTGCTTTTCTCAATGTTTGGTGTGGGTTAGTGTTCTTAATTTGGCCAGACATTAGGTCTTTTGTTATCTCATGTTTGTTATTTCATTATTGCCAGACTATGTGGAGCTTTCATTGTCCTAAATTTGTAAATTACTAATTTAATTATCTCACCTCACCCCCTCTGACTACATGACTCAAAGGCTCAAAGGGAAATTATGTAAGCGGCTTGAAATCCAACCAATAAGAGCCTAGTCTTATTCCAGCAATCCTGGAAGAACACAATATATCCTGAGGTGTAAGCTTTTTTCAGTCACCAGGTGTTCATATTGTCACATCCCAGTCTGAATGTGTGACTGCAATTCCTGCCCCAGCCACTAGACTCCACCAGATTCCTTCGGCTAGTGATGCCGGTAATAGGGGGCCATGTCTTCGGTGGGACCTGCTCCTTTAGTTCCAGCCTCTGTCGCTGGGTATCGCCGTGCTTGCCCAGTGGGTAATGCTGCTGATGAGGGAGAGGTCCCTGCAGTGGTGTCTGGTAGGCGCAAGCTTCATTCCTCTATTGGAAGTGGAGTGGCTGGTACCTGTGTTGTAACACTGTCTGGCTTGGTTATATGGGCGGTTCAGGTGAGGTCATCAGGCTCTGAGCACCAGACTATGAGAGGGGACCGCACCCTTCAAATACCTTGGGGCCTACCTTGCAAACCGCCAAATATATTCTTGGTTTCCGCTGCTGTCTAGTTAAGTGCTCTAGTATATTGACTCTGACCTTTGCCTGGATTTTGAACCCTTCTACCACCTGACGATATTGTACTTTTGCTGCCATCCCAGTTTTGACGCAGCCTTCTGACTAATCTTTCGGATGCTGATCTAGTATTCCCTAACCTTGACCCTGCCTGGTGACCTCCCTGCTCTGATCTGCTGCTCACCTATTGGCAGTTACCTCCTGTGCTACGTAGTAATTCTAGATCCCTGTATAGGGGTTACAGGGTCTCAGAGTTTCTCTGGGTGCAGCCATACCAGTAGCTCAGCCTTGGTAGCAGACGTTTGTCAGACATATGCTTTGTGGCCTCAGTCTAGTTACTTCGGCCCCGACTAGAGGATCACATTATGTCGTCATATGCTAGATGGCTTCAATCTATGGGCTGTGGTCCTCGTTGGAAGACCATAATTTTGATTCCAGGCTGGGACAATTCGGTCACCTGTCTAAAGACTTTGCTATATTCAGTCAGTTTCCTAAGCTTGTTGCTATGCCTTTCTTGGTGGGTGCCTGCCAAATGCTGGATTGGAGTAAGTGGCCCTGGAACCTCTAAAGGCACAATCATTATAATCCCTGGTGAGCCAGCGGAAGGGTGAGAATAGGTTGCCTGTTACAATGTGTGTTGTGCTTGGTTATGTGTTATATGCCTTTGATTGTTGTGAATCCAATAAAGCCTTATCATTGTGTGGTTCCCTCTTCCTGCGTTACCTGAGTAGTGTTCCGCCCATGGATAAGCAGTTCAGGAGTTCAGTTGGGATGAGCTCTGATCCATGTGGTCTTTCTAAAGGCGGCTGGGCCAACAGACGAGTACACCCTCTGACCCCCGCACTCCACACCAGACTACACCTGAATTCTCACAACTAGATGGGTGTAAATATTGTAATTCATTGAGACTTAGTCATGTATAGAGAGGTGCAAACGTTTTGAATTTCGGGTTTTGCTGAACAGCCATATGTTCACCGAATAGATCAGCGAACAGTTCACTGAATTTCCGAGCCCCATTGAAATCAATGGGAGGCAAAATCAAGGTTTCACGTACTCACTTCTCAGCATGTGACTTGGGGTTGTGCCTGCAAGGGTTAATCTATCTCCTCTCACTCAATCCAGCACTCACCCTCTGTCCTATGCTCCTAATGGGGCCGTCGCACACGTCGATATATCGTGCAATCGTACGAGCGATGTAATTTTTTAAGATCGTCCAAGCGATGTTCAATGATCACAACATAGCAGTCACACGGGAAACCTTTATTGCAAGCGACTGTCCGATCAGACACTGGAACGATCGCAAGTGTGATGCTACGACCAATTCTGGCAGTCTGACAAGATTAGCTGCATAGCATGCGAACATCAAACTGGTCGTTACATAGATGTCACATGTGTCGATGTGCAAAAGTCAATGAACGATCGTCGCTAGGTTTTAGGTCTGGATCTAAACCGTGCAACCTGCGATTACCCGACTGATCGCTGGTCGGAGCACGCTGTCACACGCTGCAATGTGGCTTGAGGGTCGTGTGTGCGATGGGAAATTTTGATCGCATGTGCAATATATTGACGTGTGTGACGGCCCCATAAGACTGTAAGGTAATCAACAGGATCACACACTTTCTAGGGTTATGGATTTTTTTAGAATATATAAAGGTTCAAACTTATTTTTAAGCTGTAATAGAAAAGGTACAGTGCCTACAATAAAAATATATAAAATATGGAATAAAAAGGGACATACAAATATGCAAAACAGTTATAAAATAAAAAGGGAGAAACTTACACAAATATCTAAACCTTGCAGTCCAATGTATTCTGCTTTTCCTAAGGGAAGATGAATTATGGATCACAATCAGCTTGGCTGACCCTCAATCTATGAAGAGCTCATGGCTTTCATGCCTTCTTATAGGGTTTGGCATGAGACGAGTATCTAGCACACCCTTGGATCTCAATATTCTAATTTTGGGTCTGTGATTAGACTCCTCATTAATTTAGCCATGAATACATTATTTTCAAATGTTCTTTGTCTTCATCTTTTACAATCTCCTGGTCATTCCTGGCCATCTGTTGGTCTGTTTAATGCTCCCAAAAGTGTGAAATGTTTCCATTCCTGTGCTAACAGGACGGCCCCCTGGAGAGGTTCTGTATAAGGGCCCTTTCACATCAGCGTTTTTCGTAATTCGCGGCAGATGCGGTGAAAAAACCGCATCTGCCGCGTTTGCCGCATAACGGTTCCACTTGCGGTACGGTTGCGTTTTTTTCCATAGGAAGTATAGGGGGACTTGCGGCAGATGCGGCAAGTGCGGTATTGCACTTGCGGCAGGTGCGGCAGAGAAAAAAACCGCGGCTTACTGCGGTTTTTTTCTCTGCCGCACCTGCCGCAAGTGCAATACCGCACTTGCCGCATCTGCCGCAAGTCCCCCTATACTTCCTATGGAAAAAACCGCAACCGTGCCGCAAGTGGAACCGTTATGCGGCAAACGCGGCAGATGCGGTTTTTTCACCGCATCTGCCGCGAATTACGAAAAACGCTGATGTGAAAGGGCCCTAAGAATACAGATCCTGTATGATAAGCACAGGTTGTGACCTTTGTGTAGTGACACGGTATTTAACAATTAACTGCTCGGTCTCTATTCACTTTGGATACATATTTCACTACACAAGGGTTTAGAAAACCAGGGCTTGTGAATCAGTAGGCCAAACCACTGACTCCATCTCCGACTCCTCAATTTCCCCGATTCCGACTCCAACTCCTTCACACATGGTTCATGTTTAAGTGATACATTTATTGTAGTACAATGTGAAAATCAGGATTTTAATCATTATTATGATACAATAATAAAGATATTTATATAGAACATAATTCATAATAATAAAATATTCAGCACATACTGCATTGAACTACTGTACCCAATTTATTATATATTATAGGAGTCAGAGGCGGTCCATGTTATACCAATTCCAACCCCACAGCCCTGTAGAAAACACTGTCAAAGGGGATCCAAAAGCTGCCAAAGCAGGTCAAATTAGGGGAAGACACTAGGGAAAAAGACAACTATTCCCCAGTGTTAAAATTTTTTAGCATGGTGCATTATGGATGTATGGGATAAGGCCTGGGACAGCATTTCAAGCTTCAACATTGATCAGCAACAAGGAGATGAGTGAGAGGTGTAGGCGTCGTGCTCAGAGAGCCCTGCAAAATCACAAAACATACAAGAGAAAGACCCCAAGGAGAGTTTCCACAATGAAAAAATTAGGACACGATACCATGAAAGTGGCATCAATTGACCCAGAATAATAATTGTATAATTTTTTTAATCATGTAATCATGATAATAGCTTCTCCCCTGTGTGAGATTTCTGGTGACTAACAAGATCTGATTTGTGTACAAAACATTTCCCACATTCTGAACATGAAAAAGGCTTCTCCCCTGTGTGACGTCTCTGGTGTATAAGAAGATATGATTTATCTGCAAAACATTTTCCACATTCTATACATGCAAAAGGCTTCTCCCCTGTGTGACTTCTCTGGTGTACAATAAGAGGTGATTTACGTCTAAAACATTTCCCACATTCTGAACATGAAAAAGGCTTCTCTCCTGTGTGTGTTCTCTGATGTCTAACAAGATGCGATTTCTGTACAAAACATTTCCCACATTCTGAACATGAAAAAGGCTTCTCCCCTGTGTGAAGTCTCTGATGTCTAACAAAAGCTGATTGATCTGCAAAACATTTCCCACAATCTGAACATGAAAAAGGCTTCTCCCCTTTGTGTCTTCTCTGGTGAATTACAAAAGATGATTTATTTGCCAAACATTTCCCACATTCTGAACATGAAAAAGGCTTCTTACCTGTGTGAATTATTTGATGTCTAACAAAAGCTGATTTATCTACAAAAGATTTCCCACATTCTGAACATGAAAAAAGCTTCTCACCGGTGTGACTTCTCTTGTGTATAGCAAGGTGGCATTGCCGTCCAAAACATTTCCCACATTCTGAACATGAAAAAGGCTTCTCCCCTGAGTGAATTCTCTGATGTCTAACAAAAGCTGATTTATATGTAAAACATTTCCCACATTCTGAACATGAAAAAGGCTTCACTCCTGTGTGAGTTCTCTGGTGTGTAACAAGATCTGACTTATCTGCAAAACATTTCCCACATTCTGAACATGAGAAAGGCTTCTCCCCTGTGTGAGTTCTGTGGTGAATAACAAGATGTGATTTATCTGCAAAACATTTCCCACATTCTGAACATGAAAAAGGCTTCTCCCCTGAGTGAATTCTCTGATGTCTAACAAAAGCTGATTTATATGTAAAACATTTCCCACATTCTGAACATGAAGGCTTCTCCCCTGTGTGATATCTCCGATGTCTAACAAGATCTGATTTATCTGCAAAACATTTCCCACATTCTGAACATGAGAAAGGCTTCTCCCCTGTGTGACTTCTCTTGTGTTTAGCAAGAATTGATTTATGTGTAAAACATTTCCCACATTCTGAACATGAGAAAGGCTTCTTCCCTGTGTGAGTTCTCAGATGTCTAACAAGATATGATTTATATGTAAAAAAATTCCCACATTCTGAACATGAATGCGGCTTCTTCCCTGTATGAATTATTTCATGACTAACAAGATCTGATTTGTGGTTAAAATATTTCCCACACTTGGAACAAGAAAATCTGCTTTTTTCTGTGTGAATTTTTTGATGTTCAACAAAAGATGTTTCAAAGGTTTGTTTTGTGCTGCCTCTGTTGTAACTTTTATTTTTCTTAATAGTCTGTGATGAATCAGAAGATAGGATTTGTTTTGCAGGATCAGATGATGGATCTTTGCTGTGAAGGGATGATGGGATATCTGGAGTAATGGTATTCACATCAATTGTATCCTGTGTGGTTTCAAGTTCGTCTGATTTATAAATTGAAGATGTCAGTTCTCCTTCTGATCTCCTGGTACAGTCATCTGACAAGAATAAAACAAATTGCTATTTTTGAATAAATTATACCTAAAATTAATATATTTGAAATTTTCTACTTAAAGTGTCCATAGAAATGACAAGTTATGTTGATAAAAGACAATAACAGTTCAGTCTAATAGGAGACCTCATAGCATGGACCAGTAGAGCAGAGTGTTCAGCTGCTTCTTCATTCTGTCTCCCAAATAAATACAGAAAATGAAATAACATTTGTAAAAAAGCAAATCAAGGCAGCAAAGATTGAGACAGAGAGACTCATTGCCAGAGAAAGTAAAAAGAATCCCAAAATATTTTTTAACTACATAAATAGTAAGAAACTAAAAAATGATGGTGTTGGCCCCTTTAAAAATAGTCTGGGTGAAATGGTGGATGAGGATGAGGAAAAAGCCAATATGCTAAATGACTTTTTTTCAACAGTATTTACACAAGAAAATCCCATGACAGACAATATGATCAGTGATAAAAATTCTCAATTAAATGTCACCTGCTTAACCCAAGAGGAAGTACGGCATCGTCTAAAAATCACTAAAATTGACAAATCCCCAGGCCCGGATGGGGATACACCCCAGAGTGCTGCAGGAATTAAGTACTGTCATAGATAGACCAATATTTTTAATATTTAAAGATTCCATAATAACAGTACCACAGGACTGGCGTATAGCAAATGTGGTGCCAATATTCAAAAAGGGGACAAAAACTGAACTTGGAAATTATAGGCCAGTAAGCTTAACCTCTAATGTGGGTAAAATCCTAGAGGGTTTTCTAAGAGATGCTATACTGGAGTATCTGAAGAAAAATAACCTCATGACCCTTTATCAACATGGTTTTACGAGGGACCGTTCCTGTCAAACTAATCTGATAAGCTTCTATGAAGAAGTAAGTTCTGGACTGGACCAAAGAAATGCAGTGGATGTGTTGTATATGGACTTTTCAAAAGCTTTTGATACGGTGCCACACAAAAGGTTGATACATAAAATGAGGGCATTGGGGATAGGGGAAAATATGTGTAAGTGGGTTAAGAACTGGCTTAGTGATAGGAAACAAAGGGTGGTTATTAATGGAACACAGTCAGAATGGGTCACAGTTAACAGTAGGGTACCACAGGGGTCAGTGTTGGGCTCGCTTCTATTTAACATATTTATTAATGACCTTGTAGGGGGCATACAGAGTAGAATCTCAATATTTGCAGATGACACTAAACTCTGCAGGGTAATCAATACAGACGAGGACAATTTTATATTACAGGAGGATTTATGTAAACTAGAAGCTTGGGCTGATAAATGACAAATGAGCTTTAATGGGGATAAATGTAAGGTCATGCACTTGGGCAGAGGAAACAAAAGGTATAATTATGTGCTTAATTGTAAAACACTGGGCAAAACTGTCACTGAAAAAGACCTGGGTGTATGGGTAGATGAGAAACTCACATTTAGTGGCCAGTGTCAGGCAGCTGCTGCAAAGGCAAATAAGATAATGGGATGCATTAAAAGAGGCATAGATGCTCATGAGGAGAACAGAATTTTACCTCTATACAAGTCACTAGTGCGACCACACTAAGAATACAGTGTACAATTCTGGTCTCCGGTGTATAAGAAAGACATCGCTGAACTAGAGCGGGTCCAGAGAAGAGCGACCAAGGTTATTAGAGGACTGAGGGGTCTGCAATACCAAGACAGGTTATTAGAGGACTGAGGGGTCTGCAATACCAAGACAGATTATTAGAGGACTCAGGGGTCTGCAATACCAAGACAGGTTATTAGAGGACTGAGGGGTCTGCAATACCAGGACAGGTTATTAGAGGACTGAGGGGTCTGCAATACCAAGACAGGTTATTAGAGGACTGAGGGGTCTGTAATACCAAGACAGGTTATTAGAGGACTGGGGGGTCTGCAATACTAAGACAGGTTATTAGAGGACTGAGGGGTCTGCAATACCAAGACAGGTTATTAGAGGACTGAGGGGTCTGCAATACTAAGACAGGTTATTAGAGGACTGAGGGGTCTGCAATACCAAGACAGGTTATTAGAGGACTGAGGGGTCTCCAATACCAAGACAGGTTATTAGAGGACTAAGGGGTCTGCAATACCAAGACAGGTTATTAGAGGACTGAGGGGTCTCCAATACCAAGAGAGGATATTAGAGGACTGAGGGGTCTGCAATACCAAGACAGGTTATTAGAGGATTGAGGGGTCTGCAATACCAGGACAGGTTATTAGAGGACTGAGGGGTCTGCAGTACCAAGAGGTTATTAGAGGACTGAGGGCCTGCAATACCAAGACAGATTATTAGAGGACTGGGGGGTCTACAATACCAAGACAGGTTATTAAACTTGGGGTTATTTAGTTTGGAAAAAAGAAGGCTTAGGGGTGATCTTATAATAATGTATAAATATATGAGGGGACAGTACAGAGACCTTTCTAATGATCTCTTTACTCTTTGTCTAAATTCTGCTAATGTAATTGCGTTTCTGTTTGTAGAAGTGTTTATCGATGTGGGTCTTTTCGTGTGTGTGTATTTGTATTTTTGTCCACTGAGACTTACGTCCTGTGGATTCGACTGCCTTCTACTGTGGTAGGCACTGAGCAAGCGTATACATTGGTAACTGCTGACCCAGGGTAAACAGACCCTAATAAGATATTTCCTTGCGGCCCCCAATAAGTTATCCCCATCATCCCTTTACGGCCCCCAATATGGAATCAGCATGAAAACACCCAGGAACACACACACAGACACACACACAGGAACACATACACAGGGACACACACACACACACAGGGACACACTCACACAGGGACACACACACAGACACACACACAGGAACACATACACAGGGACACACACACACACACAGGGACACACTCACACAGGGACACACACACAGACACACACACAGGAACACATACACAGGGACACACACACACACACAGGGACACACTCACACAGGGACACACACACAGACACACACACAGGAACACATACACAGGAATACACACAGGGACACACAGTGATACACGCACACAGGGACACACACACACAGGGACACATACACAGGAATACACACAGGGACACACACACAGACACACACACAGGGACACATACAAAGGAATACACACAGGGACACACACACAGGGACACACACACACACAGTGACACACACAGTGACACACACACACAGGGACACACACACACACAGGAATACACACAGTGACACACACACACACAGTCTATAATTATAAACAAAGGAGACACAGAGAGGCGCATTTTGTGCCTTATCACTAGCGACACACTAGACGATAGCTGAAGATTTAGCTTGCTCACCTGATTAGGATGTGAAAACCCACAACCAGCTTGAACGCCTGGGCAACAGCTGCTGCAGAACCTCCACCACCTCGCAACCACGGGAAAACAGATAGTTCAAACAGGAATGGTGTCTCAATGTCTGCGCTGCTGCTTCAAAAATTGCACTGGGAAGACATTACTTTCTCCATCTCCTCCTTTATTCCTCCACACATCACATGGTGCAATGTCTTCCCAGCGCATTCTTTGAAGCAGTAGCGCGGACCATGACACACCATAATCCTCACACTGCATCACATCGGTCTGCATGGCGGTCATCAAAGAAGGAAGCCTCTTCTAATGATGATGTACAAGAAAGCCTGCAAACAGTTCACTGAAGACAATAGACTGAGGACATGGATTACTGGAACCGTCCTGTGGTCTGGTGAGACCAAGAGAAAATTATTTGGTTCAGATTCTGTCAATCATGTATGGTGGCAATTAGGTGGGGAATACAAAGACAAGTGTGTCTGCCTACAGTCCAGCATGGTGGTGGGAGCTCCATGATCCATGATCAGTGCTGCCGGCTGTGGGGAGCTACAGTTCACTGAGGAAACCATGAATGCCAACATGTACTGTGACATACTGAAGAAGAGCACGATCCCCTACCTTCAGAAATGGGGCTGCAGAGCAGTATTCACACATGATAACGACCCCAAACACACCCCTAAGATGATTACTGCCTTGATATAGAAACTGAGGGTAAACGTGCTGCACTGGCCAAGCCTCTACAGACCTAAACCCTATTGAGCCTCTGTGGGGTATTCTCACACAGGAGATAGAGGAGTGAAAGGTCTCTAACATCCATCAGCTTTCACGATGGTCTCCCTTTCCTAGGACACTTGTGACTGCATTTGACCTAAGTCTCATGTCTGAATTGAGACTTCATTTTAATGTCCTTTTCCTTTGGCAATGGAGGAGTTAATGTTAGTCTCTGTTGCCAACAAGCTAGCTGGGCCTTGTCCAGGTGTGGCCACTCTGTGATCACCTCTGCCTTTATAGTATCACAGGGTTCCAGCATGCTTTGCTGGAGATTGAACTTCATTCCTGGCCAAGATCCTGAGGTGTAAGGAGCTCTGTGGAGAACCCCTTAAGGTTCCTTTACACGCAGCCACAGGGGGTAGCAACAGGTATCCACCACACGTGTACGCGCGTGTTTTTAATGGTGGATGCCAATGCCGCATGTACACGCCGACACTGCGTGCTCCACTGAAGGCATTTTTGTTCCCTGGAAGTGCCGACAGCTCCTGCGGCTTACTATCTGTTGAATACCTTCCCTGGTTTACACGCCGCTACCACACAGGAATATGGGCGTACATATTTCGAGCCGCAAGTACATAGGCGTGACAGAGTTGTGTATTATGTGACGCTCGTACGCTGATTGGACAACGCAATAGCATCATGATTGGCCAGCCTGCGCAGGAAGGCCGGCTAATACATGACGCCATTGCAATTGTGTAGTGTGAATGGTCAGCTCTTTAAAGGGATCCTGTCACCCCCAAAACTCCTTAAAAGCTGTCCCTAGAGCATAGTAACACTTACCCTACACTCCTTTTAGCTCCTAAATGCAGCAAGTGAAATTGAAGATAAATGTTATTATAGTACCTCATTAGGGATGATAATGAGTGACTATGGTATTCATAGTCACCCTGGCGGGCTCTCCCTCTTCATGATATCACGCCTCCATAGGCGTGATCTTCTAATCAGATTAAAATGCGCCGCCTCCCCGCTGTGTCCTGTGTTGGCCGGCCTGTAGTGGGGCTGGGTGACGCGAATCGCGTCATTTCCGGCGCCGGGTGACGGTATGTACACCCGCGCCGCTCTGTTAGCTTCAAAACTCGCACTGCGCATGCGCAGTGCGGGTCTTGAAGCTAACAGTGGCGTGGGTGTATATACGTCACCTGGCGCCGGAAATGACGCGGTTCGTGTCATACAGCCGCACAATGCAGCGGTCCGGCTGCCATAGGAGAGAGGGGAGGCGCGCATTTTAATGTGATTTGAAGATCACGCCTATTGAGGCGTGATATCATGAAGAGGGACAGCCTGCCAGGGTGACTATGAATACCATAGTCACTAATTATCATCCCTAATGAGGTACTGTTATAACATTTATCTTCATTTTCACTTGCTGCATTTAGGAGCTAAAAGGAGTGTAGGGTAAGTGTTACTATGCTCTAGGGACAGCTTTTAATAGCTTTTGAGGTATTTTGGGAGTGACAGGATCCCTTTAAATATGGCGCCCTGTGAAGGGACAGCCAATGGTTACACAGTAGCCCCCACCAATGATCGCTGATGGGGCGTGTTATCCATGACGCTGTGGCACGCCCCAGGAAATTCGTAGGCCACGTAAATACCTTGCCTGTGCCCCGATTACACGCCACCTCCATAGGTATTGTGCCCTCCTGTTTTTGAGCACGGCTCAGCAGCAGATATTCTAAGGAACTCCGGGGCACAGGGAGGTATTTACTGATTTACATGCCGCCATTTCATAGTGATTTCATGGCAACAGGCACAATTGTCCCCGATGCCTGCCAGTTTCTGCCTTCCCGTGGCGGCGTGTAAAGGGACCCCTATGGTAGTGGATGGGACCAGTGCTCCCACCGGCCTTCCCTAGTGAGGATTAACATCAGGACCAGTGGGGGGCTTACTGTCACATGTCGCGTTCAGGGTGTGGATGAGAGTGTGTGATTTGTACGCAAGCATGCGCATGCGTACAAATCACACAGGCAAATGAATGGGAGCGCACGATCAAGCGCAGCACCGTGCGTCCCCATGATAAACATAGGGACACATGGCAGTTCCCCTCCATAGAACGCTGCAGAAGGGAACACCAGTGTGAAGTCACCCTAAGGCTTCAGTAAATGGTGTCCTCTCCTGTGAGATCTGCTCCTGTGACATTCACTTCTGTCATCAGTCACCACCTTATTCATTCTGCGGGCGGCTCTGGTGATGGAGGAGACATCAGGGCCAGAAGCTGTGGGCGGCACAGTCTATGTCCAGCCATTAACAATAGGGAGGCTGGGACCAGTAGTACGGTCCAGTCTGGCAGTATGGGTGTGTGCAGTCCGGCTGGAGTAATCAGCTCTCTGCTTCAGACAATTAGAAAGCACCGCACCCTACTAAACCTCACAGCATATTCCTGGAGTCTGCCGGATATAGCCTTGTTCTCCTCTGGTTCAGTCCTGTGTACTCAGCTCTCACCTTGTGTATGTGATTCCTGTGTGACCCCGGCCTGTTTACTGACTACTCTTGAGGCTTCTGATTGTGACTTTTCTCTGCCCTCCTGGTTCTGACCCGGCTCCTGACTATTATTGTCATTTCACACCACCAATTATCAGATAACTCTGTGTCCTCAGCCTACTGGTCCCTGTGTAAGTCCAGACCCATGTATAGGGGTTAGAGGGTGAAGGACAATCCCTGGGATATGGAGGGTGGAGTAGATAGCGCCAGGTCTGTTTGTGGCGGCCATCTTTTGAGCTGTCAGGTGATCACATGATTGTGATATGTCTGGACTCCACCACCGATAAAGCAGCCACAGCCGGTGACTGAGAAGAATCTGTGACTTCTCTGCATTCAGTGGTCACTACTCACCTGGGCGGTGATCTGTAGGGATCTCCTCTGTCCTCCGCTCATCACCCCTCACATAGGTCTCTGGAGGATTAATATGGGGCAGATCTTCACCCTGAAACAAAGATTATAAAGTCACAGACAGATGGAGAAGTCCCATCTATGATCAGCTGTAATCTGCCATCTCCACCGTTCTCATTACACAAGTATAACACATCTAATAGTGGAGGAGAAAACAAGACTGAGACAAGATCTTCACAGCCGTCTACACATCATAGGGAGATCTCATCACACCTTCTCTCCATCTACCTGATGATCCGGAGGAACATCGGGATCTTCTTCTTTACAGTCCTGTGGGAGAAGAGGACGGGGACATCTCTCTGGTGTTGTCCTCTTACTGGATAGACCTGGAGGAGACACATACAGGACTGAATTCATTCTTTACATACAGATCATTATAGGCCGTGTGGATTTAGTCCTGTCTATTACCTGCTGATGTGAGGGGATCCTCCATCATGACCATGTCCTTGTACAGATCTCTGTGTCCTTCTAAATACTCCCACTCCTCCATGGAGAAATAGACGGCGACGTCCTGACATCTTATAGGAACCTGACACATACAATGATAGCGCGGTCATCATTCCCCCATCCCTTCATAGCGTTACTGTATAATGTCCCAGCAGCAGCATTCCCAGCAGTGTCACCTCTCCAGTCAGCAGCTCCATCATCTTGTAGGTGAGTTCTCGGATCTTCTGCTCATTGATGTCCTCATGTATCAGGGGGTGAGGTGGAGGCCCCGTGATTGGGCTCAGGGCTCTTCCCTCACACTGTACAGGCTCCTGACAGCACAGATCACTCCAGCTCTTCTTCACCACTGTGTAATCCTGGTTATGGAGAGGAGACACATTAATAAATCTCCAGTCTCCAGACATTTCCAGAGTCCTCACCTCTCCTGTCCTCTGTTCTTCTGTCCATAGATAAGAATGATGTGATGTGACATCTCTCACCTCTCCAGTAACAAGGAAGAGGATCTCTAGGGTGAGGGGTAAGATCCTCTCCGCCATCTTGTCCCTGTCCAGATCCATCCTTGATGGTCAATCAGGAGAATTCTCTTCTATAGAAGATGTGAGAGGATCCGATATTGTAGAGACCTGAATGGGGGAAGATGAGCTCCGGTTTCTCCCGCAGGTTCAGCTCTGCAGATACTGAGCTCAGTACTGACTAATGCCGCACAGCAGATATATGGCCGCTGTGTGTACAGGACCTGTGATGATGTCACATGGGGGAGGAGTCAGGGGTCACATGATCAGCCGAGTGTGTACGAGGTGTACGGAGCGGAGCCGAGTGTGTACGAGGTGTACGGAGCGGAGCCGAGTGTTTACGAGGTGTGCGGAGCGGAGCCGAGTGTGTACGAGGTGTACGGAGCGGAGCCGAGTGTGTACGAGGTGTACGGAGCGGAGCCGAGTGTGTACGAGGTGTACGGAGCGGAGCCGAGTGTGTACGAGGTGTACGGAGCGGAGCCGATTGTGTACGAGGTGAACGGAGCGGAGCCGAGTGTGTACGAGGTGTACGGAGCAGAGCCGAGTGTGTACGAGGTGTACGGAGCGAAGCCGAGTGTGTACGAGGTGTACGGAGCAGAGCCGAGTGTGTACGAGGTGTACGGAGCAGAGCCGAGTGTGTACGAGGTGTACGGAGCAGAGCCGAGTGTGTACGAGGTGTACGGAGCGAAGCCGAGTGTGTACGAGGTGTACGGAGCGAAGCCGAGTGTGTACGAGGTGTACGGAGCGGAGCCGAGTGTGTACGAGGTGTACGGAGCGGAGCCGAGTGTGTACGAGGTGTACGGAGCGGAGCCGAGTGTGTACGAGGTGTAAGGAGCGGAGCCGAGTGTGTACGTGGTGTACGGAGCAGAGCCGAGTGTGAACGAGGTGTACGGAGCCGAGCACAGTGTGTACGAGGTGTACAGAGCGGAGCCGAGTGTGTACGAGGTGTACGGAGCGGAGCCGAGTGTGTACGAGGTGTACGGAGGGGAGCCGAGTGTGTACGGAGCGGAGCCGAGTGTGTACGAGGTGTACGGAGCAGAGCCGAGTGTGTACGAGGTGTACGGAGCAGAGCCGAGTGTGTACGAGGTGTACGGAGAGAAGCCGAGTGTGTACGAGGTGTACGGAGCGGAGCAGAGTGTGTACGAGGTGTATGGAGCGGAGCAGAGTGTGTACGAGGTGTACGGAGAGGAGCCGAGTGTGTACGAGGTGTACGGAGAGGAGCCGAGTGTGTACGAGGTGTACGGAGAGGAGCCGAGTGTGTACGAGGTGTACGGAGAGGAGCCGAGTGTGTACGAGGTGTACGGAGAGGAGCCGAGTGTGTACGAGGTGTACGGAGAGGAGCCGAGTGTGTACGAGGTGTACGGAGCGGAGCTGAGTGTGTACGAGGTGTACGGAGCGAAGCAGAGTGTGTACGAGGTGTACGGAGCGAAGCTGAGTGTGTAGAACGTGTATGGAGTGGAGCCGAGTGTGTACACGGTGTAAGGAGCGGAGCCGAGTGTGTACCGAGTGTACGGAGCGGAGCCGAGTGTGTACGAGGTGTACGGAACAGAGCCATGTGTACGAGTAAAACCGAGTGTATAAGAGGTGTACGGAATGGAGCCGACTGTGTACAAGGTGTACGGAGCAGATCCGAGTTTATACGAGGTGTACGGAGCGGAGCCGAGCGTGTACGAGATGTACGGAGTGGAGCCAAGTGTGTACGAGGTGTACGGAGCAGAGCCATGTGTACGAGTTAAGCCGAGTGTATATGAGGTGTACGGAACCGAGCCGACTGTGTACAAGGTGTACGGAGCAGAGCCGTGTGTACGGAGCTGAGCCGAGTGTATACAAGGTGTATGGAGCGGAGCCGAGTGTGTGCAAGATGTACGGAGGGAAGCCGAGTGTGTAGGAGGTGCACAGAACGGAGCTGAGTGTGTAGAACGTGTATGGAGTGGAGCCGAGTGTGTACGAGGTGTTCGGAGCGGAGCCGAGTGTGTACGAGGTGTTCGGAGCGGAGCCGAGTGTGTACGAGGTGTACGGAGCGGAGCCGAGTGTGTACGAGGTGTACAGAGCGGAGCCGAGTGTGTACGAGGTGTACGGAGCGGAGCCGAGTGTGTACGAGGTGTACGGAGCGAAGCCAAGCCGAGTGTGTACGAGGTGTACGGAGCGAAGCCGAGTGTGTACGAGATATACAGAGCGGAGCCGAATGCACAGAAGGCTTAGCGGGGCTAAGAGTGTACGATGTGTAGGGAGCGGAGTCGAGTATGTACGAGGTGTACAGAGCGGAGCCGAGTGGGTACGAGGTGTATGGAGCGGAGCATGTACGAGGTGTACGGAGCAGAGCCGAGTGTGTACGAGGTTTTCAGAGCGGAGCCAAGTGCATATGAAGTTTACGGAGCGGAGCCTAGTGCATACGAGGTGTAGGGAGCGGGACTGAGTGTGTATGAGATGTAGGGAGCGGAACTGAGTGTGTATGAAGTATACGGCGCAGAGTGTGTACGAGGCATGTGGGGCAGAGCTGAGAGTGTACGAGGTGTACGGAGCAGAGCCGAGTGTGTATGAGGTGTGCGGAGTTGAGCCGACTGAGTACGAGGTGTACGGAGCGGAGCATGTACAAGGTGTACGGAGCGGAGCCGCATGTGTACAAGATGTACACAGCGGAGTGGAGTGTGTACGAAGTGTAAGGAGCAGAGCCGACTGTGTACGAGGTGTACGGAGCTGATCCGTGTGTACAAGGTGTACAGAGTGGAGTTGAGTGTGTACGAGGTGTACAGAGTGGAGCTGAGTGTGTACGAGGTGTATGGAGCGGAGCCGCATGTGTACGAGATGTACACAGCAGAGCGGAGTGTGTACAAAGTGTAAGGAGCAGAGCCGAGTGTGTACGAGGTGTACGTAGCTGATCCGTGTGTCCAAGGTGGCCACTAATGAGACTAAGACCTCTGATTTCATTTTAAGCACAGGGCAGTCTCTGCATTACACATTTGCACAATTCAGTTTGATCGTCTTTTCTTTAGTGCCACTCATTAATTTACATTTTTCATATATATAGTAGTGTCGCGGCAGATATCCTATTGTTGTAAGTATGATTATTTTCTGCCAGCACCTACATATACGGTGACGCCAGTCTTATACGTTTTTACATATTGCTTTTTTGACTGAGCTCCCATTATATATAATTTTCCCTTTTCCTCTTTTCATAGTCTGGTAACCACTCTTGGACACCAGTGTGAGGTCCTAGCACACACCTGATTTTAATTACATCCTTAGACATATAAGCCTACACAGATTTCACCAGTTCACCATCTCACTAGGGCATAGTGCCAGGACCTGGCAGTGGAGGCCCCTTGAAGTGGGTGCCAGGCTTGATTCTTAGTGGCCACTAATGAGACTAAGACCTCTGATTTCATTTTTAGCACAGGGCATTCTCTGCATTGTACATTTGCACAATTCAGTTTGATCTTCTTTTCTTTAGTGCCACTCATTAATTTACATTTTTCATATATATAGTAGTGTCGCGGCAGATATCCTATTGTTGTAAGTATGATTATTTTCTGCCAGCACCTACATATACGGTGACGCCAGTCTTATACGTTTTTAAGAATTGCAGGGGTGTCAATACTTATGGCCACAACTGTAGATGCAATATGTAGTTTGTGCACTCTACAAGGCTCAAAAGCGAGGTGGAAAGTTGACTTGGGGAGCTGTGTGACAGAGCGGGAAGGGACACCCGGCCGATGATCAATCCAAGGAGATTTATTAAACAAGAAAGCTGGAACAACACACATGAAGGTAAATCTCCAGAGTCCGCAATGAGTCCAAACAAAGGAAACAGATCCGGGGAACCTCCCGATAATCCTTGTGCCAGATAAACGAAAGCAATAGTCCTTGCAAGAGTCCAATGGATCCAACACAATCCCACGGACGACGAGATCTGGCCTCAGCTCAGGTCTCGCTCCGTTCACTTCCACAGTCAACTCACATCTGATCCTAAAACATGAATGTATTGTCTGGGCTCCTGGGATCAGCCCAGGTGAAAGGGAGTAGGGATTCACACCTACTATTGAATGGTTGCTCCATCAGAAGATTCTAGAAACGCATGGCTCCAGTGTGTCTGGTAGTATGTGGATTGGACTAGCCACCTGCTGGGAGGAAGAATGGCTTATCCTTCACTAGCTGTTGACCAATGCTTAATTACATTACAGTCCAGGAACGCAATTCTTGGGGGAAGGAGACATGTTAAATTACAGCACAATAAATTGCATAGTATACAGCTAATAGAAAACGGAGAAGGTTACAACACATCAAATGGCATAGTATACAGAAATACAGGACAGGGAAAAAGCATATATCATGACAATCCCTTCCCCGTGAAATTTGTGAACGTACTAGTGACCTCTACAGGTCGCAAGTTAAGTACACACAGTCCAGGCTGCCAGGCCTCAGGGCTCCTCCTGCCTGGACAGTCCATCTGCATTTTGGTGTTGGCTGCCTCTTCTATACTGTAAAGTATAGGGCTGAAGAGCCAGGCTCCATCGTAGTAAGCGTCCATTGTCCCCAGAGACTCTGTTCAGCCAGGTGAGGGGATTGTGATCAGTAACCACAGTGAATTCTCGTCCATACAGATACGGCCTTAGTTTCCTAAGGGCCCACACTACAGCCAGACATTCCTTTTCCGCAGTCGCATAGGCCACTTCTCGATCCAGCAATTTCCTGCTGAGGTAGGCGATGGGGTGCTCGTCCCCAGCTGCATTCACCTGGCTGAGTACAGCTCCCAGTCCATAAGAAGAGGCGTCCGTCTGCACAATGAACCTCCTCTTGTAGTCCGGAGCAGCCAGAAGAGGGTCGCAGACCAGGGCATCCTTCAGCCGGTTAAAAGCCTCATCACAGGCTGGAGTCCAGGTCACCAGCCGGGGCATCATTTTCTTGGTCAGGTCTGTAAGCGGCTTGTCCACAGTACTGAAATGAGAAACAAATCTTCAGTAATGACTGGCAGTGCCCAAAAATGCCATAACTTGTTTCTTGGTTTGGGGTACAGGCCAGTCTCTAATAGCCTGGATTTTTGCTTTAGGAAGCATGGATGACCCCAGGCAGTAACATCTCCTCCAGTTCATGCTGCATGTTGTTTCGAACTGATTCAGGTACCCGGTACGGAGCCTGTTGTATGGGACGAATGCCCTGAGTGCTCTGATGGAGCACTCCTAGAATCTGTTTTTTCTGTAAGGAATCCAGGTGATCTCCCAGAAGAACCTGTTCCACAGTGGATGGGGCTCTTGCTGCTTCCACGAGATCAGGTAGGGATTCCTCATCCTCTTGGCCATCTTCTGAAGCTAGCTGACAGCTTGCTATCATTGGTAGGGTCTGGTCATGGTACTCCTTAATCATATTCACATGGACAGTCTTTTGTCTTAGCCCCTGGTCATCTAAAGCAAGAAGGTAATTGGTATCATTTAGTTTTCTGAGAACCGGAAGGGACCCTCCCATGTGGTCTGCAGTTTATTCTGCTGATGGGGAACAATCATTAGGACCTGTTGTCCTTCTACAAACTCCCGATAGCGTGCTTTACGGTCATACCATGTCTTCTGTCTGGTTTGAGCCATACGCACATGACTCTGGGCTAAACTAGCAAGTTGAGCCAGGGTTTCTCGAAGCTTTAGGACATAAGGGACAACAGGGGCTCCTGTATCTTCCACTTGCCCTTCCCAGTATTCCTTAAGCAGGGTTAAGGGTCCTCTGACCTTTCTTCCATACAGTAGTTCAAAGCGGGAAAACCCAGTGGACTCCTGGGGAACTTCCCGATAGGCAAACAGGAGATGGGGTAGGTACTTCTCCCAGTCTGAATCCCTGTCAGTGAAGGCCCTTAGCATATTCTTCAGAGTGCCATTGAATCGTTCACAAAGTCCATTTGTTTGGGGATGATACGGTGTCGTTCGGATCGCTCATACTCCACAGGTGCGCCACAGACACTGTACCAGCTCTGACATGAAGTGGGAGCCTTGGTCTGACAAGATCTCACTGGGGAATCCTACTCTGGTGAAAATGGTAACCAGGGCCTCGGCCACCTTGGCTGCAGAAATACTTGAGAAGGCCACAGCTTCTGGATATCGGGTGGCGTAGTCCACAACAGTGAGAATGTACTGCTTTCCAGATTTACTTGGTTTAGCCAGAGGTCCAATGATATCACAGCTACTCTTTGGAAGGGTTCTTCTATTATAGGGAGTGGTTGCAAGGGTGCCTTTGGGTGATCTCCAGGTCGCCCTCTACGCTGACATATGTCACAAGTTCGACAGAAATGCGCTACGGCCAATAGAAAGTTTGAGTCAATCATCTCTCGGTGCGGGTTTTGCCTTGATGGCCAGCAGTAGGAATGTCATGAGCAAGGTGTAATAGGGGAATTCTGTATTTCTGAGGAACAATCAGCTGTTTGCTATGAGTCCAGGGCTTATCTAGGGAGTCCGCATTGGTAACCCGATACAGAAGTCCATTTTCTCTGATAATTGTTTCTACATTCTCCCCTAACAGCCCTAATTCAGCTCGAGCTCTAAAACTAGCTAGGGTGGGGTCAGTCTCGACATCTTGTCAAAACTGAACTTTATCCCAAGTAACACTCATATTATCCCCACAAGAAGAACGACTCACCAGCTGTGACTGCGGTTCTGGTGGCCTCACGTCCATGGACGAGTGGAGCACATCCACATCTGGACTCCTGGTTACCGCACTGAGAAAGTGGCATTGAAGATTCCCCACATCATTCCCTAGAAGAACGTCTGCAGGGAGGCCGCTCGTCACCCTGATCATGCATTGTTTTGCCCCAAAGCCATAATCCAGGGTCACACTCGCTCTGGGAATATATCTCTGGGTGCCTCCATCCAATTCAATGGCAATTCCTGGTCCCTTTTGAATTGCTTCTGGTTGAATTACTCGGGGATCGGCTATGGTGAAAAAGCCCCAGTGTCACAAAAGCCACCAACTTTTTGGCCATCCAGCACAACCTCCTGTAGATGTTTGTGCTGACGATCAGAAGACCAGGTGGCTGGGGCTCGCATAGACAGGCAAAGACGGTCTGTAGCTGTTCTGCCTCCGAACACCTGGACATTGGGCCAGGGGCGGACCCAGACTGTAGTGGGCCCTGGTGCAAGAAATTTTTCGGGGGCCCCCTTCACCGCCGCCCGCGCCGCCGCCCCTCCCCCCCCATACAAATATCATTTCCACCCAGGTACCTTATAGATGACCTTGTGTCTGATCAGGGTCGTCTTTTTCTTTTCTTCATCTTGTCCTGACGCCATAATGACTTTTCACGTCTTTGCAGACTTCCATCTTCTCCACTTTTCTGCAGCACGTCCTGACACAGTGCCCTTAAAAATAAGAGTGCCATTATAATTCTGTCTAAATAAAAATATCTGCCCTACACTGCACTCCTGAACAAATAATCCCACTGTCCTCTCACACTGTGTCCTCTATACTGTACCTTCTCATCACACTCTCTCTCTTCAACATACTCTCTCATCCTTGCTGTGGCCTCACACTGTCAACCCATGCAACCCCCCACACAAACAAATACTACCCAGTCGTGACTGCATCCATCCCGCCCCCACGCTACCCAGTCTTTATTATGTTTGACCTCACATTTTTCTTATCCCGTATTCTCTCCAAACTACCTCCGTACTCATCACCCACTTGCTCCCCATACTATGTCTGCACACAAAATACCCCCTCACCACCATACTGAGTCCACACCCGTCCCTCCTTTCTCCTCATACTGTGACTGCACCCAACACCCCCTGACCCACCATTCTGTGTCCATACCCATTCTTCCTCATTCCCCATATTGTGTCTGCACCCACCTCCTCTCACTTCCTATACTTTTTCTGCACCCATTCCCCCTAACTACTCATATTGTCTGCACACATGCCCATATTGTGCACTCAGATTTAGTCCTATGGCTCCCCATACTGTGTCTGCACCTATTACCCCCTTGCTCCCCATTCTCTGTTCTCAAATCCTGTCCTCCATCTGCTGCACATGATACACTCCCCCTCCCTCCATTTACAGACCATCACATGCACCCCCCCCTCCATTTGCAGACCATCACTCTCTCCACCCCCTGCTGACCATTACTCTCCTCTCCCCTCCTCCCTCTGCTGACCATCACACTCCTCTCTCCCCCCTCTGCTGACCATCACTCTCCTCTCTCCCCCCTCTGCTGACCATCACTCTCCTCTCTCCCCCCTCTGCTGACCATCACTCTCCTCTCTCCTCCCTCTGCTGACCATCACTCTCCTCTCAGCAGCAGAGTGACAAAGGAGGAGCCCGGGCTGTCAGTGTCTCCGGGCCCCCCTCCTGGCCTCTGCAACCCGGGCCACTCACTGGAGTCAGCCCTGTGAGGCATAGCATCCCACAGGGAGTGAATGGCGGCAGCGCTGTAATCAGAAAGCGGAACGGATCCGCCGCTGGAGCCTTCAGGGGCACCCTAGCTGGCCGGGGCCCTGGTGCAGCTGCACCAGCTGCACCACGGTAGTTCCGCCCCTGCATTGGGCTTGCAAATGCCCAGACTGCCCACACCCATAACATCTGCGCTCTGGGATTCTTCCTCCAGATCGTAGTCCCAAAGGTGAAACAGGAGTAAGACGAGGCACAGTCACACGAAGGTCACCATGAGTTGATAGTCTAGTGGGATGGTGAATATTGGAGGCCGAAGGACCAGGGGCCACCAGCGTTGGGGAGCTGATAGTTTTTTTTCTCACTGAGTAGTAATTTTTTCCACTGAGGCTTTATGGGAGACCCTCATCAGCTAGAGCTGCAGCTTGCTCCACTGTGGCTGGTCTCCTTTCACGCACTCATTCCCGGATCTCAGCAGGGCACTTGGCGTAAAACTGCTCTTTTAGGATGACCTGGAGGAAGGTCTCCCAGGTTAAGGCTCCCTCTCCCTCCAGCCAGCGATGACATACTTGTTTGAGCCTGTGGGCATACATCTAGAAAGATCCTTCCCCATCACAGGCTAAGGTACGAAACTGAGCCCTGTACGTATCTGGGGTCATGGCATAATGTTCCAGGATGATCTGTTTAATCTCTGCGTACTCACAGTTCCACCGAGGGTCCATACTCTATAGGCTTCGGCAGCTCCACCCTCTAAGAGCCCCACCAGGTGTCGGACTCGCTCCCTTTCCGGGACTTCCATTAATCGACACTGATGCTCAAAGTCCTGGAAGAAGCCCTCAATGTCGCCTGCAGCCTCATTAAACTGCTTGACGTCTTTGCAGGACACTCTTTGGAGTTCCCTCATGGTGGGTGCTGTGGGTACAGTCTGTCTGGAGCTTCTAGCTGCTTCCACAGCGAGCTGCCTCTACAGCAATGCCCTCTCTTGAGCTCTATGAATGGCCTCCCGCTTATCTTCTATGGTGGCCTCATCTCCCAGCAAGGCCATCTCCTCCTCGTACCACACAACCCACTGACTTTTTTGGGTATTTACCTCCGGCTGCAGTCTTTCCTCCATTTGCTGTGGGGATGCTTCCTCAGCGTCATCTTGCAGGCAAGCTAAATCCAAAGCCTCAATCAGCTGCTCCTTGGAGAGTCCCTTGTAGCCGACTCCTACTTCACGGGCCTTTGTTTGTAGGTTCACCACAGTCCAGTTCTTGTATTCTGAGGTTCTGGTTCCAGATGTTGATGAGCCGTTGTCCTCCATTCCTTCTGTTCTAATTCCTCCGCTGCCAACCAGTTTGAGACGGGGTGTGCGACAGAGCAGGAAGGGACACCCGGCCGATGATCTATCCAAGATTTATTAAACAAGAAAGCTGGAACAACACACATGAAGGTAAATCTGTAGAGTCCACAATGAGTCCAAACAAAGGAAACAGATCCGGGGAACCTCCCAATAATCCTTGTGCTAGATAAACGAAAGCAATAGTCCTTGCAAGAGTCCAGTGGATCCAACACAATCCCACGGACGACGAGATCTGGCCTCAGCTCAGGTCTCGCTCCCTTCACTACATTCAACTCACATCTTATCCTAAAACATGAATGTATTGTCTGGGTTCCTGGGATCAGCCCATGTGAAAGGGAGTAGGGGTTTACATCTACTATTGAATGGTTTGCTCCATCAGATGATTTTAGAAACGTATGGCTCCAGTGTGTCTGGTAGTATGTGGATTAGACTAGCCACCTGCTGGGAGGAAGAATTGCTAATCCTTCACTAGCTATTGACCAATTCTTAATTACATTACAGTCCACGAACGCAATTCCTGGGGGAAGGAGACATGTTAAATTACAGCCCAATAAATTACATAGTATAAGCTAATAGAAAACGGAGAACGGTTACAACACATCAAATGACATAGTATACAGAAATACAGGACAGGGAAAAAGCATATATCATGACATCGGCTCTGCTCCGTACACATTGTACACACTCGGCTCCATACACCTCGTACACATTCGGCTACACTCCGTATACCTAGTACACATTCGGCTCTGCTCCGCACTTTTCATACACACTTCGATCCGCTCTGTACACCTTGTACACACTCAGCTCCGTACACCTTGCACACA
The DNA here is from genome assembly GCA_033576535.1 of Allobates femoralis. Lineage (NCBI taxonomy): Eukaryota > Metazoa > Chordata > Amphibia > Anura > Aromobatidae > Allobates > Allobates femoralis. The sequence continues at coordinate 502,713,265 of JARQOC010000006.1, forward strand.
CTCAGCTCTGCTCTGTACACCTCGTACAAACTTGGCTCCGCTCCGTACACCTCGTACACACTCGTCTCTGCTAACTACACCTCATACACACTCGTCTCTGCTCACTACACCTCATACACACTCGGCTCCGCTCTGTACGCCTTGTTCACACTCGGCTCGGCTCTGTACACATCGTACACATGACTCACCATTGCTGGGTTCTCAGGTCTCAGGCGTTGCTTCCCTCGTCACGGTTCGCGCCTGAGGCTGTGGGGCCCGGTGGTCAGATCAAAAGGGGATGAAAGGATGGGATTGATTCTTGTTTGTCGTTATGCCACCTGTGGGAGTCCGGTGATGGCACCGGCGCTGCTTGGGCCTCCGGGGGATGTGCGGCAGCTAGATGGGACATTCCCACAGGATGAGCGGAGCTGCACTCGATGGAATACGGCAGCTCATTTGTTTTGGAGTGTGCAGAGTTAAAACAGTTCTGAAGAAAATGCACCGACACAATGCTCCTCTGTAACGGGTCTGTACTGTAACCGTTAGTGTGGTACAGGGTATTCAGTCTTAGGTAACGTACCAGGTGGTCCCAGCAATGACTGGTGTTAGTTCAGAGCTCCGCGGTGTTCCTCCTTTGTCTAACCTCTCTATATTGCTTGCCGGTGTCGCCTTAGTGTACCAGTTCAGGGTGCTAGGGAGACTTCTAATGGAATCCTTAACTGAGTTAGGCTGTAAGGTCCTGTGTCCCAGTGGTGAGTCCCTGCTGGCAAGACAACTTGAGGCTGTAGTGAGGTGCTTCTCAGAAGCAGCTCCTCCACTCCGGTTTGCGGAACGGAGATGGACGTCCATTCACCTCAGAACCGGTGATCCGGTGGTTTTGGGCACGGGTATGTTTGATCCCGTTTGGTAGCTGCCCGTGTTCCGGTCTGGGTCACCGCTTAATGGTGCAAGCCGATAAGTTGTTTTCAGGGCTGCACGGCACTGTGCAGAACCCCGCTTCTCCTTCTCCTACGTTACTCTCTTCCCAACTCCTACGTTATTCTCCAGTTACCCACACACACTACACCCACACTCCTCCCACCAGGACCCGATTGGCCCTCTATTCTAAGTGGTGAATGTGGTGTATGGAGCTCTGAGTTTAACCATGCCATCACTGAGACAGAAGATATTACATCTTCAGTCAGGGATGCAATACCTTCCTGTGACGCACTCGTTGCGGGGTGCCACACACACTCGGCTGCGCTCCGTACACCTCGTACACACTCGGCTCTGCTCCGTACACTTCATACACACTTGGCTGTGCTCCGTACACCTTGTACACACTCGGCTCCACTCCGTACACCTCGTTCACACTCGGCTCTGCTCCGTACTCCTCGTACACACTCGGCACCGCTCCGTACACCTCGTACACATTCGACTCTGCTCCATACACCTCATACATACTCGGATCCGCTCCGTACACTTCGTACACACTTGGCTCCGCTCTGTACACCTTGTTCACACTCAGCTATGCTCTGTACACCTTGAAGACACTCGGCTCCGCTTCGTACACCTCGTAAACACACTCGGCTCTGCTCCGTACACCTCGTACACAATCGGCTCCGCTTCGTACACCTCATACACACTACTCTGCTCCGCTAGTCCGTACACCTCGTACACACTCGGCTCAGCTCCGTACACCTCGTACACACTCGGCTCCGCTCCGTACACCTCGTACACACTCGGCTCTGCTCCATACACCTCGTACACACTCGGCTCTGCTCCATACACCTCGTACACACTCGGCTCTCTGCTACCCATACACCGTCCTCGTACACTCTCACACTCTGCTCCACTCTGTACACCTCGTACACACTCTGCTCCACTCTGTACACCTCGTACACACTCTGCTCCACTCTGTACACCTCGTACACACTCTGCTCCACTCTGTACACCTCGTACACACTCGGCTCTGCTCTGTACACCTCATACACACTCTGCTCCGCTCCGTACACCTCGTACACACTCTGCTCCACTCCGTACACCACCTTGTACCCTTGTCTCCGCTCCGTACACCTCGTACACACTCTGCTCCACTCTGTACACCTCGTACATACTCGGATCCGCTCCTGTACACACTCGGTTCCGCTCCGTACACCTCGTACACACTCGGCTCCGCTCCGTACACTTCGTACACACTCGGTTCCGCTCCATACATCTCGTACACACACTCGGTTCCGCTCCATACACCTTGTTCACACTCGGCTCCGCTCTGTACACTTCGTACACACTCGGCTCAGCTCCGTACACCTCGTAAACAGTCAACTTCGCTCCGTACACCCCGTACGCACTCGGCTCCACTCCATACACCTCGTACAACACCTCGGCTTCGCTCCATACAACTCGCACACACAACTCGGCTCCTCTCCGTACACCTCGTACACACTCGCTCCGCTCCGTACACCTCGTACACACTTGGCTCCATCCTGTATACCTGGTACAACGCTCGGTTCCACTCCGTAAACCTCGTACACATTCGGCTCCGCTCTGTACACCTCGTATACACTCAGCTCAGCTCCGTACACCTCGTACACACTCTGCTCCGCTCCATACACCTCGTACACACTCTGCTGACTCCGTCCCTCGTCACACACACCTCGTACACACTCGCTCCGCTCCGCCACCTCGTACACACTCTGCTCCGCTCCGCACACCTCGTACACACTCAGCTCCGCTCCGTACACCTCGTACACACTCAGCTCCGCTCCGTACACCTCGTACACACTCGCTCCGCTCCGCACACCTCGTACACACTCGGCTCCGCTCCGTACACCTCGTACACACTCGGCTCCGCTCCGTACACCTCGTACACACTCGGCTCTGCTCCGTACACCTCGTACACACTCGGCTCCGCTCCGTACACCTCGTACACACTCGGCTCCGCTCCGTACACCTCTACACACTCGGCTCCGCTCGTACACCTCATACACACTCTGCTCCACTCGTACACCTCTACACACTCGGCTCCCTCTGTACACCTCGTACACACTCTGCTCCACTCGTACACCTCGTACACACTGCTCCATCTGTACACCTGTACACACATCTGCCCACTTGTACACCTCGTACACACTCTGCTCTGCTCTGTACACCTCATACACACTCTGCTCCGCTCCGTACACCTCGTACACACTCTGCTCCACTCTGTACACCTCGTACATACTCGGATCCGCTCCGTACACACTCGGTTCCGCTCCGTACACCTCGTACACACTCGGCTCCGCTCCGTACACTTCGTACACACTCGGTTCCGCTCCATACATCTCGTACACACACTCGGTTCCGCTCCATACACCTTGTTCACACTCGGCTCCGCTCTGTACACTTCGTACACACTCGGCTCAGCTCCGTACACCTCGTAAACAGTCAACTTCGCTCCGTACACCCCGTACGCACTCGGCTCCACTCCGTACACCTCGTACACACTCGGCTCCGCTCTGTACACTTCGTACACACTCGGCTCCCCTCCATACACCTCGTACACACCCGCTTCGCTCCATACAACTCGCACACACTCGGCTCCTCTCCGTACACCTCGTACACACTCGGCTCCGCTCCGTACACCTCGTACACACTTGGCTCCATCCTGTATACCTGGTACAAACGCTCGCTCCGCTCCGTACACCTCGTACACACTCTGCTCCGCTCCGTACACCTCGTACACACTCGGCTCCGCTCCGTACACCTCGTACACACTCGGCTCCGCTCCGTACACCTCGTACACACTCGGCTCCGCTCCGTACACCTCATACACACTCGGCCGCTCCTACACCTCGTACACCTCTCGTAACCACACACTCGCTCGCTCGTACACTCGTACACACCGCTCGCTCCGTACACCTCGTACACACTCGGCTCCGCTCCGTACACCTCGTACACAATAGGCTCCAATCTGTACATCACCATGACAGCCAGCACAGCAGAGTCCTGCATACACTGAGGAACTGATCATGTGACCCCTGACTCCTCCCCTCTGTGTGACATCATCACAAGTCTTGTCAGCACAGAGCAGCCACATGTGGTTTGTGATGATCATGTGACAGGAAGTGATGTCATACCAGTAAGTTCATCTTCCCCCATTCAGGTCTCTACAATCTCGGATCCTCTCACATCTTCTATAGAAGAGAATTCTCCTGATTGACCATCAAGGATGGATCTGGACAGGGACAAGATGGCGGAGAGGATCTTACCCCTCACCCTAGAGATCCTCTTCCTTGTTACTGGAGAGGTGAGAGATGTCACATCACATCATTCTTATCTATGGACAGAAGAACAGAGGACAGGAGAGGTGAGGACTCTGGAAATGTCTGGAGACTGGAGATTTATTAATGTGTCTCCTCTCCATAACCAGGATTACACAGTGGTGAAGAAGAGCTGGAGTGATCTGTGCTGTCAGGAGCCTGTACAGTGTGAGGGAAGAGCCCTGAGCCCAATCACGGGGCCTCCACCTCACCCCCTGATACATGAGGACATCAATGAGCAGAAGATCCGAGAACTCACCTACAAGATGATGGAGCTGCTGACTGGAGAGGTGACACTGCTGGGAATGCTGCTGCTGCTGCTGGGACATTATACAGTAACGCTATGAAGGGATGGGGGAATGATGACCGCGCTATCATTGTATGTGTCAGGTTCCTATAAGATGTCAGGACGTCGCCGTCTATTTCTCCATGGAGGAGTGGGAGTATTTAGAAGGACACAGAGATCTGTACAAGGACATGGTCATGATGGAGGATCCCCTCACATCAGCAGGTAATAGACAGGACTAAATCCACACGGCCTATAATGATCTGTATGTAAAGAATGAATTCAGTCCTGTATGTGTCTCCTCCAGGTCTATCCAGTAAGAGGACAACACCAGAGAGATGTCCCCGTCCTCTTCTCCCACAGGACTGTAAAGAAGAAGATCCCGATGTTCCTCCGGATCATCAGGTAGATGGAGAGAAGGTGTGATGAGATCTCCCTATGATGTGTAGACGGCTGTGAAGATCTTGTCTCAGTCTTGTTTTCTCCTCCACTATTAGATGTGTTATACTTGTGTAATGAGAACGGTGGAGATGGCAGATTACAGCTGATCATAGATGGGACTTCTCCATCTGTCTGTGACTTTATAATCTTTGTTTCAGGGTGAAGATCTGCCCCATATTAATCCTCCAGAGACCTATGTGAGGGGTGATGAGCGGAGGACAGAGGAGATCCCTACAGATCACCGCCCAGGTGAGTAGTGACCACTGAATGCAGAGAAGTCACAGATTCTTCTCAGTCACCGGCTGTGGCTGCTTTATCAATGGTGGAGTCCAGACATATCACAATCATGTGATCACCTGACAGCTCAAAAGATGGCTGCCACAAACAGACCTGACGCTATCTACTCCACCCTCCATATCCCAGGGATTGTCCTTCACCCTCTAACCCCTATACATGGGTCTGGACTTACACAGGGACCAGTAGGCTGAGGACACAGAGTTATCTGATAATTGGTGGTGTGAAATGACAATAATAGTCAGGAGCCGGGTCAGAACCAGGAGGGCAGAGAAAAGTCACAATCAGAAGCCTCAAGAGTAGTCAGTAAACAGGCCGGGGTCACACAGGAATCACATACACAAGGTGAGAGCTGAGGACACAGGACTGAACCAGAGGAGAACAAGGCTATATCCGGCAGACTCCAGGAATATGCTGTGAGGTTTAGTAGGGTGCGGTGCTTTCTAATTGTCTGGAGCAGAGAGCTGATTACTCCAGCCGGACTGCACACACCCATACTGCCAGACTGGACCGTACTACTGGTCCCAGCCTCCCTATTGTTAGTGGCTGGACATAGACTGGGCCGCCCACAGCTTCTGTTCCTGATGTCTCCTCCATCACCAGAGCCGCCTGCAGAATGAATAAGGTGGTGACTGATGACAGCAGTGAATGTCACAGGAGCAGATCTCACAGGAGAGGACACCATTTACTGAAGCCTTAGGGTGACTTCACACTGGTGTTCCCCTCTGCAGCGTTCTGCGGAGGGGAACCGCCATGTGAGCGCAGGCACCGCAACTCCCTATGTTTATTATGGGGATGCACGGTGCTGCGCTTGACCGTGCGCTTCCATTCATTTGCTTGTGTGACTTATACGCATGCGCATGCTTGCGTACAAATCACACACTCTCATCCGCACACTGAACGCGACATGTGACAGTAAGCCCCACACTGGTCCTGATGTTAACCCTCACTAGGGAAGGCCGGTGGGAGCACTGGTCACATCCACTACCATAAGAGACATTAGGGAAGGGGAAGACAGACAAAGGACACCAGGACAGCTACTTCACGTCTGCTGATGCTTCACGAGTCAGCAGACAGATTGACAGTAAGAGGTTCTCCACAGAGCTCCTTACACCTCAGGATCTTGGCCAGGAATGAAGTTCAATCTCCAGCAAAGCATGCTGGAACCCTGTGATGCTATAAAGGCAGAGGTGATCACAGAGTGGCCACACCTGGACAAGGCCCAGCTAGATTGCTGGCAACAGAGACCAACATTAACTCCTCCAGTGCCAAAGGAAAAGGACATTAAAATGAAGTCTCAATCTATCTGTATAGGCTCTTCCACCTGCAACTGTAGGACCTCCTCCATGGGGAGAACAGGGGTCTGGGTCTGGGTGGGTCCTTCCCTGAGGCATCGATTTATTATCATGACAAGGGACAAAGCAGCCTCCAGTGACTCTGGAGTAGAGTACTGAGCCATGGAGTCCTAAAGCCTACTAGACATCCCTTGGCAGAGCTGACACCTAAGAGCAGGATCATTCCATTGGGTGTCCGTGGTCACCTCCGGAACTCTGAACAGTACTCCTCAGCCGGCCATGTCCCACCTCCAGAACTCCAAAAAGTAGTCCCCATCCGGCCGCATCCCCTGCCATACTCTACGGAGATTCGACTCTGCCAGAGAGAAGCCATCAGGGTCTCCATAGAGTAGGGCCAAAGCCACAAAAAACCTCATCTACCAACCACATAGATAGATAGTTGATCGGTAGAGGGAAAGCCCAGGACTGGGGACCTCCTCGCAACAGGGAGACAACGATCCCCACTCTCTATTCATTGTTCCCTGCAGAACGAGGGCTGAGCCTGAAGTATAACTTGCAGGTCTCCTGGAATGAGCAAAACTTATCACGCCCCCAAAAAAACTTATCAAGGAGGGAAATCATGGGTTCCAGCTGGGTCTAAGCCTGGGCAGAGACCAGCAGACCCGCGATCTATCACAGCTACTGCACCACCTGTTCCAGTAGATCCGTCACCTCCTCTACAAGGAGAATAGCTATTCTCCCAGACCTTGTCTTAGCCTCTCATACATCCAGATCAGAATCCCACACACTGCACTGATGAGGGGCAATCACCCTGAAACGCAGCGTCTGCAGTTTGGGGTTCTGATCTGGCACAAATCCTAAGTCATATTAAAAGGCTTGTTAAAGAGTCAATGATGACTTGTAGGATTGCTACCTTTATTAGGTGGCACTAGAGTTCGCCAACTTCAACACTGAAGTGACAATTTACATTTTAAGTAGAAATTTAAAAAAATATTAATTTCAGGTATAATTTATTTAAAAATAATAATTGTATTTATTCTTGTCAGATGACTGTACCAGGAGATCAGAAGGAGAACTGACATCTTCAATTTATAAATCAGATGAACTAGAAACCACCCAGGATACAATTGATGTGAATGTCATTACTCCAGATATCCCATCATCCCTTCACAGCAAAGATCTGTCATCTGATCCTATGAAACAGGTCCAATCTTCTGAATCATCACAGACTACTAAGAAGAATGAAAGTCACAAAAGAGGCATTAAAAAAACAAATGCTCTTAACGCAATGAAGCCACTTTCACCTTCAGAATATGGAAATAGTTTTCCCCTCAAAACATCTTTTGTTAAACATCAAAAAATTCACACAGAGAAAAAGAGATTTTCTTGTTCCAAGTGGAGAAAACACATTAACCAGAAATCAGATCTTGTTAGTCATCAGACAAGTCATACTGGGAAGAAGCCACATTCATGTTCAGAATGTGGGAAATGTTTTGTAAATAAATCACATCTTGTTACACACCAGAGAAGTCACACAGGAGAGAAGCCTTTTTCATGTTCAGAATGTGGGAAATGTTTTGTACAGAAATCAAATCTTTCTAAACACAAGAGAACTCACACAGGAGAGAAGCCTTTCTCATGTTTAGAATGTGGGAAATGTTTTGTACAGAAATCTAATCTTGTTGTACATCAGAGAAATCACACAGGGGAGAAGCCTTTCTCATGTTTAGAATGTGGGAAATGTTTTGTACAGAAATCAGATCTTGTTAGACATCAGAGCAGTCACACAGGGAGAAAGCCTTTTTCATGTTCAGAATGTGGGAAATGTTTTGTAAACAAATCACATCTTGTTAGGCACCAGAGCAGTCACACAGGGGAGAAGCCTTTCTCATGTTCAGAATGTGGGAAATGTTTTGCACAGAAATCATGTCTTGTTAGACATCAGAGCAGTCACACAGGGGAGAAGCCTTTCTCATGTTCAGAATGTGGGAAAAGTTTTGCACAGAAATCAGATCTTGTTAGACATCAGAGCAGTCACACAGGGGAGAAGCCTTTTTCATGTTCAGAATGTGGGAAATGTTTTGCAGATAAATCAGTTCTTATTATTCACCAGAGAAGTCACACAGGGGAGAAGCCTTTTTCATGTTCAGAATGTGGGAAATGTTTTGTACAGAAATCATATCTTGTTAGACATCAGAGCAGTCACACAGGGGAGAAGCCTTTCTCATGTTTAGAATGTGGGAAATGTTTTGTACAGAAATCAGATCTTGTTATACATCAGAGAGGTCACACAGGGGAGAAGCCTTTTTCATGTTCAGAATGTGGGAAATGTTTTGTAGATAAATCAGTTCTTGTTATTCACCAGAGAACTCACACAGGAGAGAAGCCTTTTCCATGTTCAGAATGTGGGAAATGTTTTGTACAGAAATCATATCTTGTTATACATCAGAGAACTCACACAGGGGAGAAGCCTTATTCATGTTCAGAATGTGGGAAATGGTTTGCAGATAAATCTAGTCTTGTTAGGCACCAAAAAACTCACATAGGGGAGAAACCACTCTTTTGTTCAGAATGTGGGAAATGTTTTACACATAAGTCAGATCTTGTTACACATCTGAGCAGTCACACAGGGAGAAGCCTTATTCATGTTCAGAATGTGGGAAATGTTTTGTAGAGAAATCAGATCTTGTTATTCACCAGAGGACTCACACAAGGGAGAAGCCTTTTTCATGTTCAGAATGTGGGAAATGTTTTGCAGATAAATCATATTTTGTTAGACATCAGAGAGGTCACACAGGAGAGAAGCCTTTTTCATGTTCAGAATGTGGGAAATGTTTTGCAGATAAATCTAATTTTGTTAGACATCAGAGAACTCACACAGGGGAGAAGCATTTTTCATGTTCAGAATGTGGGAAATTTTTTGCAGATAAATCATATTTTGTTAGACATCAGAGAGCTCACACAGGGGAGAAGCCTTTTTCATGTTCAGAATGTGGGAAATGTTTTGCAGATAAATCACATCTTGTCAGGCACCAGAGAACTCACACAGGCAGTAGCCATTATCATGACTGAAATGTAAAAAGAATTTCTGGAAATTCATGTTTTGTTATCATCAAGAATAACTCGCACTCGGAGAAATTATATATTGTGTGGACAAATTGTACTAATAACATGAGAATCGTATAATTAAATGAGAGGGAATTATTTAGCACATTCCGTATTTTCTGGACTATAAGACTCTTTTAATAATAAAAATCGTGTTAATAAGTGAGAGCCTCTTCTAGTCCGGATGCAGCGTCCTGTGATGGAGGAGAATACTGAGACAGTGTCCTTCCCGATCACTGAGAAAACGTCTTTCTGTCCTCCTGCCCCGCACTGATCTATACTGGGGATCACAATTACACAACAATGTGTGATCACTGGATCTCTCAGACAGAATGTGATCTACACTGATGAACATGTGAAGGATCTGGTGTACGGGGAGCACCAGCCTCTAGAACAGGGATCTCCAAAATAACCAAAGTTTATCAACTTATAACCTTTATTTTACACAAAATCTGATGATCAGAGAACAGCAATGACTGTAGACAGAGGAAGATTAACACTAAATGTTGTGAAGGTTACAACAGTCACCAATCAGTAGGAAATGTACGGGCCTTTGCTGTATACGGGCCTTTGCTTTGTACAGGTCTTTGCTGTGTACAGGCCTTTGCTTTGAATGACTTCATCACATCTGCGCCCACAGGACATCACTAGTCTCTCACATTGCTCTGGGGGGATTTTGCACCACTCTTCTTCCAGTCTCTTCCACAATTCTGTGACTCTTGTGGGTTTCTTGACCATAACTTTGTCACCAAAGATTTTCCATTGGGTTTAGATGAGGGATCGACCATTTCATTGATCCCTTGTTTTCTGATAAAGGAGCTGCTTTCCCTGTTTTGGCTGTGTAAGAAAGGGGTGAGAATGCGCAAAATAAGGTCTTATCCTTAGGAGACAGGTTACGATGGTGTAACTTAGGAACTGCTCACCTGATAGGGTTGTGTAGCACACGTGATCGCTCAGAACAATACAGCTGCTGCCAGGACCGCACCTCCACAGGTCACTGTGGTCACGATAAGCTTCCAATAGGACAAAGTACCTCGTGGTCCGAGCTGCTGTGTTCGTATGATGTATAAACCAGATACAGCGGTATGTCTGGGTATAGTAGTAGCTGTTTATTTTCCGACGCGTTTCAGAGTCATATCCCAAACTCCTTCCTCAGGGATATGACTCTGAAACTCGTCGGAAAATAAACAGCTACTACTATACCCAGACATACCGCTGTATCTGGTTTATACATCATACGAACACAGCAGCTCGGACCACGAGGTACTTTGTTTTGCTGTGTGACAGGGGACATTGTCCTGCATTAACATTGCTGCTGATTGAGAGCTGAACACAAGTAAGGAGCCACATGTTGTTGAAGAAGGTTCTGATACACACTTTCATTCTCTCTCCCATGTAGATGTGCGTCTTATAGTCTAAACAATCCGGTATGTTAGAATTAGTAACATGCAGTTACTAATACAGTTGTGGCCAAAAGTATTGACCCCCCTGCAATTCTGTCAGATAATACTCAGTTTCTTCCTGAAAATGATTGCAATCACAAATTCTTTGCTATTATTATCTTCATTTAATTTATCTTCAATGAAAAAACACAAAAGAGAATGAAGCAAAAAGCAAAACATTGATCATTTCACACAAAACTCCAAAAATGGGCCGGACAAAAGTATTGGCACCCTCAGCCTAATCCTTGGTTGCACAACCTTTAGCCGAAATAACTGCGATCAGCCGCTTCCGGTAACCATCAATGAGTTTCTTACAATGCTCTGCTGGAATTTTACACCATTCTTCTTTGGCAAACTGCTCCAGGTCCCTGATATGTGAAGGGTGCCTTCTCCAAACTGCCATTGTTAGATCTCTCCACAGGTGTTCTATGGGATTCAGGTCTGGACTCATTGCTGCCACCTTAGAAGTCTCCAGTGCTTTCTCTCACACCATTTTCTAGAGCTTTTTGAAGTGTGTTTTGGGTCATTGTCCTGCTGGAAGACCCCTGACCTCTGAGGGAGACCCAGCTTTCTCACACTGGGCCCTACATTATGCTGCACAATGTGTTGGTAGTCTTCAGACTTCATAATGCCATGCACACGGTCAAGCAGTCCAGTGCCAGAGGCAGCAAAGCAACCCCAAAACATCAGGGAGCCTCCGCCATGTCTGACTGTAGGGAGCGTGTTCTTTTCTTTGAATGCCTCTTTTTTTCTCCTGTAAACTCTATGTTGATGCCTTTGCCCATAAAGCTCTACTTTTGTCTCATCTGACCAGAGAACATTCTTCCAAAACGTTTTAGGCTTTCTCAGGTAAGTTTTGGCAAACTCCAGCCTGGCTTTTTATGTCTCGGGGTAAGAAGTGGGGTCTTCCTGGGTCTCCTACCATACAGTCCCTTTTCATTCAGACGCTGACGGATAGTACGGGGTGACACTGTTGTACCCTCGGACTGCAGGGCAGCTTGAACTTGTTTGGATGTTAGTCGAGGTTCTTTATCCACCATCCGCACAATCTTGCGTTGAAATCTCTCGTCAATTTTTCTTTTCCGTCCACATCTAGGGAGGTTAGCCACAGTGCCATGGGCTTTACACTTCTTGATGACACTGCGCACAGTAGACACAGGAACATTCAGGTCTTTGGAGATGGACTTGTAGCCTTGAGATTGCTCATGCTTCCTCACAATTTGGTTTCTCAAGTCCTCAGACAGTTCTTTGGTCTTCTTTCTTTTCTCCATGCTCAATGTGGTACACACAAGGACACAGGACAGAGGTTGAGTCAACTTTAATCCATGTCAACTGGCTGCAAGTGTGATTTAGTTATTGCCAACACCTGTTAGGTGCCACAGGTAAGTTACAGGTGCTGTTAATTACACAAATTACAGAAGCATCACATGATTTTTCTAACAGTGTCAATACTTTTGTCCACCCCCTTTTTTATGTTTGGTGGAATTAGATCCAATTTGGCTTTAGGACAATTTTTTTTGTGTTTTTTTTCATTGAAGACAAATTAAATGAAGATAATAATACCAAAGAATTTGTGATTGCAATCATTTTCAGGAGGAAACTGAGGATTATCTGACAGAATTGCAGGGTGTCAATACTTTTGGCCACAATCCAAAAAGCAAATGAAATGCAATATCTAATGTGCATTGAATGTTTCCCTCCTCCCTCTATATCATAACTCCCAATCCCAGAATAGAGCAGGAGATTCGGAGCTGACAATCCTCCCTGTGTTGTTACTTTTGGGGTGAAGCATCTCCATCCTCGGCTCGTCACCTCCACACAAGGGCTTTGAACACATTTTCTATCATGTAAAGGCTTTTTCTTTTGTATCCAGAATGTGATATTTCAGAGCACAAACAACCTGGTGGAACATGAAGAACTTTCTATTATAATTAGATATTGATAATTCCAGTTCTCCTTAGATTGTAGCTTGTGAGCGCGGCCCTCGCTGCTCTGGGTGAATTATGTGTTCCTCTATAATGTCTTTATTGTCTGTACATGTCCCCTCTGAATTGTAAAGTGCTGCCCAATATGTTGGCCCTATAGAAATAATATGTATTATTATTAAAGTGAACCTGTCACCTCCATAAAGCCCCCCCGGTTATCACTACCTGTCCCTGCACCTTCCTATCACTACTTTAACTATCTTTATTCTGTGCTAAATGTGAGCTGTGACTGATTAATAAAACATTTGTATTACTTACTCATTACTATGATAATGAACAGGGGTGTTACCGTTACTAGCCCCCCCCCCCCCCCGGTGTCCTCTTTTGGTCCCTTTGCCGCCTCCTGTATTGTTGATCATGCCCCGATGGGTGTGATATTGAAACCCAGATGTGCGTCCCCAGCCTGGCTCGCAGCCATCTGCAAAGTGCCAGGTATGACGACAAACCTGTCATTCCCCGTATTCCACAGGCTGCACTTCAAGCTGCGCAGTACGTGAACCACCTCAGGGCCGTGGGTACTCGGTTCCCGGGCGCTGTCACTGGTGGTCGCTCAAAAAATGTGAAATAACAGAAATGTAATAAAATAAAGTTTGTGACGCCACCTACGGTACCTGGTAATGATGCCTGCGCTGCCTTCAGACCTCCGGGGTGATGATACTGCAGCCAGATGGTGTTGCTCTCTCTGGGTGGAGCAGGATCCCTGGGGCAGGGATGGATGAATGGATTTCTCACTGGAAGGCGGCTCGGCAGGTGGAGGCTTGATACAGACTCTGCTGTTGAGACTGGAATACAGTTTACCAGCTTAATGGAAATAAGACACAGGAGACCTTCTTGCTCTGCACGGGTATTTACTGGCAACTTGTTAAGTCAGTTCTCACTGATACACAGTCACAGTCACGGGTAGCTGGCCGGGTAGTCACCAGAGGATGGAAAGTCTCTTTGAGGCCCTCTACGATGTTCCTTCAGGTTACGACCTCTGTCCTCACTTTCTCTACCTGCACTTTTACTTATAAACAGGAGGACACGAGAAGATAGCAGGCATATGTATTGTTAATTACGGAGTAAACACAGGCTTGTACTACACAGCGTGAATGAGCAGGTGATGCCTGGACACATACAAATAACCAGATGGCAGCATTCACATAAGGGTTACATAGATGGATACAGGGAGATATAACTCACAATGGAGGTTACACAGGTCAAATATACAAATCCCCGGATACAAGTCACACCAGCATAGGTATACAATCAATAATCACTGAGTAAAGTGCATGTGCATATCCAGATTACCATGCAAGGGAATTGCCCCAGATAAATATCAGGTAAGTATCAGCCTCAGGCTATACAGGTCTGAAGGGGCCGTCACACGTGTCAATATCGCTAGCGACATCGCCGAAAATGACGTGTTCAGAGATGTCGCTAGCGATATCGCAAGTGCGTCGTGCTGTATAACAGAGTTATACATAAATTAAAGATTATCGGAGCCGCCGGTGCGGGCTGCGGTGGCAGCATGACGCCGCCGGGTGGCTGAACGACCGGAGGTTGCATGTTCTGAAGCCCCGGCGAAACAACCGGTGGGTTTACTTGCGGGGGTACCGCGTTGCTGTGATCCGGATTACTCATCCTCGCTCCCCCTTAGTTAAGCGCGGCTAGCCCTTTCGATCTCAGTGGAAGTTGTCGGCTTCCAGTGAGTGAGGCACCATGGGAGTTTCCGGTTCCTGCTGCGTTCTGCGGAACTCGTCAGAGCATGGGGCGGGGCCTATCTTCGCGCCCTTTGCACAGTAACTCCCCTTCTTTTCCGCTCTCTGCGCAGCAATGGCGGTTCAAATTTACAGTTCAATATTCACAGTCATTAAATAGCACACAATATCCGTTGGGAAACGGGTCTGTTCGTATCCTGTTCGTGATCGCCAGATTTGAACTCACCGTTGCCGGGTTCTGAGGTCTCAGGCGATGCTTCACTTGTCACGGTTCTGCGCCTGAGGCTGTGGGCCTGGTGGTCAAATAAAAAGGGATTAAGGAATAGGGATAAGGTATTGATTGTCGTGACTCCACGTGTGGGTGTCTGGTGATGGCACCGGCGCTGCTTGGGCCTCCGGGGGATGTGCGGCAGCTAGATGGGATGCTCCCCACAGGATGAGCAGTAATCCCCGGGGCCAGGAGCTGTACGGGATGGAATACGGCAGCTCAGTAGTTTCTAATTAGTAGTCCAGGAAGAATGCACGGACACATAAAGTCTTTTCTGTACCTTTTACTGGTGTCAACAGGTACACTCAACCGGGCGATGAAGTCGACACTCCTGGAGGTTCCACAGCAAGCAGTGGTATAGGCTTCCTGATGTACGTGGTTCTAATAGGGTATGGTGGACATGGAATCCTACCAAACCGGGTTGCTCGTTCTGGTGAGACTAGTTACACCTGAGTTCGCTGCACTGAGGGCACTATAAAGCATTATTGGTGCGCGCTTGGCTCCGGGCTCTCATTTGGTGGTGCTTCAGGTGTCCAGGGAGCTAAACTCCCTTGTTGGGGTGCTGGTTTCTCTGCAGCCTGCGCTATGGCCCCTGCAGCTCGGACCCAGTGACCGGATTGTTAGGGCGAGTTAGAGTAACTCCTCTGTCCCTGAAGGTATTTGCTTCCTGCTCCTATGACCCTTGTTGCGAGGGTCTCCCACTTTCCAGGTGTGCTGGTATGGGCCTAGTGTGGCACCAATACCAGGTCAGCTCTCCTAGCTGTTCACAGTTCTAAAGCGACTGCACACTCCGCCGTTTCTCCCTCCAGGACCCGTATGTATAGGGGGAACTGGCTTAAGGCAACCAGTGGAGCTCCCCCTAGAGGCGTGGGGAGAAAGGGGTGTTGTAAGTTGTGTTAGTAAGTGAGGCTGCTTGCTGTGTACTCCTCCATTTGTATCCTAAGAGTTCCTGGGGTGCCCCAACCAGGGTGCCACACCTCCGTAGTCATGCATGAAGGAGGAAAAATACAGAGTCTGCACCTAACACACATGCTCATAGGACACCTTAGCACAGGGGACTGGTATTCAGTAGGTGTGACGGGGTGTGCGACAGAGCAGGAAGGGACACCCGGCCAATGATCAATCCAAGGAGATGTATTAAACAAGAAAGCTGGAACAACACACATGAAGGTAAATCTGCAGAGTCCGCAATGAGTCCAAACAAAGGAAAGAGATCCGGGGCACCTCCCGATAATCCTTGTGCCAGATAAATGTCCAGCACAGGCCCTGGGGGTTCTTGGATCACTCAGGCGCAGTCTGGAGGGGATGTCACGGGTAGCGGTGCCTGAGGCCGTGGGCCCCGGGGGATGCAGATGAAAAATGAGTAAAAGAAAAAAATAATAAAAATTATGTCAAGTCGTGACGCCACCTGTAGGGGTAACGGTGATGGCATCGGCGCTGCTTGGGCCTCCGGGGTGATGGGCGGCAGCAAGGTGGAACCGCTCCCTACAGGACAAGTGGGGTCCCCGGGGCTGTAGGTTGTAGTGAGGGTAATAGGGTAGCACAGTCGTTTCTGTGCAAGGTGGGAGTAGGGGAGCGCGGTCGGTGTGGTGCAGATGGAAGGAGGGACACGCACACATAAAAGACTTTTGGTACCTTTACTGGTGTTCTGTACTGGTACACTCGTCCGAAGTTGAGGGAAACACTTTAGGATCTCCACAGCGAGTAGGGTTGTAGGCCTCCTTGTCTCAGTTACTCTGTTTGGGGTCTGGCAGGCTTGGAACTCGACCAGACCGTTGCTTCTCTCTCTCTGTGACTCTCCACACCCGGGTTGCTGCACTGAGGGCACTCTATTGGGTTCCCGTATGGATCCGTCTCACGGTCCCGGCTCTCAATTGTTGGTGCTGCGGGCGTCCTGGAAGCAAAACCTGCTTGTGGTGCTGGATTCTCTGCGGGGCCTATCCTCTCTGTCCCTGCAGCTCGGACCCAGTGACCGGAACTCTAATGGGGTGAATCGGTATGACTCTTCTGTCCCCTTCTTATAGCAAGTTTCTCTCCTCTGCCTTTGACCCTTACTCTGCGGGTCTACCACTGTCTCAGGTGGTTGCTGGTATTGGCCTAGCACGGCTCCAGTACCAGCTCAGCTCATTCAGCTCTTCACAGTGTTTTCCCTCCAGAACCCGTATTTATATGGGGAACTGGCTTAAGGCAACCAGTGGAGCTCCCCCTACAGGCCTGGGGTGGAAGGTGTTGTGTGGAAGTGGGTTACTCGCTGTGAGAAATCCTTCAGTGTCCCAGAGAAGTCTGTGGTGACCTGGCACAGGGTGCCACATAAACGAAAGCAATAGTCCTTGCAAGAGTCCAATGGATTCAATGCAATCCCATGGATGACGAGATCTGACCTCAGCTCAGGTCTCGCTCCTTTCACTTCCTGTGGCGCCCCTGACTGTTTTGAAGCTGCTTTTTGAAACTTTTTGCACTTTTGAAGAACTTTTATACTTTTGATACAAAGTAATGCTTTTATAATGTGTATTTTACAGAAAAGGGTAATGACATAGATACCCATGCACTTGTTTTATAGTTAATGTAACGTTACAAGAATCGTGCCTCCCGGAAGGGAAGAAACCAAGAATACTTAATGTTTACTGTTATGAAAATAAAAATGTTTTCAGGGTAATCCATGACGGGCAGCGCGAGGACGCACTGGTTTAAATCCGGGAAAATGTGGCGCCCCTGCGTCCAGGAGGCCACAAAGGGAACTGCAGCCAGGCAGGTAGGACATTGTTGCACAACAACACCCTCACAGCCCACACAACCCACGTGTCAGAGAAGGTTACATCCAGCCCTGAGATTAGAAACTATATGAGATCGGAGGGGTGGTGGATTCAGAGGAGTGGGTTGGGCACACCAGAGGTCAGGTGACTGACAGTATATAGTGAGGGGGAGGAGTGAAGGAAGTTAGTAGGCCAAAGTAGGCTGAGAAGCAAAGACCAAGAGTAGGCCGATGTGAGCTGAGCTGAAAAGACTGAAGGACAATCACACTTCTGTGAGTGCAAGGCTAGGAGCGCAGAATCCGTACTGAGCCAGTGTGAGCCAGAGGGGAGAGAAAGCCCGTCCGATGCTGATGCCACCAGGAGTGCGACAGAACAGAGAAGGGACGGTGTAACCCGGCCCCTAGACAGCAGCTGAAGCCACTGACTGTAGGTGGAGAAGCCCTCCTAGAATACTAGAAGGAACAGAGAGGAGGAGCCTGGTAGAGCCTCGTGCTGAGGACTGCTGGAGGCTGGGCTAAGTAGAGTGTCGGCTCTAGAGGGGACCGTAGTTCATCCGGCATCCCCAGATACCGACGGGGGATCACAGCTTTATGTTAGGATCCCTACCCTAAAGGACAGGCAGGTAAGTGACGCACTAGGACTCACAGAAGCCCGAGTCACCGCCATACTGTCCGGCGTATCACACACCACCCGTACAGACGGAGACCGTAAACAGCCCTGAAAGGACACCAACAGACTGTGTGAGGGGTCACAGGGAGAGAGAGGCCTGGCTGCAGAAGAGAAGGGAACCCGGAAAGGGAGAATGCAACCGTGTGTTGAGAACTTTGCTCAAAGCTTGTAAAGAACTGCAAATGACTTGTAAACTGCTTGGAAAGAACTCAGAGTAAAGCTTTGGAAAACCCTGGATTGCCTTTCTTGTCTGCCTCTATCTGCATACCATTCTCATACAGATCCAGCCTGTCAGCACCAGCCAGGAAGAGAGATCCCTGCAGTGCCTGCAAGTAAGTGTGTTACACCTGCACCAGAGATTTAACCCCTTACTGCCCCGTGGGATACAGTTTCTCCCCACTAGAACTATACCGTCTCCGCTGCCATTCCATCACCCCCGGAGGTTCTGCAGCAGCGGCGGCCCCATCACTGGCCGCACCAAGTGGGTGGCGTCACCCGTGACATACCCCTTGTAAATATCCCCATCTTATTGTGCGGGCCCAGGGACACGGTCCGGACCAAGCCACCTGTGACTTCCCCAGTACCGTCCGGTACCGAGTACCCCCGTCCCGTGGGGGCTCCACATTCCACAGTCAACTCACATCTGATCTTAAAACATGAATGTATTGTCTGGGCTCTTAGGTTCAGCCCATGTGAAAGGGAGTAGGGGTTCACACCTACTATTGAATGGTTTGCTCCATCAGATGATTTTAGAAACGTATGGCTTCAGTGTGTCTGGTAGTATGTGGATTGGACTAGCCACCTGCTGGGAGGAAGAATGGCTTATCCTTCACTAGCTGTTGACCAATGCTTAATTACATTACAGTCCAGGAACACAATTCCTGGGGGAAGGAGGCATGTTAAATTACAGCACAATAAATTACATAGTATACAGCTAATAGAAAACGGAGAACGGTTACAATACATTAAATGGCATAGTATACAGAAATACAGGACAGGGAAAAGGTATATATCATGACATCGGCTCTGCTCCTTACACACTCGGCTCCGCTCCGTACACCTCGTACACACTCGGCTCTGCTCTGTACACCTCGTACACACTCGGCTCCGCTCCGTACACCTCGTACACACTCGGCTCTGCTCCGTACACCTCGTACACACTCGGCTCTGCTCTGTACACCTGGTACACAATCGGCTCCGCTCCGTACACCTCATACACACTCGGCTCTGCTCCGTACACCTCGTACACACTCGGCTCTTCTCCGTACACCTCATACACACTTGGCTCCGATCTGTACACCTCGTACGCTTTTGGCTCGGCTCCATACACCTCACACACACTCGGATCCACTATGTACACCAAGTACACTCTGCTCCCTGCCGTACACCTCGTACACACTCTGCTCCACACCGTACACCTCATAACACACTCTGCTCCACACAGTACACCTCATACACACTCTGCTCCGCTCTGTACATCTCGTACCCTTGGCTTCGCTCCGTACACCTCGTACACACTCGGCTCCACTCTGTACACCTCGTACACACTCTGCTCTGTACACCTCGTACACACTCGGCTCCGACCGTACACCTCGTACACACTCGGCTCTGCTCCGTACACCTCGTACACACTCGGCTCTGCTCTGTACACCTGGTACACAATCGGTTCCGCTCCATACACCTCGTACACACTCGGCTCTGCTCCGTACACCTCGTACACACTCGGCTCTTCTCCGTACACCTCATACACACTTGGCTCCGATCTGTACACCTCGTACGCTTTTGGCTCGGCTCCATACACCTCACACACACTCGGATCCACTATGTACACCAAGTACACTCTGCTCCATGCCGTACACCTCGTACACACTCTGCTCCACGCCGTACACCTCATACACACTCTGCTCCACACAGTACACCTCATACACACTCTGCTCCGCTCTGTACATCTCGTACCCTTGGCTTCGCTCCGTACACCTCGTACACACTCGGCTCCACTCTGTACACCTCGTACACACTCGGCTCTGCTCCGTACACCTTATACACACTTGGCTCTGCTCTGTACACCTCATGCACACTCTGCTCCGCTCCGTACAACTCTTACACACTCTGCTCTGCTCCGTACACCTCATACACACTCTGCTCCGCTCCGTACACCTCATGCACCCTCGGCTCTACTCCGTACACCTTGTACACACTCAGCTACACTCCGTACACCTCATACACACTTAGCTCCACTCCGTACACCTCGTTCATACTCTGCTCCGCTCCATACACCTCGTACACACTCGGCTCCGCTTCGTACACCTCGTTCACACTCTGCTCTGTACACCTCGTACACACTCAGCTCTGCTCTGTTCACCTCGTACACACTCGGCTCCGCTCCGTACACCTCGTACACACGTGGCTCCGCTCTGTACACCTTGTATACACTCGGCTTCGCTCCGTACACCTCGTACACACTCGGTTGCGCTCCATACACCTCATACACACTTGGCTCCGCTCCATACACCTTGTACACACGTGGCTCCGCTCTGTACACCTTGTACACACGTGGCTCCGCTCTGTACACCTTGTACACACTCGGCTTCGCTCCGTACACCTCGTACACACTCGGTTGCGCTCCATACACCTCATACACACTTGGCCCTGCTCCATACACCTTGTCCGCTTTTGGCTCCGCTCCATACTCCTCGTACACTCTCTGCTCCACTCCGTACACCTCGTACACACTCTGCTGCACACTGTACACCTTGTACACACTCTGCTCCGCTCACCACCTCATACCCTTGGCTCCGCTCCATAGACCTCGTACACACTCTGCTCTGCTCCGTACACCTCATACACACTCGGCTTCGCTCCGTACACCTCACACACACTCGGCTCCGCTCCGTACACCTCGTACACACTCGGCTCCGCTCTGTAAACCTCGTACAGATTTGGCTCTGCTTCGTACACCTCGTACACAATTTAGTCCTCTCCATACACCTCGTACACACTCGGCTACGCTCCGTACACCTCATACACATTCGGCTGCGCTCTGTACACCTCGTACACACTCGGCTACGCTCCGTACACCTCATACACATTCGGCTGCCCTCTGTACACCTCGTACATGTAGTGAGGTGAGCAATTCGGATTGTATTATTGAAATGGGCACCGAAGTGAACAGTACACAGTCCGCTACTGCCCCCTTGTGGACAAGTGCTGAATTGA
The DNA here is from genome assembly GCA_033576535.1 of Allobates femoralis. Lineage (NCBI taxonomy): Eukaryota > Metazoa > Chordata > Amphibia > Anura > Aromobatidae > Allobates > Allobates femoralis. The sequence goes on from JARQOC010000006.1 coordinate 502,734,978, forward strand.
CTGCAGAGTAAAAAACACTGATTACTGATCCCCTCCCACAACAGCCTTGTGCTCAGGAACAGAAAGGGCGGGAAGTCAGTATAGATCCAGAGTTGAGCCAGGGAAGATCTCCCTGTGGATGTCTGTTGAAAGTGGACTACTTTGCTACACCTTGCCGGAAAAATCACCCCGCAGAAGCCCCTGTGACTGATCCTGGGCCACTGGACTTTGGTGCTGTGTATCTGGCCGCTCTGCAAAACCTTGCCCGCCGAGCACCCAGAGTGCATGTGCAGGGGCCGTGACCGACATAAGGGAGCCATTTGGCTGCTGTGATCTCCCTCCTGCTGCTCTGTGTGCCCTGAGACTAGGAGAGACATTAAAAGAAAAGTTCTGTTACCTGCGGAAGGAGACCAAAGAAGAAGACTGAGGAGACCCCCAGGCCTGCTACGTGGGAGCGACATCTTCTTCTGTGATAAGACTGGTACGTGATTTTAGGGAAAGTTAGGGAAAGATACCTTCATTGTTGTGTTTTCTTTTCTTGCTGCGTACCCGGCAGAAGTGAAGATTCAGAGACTCTAATATATATACAAGTGCACATATAGTTCGGTTGACTGTGATATAAACATGTTTTACAGTAAAGAAATGTTACTACCGGTTAAATCTGAGTATGGGGATTCTGTTGAGAAAGATCATACACACACACCCGCGGCCTTACCACCGGTCGCTACATCTGGCGTAGTCGGCAGGATGTGTGATCAACAGAATCTCCTCCCGGTAGTAACTTATAACCAGACTTATACTACGGCCTGCAGGTCCATATCCGGTGCCAGCACTCCGAACAGTGACACGGAAGAATTGAAGCAGATAGTAGCAGAGTTGCAGAAACAGATACTACAGCTACAGCTCATGCTAGACGAACAGGCGGACAGGCAAGCGAGACAGCAACCCAGCCGGCCTATGGGAAGGTGCTGGACATGCGGCGACCCCCGCCATAGGGCAAACCGTTGTCCGCATCCTCCACCCGTGGTCCGATATACCAGAACCAGCAAGTCATGCTCCACAACAGCAGCCACCTTTAAACTAGACGCCCCCGCCAAAGCGGCTCGCTCGGCAGGGGAGATGAGGGAAAAGGGTGTGAAGAGACAGAGCCAGACCGATAAGCAAGTGCTGGCCACTCGGGTCCAGGGGACGGTGAAGTGGTTTAATGTCCGCGATGGGTATGGCTTCATCAACAGGAATGGCACAAAGGATGACGTGTTTGTACATCAGACTGCCATAAAGCGTAACAATCCTCGTAAGTGCCTCCGCAGCGTTGGTGATGGGGAGGTGGTACAGTTTGATGTTGTGAAGGGAGAGAGGGGTACAGAGGCCGCCGACGTCACCGGTCCTGGGGGTGTTCCCGTTAAAGGAAGCAGATTTGCCCCCAACCGGCGCCGCTACCGCCGGCGATCCTACTCTCCCCGGGTAGAAAACGTGACTGAGTTTATTGGAGATATTGTGAGCCCTGAACAAGGGAGCGAAGGTGAATGGGGGGATGACGGTTTCCCCCAACAGAGGTCCCTACTCCGCCGGAGATCAATCCCTGTGATATCAACGGCCATCACTGCCTTGGAGCCGATGGTTGTTGACAGGGACTGTCAACCTTTAAGTGGGGGGGTATGTAGTGAGGTGAGCAATTCGGATTGTATTATTGAAATGGGCACCGAAGTGAACAGTACACAGTCCGCTACTGCCGTGGACAAGTGCTGAATTCACTGCAGAGAAAAAAACACTGATTACTGATCCCCTCCCACAACAGCCTTGTGCTCAGGAACAGAAAGGGCGGGAAGTCAGTATAGATCCAGAGTTGAGCCAGGGAAGATCTCCCTGTGGATGTCTGTTGAAAGTGGACTACTTTGCTACACCTTGCCGGAAAAATCACCCCGCAGAAGCCCCTGTGACTGATCCTGGGCCACTGGACTTTGGTGCTGTGTATCTGGCCGCTCTGCAAAACCTTGCCCGCCGAGCACCCAGAGTGCATGTGCAGGGGCCGTGACCGACATAAGGGAGCCATTTGGCTGCTGTGATGTCCCTCCTGCTGCTCTGTGTGCCCTGAGACTAGGAGAGACATTAAAAGAAAAGTTCTGTTACCTGCGGAAGGAGACCAAAGAAGAAGACTGAGGAGACCCCCAGGCCTGCTACGTGGGAGCGACATCTTCTTCTGTGATAAGACTGGTACGTAATTTTAGGGAAAGTTAGGGAAAGATACCTTCATTGTTGTGTTTTCTTTTCTTGCTGCGTACCCGGCAGAAGTGAAGATTCAGAGACTCTAATATATACAAGTGCGCATATAGTTTGGTTGACTGTGATATAAACATGTTTTACAGTAAAGAAATGTTACTACCGGTTAAATCTGAGTATGGGGATTCTGTTGAGAAAGATCATACACACACACCCGCGGCCTTACCACCGGTCGCTACATCCACACTCGGCTTCGCTCCGTACACCTCGTACACACTCGGTTGCGCTCCATACACCTCATACACACTTGGCTCCGCTCCATACACCTTGTACACACGTGGCTCCGCTCTGTACACCTTGTACACACTCGGCTTCGCTCCGTACACCTCGTACACACTCGGTTGCGCTCCATACACCTCATACACACTTGGCTCCGCTCCATGCACCTTGTACACTTTTGGCTCCGCTCCATACACCTCGTACACTCTCTGCTCCACTCCGTACACCTCGTACACACTCTGCTGCACACTGTACACCTCGTACACACTCTGCTCCGCTCACCACCTCATACCCTTGGCTCCGCTTCATACACCTCGTACACACTCTGCTCTGCTCCGTACACCTCACACACACTCGGCTCCGCTCCGTACACCTCGTACACACTCGGCTCTGCTCCGTACACCTTATACACACTTGGCTCTGCTCTGTACACCTCATGCACACTCTGCTCCGCTCCGTACAACTCTTACACACTCTGCTCTGCTCCGTACACCTTGTACACACTCAGCTCCACTCCGTACACCTCATACACACTTAGCTCCACTCTGTACACCTCGTTCACACTCTGCTCCGCTCCATACACCTCGTACACACTCGGCTCTGCTCTGTACACCTCATACACACTCTGCTCCGCTCCGTACACCTCATGCACACTCGGCTCTGCTCCGTACACCTTGTACACACTCAGCTCCACTCCGTACACCTCATACACACTTAGCTCCACTCCATACACCTCGTTCACACTCTGCTCCGCTCCATACACCTCGTACACACTCGGCTCCGCTCTGTAAACCTCGTACAGATTTGGCTCTGCTTCGTACACCTCGTACACAATTTAGTCCTCTCCATACACCTCGTACACACTCGGCTCCACTCTGTACACCTCGTTCACACTCTGCTCCGCTCCATACACCTCGTACACACTCGGCTCCGCTCCGAACACCTCGTTCACACTCTGCTCTGTACACCTCGTACACACTCAGCTCTGCTCTGTACACCTCGTACACACGTGGCTCTGCTCTGTACACCTTGTACACACTCGGCTTCGCTCCATACACCTCGTACACACTCGGTTGCGCTCCATACACCTCATACACACTTGGCTCCGCTCCATACACCTTGTACACACGTGGCTCCGCTCTGTACACCTTGTACACACTCGGCTTCACATCCGTACACCGCGTACACACTTGGTTGCGCTCCATACACCTCATACACACTTGGCTCCGCTCCATACACCTTGTACGCATTTGGCTCCGCTCAATACACCTCGTACACTCTCTGCTCCACTCCGTACACCTCGTACACACTCGGCTCCGCTCCGTACACCTCGTACACACTCGGCTCCGCTCCGTACACCTCGTACACACACGGCTCAGCTACGTACACCTCGTACACACTCGGCTCCACTCCGTACACCTCGTACACACTCGGCTCCGCTCCGTACACCTCGTACACACTCGGCTCCGCTCCGTACACCTCGTACACACTCGGCTCCGCTCCGTACACCTCGTACACACTCGGCTCCGCTCCGTACACCTCGTACACAATAGGCTCCGCTCCGTACACCTCGTACACAGTCGGCTCCGCTCCGTACACCTCGTACACAATAGGCTCCGCTCCGTACACCTCGTACACACTTGGCTTCACTCCGTACACCTCGTACACACTCGGCTCCGCTCCGTACACCTCGTACACACTCGGCTCCGCTCCGTACACACTCGGCTCCAATCTGTACATCACCATGACAGCCAGTACAGCAGAGTCCTGCATACACTGAGGAACTGATCATGTGACCCCTGACTCCTCCCCTCGGTGTGACATCATCACAGGTCTTGTCAGCACAGAGCAGCCACATATGTGGTTTGTCATGATCATGTGACAGGAAATTACATAACACCTGGAAGCAATACATACTGTATCATGTGACAGGAAGTGATGTCATACCAGTAAGTTCATCTTCCCCCATTCAGGTCTCTACAATCTCGGATCCTCTCACATCTTCTATAGAAGAGAATTCTCCTGATTGACCATCAAGGATGGATCTGGACAGGGACAAGATGGCGGAGAGGATCTTACCCCTCACCCTAGAGATCCTCTTCCTTGTTACTGGAGAGGTGAGAGATGTCACATCACATCATTCTTATCTATGGACAGAAGAACAGAGGACAGGAGAGGTGAGGACTCTGGAAATGTCTGGAGACTGGAGATTTATTAATGTGTCTCCTCTCCATAACCAGGATTACACAGTGGTGAAGAAGAGCTGGAGTGATCTGTGCTGTCAGGAGCCTGTACAGTGTGAGGGAAGAGCCCTGAGCCCAATCACGGGGCCTCCACCTCACCCCCTGATACATGAGGACATCAATGAGCAGAAGATCCGAGAACTCACCTACAAGAGGATGGAGCTGCTGACTGGAGAGGTGACACTGCTGGGAATGCTGCTGCTGGGACATTATACAGTAACGCTATGAAGGGATGGGGGAATGATGACCGCGCTATCATTGTATGTGTCAGGTTCCTATAAGATGTCAGGACGTCGCCGTCTATTTCTCCATGGAGGAGTGGGAGTATTTAGAAGGACACAGAGATCTGTACAAGGACATGGTCATGATGGAGGATCCCCTCACATCAGCAGGTAATAGACAGGACTAAATCCACACGGCCTATAATGATCTGTATGTAAAGAATGAATTCAGTCCTGTATGTGTCTCCTCCAGGTCTATCCAGTAAGAGGACAACACCAGAGAGATGTCCCCGTCCTCTTCTCCCACAGGACTGTAAAGAAGAAGATCCCGATGTTCCTCCGGATCATCAGGTAGATGGAGAGAAGGTGTGATGAGATCTCCCTATGATGTGTAGACGGCTGTGAAGATCTTGTCTCAGTCTTGTTTTCTCCTCCACTATTAGATGTGTTATACTTGTGTAATGAGAACGGTGGAGATGGCAGATTACAGCTGATCATAGATGGGACTTCTCCATCTGTCTGTGACTTTATAATCTTTGTTTCAGGGTGAAGATCTGCCCCATATTAATCCTCCAGAGACCTATGTGAGGGGTGATGAGCGGAGGACAGAGGAGATCCCTACAGATCACCGCCCAGGTGAGTAGTGACCACTGAATGCAGAGAAGTCACAGATTCTTCTCAGTCACCGGCTGTGGCTGCTTTATCGGTGGTGGAGTCCAGACATATCACAATCATGTGATCACCTGACAGCTCAAAAGATGGCCGCCACAAACAGACCTGGCGCTATCTACTCCACCCTCCATATCCCAGGGATTGCCTTGTCCTTCCCCCTCTAACCCCTATACATGGGTCTGGACTTACACAGGGACCAGTAGGCTGAGGACACAGAGGTATCTGATAGTTGGTGGTGTGAAATGACAATGATAATAATAATAATAATTTTTATTTATATAGCGCCAACATATTCCGCAGCTTCACATTCACAATACAAAGTTCACATTTAAACAATCAAAAGAAACAATTAGAAAATACAATACAATACAAAGCATAATATAATACAATAATTAGAGCAAAAACTGTAGCCCTGCTCATAAGAGCTTACAATCTAAAAATGAGGTGGGGGTGACAAGGTACAGGTGCTTATTTACAATGATGGTATAGTCAACTTCAGGAGATGGGGAACAGATAGGAGCAGAATAAGTGGCCACAACCCATTATTTGTGATCCACTTGAGACGGCGCGGATAGGCTATGTCTAAATGACTGACTAGTGATCATGATAGTCCGCCCTAAAAAGATGTGTTTTTAGGCATCGCCGAAAACTATCCAAGTTGTGGATACACCTAATTTCTTGGGGTAGAGCATTCCAGAGAATTGGTGCAGCTCAGGAGAAGTCTTGGAGCCGGGAGTGGGAGGTTCGGATTAGTGCAGAAGTGAGTCTAAAGTCACTTCCAGAGCGAAGAGAACGGGTGGGGTGATAGACAGAGATGAGGGAGGAGATGTATGGGGGCGCTGCACTGTGAAGAGCTTTGTGGGTGAGAACAAGCAGTTTGAAATGGATCCTATAGTATATAGGCAGCCAGTGTATTGACTGGCATAGAGCAGAAGCGTCTGAGTAATGATTAGCTAGATAGGTAATCCTGGCTGCTTCATTAAGGATGGGCTGGAAAGGGGACAGTCTAGTGCGGGGGAGGCCAACTAAGAGAGAATTACAATAGTCAAGGCGGGAGTGAATCAGGGCCACAGTGAGGGTTTTTGTGGTTTCCAAGGTGAGAAAGGGGCGAATTCTGGAGATGTTCTTCAGGTGAAAGCGGCAAGAGCGGGCGAGAGATTGTATATATGGGGTTAAGGAAAGATCAGGGTCAAATATAACACCCAGACAGCGAGCCTGCTGACTGGGCACTATTGTGGTGCCGCACACAGAGAGGGAGATGTCTGATTTAGGGAGGTTAGTGGAGGGCGGGACCAGAAGTAGTTCAGTTTTGGAAAGATTAAGTTTCAGGTAGAGAACAGACATGATATTGGAAACTGCGGTTAGACAGTCATTGGTGTTCTTTATTAGAGCGGGAGTAAGGTCAGGGGAAGAAGTGTATAGTTGTGTGTCATCAGCATAAAGATGGTACTGAAAGCCAAATCTGCTGATGGTCTGCCCAATCGGGGCTGTGTAGAGTGAGAAGAGAAGAGGTCCAAGGACTGACCCCTGAATGTTTCTTTAAGAATGTGTACATCCCCTTGAAGGACCAACAACTGAGGCGTCACCCTGAATCCTGCAGCTCCCACTCTCAGAATGGGGAACTTCCATTAGGGCAACCACCCCCTCTCCACCACCTCTCCTGGGGAAACACGTAGGTCCAGAAAGTACCTGGGCAGAAGGATTATGCGCCTTCTCTCCGGTTGCACCGTATTCACATTACCAGGAGAGAAGGGGAAGTACAGAGGAAATATATTCGCCCAGGTTGCCTTCCTCAAAATGCTCTGGCGAGGGGGGGGTTCTTCAGATAGTGTATTGGGAGTGTACCCCTCTGATAGAACTGACTTAGGAACCGTACATTCAGGGTCGGGTACACGGTATGGACAACTCCCCCTCAGATCCCTGGAGGAGAGACCGAGGCCTAGCTATATCCTGAAGAGTGGGAATGGTATCCCCTCTGTGTCCTGGAATCATAACAGCCGTAAAAGTGTAAAAAATGGAGGAAACATTCATGCCCAGGTCGCCACTCTCCACACAACATGGGGGAGATGGGTTTTGAGACATTTGTCTGGGTATGGATGGACAAACCCAACTAGGTGACCCCACAGTAAAAGCACGCCCCCATCCCACAATTAACTACAAGCGATCTAACACGAGGGGACACCCTCCCCTATCTGTATAGGTTCCTCCACCTGCAACTGTAGGATCTCCTCCATGGGGAGAACAGAGGTCTGGGTCCGGGTGCGTCTTTCCCTGAGGCATCGATTTATTCTCATGGCAAGGGACAAAGCAGCCTCCAGCGACTCTGGAGTAGAGTACTGAGCCATGGAGTCCTGGAGCCACTAGACATCCCTTGAGATATAGAATTTGGTTGCGCCACGCTGCTTTATGTTTTATATTCACCCTCTGTTAAGTCACCGTTACACTCACCTTTTCCTGTTGTGCTATCCGCACAACAGGGGGTCTCTCTCTGTACGGTGTGGATTTCTTTCCCTTTTTCCTCGGTGTCCGCCTGTGTAATTGCACGTGATCCCTCACCTGTTTTCCTCTCCTCTGTTAGATTTGTCTTCTCCTCCGGAGCTGCTCCACCGCTCTCCCCATAGGGAGATGGATATGCAGGCAATGGAATAAAGCGATGTTTGGGTGAGCGCTGGGATATGAAGACAGCTACACTTCAACAAGTGTTTTACCTGTAAGTTTATTGTTCAAATCACACTAGGTCCTCTCCCACAACATGTTTCGACGCTCAGGGCGTCTTCCTCAAGTGGATATCAGACCTTACATTTGGTATCCTTATAAATCATCCATTAACCATTCCTTGCTTTTAGGTTGAAAATAGACTTTTTAACTCTTTCCTATCCAAATGTCTAAATAGCTATATAAGCAGTTCTATTTAATGCACAATACGAGCCCTTTTTATTCTATTGCACAACTGCCCGTTCTTTAGTGACAAAAACATAACTATTCATCCAGGAGTACATTAAAAATTCAAGATAGTAAAAACACTTCAATATTATTACACAAAATCCACCTATTAGATACACATGATTATTACACTTAAAAAATTCACATGAAAATGACATATAAAAACTTCATATAAAAATTACATATAAAAAATACATATACAAATTATTAAAACATCATGAAATCTATACAAACGATCTGATCTTAAAAGAAGACTTCTGCAAATGGTAATTATGGGTTTATATATTATTCTCTATTGAGAGATTAAGGCCCTCCGGTGCCAATGTACCCATTTTAAAAATCCAATACATTTCTTTCTTATTCAATTTCTCAATCCTATCATGCACTTCCTCACTTATTTGTTCTAGGATTATTAATTTAAGACTGGTGGGATCCCTTTCATGTATCTGAAGATAGTGTATTGAGATGCTGTGATTTAAATACCCCTTTCTGATATTTGATCTGTGCTTACTCAGCCTAGCCTGCATTGTCTGGATCGTTCTACCTATATATTGGAGTTTGCAGGGACACTCCAACATATATATTACAAATTGTGATCTACAATCCATTCTCTGTTTAATTGGGAACGATTCCTCAGTTGTATTGGATGTGAACTTATTACATCCATGTGCAATGCTATTGCAACATTCACATCGTGGGGAGTTGCATTTATAGCACCCATTTTTTATTTTTTCATTGGTCTTTGTTGTTCTTTGCTCCCAATGTTCATATTTTTTATTTTGTTCGGGGCTATTAAGGCCTGGAGGGTTCTCCCTCTTCTAAAAATAATCTCTGGTTTTTCTGTTATAATTTTTGAGAGGATGGGGTCCCCCTTTAAAATTAACCAGTATTTACCCAAAATTGTGTAAATTTCCCTATATGATTGATTGAAAGTTGTTACTAGATTACACCTATAATTTACAATGTCGTTCTCCCCTTCTTTCATTTTTCTTTCTTTATTTAATTCCATTTGCTTAATTATCTCACTCTGTGTGCGGTTCTTACTTCTATTATAAGCATCCGCTAGGAGTCTGCTCGGGTATCCTCTCTCTCTAAAACTTCTCTTTAGTATAGAGGCTTCTTGTTTGAATTTAATCTCATTTGTACAGTTTTTTCTGATTCTGAGGTACTGTCCATAAGGTATATTTTTAATCCAGGTGGGCTGGTGGCTACTATTAAACCCCAGGTAACTATTTACATCCACATTTTTGAAAAAAGTGGATGTGGTTATCTCTCCCTCCTCATTGATGGTAATCATGAGGTCCAGGAACTGTATATTTTTGTCTGAGATATTACATAGTAACATAGTAACATAGTATTTAAGGTTGAAGGAAGACCTTAAGTCCATCCCGTTCAACCCATAGCCTAACATGTTGATCCAGAGGAAGGCAAAAAAAACCCATGTGGCAACACTAAGCTCCACATTGGGGGAAAAAATTCCTTCCTGACTCCAGATTCGGCAATCAGACTAGATCCCTGGATCAACGCCCTATCAAAGAATCTAGTATGTATAACTGATAATATTATAGTTTTCAAGAAAGGAATCCAGGCCCTTCTTAAATGTTAGTAGTGACTCCCTCATTACACCATCATGTGGCAGAGAGCTCCATAGTGTCACTGCTCTTACAGTAAAGAATCCGCGTCTGTGATTATGATTAAACCTTCTATCCTCCAGACGTAGAGGACGCCCCCTTGTCCCGTCTCTGTAGAGGATGCCCCTTGTCCCCGTCTCTGTAGAGGACGCCCCCTTGTCCCCGTCTCTGTAGAGGATGCCCTCTTGTCCAGTCTCAGGCCTAAGAGTAAAGAGATCATTAGAAAGGCCTCTGTACTGTCCCCTCATATATTTATACATTATTTTAAGATCACCCCTAAGCCTTCGTTTTTCCAAGCTAAATAACCCCAAGTTTAACCTGTCTTGGTATTGCAGACCCCTTAGTCCTCTAATGACTTTTGTCGCTGTTCTCTGGACCCGCTCTAGTTCAGCTCTGTCTTTCTTATACACCGGAGACCAGAATTGTACACAGTATTCTAAGTGTGGTCGCACTAGTGACTTGTATAGAGGTAAAATTATGTTCTCCTCATGAGCATCTATGCCTCTTTTAATGCATCCCATTATTTTATTTGCCTTTGCAGCAGCTGCCTGACACTGGCCACTAAATGTGAGTTTGTCATCTACCCATACACCCAGGTCTTTTTCAGTGACAGTTTTGCCCAGTGTTTTACAATTAAGCACATAATTATACCTTTTGTTTCCTCTGCCCAAGTGCATGACTTTTACATTTATCCCCGTTAAAGCGCATTTGCCATTTAGCAGCCCAAGCTTCTAGTTTACATAAATCCTCCTGTAATATAAAATTGTCCTCCTCTGTATTGATTACTCTGCAGAGTTTAGTGTCATCTGCAAATATTGAGATTCTACTCCGTATGCCCCCTACAAGGTCATTAATAAATATATTAAATAGAAGCGGGCCCAACACTGACCCCTGTGGTACCCCACTGTTAACTGTGACCCATTCTGAGTGTGTTCCATTAATAACCACCCTTTGTTTCCTATCACTAAGCCAGTTCTTAACCCACTTACACATATTTTCCCCTATCCCCATTGCCCTCATTTTATGTATCAACCTTTTGTGTGGCACCGTATCAAAAGCTTTTGAAAAGTCCATATACACCACATCCACTGCATTTCGTTGGTCCAGTCCAGAACTTACTTCTTCATAGAAGCTTATCAGATTAGTTTGACAGGAACGGTCCCTCGTAAACCCATGTTGATAATGGGTCATGAGGTTATTTTTCTTCAGATACTCCAGTATAGTATCTCTTAGAAAACCCTCTAGGATTTTACCCACAGTAGAGGTTAAGCTTACTGGCCTATAATTTCCAAGTTCAGTTTTTGTCCCCTTTTTGAATATTGGCACCACATTTGCTATACGCCAGTCCTGTGGTACAGACCCTGTTATTATGGAATCTTTAAATATTAAAAATAATGGTCTATCTATGACAGTACTTAATTCCTGCAGCACTCTGGGGTGTATCCCATCCGGGCCCGGGGATTTGTCAATTTTAGTGATTTTTAGACGATGCCGTACTTCCTCTTGGGTTAAGCAGGTGACATTTAATTGAGACTTTTTGTTATCACTGATCATATTGTCTGTCATGGGATTTTCTTGTGTTAATACTGTTGAAAAAAAGTCATTTAGCATATTGGCTTTTTCCTCATCCTCATCCACCATTTCACCCAGACTATTTTTAAAGGGGCCAACACCATCATGTTTTAGTTTCTTACTATTTATGTAGTTAAAAAATATTTTGGGAATCTTTTTACTTTCTCTGGCAATGAGTCTCTCTGTCTCAATCTTTGCTGCCTTAATTTGCTTTTTACAAATGTTATTTAATTTTCTGTATTTATTTAATAATGCTTCATCACTACCTACTTGCTTTAATTCCCTAAATGCTTTCTTTTTGTCACATATTGCACCTCTTACCGCTTTATTTAGCCATAGTGGTTTCCTCCTATTTCTAACATGCTTATTCCCATAGGGTATATATTGTGCACAGGTCCTATTCAGGATGCTAATAAACATCTCCCATTTGTGTTGTGTACTTTTATGTCTCAGGACATCGTCCCAATTTATTGCACTAAGATCATCTCTCAACCGTTGGAAATTTGCCTTCCTGAAGTTTAGTGTCCTTGTAGCCCCTCTACTACACGTCTTAGTAAAGGATACTTTAAAGCTTATTAAGTTATGATCACTATTACCCAATTGACCTCCAACCCGTATATTTGATATGGCCTGTTGGTTAATATTGGGTCCAGCAGTGCCCCCCTTCTTGTTGGGTCCTGAACCAGTTGTGAAAGGTAATTGTCTCTCATAGTTTTCAAAAACTTATTACCTTTGCTGGAACTGCAGGTTTCTGATCCCCAATGTATTTCAGGGTAGTTGAAGTCCCCCATAATAATGACTTCTCCCTGAGTCGCTGCTTCATCTATTTGCTTTATGAGGATATTCTCCTCCACTTCCATTATTGTTGGGGACTTATAACAAACCCCTATCAGTAATTTATTAATTTTTCCCCCTCCCCTTATCTCCACCCACAGGGACTCTACATTTCCATTAGATTCACCTATATTATCACGCAGGATGGGTTTTAAGGATGATTTTACGTATAAACATACACCTCCTCCTCGCCTATTTGTACGGTCATTTCTGAACAGACAATAGCCCTGTAAATTAACAGCCCAGTCCTGGCTCTCGTCCAGCCAAGTCTCCGAAATCCCCACCATGTCATAATTATTTTCCAACAAAATCAATTCTATTCATAGTGAAAAAAAGTCCCCAGTTATTTAAGTTTAATGAATTCACAAAATCTGTTGCTTCCTCCTCCTTTTTTTCACTATGAATATCTCAGACAAAAATATACAGTTCCTGGACCTCATGATTACCATCAATGAGGAGGGAGAGATAACCACATCCACTTTTTTCAAAAATGTGGATGTAAATAGTTACCTGGGGTTTAATAGTAGCCACCTGCCCACCTGGATTAAAAATATACCTTATGGACAGTACCTCAGAATCAGAAAAAACTGTACAAATGAGATTAAATTCAAACAAGAAGCCTCTACACTAAAGAGAAGGTTTAGAGAGAGAGGATACCCGAGCAGACTCCTAGCGGATGCTTATAATAGAAGTAAGAACCGCACACAGAGTGAGATAATTAAGCAAATGGAATTAAATAAAGAAAGAAAAATGAAAGAAGGGGAGAACTACATTGTAAATTATAGGTGTAATCTAGTAACAACTTTCAACCAATCATATAGGGAAATTTACACAATTTTGGGTAAATACTGGTTTATTTTAAAGGGGGACCCCATCCTCTCAAAAATTATAACAGAAAAACCAGAGATTGTTTTTAGAAGAGGGAGAACCCTCCAGGCCTTAATAGCCCCGAACAAAATAAAAATTATGAATATTGGGAGCAAAGAACAACAAACAAAGACCAATGAAAAAATAAAAAATGGGTGCTATAAATGCAACTCACGACGATGTGAATGTTGCAATAGCATTGTACATGGATGTAATAAGTTCACATCCAATACAACTGAGGAATCATTCCCAATTAAACAGAGAATGGATTGTAGATCACAATTTGTAATATATATGTTGGAGTGTCCCTGCAAACTCCAATATATAGGTAGAACGATCCAGACAATGCAGGCTAGGCTGAGTAAGCACAGATCAAATATCAGAAAGGGGTATTTAAATCACAGCATCTCAAGACACTATCATCAGATACATGAAAGGGATCCCACCAGTCTTAAATTAATAATCCTAGAACAAATAAGTGAGGAAGTGCATGATAGGATTGAGAAATTGAATAAGAAAGAAATGTATTGGATTTTTAAAATGGGTACATTGGCACCGGAGGGCCTTAATCTCTCACTAGAGAATAATATATAAACCCATAATTACCATTTGCAGAAGTCATCTTTTAAGATCAGATCGTTTGTATAGATTTCATGATGTTTTAATAATTTGTATATGTATTTTTTATGTGAAATTTTTATATGAAGTTTTTATATGTAATTTTCATGTGAATTTTTTAAGTGTAATAATTATGTGTATCTAATAGGTGGATTTTGTGTAATAATATTGAAGTGTTTTTACTATCTTGAATTTTTAATGTACTCCTGGATGAATAATTATGTTTTTGTCACAAAAGAACGGGCAGTTGTGCAATAGAATAAAAAGGGCTCGTATTGTGCATTAAATAGAACTGCTTATATAGCTATTTAGACATTTGGATAGGAAAGAGTTAAAAAGTCTATTTTCAACCTAAAAGCAAGGGATTGGTTAATGGATGATTTATAAGGATACCAAATGTAAGGTCTGATATCCACTTGAGGAAGACGCCCTGAGCGTCGAAACATGTTGTGGGAGAGGACCTAGTGTGATTTGAACAATAAACTTACAGGTAAAACACTTGTTGAAGTGTAGCTGTCTTCATATCCCAGCTCTCACCCAAACATCGCTTTATTCCATTACTAGACATCCCTTGACAGAGCTGACACCTAAGAGCCGGGTCATTCCATTGGGTGTCCGTGGCCCACCTTCGGAACTCTGAACAGTACTCCTCAGCCGGCCACGTCCCACCTCCAGAACTCCAAAAAATAGTCCCCATCCGGCCGCATCCCCTGCCGTACTCTACAGAGATTCGACACTGCCAGAGAGAAGCTATCGGGGTCTCCATAGAGTAGGGTCAAAGCCACAAAAAAACTCATCTACCAACCACATAGATAGATAGTTGATCGGTAGAGAGAAAGCCCAGGATCTCCTCGCAACAGGGAGACAACGATCCCCACTCTCTATTCTTTGCTCCCTGAAGAACGAGGGCTCAGCCTGAAGTATAACTTGCAGGTCTCCTGGAATGAGCAAAACTTATCACGCCCCCCAAAAAAACTTATCAAGGAGGAAAATCATGGGTTCCAGCTGGGTCTAAGCCTGGGCAGAGACCAGCAGACCCGCGATATATCACAGCTACTGCACCACCTGTCCCAGTACATCCGTCACCTCCTCTATAAGGAGAATAGCTATTCTCCCAGACCTTGTCTTAGCCTCTCATACATCCAGATCAGAATCCCACACACTGCACTGATGAGGGGCAATCACCCTGAAACGCAGCGTCTGCAGTTTGGGGTTCTGATCTGGCACAAATCCTAAGTCATATTAAAAGGCTTGTTAAAGAGTCAGTTATGACTTGTAGGATTGCTACCTTTATTAGGTGGCACTAGAGTTCACCAACTTCAACACTGAAGTGACAATTTACATTTTAAGTAGAAATTTAAAAAAATATTTATTTCAGGTATATTTTATTCAAAAATAATAATTGTATTTATTCTTGTCAGATGACTGTACCAGGAGATCAGAAGGAGAACTGACATCTGCAATTTATAAATCAGATGAACTAGAAACCACCCAGGATACAATTGATGTGAATGTCATTACTCCAGATATCCCATCATCCCTTCACAGCAAAGATCTGTCATCTGATCCTATGAAACAGGTCCAATCTTCTGAATCATTACAGACTACTAAGAAGAATGAAAGTCACAAAAGAGGCATTAAAAAAACAAATGCTCTTAACGCAATGAAGCCACTTTCACCTTCAGAATATGGAAATAGTTTTCCCATCAAAACATCTTTTGTTAAACATCAAAAAATTCACACAGAGAAAAAGAGATTTTCTTGTTCCAAGTGGAGAAAACACTTTAACCAGAAATCAGATCTTGTTAGTCATCAGACAATTCATACTGGGAAGACGCCACATTCATGTTCAGAATGTGGGAAATGTTTTGTACAGAAATCACATCTTGCTAAACACAAGAGAAGTCACACAGGGGAGAAGCCTTTTTTATGTTCAGAATGTGGTAAATATTTTGCAGATAAATCTAATCTTGTTAGACATCAGAGAGGTCACACAGGGGAGAAGCCTTATTCATGTTCAGAATGTGGGAAATGTTTTGTAAATAAATCATATCTTGTTAGGCACCAGAGCAGTCACACAGGGAAGCCTTTTTCATGTTCAGAATGTGGGAAATGTTTTGCAGATAAATCACATCTTGTTAGACATCAGAACAGTCACACAGGGGAGAAGCCTTTCTCATGTTTAGAATGTGGGAAATGTTTTGTACAGAAATCAGATCTTGTTAGACATCAGAGAGGTCACACAGGGGAGAAGCCTTATTCATGTTCAGAATGTGGGAAATGTTTTGTAAATAAATCACATCTTGTTAGGCACCAGAGCGGTCACACAGAAGAGAAGCCTTTTTCATGTTCAGAATGTGGGAAATGTTTTGCAGATAAATCTAGTCTTGTTATACATCAGAGAACTCATACAGGGGAGAAGCCTTTTTCATGTTCAGAATGTGGGAAATGTTTTGCAGATAAATCTAGTCTTGTTAGGCACCAAAAAACTCACATAGGGGACAAACCATTCTTCTGTTCAGAATGTGGGAAATATTTTACACATAAGTCAGATCTTGTTAGACATCAGAGTGTTCACACAGGGGAGAAGCCTTTTTCATGTTCAGAATGTGGGAAATGTTTTAAATTTAAATCACATTTTGTTATACATCAGAGATATCACACAGGGGAGAAGCCTTTTTCATGTTCAGAATGTGGGAAATGTTTTGCATATCAATTTAATCTTGTCAGGCACCAAAGAGCTCACACAGGCAGTAGCCATTATCATGACTAAAATGTAAAAAAGAATTACTGGAAATTCATGTTTTGTTACCATCAAGAATAACTCGCACTAAGAGAAATTATATATTGTGTGGACAAATTGTACTAATAACATGAGAGTCGTATAATTAAATGAGAGGAAATTATTTAGCACATTCCGTATTTTCTGGACTATCGGACACTTTTAATAATAAAAATCGTGTTAATAAGTGAGAGCCTCTTCTAGTCCGGATGCAGCGTCCTGTGATGGAGGAGAATACTGAGACAGTGTCCTTCCCGATCACTGAGAAAACGTCTCTCTGTCCTCCTGCCCCGCACTGATCTATACTGGGGATCACAATTACACAACAATGTGTGATCACTTGATCTCTCAGACAGAATGTGATCTACACTGATGAACATGTGAAGGATCTGGTGTACGGGGAGCACCAGTTTCTAGAACAGGGATTTCCAAAATAACCAAAGTTTATCAACTTATAACCTTTATTTTACACAAACTATCTAATATATAATTCCCCTAACGCACTTCCGTAAGTTTCGGCGCTACTTCCGTCGTCGTGGATGTGGCTGCGCAGCGGGCATTGCGAGTTGTTGCAGGGGCGACGACCGACGAGAACCGAGCGCCGTGGCCGAAAATAGAACCAAGGGCCCGGCCATGCACAGTTCTAAAGACCACTATGTATCTCAATGGGAAATGAGGCGCTATGTTCATTGGTCGGCGCCAGCACAGAGCGACCAATGAGCATAGCGCCTCACAGCGGTAAATTTGAAACTCAAAGTCCTCCATTATATCTCAATGGGAAGTGAGGCGCTATTCTCATTGGTCGCTGTGTGCTGGCGCCGACCAATGAACATAGCGCCTCACTTCCCATTGAGATATAATGGACGACTTTGAGTTTCAAATTTACTCAAAGTCAAACTCCAACTCCTCCATGTATCTCAATGGCCAGTGAGGCTTCTCTCATTGTACTCATGACAGTAGCAACATTAACCCCTTACATTCCGTTTTATCTGTAATTTCTATTACACAGTGTGTAGTTGTACTGCCACTGCGAAGTTAACCCCTTATATACCATTTCTGCCTTAACTCCATACTTTGTAGTCTCTATTACTACTGCCAGTAGGAACATTAACCCCTTATATTCCATTATTGTTGTTATTTCTATTACACAGTGTATACTGCGACATTAACCCATTATATACCAGTTCATCATTAACTGCATATTTGGTAGTGTTTATAACTCCTGCCACTGCTACATTAACCCCTTGAACACCATTTTGGATATAATGTACAGCGCTGAGTCTGTTGTGGGACATTAACTCCTTCAATAACATTTTTGATATCATTATAAGTTCCTACTCTGTTATAGTCCTGTTAGTCGCACATTAACTCTTTCTACACCTCCACTATATTGCTACCCTCACAGTTCTGCCTACATCGCCTACTTACTCATATATCTGCTGTTTAAGTCTATTATTTACAACTCTTACAAATATTATATACAGATTCTAGACTCCAGATTCTTTAGAATCCGGCTCACAGCTAGTGATGATGATAAGAGAACAGCAATGACTGTAGACAGAGGAAGATTAACACGAAATGTTGTGAAGGTTACAATAGTCACCAATCAGTAGGAAGTGTGCAGGCCTTTGCTGTGTGCAGGCCTTTGCTGTGTACAGGTCTTTGCTTTGTACAGGCTTTTGCTGTGAATGACTTCATCACATCTGCGCCCACAGGACATCACTAGTCTCTCACATTGCTCTGGGGGATTTTGCACCACTCTTCTTCTAGTCTCTTCCACAATTCTGTGACTCTTGTGGGTTTTTGACCATAACTTTGTCACCAAGGATTTTCCATTGGGTTTAGATGAGGGATCGACCATTTCATTGATCCATTGTTTCCTGATAAAGGAGCTGCCTTCCCCGTTTTGCTGTGTGACTGGACATTGTCCTGCATTAACATTGCTGCTGATTGAGAGCTGAACACAAGTAAGGAGCCACATGTTGTTGAAGAAGGTTCGGATACACACTTTCATTCTCTCTCCCATGTAGATGTGCGTCTTATAGTCTAAACAATCCGGTATGTTAGAATTAGTAATATGCAGTTACTAATATCTGTCATCCAAAAAGCAAATAAAATGCGATATCTAATGTGCATTGAATGTTTCCCTCCTCCCTCTTTATCATAACTCCCAATCCCAGAATAGAGCAGGAGATTCGGAGCTGACAATCCCCCTGTGTTGTTACTTTTGGGGTGAAGCATCTCCATCCTCGGCTCGTCACCTCCACACAAGGGCTTTGAACACATTTTCTATCATGTAAAGGCTTTTTCTTTTGTATCCAGAATGTGATATTTCAGAGCACAAACAACCTGGTGGAACATGAAGAACTTTCTATTATAATTAGATATTGATAATTCCAGTTCTCCTTAGATTGTAGCTTGTGAGCGCGGCCCTCGCTGCTCTCGGTGAATGATGTGTTCCTCTATAATGTCTTTATTGTCTGTACATGTCCCCTCTGAATTGTAAAGTGCTGCCCAATATGTTGGCGCTATAGAGATAACATGTATTATTATTAAAGGGAACCTGTCACCTCCATAAAGCCCCCCCGGTTATCACTACCTGTCCCTGCACCTTCCTATCACTACTTTAACTATCTTTTTCTGTGCTAAATGTGAGTTGTGACTGATTAATAAATCATTTTTATTACTTACTCATTACTATGATAATGAACAGGGGGGTTACCGTTACTAGCCCCCCCCCCCCCCCCGGGCGTCCTCTTTTTGTCCCTTCGCCGCCTCCTGTATTGTTTATCATGCCCCGATGGGTGTGATATTGAAACCCAGATGTGCACCCCCAGCCTGGCTCGCAGCCATCTGCAAAGTGCCAGGTATGACGACAAACCTGTCATTTCTCGTATTCCACAGGCTGAACTTCAGGCTGCGCAGTACGTGACCCACCCCAGGGCCGTGGGGTACTCGGTTCCCGGGCGCTGTCACTGGTGGCTGTGCCCGGGGCCATGGCCCTGGTGGTCACTCAAAAAATGTGAAATAAAAGAAATGTAGTAAAATAAAGTTTGTGACGCCACCTACGGTACCTGGTAATGATACCTGCGCTGCCTTCAGACATCCGGGGATGATGATACTGCAGCCAGATGGTGTTGCTCTCTCTAGGTGGAGCAGGATCCCTGGGGCAGGGATGGATGAATGGATTTCTCACTGGAAGGCGGCTCGGCAGGTGGAGGCTTGATATAGACTCTGCTGTGGAGACTGGAATACAGTTTACCAGCTTAATGGAAATAAGACACAGGAGACCTTCTTGCTCTGCACGGGTATTTACTGGCAACTTGTTAAGTCAGTTCTCACTGATACACAGTCACAGTCACGGGTAGCTGGCCGGGTAGTCACCAGAGGATGCAAAGTCTCTTTGAGGCCCTCTACGATGTTCCTTCAGGTTTCGACCTCTGTCCTCACTTTCTCTACCTGCACTTTTACTTATAAACAGGAGGACACGAGAAGATAGCAGGCATATGTATTGTTAATTACGGAGTAAACACAGGCTTGTACTACACAGCGTGAATGAGCAGGTGATGCCTGGACACATACAAATAACCAGATGGTGCCATTCACATAAGGGTTACATAGATGGATACAGGGAGATATAACTCACAATGGAGGTTACACAGGTCAAATATACAAATCCCCGGATACAAGTCACACCAGCATAGGTATAGAAACAATCAATAATCACTGAGTAAAGTGCATGTGCATATCCAGATTACCATGCAAGGGAATTGCCCCAGATAAATATCAGGTAAGTATCAGCCTCAGGCTATACAGGTCTAAAGGGGCCGTCACACGTGTCAATATCGCTAGCGACATCGACGAAAATGACGTGTTCAGCGATGTCGCTAGCGATATCGCAAGTGCGTCGTGCTGTATAACAGTTATACATAAATTAAAGATTTTCGGAGCCGTTGGTGCAGGCTGCGGTGGCAGCATGACGCCGCCGGGTGGCTGAACGACCGGAGGTTGCATGTTCTGAAGCCACGGCGAAACAACCGGTGGGTTTACTTGCGGGGGTACCGCGTTGCTGTGATCTGGATTACTCATCCTCGCTCCCCCTTAGTTAAGTGCGGCCAGCCCTTTTCGATCTCAGTGGAAGTTGTCGGCTTCCAGTGAGGAGTGAGGCACCACGGGAGTTTCCGTTTCCTGCTGCGTTCTGCAGAACTCGTCAGAGCATGGGGCGGGGCCTATCTTCGCGCCCTTTGCACAGTAACGCCCCTTCTTTTCCCGCTCTCTGCGCAGCAATGGCGGTTCAAATTTACAGTTCAATATTCACAGTCATTAAATAGCACACAATACCCATTGGGAAACGGGTCTGTTCGTATCCTGTTCGTGATCGCCAGATTTTAACTCACCGTTGCCGGGTTCTGAGGTCTCAGGCGATGCTTCACTTGTCACGGTTCCGCGCCTGAGGCTGTGGGGCCCGGTGGTCAAATAAAAAGGGATTAAGGAATAGGGATAAGGTATTGATTGTCGTGACGCCACCTGTGGGTGTCCGGTGATGGCACCGGCGCTGCTTGGGCCTCCGGGGGATGTGCGGCACCTAGATGGGATGCTCCCCACAGGATGAGCAGTAATCTCCGGGGCCAGGAGCTGTATGGGATGGAATACGGCAGATCAGTAGTTTCTAATTAGTAGTCCAGGAAGAATGCACGGACACATAAATTCTTTTCGATACCTTTTACTGGTGACAACAGGTACACTCAACCGGGCGATGAAGTCGACACAGCAAGCAGTAGTATAGGCTTCCTGATGTACGTGGTTCTAATAGGGTCTGGTGGACATGGAATCCTACCAAACTGGGTTGCTTGTTTTGGTGAGACTAGTTACACCTGAGTTCGCTGCACTGAGGGCACTATAAAGCATTATTGGTGCGCGCTTGGCTCCGGGCTCTCATTTGGTGGGGCTTCAGGTGTCCAGGGAGTTAAACTCCCTTGTTGGGGTGCTGGTTTCTCTGCAGCCTGCGCTATGGCCCCTGCAGCTCGGACCCAGTGACCGGATTGTTAGGGCGAGTTAAAGTAACTCCTCTGTCCCTGAAGGTATTTGCCTCCTGCTCCTATGACCCTTGTTGCGAGGGTCTCCCACTTTCCAGGTGTGCTGGTATGGGCATTGTGTGGCATCAATACCAGGTCAGCTCTCCTAGCTGTTCACAGTTCTAAAGCGACTGCACACTCCGCCGTTTCTCCCTCCAGGACCCGTATGTATAGGGAGAACTGGCTTAAGGCAACCAGTGGAGCTCCCCCTAGAGGCGTGGGGTGAAAGGGGTGTTGTAAGTTGTGTTATTAAGTGAGGCTGCTTGCTGTGTACTCCTCCATTTGTATCCTAAGAGTTCCTGGGGTGCCCCAACCAGGGTGCCACACCTCCGTAGTCATGGATGAAGGAGGAAAAATACAGAGTCTGCACCTAACACACACGCTCATAGGACACCTTAGTACAGGGGACTGGTATTCAGTAGGTGTGACGGGGTGTGCGACAGAGCAGGAAGGGACACCCGGCCGATGATCAATCCAAGGAGATTTATTACACAAGAAAGCTGGAACAACACACATGAAGGTAAATCTGCAGAGTCCGCAATGAGTCCAAACAAAGGAAACAGATGCGGGGCACCTCCCGATAATCCTTGTGCCAGATAAATGTCCAGCCCAGGCCCTGGGGGTTCTTGGATCACTCAGGCGCAGTCTGGAGGGGATGTCATGGGTAGCGGTGCCTGAGGCTGTGGGCCCGGGGGATGCAGATGAAAAATGAGTAAAAGAAAAAAATAATAAAAATTATGTCAAGTCGTGACGCCACCTGTAGGGTTACGGTGATGGCACCGGCGCTGCTTGGGCCTCCGGGGTGATGGGCGGCAGCAAGGTGGAACCGCTCCCTACAGGACAAGTGGGGTCCCCGGGGCTGTAGGTTGTAGTGAGTGTAATAGGGCAGCACAGTCGTTTCTGTGCAAGGTTGGAGTAGGGGAGCGCGGTCGGTGTGGTGCAGATGGAAGGAGGGACACGCGAACATAAAAGTCTTTTGGTACCTTTACTGGTGTTCTGTACTGGTACACTCGTCCGGAGTTGAGGGAAACACTTTAGGATCTCCACAGCGAGTAGGGTTGTAGGCCTCCTTGTCTCAGTTACTCTGTTTGGGGTCTGGCAGGCTTGGCACTCGACCAGACCGTTGCTTCTCTCTCTCTGTGACACTCCACACCCTGGTTGCTGCACTGAGGACTCTCTTTTGGGTTCCCGTATGGATCCGTCTCACGGTCCCTGGCTCTCAATTGTTGGTGCTGCGGGCGTCCTGGAAGCTAAACCTCCTTGTGGTGCTGGATTCTCTGCGGGGCCTATTCTCTCTGTCCCTGCAGCTCGGACCCAGTGACCGGAACTCTAATGGGGTGAATCGGTATGACTCTTCTGTCCCTTCTTATAGCAAGTTTCTCTGCTCTGCCTTTGACCCTTACTCTGCGGGTCTACCACTGTCTCAGGTGGTTGCTGGTATTGGCCTAGCACGGCTCCAGTACCAGCTCAGCTCATTCAGCTCTTCACAGTGTTTTCCCTCCAGAACCCGTATTTATATGGGGAACTGGCTTAAGGCAACCAGTGGAGCTCCCCCTACAGGCCTGGGGTGGAAGGTGTTGTGTGGAAGTGGTTTACTCACTGTGAGAAATCCTTCAGTGTCCCAGGGAAGTCTGTGGTGACCTGGCACAGGGTTCCACATAAACGAAAGCAATAGTCCTTGCAAGAGTCCAATGGATTCAATGCAATCCCACGGACGACGAGATCTGAACTCAGCTCAGGTCTCGCTCCATTCACATCCACAGTCAACTCACATCTGATCTTAAAACATGAATGCATTGTCTGGGCTCTTAGGTTCAGCCCATGTGAAAGGGAGTAGGGGTTCACACCTACTATTGAATGGTTTGCTCCATCAGATGATTCTAAAACCGTATGGCTTCAATGTGTCTGGTAGTATGTGGATTGGACTAGCCACCTGCTGGGAGGAAGAATGGCTAATCCCTCACTAGCTGTTGACCAATGCTTAATTACATTACAGTCCAGGAACACAATTCCTGGGGGAAGGAGGCATGTTAAATTACAGCACAATAAATTACATAGTATACAGTTAATAGAAAACGGAGAAGGGTTACAACACATTAAATGGCATAGTATACAGAAATACAGGACAGGGAAAAGGTATATATCATGACATCGACTCTGCTCGTACACACTCGGCTCCGCTCCGTACACCTTGTACACACTCGGCTCCGCTCCGTACACCTCGTATACACTCGGCTCTGCTCCATAGACCTTGTACACACTCGGCTCTGCTCCGTACACCTCGTACACACTCGGCTCCGCTCTGTACACCTCGTACACACTCGGCTCCGCTCTGTACACCTCGTACACACTCGGCTCCGCTCTGTACACCTCGTACACACTCTGCTCTGCTCCGTACACCTCGTACACACTCGGCTCCTCTCTTTACACCTCGTACACACTCGGCTCCGCTCCGTACACCTTATACACATTTGGCTCTGCTCTGTACACCTCGTACACACTCGGCTCCGCTCCGTACACTTCGTACACACTCGGCTCCGCTCCGTACACCTCGTACACACTCGGCTCCGCTCCGTACACCTCATGCACACTCGGCTCTGCTCCGTACACCTTGTACACACTCGGCTCCACTCCGTACACCTCGTACACACTCGGCTCCGCTCCGTACATCTCGTACACACTCGGCTCCGCTCCGTACACCTCGTACACACTCGGCTCCTCTCCGTACACCTCGTACACACTCGGCTCCGCTCCGTACACCTCGTACACACTCGGCTCCGCTCCGTACACCTCGTACACAGTCGGCTCCGCTCCGTACACCTCGTACACACTCGGCTGATCATGTGACCCCTGACTCCTCCCCCATGTGACATCATCACAGGTCCTGTACACACAGCGGCCATATATCTGCTGTGCGGCATTAGTCAGTACTGAGCTCAGTATCTGCAGAGCTGAACCTGCGGGAGAAACCGGAGCTCATCTTCCCCCATTCAGGTCTCTACAATATCGGATCCTCTCACATCTTCTATAGAAGAGAATTCTCCTGATTGACCATCAAGGATGGATCTGGACAGGGACAAGATGGCGGAGAGGATCTTACCCCTCACCCTAGAGATCCTCTTCCTTGTTACTGGAGAGGTGAGAGATGTCACATCACATCATTCTTATCTATGGACAGAAGAACAGAGGACAGGAGAGGTGAGGACTCTGGAAATGTCTGGAGACTGGAGATTTATTAATGTGTCTCCTCTCCATAACCAGGATTACACAGTGGTGAAGAAGAGCTGGAGTGATCTGTGCTGTCAGGAGCCTGTACAGTGTGAGGGAAGAGCCCTGAGCCCAATCACGGGGCCTCCACCTCACCCCCTGATACATGAGGACATCAATGAGCAGAAGATCCGAGAACTCACCTACAAGATGATGGAGCTGCTGACTGGAGAGGTGACACTGCTGGGAATGCTGCTGCTGCTGGGACATTATACAGTAACGCTATGAAGGGATGGGGGAATGATGACCGCGCTATCATTGTATGTGTCAGGTTCCTATAAGATGTCAGGACGTCGCCGTCTATTTCTCCATGGAGGAGTGGGAGTATTTAGAAGGACACAGAGATCTGTACAAGGACATGGTCATGATGGAGGATCCCCTCACATCAGCAGGTAATAGACAGGACTAAATCCACACGGCCTATAATGATCTGTA
Organism: Allobates femoralis; assembly: GCA_033576535.1. Lineage (NCBI taxonomy): Eukaryota > Metazoa > Chordata > Amphibia > Anura > Aromobatidae > Allobates > Allobates femoralis. The sequence continues at coordinate 502,760,616 of JARQOC010000006.1, forward strand.
TGTAAAGAATGAATTCAGTCCTGTATGTGTCTCCTCCAGGTCTATCCAGTAAGAGGACAACACCAGAGAGATGTCCCCGTCCTCTTCTCCCACAGGACTGTAAAGAAGAAGATCCCGATGTTCCTCCGGATCATCAGGTAGATGGAGAGAAGGTGTGATGAGATCTCCCTATGATGTGTAGACGGCTGTGAAGATCTTGTCTCAGTCTTGTTTTCTCCTCCACTATTAGATGTGTTATACTTGTGTAATGAGAACGGTGGAGATGGCAGATTACAGCTGATCATAGATGGGACTTCTCCATCTGTCTGTGACTTTATAATCTTTGTTTCAGGGTGAAGATCTGCCCCATATTAATCCTCCAGAGACCTATGTGAGGGGTGATGAGCGGAGGACAGAGGAGATCCCTACAGATCACCGCCCAGGTGAGTAGTGACCACTGAATGCAGAGAAGTCACAGATTCTTCTCAGTCACCGGCTGTGGCTGCTTTATCGGTGGTGGAGTCCAGACATATCACAATCATGTGATCACCTGACAGCTCAAAAGATGGCCGCCACAAACAGACCTGGCGCTATCTACTCCACCCTCCATATCCCAGGGATTGTCCTTCACCCTCTAACCCCTATACATGGGTCTGGACTTACACAGGGACCAGTAGGCTGAGGACACAGAGTTATCTGATAATTGGTGGTGTGAAATGACAATAATAGTCAGGAGCCGGGTCAGAACCAGGAGGGCAGAGAAAAGTCACAATCAGAAGCCTCAAGAGTAGTCAGTAAACAGGCCGGGGTCACACAGGAATCACATACACAAGGTGAGAGCTGAGTACACAGGACTGAACCAGAGGAGAACAAGGCTATATCTGGCAAACTCCAAAAATATACCTTTGTCACGCTTGGACTAAGGGTACCTTTACACGCCGCTACAGGATGGTGGAAACAACCGGGTGCATCACGTGCACGAGCACGCACAAATGGTTGAAAACGGTAAACGCACCACCTTTACACGCCGCAACTAGGTGCGCTACGGTAGGTTACATCTATCTCTGGATACACCGCCGGGTGCCACAAGTCACCTTCTGTAGGTCACCTTACCTCATTTACACACCGCTACAGAAGGTAATATGGGCGGACCTGGTGCAGCAGGGACAAAACATAGCCGTGCCAGAATTGTGGATTACGAGACGCCCGTACAATGATTGGACAATGCAAAAGTATCATGATTGGCCAGCCAGCACAGGGAGGCTGCCTAATGCATGACGCTATAGCAATTGTGTAGTGCAACTGGTCAGCTCCTTAAATATGCCCCCCTGTGCAGCGACAACCAATCGGAACGCAGTAGCTTCCTCCAATGATCGCTGATGGGGCGCGGTAACCCGGAGCATGTGTCACGCCCCAGGTAGATAGCATGGTGTGGCAACAACCCTCCTGTTCCTTCTTTACACGCCGTGATAGGCCGTAACCATCACCTTGAAATCAACCTGTTTATGAGCACTGCTCGGAAACAGGTTCATGAGGTGACTGGTGGATGCAACCTACTTTACACGCCGCTACTTCGGGTTGATTTAGCGGTGCAAGATACATTTCACGCATGTACAAGGTTGTTTCCACCATCCTGTAGCGGCGTGTAAAAGGTACCTTAAGGGGGGTGTTCAGCTACCGATCGTGACAGTGACGCACGGATCAACAATGTCCAACGCACAACACAAAATAACGGACGGGGAGACATGGGGGTAGAGGGGGTTCAAATACAGCGGAGGGCCCTGCTCATAGAGAACGGGGAGAGGTGACCTCCTGCACTCACCTGCGGCTCTGCCCTGATCTCCCTACCGTACCTGTATGAGTTTCTTCAACTCGTCTCCAAGCAAGATACCTAGCACTCACTGGCCCTGATGTTAGGCCTCAATACGGAATGGCCAGAGGGAGCGCTAGTCCCAACCACTGCAATAAAGAAGACAAGAGGGAAGGGGAATCAAACAGGAAAACAACATAGTGACTTTACACCTGCTTCCTCGCTCCTTGACAGCAGAAGGCTTAGCAGTAGTCATCTCTCCAGAAAACCTCCTTCACCATAGGAAGTTTGGCTAAGAATGTTCAATAATTGTGGCACCCTGCCCTAACAGGTATCCACAGGACCACCTAGTGCATGGAGGGATTTCCACAACAGGTAACCTACACACTCAAAACCTTCCACCCCAGGCCTGTAGGGGGAGCTCCACTTGCTGCAGTTAAGCAAGATCGCCTATAAATACCGGTGCTGGAGGCAGAGTTAGGCAGTTCAGTACAGAGCAGTACTGAGGAAGACTACCTGGTGTCGGAGCCACGCTAGGCCCGAACCAGAGGACAGCCTAGCCAGTGTGAGGAACCCGAGAGTGAGGGTCGGAGGCAAGGCTAGCGAGAAAGAAGCAGATTGGGGCAGAGGAGCCATACCGGCTCACCCCAGGAAGCAACCCGGACACCAGAGTCCGAGTCTGCTAAGGAGCACTTAGCCCAGCAGAGGAACACCGGTTTTACCGAGTAGACTCCAGTCTCCCGGTCACCGTTATCAGCAACCAACTCAAGAGCCAGAAACTGCAGGAGTCCATCAGGAGTTAGAGGCAATCCAGAGAAGGTTCTTACCCAAACTTACAAATACAGGACAGAGAGAGATAGAGACGCACAGGAGGTCAGGCCAGGCTCTATACAGGACAGAGAGAGAGACGCACAGGAGGTCAGGCTCTATACAGGACAGAGAGAGAGAGGCGCACAGGAGGTCAGGCCAGGCTCTATACAGATCAGAGAGAGAGACGCACAGGAGGTCAGGCCAGGCTCTATACAGATCAGAGAGAGACGCACAGGAGGTCAGGCCAGGCTCTATACAGGACAGAGAGAGAGACGCACAGGAGGCCAGGCCAGGCTCTATACAGGACAGAGAGAGAGACGCACAGGAGGTCAGGCCAGGCTCTATACAGGACAGAGAGAGAGACGCACAGGAGGCCAGGCCAGGCTCTATACAGGACAGAGAGAGAGAGACGCACAGGAGGTCAGGCCAGGCTCTATACAGGACAGAGAGAGAGACGCACAGGAGGCCAGGCCAGGCTCTATACAGGACAGAGAGAGAGACGCACAGGAGGTCAGGCCAGGCTCTATACAGGACAGAGAGAGAGACGCACAGGAGGCCAGGCCAGGCTCTATACAGGACAGAGAGAGAGACGCACAGGAGGCCAGGCCAGGCTCTATACAGGACAGAGAGAGACGCACAGGAGGCCAGGCCAGGCTCTATACAGGACAGAGAGAGAGACGTACAGGAGGCCAGGCCAGGCTCTATACAGGACAGAGAGAGAGACGCACAGGAGGTCAGGCCAGGCTCTATACAGGACAGAGAGAGAGACGCACAGGAGGTCAGGCCAGGCTCTATACAGGACAGAGAGAGAGACGCACAGGAGGCCAGGCCAGGCTCTATACAGAACAGAGAGGGACGCACAGGAGGTCAGGCCAGGCTCTATACAGGACAGAGAGAGACGTACAGGAGGTCAGGCCAGGCTCTATATAGGACAGAGAGAGACGCACAGGAGGCCAGGCCAGGCTCTATACAGGACAGAGAGAGAGATAGAGACGCACAGGAGGTCAGGCCAGGCTCTATACAGGTCAGGACTTCAACACAAGTAAGAGAAGGGACACGGAGGCCTTACAAATCACTCGCTGTGGAAATCCTGAAGAGCCTCCCTATCACCGGGAGTGTACCCTGGACAACAGTAAAGGTACGGAAAACTACTCCCAGTGTGTGTGTCAGTTCTTACAGCCCTGATCCTATCCAGCACAGAGACTGTAAATATCTCCCATCTGCAGAGCCTTATCCCTGTGCCAACTCCTATCCCTACATCACTGCCCCGGGGACCCCGCTCCATATACATTAGCAACACTATCAAGCTGTCCATCCATCATCCCCAGAGGTCTGCAGCAGCGCTGGTGCCTTCACCAGACACTTTAGGTGGCGTCACGAATTAATCAAATCCTTGTATAAAACTCCCTTTTTAAAGCGACCACCAGGGCACAGCCCCGGGCACTGACCGCCAGTGACATCCCTAGTAACCAATGCCCAGGATCCGAGTACCCCAGCCTTGGGGTGGGTCACAATTACCAGCAAAGCATGCTGGAATCATGTAACCGTATAAAGGGGATGGGAGTGATCACAGAATAGCCACACCTGGACAAGACCGAGCTAGCTTGCTAGCAGCAGAGACTGACATTAACTCCTTAACTGCCAAAGGAAAGAAACATGTTTAATATGAAGTCCCAATACATAAAACAGAGGTCCAAAACCAGTCACAAGTCTCCCAGGTAAGAGAGATCATCGTGACAGCCCCCCCTCCTATAACGAGGGGCCTCCAGACCCTCAAGAGTGGAGTAGACAGGATAACTTCTATGGAAAGAACGCCGCGACCTACCAGTGTTCCCTTCTGTAACCCCCGGTCTCTCAAGGATATCACCTGTGCAGCGAGGTAAAGATGGAGCAAATGTCGGCTCTGGAGACAGGACACATCTCCGGGGCTATGAGCTGTGAAACACATTACAGGTACCAAATACTAGGGGTAGCTCCAGCCGGACGGCTGAAGGGTTAGCAATGTCCTTCACACTATGGGGATCGACAAATCCAGAGCCCCAGAAGCTCACTTCCAGTTGATGGCAGCAGTGGACACCCATACACAGTCATTCACACACAAGTCCTCACCGGCATGTCTATCACCAAGCATGCTTCTTTAGGAATGTGTACATCCCCATGAAGGACCGACAACCGAGGCGTCACCCCGAAACCTGCAACTTCCACTATCAGAATGGGGAACTTCCATAGGGGAAACTACCCCCCCTCCACCACCACCTCTCCTGGGGAAACACGTAGGTCCAGAAAGTACCTGGGCAGAGGGAGAGATTGTGCGCCTTCTCTCCGGTTGCACCTTGTTCACATTACCTGGAGGAGAGGGAAGTACAGAGGAAATGTATACAGCCAGGTTACATTCCTCACAATGATGTGGGAAGGGCGGCTCTTCAGGCAGTGTATTGGGAGTGTACACCTGTGACAGAACTGACTTAGAAACTGTACATTCAGGAGCCGGGGCCCCAGTATGGACAACTCCTCTTATAGATCCCTGGAGGAGAGACCGAGGCCTGGCATAATCCTGAAGAGTGGGAATGGTATCTCTTCTTTATCCTAGAGGGATCACAGCTGTAATAGAGTGAAAAACAGAGGAAACATTCATGCCCAGGTCACCGCCCTCCACATGACCTGGGGGAGACGGGTTTTGAGACGTTTGTCTGGGTATGGATGGACAAATCCCAAGTAGGTGACCCTAAAGCCCACAGTAAAAGCACGCCCCCATCCCACGGTGAACTACAAGTGACCTAACATGAGGGGCAGCCCCCTATCTGCAAAGGTTCCTCCACCTGCACCTGTGGGATCTCCTCCATGGGGAGAACAGGGGGCTGGGTCCGGATGGGTCTTTCCCCGAGGCGTCGATCTATTCTGATGGCAAGAGACATGGTGGCCTCCAGTGACTCTGGAGTAGAGTACTGAGCCGTGGAGTCCTGGAGTCACTAGACAAATCATACAGAACTGCATGCCATTGGGTGTCCGCGGCCACCTCTGGATCTCTGAACAGTACTCCTCAGCCGGCCGCCTCTCCTGCTGGAGTCTATGGAGATTTCACTCTGCCAGAGAAACGCCATCAGGGTCTCCATAGACAAGGGCCAAAGCCGCAAAATCTCCTCTACCAACCGCATAGATGGAGAGTCAATTGGTAGAGAGAAAGCCCAGGATCTCCTCGCAACAGGGAGACAACGATCCCCACTGTTTATTCTTCATTGCCCGAAAAATGTGGGCGGAGCCTGAAGTATAACTTGCAGGTTTCCTGGAACGCCCGAAACTTATCACGCCCCCGAAAAAACAATCAATGAGGGAGATCTTGGATTCCAGCTAGGTCTGAGCCTGGGCAGAGACGAGCAGACCCGCGATATATAGCAGCTGATGCACCTCCTGTTCCCGCAGATCCGTCACCTCCTGTTAAAGATCCTGCTAGAACTGGGAAAACTCTGCCGCAGGATCCATCATGGAGCCAAGAAAAATTAGGTATTAGGCTGGTGATTATGTCATGGTTAGACTAAGGGGATGTCCGACTACCGTGCATGACAGTGACGCACGGACCAATGATGTCCAGCATACAACACTAAACCGATGGGGAGACACCGGGGGGTGACAAATACAGCGAAGGGCTGAGGCTGTGCCCTTATTTCACTACCGTACCTATATGAGTTCTTTCAACTCGTCGCCGAACAGGATACCTAGGCCCCTCTCTGACTCTGATGTTAGCCCTCAAAAGGGAATGGCCAGCTAGAGTGCTAGTCCCCACCACTGCAATAAAGGAGAGGGAAGACAGACAGGGAAACAACACAGTAACTTCACGCCTCTCTCCTTTGCAGCAGACGGCTTAGCAGTAATCAGGTCTCCTTCACCATAGGAAATTTTTGGCTGGGAATACTTAATCACCAGCAAAATATGCTGGAACCATGTGACCATATAAAGGGGATGGGAGTTATCGCAAAGTATCCACCCCAGGACAAGAACTAGCTAACTTGCTAGCACCGCACCCTACTAAACCTCAAAGCTGTCATGACGGTCTCTTACCTGGGAGACTTGTGACTGGTTTTGGACCTCTGTCTCATCTTTATATTGAGTCTCCATTTTAACTGTTTCTTTCCTTTGGCAGTTCAGGAGCTAATGTCAGTTTTCTGCTGCTTGCAGACTCCTTAGTTTCCTTACTAGGTGTGGATACTTTGTGATTACTCCCAACACCTTTATATGGTCGCATCGTTCCAGCATGCTTTGCTGGTGATTGACCCCATTCTTGGCCAGGCTTCCTGAGGAGAAGGAAGCTCTCTGGAGAGTTGTCTATTGCTTAGCCATCTGCTGTTAAGGAACGTGGCAGCAGACCTGAAGTTGCCTTTGTTACCTGTATGTCTTCCCTTCCCTCTTGCCTTATTTATTGCAGTGGTTGGGACAAGTGCTCCCGACAGTTTTTACCTATAGAGTGTTAACATCAGGGCCAGCGAGAGTGTAGGTATCCTGCTTGGCGACGAGTTGAAAGAACTCGTATAGGGATGATAGGGAGATCAGAGCACAGGGAAGTGCAGGAGATCACCTTTTGCCCATTCCCTATGAGCAGGACGCTCCACAGTATTTATCCCCCCAGTTTCTCCTCGTCTGTTGTTTTGTGTTGTGCGCCGGACATCATTGGTTTGTGTGTCACTGTCACGCATGATAGTTGGACATCCCCCTTAATCCAAGCAGGACAGCAAGTCACACAGTCATTAATATCTAAACTGCTGGCAACAAAACTGAATACACCTTTAAGTGAAAAAGCCAAAATTGTGCCCATAGTGTCAATATTTTGTGTCCACCATTATTTTCAAGCGCGGCCTTAACTCTCTTGGGCATGGAGTCCACTAGAGCTTCACAGGAGACACTGGAATCCTCTTACCTCCTCCATAATGACTGTGGAGACACCGAGGTCTGTGGCTACTCTTGTCGGCTGGCCTGACAACCTTTAGAAAGACTGCATGGACCAGGGTTCATCCCAAATGATCACCTGAACTCCTTAACTGTGGGGGAACACTACTCAGACAACACAGGGTGAGGGAACCACACAATGGTAAGGCTTTATTGGATCCCCAAAAGTCAAAAACATATAATACATACCAAGCAAAACACACAATGTAACAGGCAACAGAATCTCACCCCTCCGCTGATACACCAGAGATTACAATATTTGGGGTTTCCACCGCCAACTACACCAATCCCGCAGCACCCTGATTCTGGTGAACACCCACCAAGAAAAGGAATAGCGGAAAGCTCAGGAAGCTGACTTAGCAACTTACCTGTAGACCGTATTGTCCCAACCTGGGTTTCTTCCGGCCAAATCCTAGAATCCTAAGCTGAACTCCTGCAGAATATCATCCAGCTTGGGTGCTGCTCTAGTCAGAAACGGAGCTACTAGACTGAGGCCATGCAGAGATGACACAATATTACCCTGGTAACCAGAACCAAAATTCCTAGATGAGGTTATGGTCTTCTAACCGGAACTCTAGGTTGAAGACATGTAGAAGACATACATTTTAAGTAGAAATTTTCAAAAATATTAATTTCAGGTATATTTTATTCAAAAATAATAATTTTATTTATTCTTGTCAGATGACTGTACTAGGAGATCAGAAGAACAACTGACATCTTCAATTTATAAATCAGATGAACTAGAAACCACACAGGATACAATTGATGTGAATGTCATTACTCCAGATATCCCATCATCCCTTCACAGCAAAGATCTATCATCTGATCCTATGAAACAGGTCCAATCTTCTGAATCATCACAAACTACTAAGAAGAATAGAAGTCACAAAAGAGGCATTAAAAAACAAACTGATCTTAAAGCGAAAAAGCCACTTTCACCTTCAGAATATGGAAATAGTTTTCCCCTCAAAACATCTTTTGTTAAACATCAAAAAATTCACACAGGGAAAAAGAGATTTTCTTGTTCCAAGTGTGGGAAAGATTTTAACCAGAAATCAGATCTTGTTAGTCATGAGAGGATTCATACTGGAAAGAAGCCACATTCATGTTCAGAATGTGGGAAATGTTTTACATATAAATCAGATCTTGTTATACACCAGAGAAGTCACACAGGGGAGAAGCCTTTTTCATGTTCAAAATGTGGGAAATGTTTTGCACTGAAATCAAATCTTGCTAGACATCAGAGAGGTCACACGGGGAGAAGCCTTTTTCGTGTTCAGAATGTGGGAAATGTTTTGCAGATAAATCAGTTCTTGTTATACACCAGAGATGTCACACAGGGGAGAAGCCATTTTCATGTTCAGAATGTGGGAAATGTTTTACACGTAAATCAGATCTTGTTACACATCACAGAGGTCACACAGGGAAGAAGCTTTTTTCATGTTCAGAATGTGGGAAATGTTTTGCAGATAAATCGCATCTTGTTCTACACCAGAGAAGACACACAGGGGAGAAGCCTTTTTCATGTTCAGAATGTGGGAAATATTTTGCACTGAAATCAAATCTTGCTAGACATCAGAGAGGTCACACAGGGGTGAAGCCTTTTTCATGTTCGGAATGTGGGAAATATTTTGCAGTTAAATCAGATTTTGTTATACACCAGAGAAGACACACAGGGGAGAAGCCTTTTTCATGTTCAGAATGTGGGAAATGTTTTACACGTAAAACACAGCTTGTTATACATCAGAGAACTCACATGGGGAAGAAGCCTTTTTCATGTTCAGAATGTGGGAAATGTTTTGCACTGAAATCAAATCTTGCTAGACATCAGAGAGGTCACACAGGGGAGAAGCCTTTTTCATGTTCGGAATGTGGGAAATATTTTGCATTTAAATCAGATCTTGTTATACACCAGAGAAGACACACAGGAGTGAAGCCTTTTACATGTTCAGATTGTGGGAAATGTTTTACACGTAAAACACATCTTGTTATACATAAGAGAACTCACACAGGGGAGAAGCCTTTCTCATGTTCAGAATGTGGGAAATGTTTTGCAGATAAATCTAATCTTGTTAAACACCAGAGAAGACACACAGGCAGTAGCCATTATCATGACTAAAATTTAACAAAGAATTACTGGAAATTCATGTTTTTTTATCATCAAGAATAACTAGGAGAAATTATATATTTTGTGGACAAATTGTATAAAAATATAAGATAGTCGTATAATTAAATGAGGGAATTATTTTATGACATACCGTATTTTCTGGACTATAAGAAACTTTTAAGAAGAGCACCGAGCCACGGTCACACTGATCATATGATGGTGGCGGATGAGAAGAAGGAGGAGCAGTACAGCAAGTAGCCAAACACATGAAGTGTGTACCCATGTGTGGGTGTGCGGAGGTGCATGGGAATCTACTGGCACAAAATTTAAATTCCGCTATCATTTGGTGGTGGTGTGGTGAAGTCAGGCCCAATCCAACCCTTGTTCATCTTGATCAAAGTCCGCCTGTCAGCATTTTCAGTTGACAAGCGGGTGCGTAGTACCTGCGGCACTAAAAACACGCTCTGACAAAACACTAGCAGCAGGGCAGGCCAGGACTTCCAAGGCGTTGAAAGAAAATTTCTGCCACGTGTCCAGCTTGGATACCCAATAATTATAAGGCACAAAGGAGTCTAGGTGCACTTTCGTACGATCGGCAAGGTACTCCCTCAGCATCTTTGCAAACTTTGCATTCCTTGTGACACTAACCCGCACCTCAGGGCCTGTGGTACAGGAGATGCTGAGAAAAGTGACCCAGATATTTGAGAGTGTTCCCCTACCTCTGCTAGCTTGGACTTGTGCCTCTCTCGGCCGGACGCCTTGGTTGTCCACTGAATCATGACCTCTGTCGCTAGCGTTTTCAGAAGGGAATTTTTTTTCAATAATTCCACGACTATGGCCTTCTGGTACTGCAGCATTTTTGTAGACCTCTCCTCATCGGGAATAAGAGAAATAAAGTTCTCTTTGTAGCGTGGGTCTAAAAGTGTCACCAACCAGTAATGAGTGTCCGCCAAGATCTTGATAACGCGGGGGTCACGACACAGGCATCGTGCATCTGACTGGTGGACAACAACACATGTCTGGTTCAGTTTCCCCCCCACACCGGGCTGCAGAATTGTTTGAGAAGCCATCTAAGATCTGACCCGTCTCAAACAATGTAACAATCTGATACCTGCAGCCACCAATAGGGGAAGCTGTAGGGGAGATCTCAGTATGCGGCGGCCATCTTGGGACACATCCTTTAGTGCTCCCACTCTTTGCCCACAATCTGGTGCCATCCTGCTCCTGAGAGCATCCGCACATAGCCTAACGGTGCCCATCTACTCCACACAACACCGGGGTCTCTTTTGAACCCAAACTTGGACCTGGTCCCTGCCGAAGAGACACCTCGTGGCCTGACGGAGGATCCCCCTTTCATAATATAAGATAAGATAAACTTTATTGATCCCGGAGGAAATTACAGTATTACAGCAGCAGAACAAAGATCAAGAACATTTCACACTTTACAAAATAAGTCTATATGGACAGCAGATGCGGGTAGACTGGTACATGTACCTCACCTATTCCCCCCATACACATAGAACTTCACATAGTCTTGGGACGCTTTACACTTATACATTTGTTAAACATCCCCACAGCTGTCGGAACAAACGATTTTCTGTATCTTTCCTTTTTACACCTTAGTTGGATTAGACGCTTGCCCCTCTCATCCCCCTCTCCAGCTACAGCACAGAGCTCTGCCTAGTGCCCGCACAAGTCGCAAGGAGCTGGATTTACCTGCAGCTGCTCCGCAGCTGGGATCTGCGCTGGCGGCGCGTGCGGCCCCGGACAGTAAGGAGAGAGAGCGGGAGGACTGTTGAGAAGAGGGAGTGCCGGACTGGCCGCCATTAAGGGAGAGTCTCCTGCAACTCCTGCAGCCAACACTCCCAGAGGCACCGGAGCGGGAGTGCGACGAGGTGGCCACATCCATCAGCTAGAGGTGAGGCACGGGGGTCAGAGAGAGGAGGGAGCGCTGCGGCTCAGACTCACAGCCCTGGCCTCGAGGTACAGGGGAAAGCAGAGGCAGGTGCCCATCATAACTCTGCCTCCACAGACTGCTACGTTACTCCCCCACCTCTGGTAGAAGTCTCTTGTGGCCCCCTGGGGTCTGAGGAACTGGGAGCTCAACTAGTTCTCTGCTTGAAGTGGACCTGGGAGACAGCGAGAGTTAATACAGCCTGGAGAGAGGAGAAGGGAAAGAGCTCCTGCTGTGCTGAGTGACTACCTGTGTTTTATGGTGCAAAACCCCCTGCCCCTCTACTCCTGATATCTGGACAGAGGCGATGTGAGACACCTCAATCTTATTGTTCTCACTACTTTCCCTACTGTCTGCAGGAGGCAGTGTCTCCCTGGTTGCTGAGGGTGACCCAGGAACACAGACTGAACGGGGTCCTGTTCAGCTCAGGCCTGTTCAGCTCAGGCAAGGAGAAAAGTTAAGGTTCACACAGAGTAGAGTACATATACTCCCAAGCTTACAGTGTCTGACACCACATTGCCTTTCTTGTGCCCCCTGCTCCCACTGCGGGACCCCCCCCAGCCTTGTCAGGATTCACCTCTTCCTGCTCTGCACCAACTAATTAACACCACGACACGGTAAATAGTCATGAAAGTATGGACTTTCTACCTGTCTTTCCTATCGGCACAGCGGATAGACCTGCTCTCCTTTAACATCTAATACCTGGTGTTTCTGAAGGTATCAGGTGGATTTCACTAACATCTTTACAAAAAATCTACTCTGCCACAGTACATGCTAATATATGCCCTCTACTCGCACTAGAGGGGACTATCATACCATAATATCCCTGCAGCATATTAACACTGTGAGACCAACCCTTTCTTCGCTTTATTCCACGTTCACCAAAATGTACACCTGAAACCGCCGCATGTAGACGAGAGGAGTTCTGAAAGAATTAACCTTAGTGGATCGCTTTAGCCCTCTGATAATAAAATGGAGAAATCAACCACAAAAACCCCCCGTACTGTGCCTAAGACCACCAAACCAGTCACACAAGCTGATGTCGATAAATTCTTAAAGCAACGGGCAGATCTTGCAAGTCATGGCGGGTTTACACGTCGCGATATCGCAGTACAATTTCAATCAAAAGTCACGTGGTTCAATCGTTGGACCCGATATCGTGCCTGCGTTGTATGGTGTGAACGTCCAATGCGATGCAGGAACGATGTCAATGCGATATCGGGGATCGAATGAGCGTGCTATTCAATGCCCCGATATTGCATAGCGATTGAAGCCAGATCGTGCTGTGTAAACACCCAATTACGATGCGATTTGATACGTCACCCATTCACTCCCATGTTAACTATGCGATCCTGGATTGGGAGGCGGAGACATCGCACGGACGTTGTATTACGATATCGCAGCGTCTAAACAGTCAATGCGAGGCGGGTGAAACGTGCACTAATTGCGCGCTCCCGCGCCATTGAGTTGCGATATCGAAACGATATCGTGGCGTGTAAACCCACCATCACTCTAAACCACCAAAGCGCATAACCCAGCTGAGGAAGAATCAGATTCTGAAGCAGAAAGTGACTCAGACATGTGCGATGGACCGAGGGATAATAAGCTCACGCGCTCCTTCCTAAAACAGATCCTGGCCAAAGCATTGGAGCCAATCCATAAAGAACTGGCAGAAATCAAACATGACGTGGCTCAGCAGGGCCATAGACTAGACACTGTAGAGCGCGTCCAAATGACCACATCTCAACAATCTAATAACATACTCGAATGTCTGAATTCTCATGAAAACCAGCTGCACTCTATATATTCTACTCCGGAAGACCACGAAAATCATGAGTGAAGAAACAACATTCGCATAAAAGGTCTTCCAGAGTCAGTGGCCTTTGAGGCTCTACCTTCTGCCACCCGTGAGATTTTCACTTAGTTACTGTGACGACCATCCACCGTGTGGCCGAGCAGCTGGTAGGTAGCACCCCGAGAAACCCCGAGACCCTTAACCCCTATACAGGGATCTGGAATTACAGCGGAGCCCAGGGGGTAGCTGCCTATATGAGCAACAGAGCCGGGGAGGTCGCCAGGGGAAAATCAAGACCCAAAAAACGAAGTCAGAAGTCCGAGTCAAAACCGAGAGGGCAGCAAAGGTACAAAATCGTCAGGCAGTAGCAGAGTCAAAAATCCAGGCAAAGGTGAAGGGCAAAAACCAAGAGGGCAGCTGAGGTACAAAATCGATAGGCAGAGGCAGAGTCAGAAATCCAGGCAAGGTCAGACACGAAACTAAACACACACACACTATCACTGGGGAACCAAAACTATATCTGGCGGCCTGCAAGCCAGGCTCCAATGTACTTGAAGGGCACGGCTACCTCCCATAGGCTGGAGCTCACAACCTGATGACCTCATCCGGACCGCCCCTAGATCCAGGCCAGATGGAGATGCACGAATGGCTCCACCCATCCCACCTCTGACAGAAGAACGCAGGCTGCGCCTAACGGACACCTCTGTAGGGCCCGCTCTTCTGCGACCAACACCACCCAGAGGGGAAACACAGCGGCGCTCAGCGACAGAGGCAGACGTCGCGGGAGCAGTTCCATATGAGGACAAGGCCCTCCTATCACCGGCGCCACCAGCCGAAGGAATCCGGCTCCTCCCAGCGGCCGAGGCAGGAACACCAGCCACCGAGTCCAATGGCGATGTGACAGTACCCCCCCCTCTACGAGGGGCCTCCGGACCCACAAAACCCGGTTTATTGGGATGAAGAAGATGAAACTTCCTGATCAATCCCTTGGCATGGATATTACTGGCAGGCACCCAGGACCTCTCCTCCGGACCATAGCCCTTCCAATGTACCAGATACTGCACGGATCCTCTCACTAAACGGGAATCAAGGATCCGTTGAACTTCGTATTCCACGGCACCCCCGACCAAGACCGGAGGAGGAGGGGACCGGACAGGACGAATCGGAGATCGGTACAATTTGAGAAGGGATTTATGGAATACATTGGGCAGTCTGAATGATTGAGGGAGCTTCAGACGAAAGGCTACAGGGTTAATCACGTCAATTATTTCATACGGACCAATAAACCTGGGACCTAGTTTGGCAGACGGCACTTTGAGCTTGATATTTTTTGTAGACAACCAAACTTTGTCCCCAACTCCCAGGTCCGGACCCTTGGAGCGCCGTTTATTAGCAGAAGACGCCTGCCTAGTCTGAGCCCCCTTTAAGTTTTTGTTCACTTCAGACCAGATAGTCTTTAACTGATCTACGGACCTTTCTACCCCAGGGACGTCAGAAAGCCTAGAAGAAATTGAACAAAAGCGCGGGTGCAGCCCATGATTACAGTAGAAAGGGGTGGTCTTGATGGACTCCTGGTACTGGTTATTCATGGCGAATTCTGCTAGTGGCAGATGTTCCACCCAATCAGATTGATGCTCAGAGACATAACAACGTAGATACTGTTCGAGAGCTTGATTAGCGCGCTCGGTTTGACCATTGGTTTCAGGGTGATAGGCAGAAGAAAAGGAACAGTCAATTCCAATCCGTTTACAGAATGCCCTCCAAAACTTAGAAATGAACTGGGTGCCCCTGTCAGAAACAATATTCACAGGAACACCATGCAATCGCACAACATGATTAATGAATACTTTGCTCAGGGTCTCGGAATTAGGTAACCCGGACAGCGGAACAAAATGACACTGCTTGCTGAATCTGTCTACCACTACCCAGATACAAGTCTTCCCTTCTGAGAATGGCAGGTCAGTAATAAAATCCATGGAGATATGAGTCCAAGGACCCTCAGGGGTAGGCAAGGACTGGAGCAACCCGGCAGGGCGGATGCAGGGAGACTTAGCGCGAGCACAGGTTTCACAAGCCAGTACATATTCCTTACAGTCCTTTACTATGGTTGGCCACCACAAACTCCTGATTACCAGTCTGATGGTGTTATTGATACCAGGATGCCCTGCGAGGACGGAATCATGAGATTCCTTAAGAACTTGGAGGCGGAATTTGGTAGGGACAAATAGTTTCTGGGCAGGAGTAGTGTCAGGGGCCTGTTCTGGAGATCTACGAATCTCTTCCAGAAGGTCCAAGGACACAGCCGAGACAATAATCCCCTTGGTTAAAATGGGAGTCGGTTCCACGTCCTCGACTTGTAAGGGGCAAAAACTTCGAGACAGGGCATCAGCCCTCACATTTTTACTACCCGGTCTGAAAGTGATCACAAAATCGAATCTGGAGAAGAACAAGGCCCATCTAGCCTGTCTAGGATTCAGTCTTTTCGCTGACTCCAAATAGGTTAGATTTTTGTGATCAGTAATTACGGTAATCTTATGTTTGGCGCCTTCGAGGAAGTGGCGCCATTCCTCGAAGGCCCATTTGATTGCCAACAATTCCCGATTACCTACATCATAATTCATCTCTGTAGAGGAAAATTTTCGGGAAAAGAAGGCACACGGACGAAGTTGAGTGAGAGATGCAGTGCCTTGTGACAGCACCGCTCCCACTCCAACTTCAGAGGCATCTACCTCTACAATGAAGGGGCGGTCCAGATCAGGCTGAACCAATATTGGATCCGCGGAGAAACACTCTTTTAACTTGGAAGCCTGAAGCCATTCATGCGTTTTCTAATTAACCACATCCGCCCCTTTACGTGTCAAATCAGTGAGAGGTTTGGCTATCTCTGAAAACCCTTTAATACATTTACGATAATAGTTAGCGAAACCCAAGAATCGCTGTAGTGCCTTCAGAGACTTGGGTTGTACCCATTCCTTATTGGGTTTAATTTTGGCAGGATCCATGCGAAAACCTTTAGCCGATATAATATATCCCAAAAAATTTATCTCTTCCTCCATGAAGACACATTTCTCTAATTTGGCGAATAGAGAATGCTCTCTGAGTCTCTGGAGTACAGTACGGACATGTCGGACGTGTGACCAAAGACCAGGAGAAAAGACCAGAATGTCGTCCAAATAAACGACTACATATACACCACTGATGTCTCTGAATATATCATTGACAAAATTCTGAAACACTGCAGGTGCGTTACTTAACCCGAACGGCATTACGAGATACTCAAAATGGCCGAGAGGCGTATTGAACGCGGTCTTCCACTCATCGCCTTCTTTTATACGGACCAGGTTATATGCTCCCCTGAGGTCCAGTTTAGTGAAATACCTGGCTCCCAACAGCTGATTATAAAGATCAGGGATGAGTGGAAGAGGATACTGGTTTTTCACAGTGATCGCGTTCAATTCGCGGTAATCAATGCAAGGTCTGAGGCCGCCATCTTTCTTTCCCACAAAAAAGAAACCAGCTCCTACTGGTGAGGTGGATGGTCTAATATACCCCTTTGTCAGACTGTCTGCTATGTAATCATTCATAGCCTGACGTTCAGGACCAGAGAGGTTAAATATTCTCCCTTTTGGGAGACGAGAAGCAGGTATCAAATCTATGGCGCAATCATACTTTCTGTGAGGGGGTAATTTCTCTGATTCCTGAATAGAAAACACATCCTCAAAATCTCTAAAGGCGAACGGTACAAAGGGAGGAGACTTGACCTCCACTTGGTTTACAGATAGCGAGATACAGTGTTCCTGACACTTTGGGCTCCAGCGCACGATGTCACCCAAGTGCCAGTCTATGACTGGGTTATGTTTCCGTAACCATGGCATGCCCAGGACTACTGCCGATGATAAATTACTGATGGCAAAAAATGACACCTTTTCAGCATGTAACGACCCCACCAGCATTGACACTTCCTTAGTGACAAATTCCACTTCACCCTGGATGAGGGGAGTGCCATTAACTGCGGTGGTTCTAATGGGGGCATTAAGCCTTAGCAGTGGTACACCAAGAGTTCTCGAAACATGGAGATCTATGAAATTCCCCTCTGAGCCACTGTCAACATAAGCCTCTAAACACACAGATTTCTTAAGGTAAGATAAAGAAATAGGTAATAAAACTTTGGCAGCATCCGCTGGCAATACCTGTGCACCCGGGCAGGCAGAGCCAGAGCCCCCCAGGTGCTGACATCCAGGGTATGAGGCCTTCTGATCTCCAGTGTTCCTGCAGAGGACTCCAGCTTCTGGCTTGTACAGCATGTTTGAATGAGATGATGGGAGTGTTCCTCCACAGGACTGAGAAGCTAGACACAGGTGCCTTGAGGGAGCGATCAGCAGACACAGCTCAGAGAAAAGAAAAAAAAACCATTGGGAAAAGGAGAGGGGGAAAAAAAAAGGTAAAAGGAATGCTTTATAAAATATATATATATATATATATATATAGTCTATCTATATATATAAAGAATGGTATGGCCAGATATAATGTGACGACCATCCGCTGTGAGGCCGAGCTGCTGGTAGGCAGCACCCCGAGAAACCCCGAGACCCTTAACCCCTATACAGGGATCTGGAATTACAGCGGAGCCCAGGGGGTAGCTGCCTATATGAGCAACAGAGCAGGGAAGGTCGCCAGGGAAAAATCAAGACCCGAAAAACGAAGTCAGAAGTCCGAGTCAAAACAGAGAGGGCAGCGAAGGTACAAAATCGTCAGGCAGTAGCAGAGTCAAAAATCCAGGCAAAGGTCAAGGGCAAAAACCAAGAGGGCAGCTGAGGTACAAAATCAATAGGCAGAGGCAGAGTCAGAAATCCAGGAAAGGTCAGACACACTATCACTGGGGAACCAAAACTATATCTGGCGGCCTGCAAGACAGGCTCCAATGTACTTGAAGGGCGCGGCTACCTCCCATAGGCTGGAGCTCACAACCTGATGACCTCATCCGGACCGCCCCTAGATCCAGGCCAGATGGAGATGCACGACTGGCTCCACCCACGCCACCTCTGACAGAAGAACGCAGGCTGCGCCTAACGGACACCTGTACAGGGCCCTTTCCTCTGCGACCAACACCACCCAGAGGGGAAACACAGCGGCGCTCAGCGACAGAGGCAGACGTCGCGGGAGCAGTTCCATATGAGGACAAGGCCCTCCTATCACCGGCGCCACCAGCCGAAGGAATCCGGCTCCTCCCAGCGGCCGAGGCAGGAACACCGGCCACCGAGTCCAATGGCGATGTGACAGATGGATGTTGCCAGAGGGTTTGAGGACCGCTGGCAATTTCCTAACTGCAGCGGTGCATTGGATGGTAAGCACGTGAGGATCATTAAACCCCCAAACTTTCAGTGCTCTGAAACCAGGCGGCCGATCTGGTGCACACATTACCCCATGTAAACGGCAGCCGGCGACCTGACAGGCGATGGGAGCCATAGGCTCCCATTGTACTGCATCGCCGCTGGGGTTTTGAGAAACCCCAGCGGCAATGCCGCCTGTCAGATCGCCAGTGCGGCGCTGGAGGTGTCGCCCCATGTAAATGGGGGACGGCGACGCTGGCGTGGCACCAAAAATGTGCGCGCTCCCGCCAGTCACTGCCAACATCTCCAGCGCCGTCGCCTCTTGTGACGATAACTTTAGAGTTCTAAAAGAACCTATTCAAATCCAAGAAGAACCACCCGTTGTAGCAGAACTAGAGGATCCTGCAATCGGTGATCTTGCCAGTCCCAAAGAAAGACTACAGCAATATTATAATCTGCCAGCATCACGTAGGTCTACCCGTAGATTAGTGGATAGTGCACACTCCACACAGACACTAGTACAACACCAGTACAACGCAGATCAACCCATAGCAATATTGGACAACCACCACTTCACTATAAAGACTGAGATGAAGTAAAGTGTAAAATGTAAATATGGAACTGCATGTACATTGAATGTGAATATTAGTGTACAGAAGGGTGGAGGAACTGGGCCCAGCCCCATGAATATTAAGTTAGGAACGGAAAGTTCCTGGGGTTGGGGAGGTAGAAACCAGAACTCCTAATCCGAGACGCCCATAGGGAAAATATTTATTGTGCATTCATAATTTATTGGACTTAGAAGGCTTCAACCCATAACTAGGACTGAGCAAGTTCTCTGTCCGGAGCTTTTTCTGCTCTCGGCCTTCCCGATTTCATCGTATAAAGTCTCTTACGTTTTCTGGTGATGGCTGCAAGAGCGTGCGTCCCTCAATACTGGAGGTCCCCCTCCCCACCGAGCATTAGTATGTGGGTGAATAAAATAAATGACTTGATGCAAATGGAGGATATGACTGCGCCTCTAATAATTGTGTTATGTTTTATCCTTCTTGTTAAATAAATTAAAAAAAAAAAAAAAAAAAAAAAAGCGTTGAGGCTACAGAGACTTTACTGTATGAACTGACATTTTCCCTGGATTTTCCCTCACTTTATTTAAAAATGGACCAAAGCAATAGGACTGGTTGTGGCAATAAACTTTTTACAGCCTGCGGCGGATGGACTAGTGCCATATGGACCTTACTTGTTTTTCACCATTTTCCTTGGTTTTTGTAATTTTTCATTTTTTGAGACTGTTATTACACCTGTTATTGTTAATGTTGAATGTGTAAAAATGGTTTTCTCAGTCCAGGAGTACTGAAGTTAACTAGGGGGGAATGTGGCACCCTGCGGTATGGATAGCCACAGGAACACCTAGTGCATGGAGGGATTTCCACATCAAGTGCCCTTAAACACACAACACCTTCAACCCCAGGCCTGTAGGGGAAGCCTCACTTGCTCCCTTAGGCAAGATCCCCTATAAATACAGTTGCTGGGGGTGGAGTTAGTCAGTCCGTGCAGTGCAGAGCAGTACTGTGAAGACATCCTGGCAGCGGAGCCGTGCTAGGCCTATACCAGAGGAGATCCTAGCCAGAGTAAGGAACCCGAGAGTGAGGGTCGGAGGCAAGGCGAGAGACAGAGTGGGGGCAGAGGAACCATACCGGTTCACCCAGGAAGCAACCCGGACACCGGAGTCTGAGTTTGCTAAGGAGCATTTAGTCAAGCAGAAAACACCGGTTCACCGAGGAGACTCATGCAAACACGGAGAGAACATACAAACTCCTTGCAGATGTTGTCCTTGGTGGGAATTGAACCCTGGACCTCAGTGCTGCAAGGCTGCAGTGCTAACCACTGAGCTACCGTGCAACCCATTGTGCAGAAAATGTGACCTTTTCCCATTTAATTATACGACTATCACTGCTATTCTTTTTGTACAATTTGTCTGCAAAATATACAATTTCTCCCAGTGCGAGTTATTTTATTAAAAAAACATGAATTTCTAGTAATGCTTTTTTCACATTTCAGTCATGATAATGGCTACTGCCTATGTGAGCTCTTTGGTGTCGAACAAGAATAGATTTACCTGCAAAACATTTCCCACATTCTGATCACAAGAAAGGCTTCTCCTCTGTGTGACTTCTCTGGTGTGTAACAAGATCTGATTTATGTGTAAAATATTTCCCACATTCTGAACATGAAAAAGGCTTCTCCGCAGTGTGTCTTCTCTGGTGGATTTTAAAATATGATTTATCTGCAAAACATTTCCCACATTTTGAACACGAAAAAGGCTTCTCCCCTGTGTGAGTTCTCTGGTGACTAACAAGATATGATTTATCTGCAAAACATTTCCCACATTCTAAGCATGAAAAAGGCTTCTCCCCTGTGTGAATTCTCTGGTGACTAACAAGAGTTGATTTATTTGAAACACATTTCCCACATTCTGAGCATGAAAAAGGCTTCTCCGCAGTGTGGCTTCTCTGGTGACTATTAAAATGCGATTTATCTGCAAAACATTTCCCACATTTTGAACACGAAAAAGGCTTCTCCCCTGTGTGAGTTCTCTGGTGACTAACAAGATATGATTTATCGGCAAAATATTTCCCACATTCTGAACATGAAAAAGGCTTCTCACCTGTGTGAATTCTCTGATGTCTAACAAGATGTGATTTCTGTACAAAAAATTTCCCACATTCTGAACATGAAAAAGGCTTCTCCCCTGTGTGAGTTCTCTGGTGACTAATAAAATATGATTTATCTGCAAAACATTTCCCACAGTCTGAGCATGAAAAAGGCTTCTCCCCTGTGTGAGTTTTCTGGTGACTAACAAGATACGATTTCTGTACAAAACATTTTCCACATTCTGAACATGAAACAGGCTTCTCCCCTGAGTGAGTTCTCTGGTGTCTAACAAGCGTTGATTTCAGTACAAAATATTTCCCGCATTCTGAACATGAGAAAGGCTTTCCTCCTGTGTGACATCTCTGGTGACTAATAAAATATGATTTATCTGCAAAACATTTCCCACATTCTAAACATGAAAAAGGCGTCTCCCCTGAGTGAGTTCTCTGGTGACTAACAAGAGTTGATTTCAGTATAAAACATTTCCCACATTCTGAACATGAAAAAGGTTTCTCCTTTGTGTGACTTCTCATGTGTGTAGCAAGATGGCATTGCTGTACAAAACATTTCCCACATTCTGAACATGAAAAAGGTTTCTCCCCTGTGTGAACTCTCTGATGTCTAACAAGACCTGTTTTAAGTATAAAACATTTTCCACATTCTGAACATGGAAAAGGCTTCTCCCCTGTGTGAACTCTCTGATGTCTAACAAGATATGATTTATATGTAAAATATTTCCCACATTCTGAACATGAAATTGGCTCCTCCCCTGTGTGAGTTCTCTGGTGACTAGTAAGATCTGATTTGTGTACAAAACATTTCCTACACTCTGAACACGAAAAAGGCTTCTCCCCTGTGTGAGTTCTCTTATGTGTAGTAAGATGGTACTGCCGTACAAAACATTTCCCACATTCTGAACATGAAAATGGCTTCTCCCCAGTGTGAGTTCTCTGATGTCTAACAAGATATGATTTATATATAAAACTTTTCCCACATTCTGAACACGAAAATTGCTTTTCACCTGTATGAGTTGAAAATCTCATTTTCTCTTTGTGAATTTTTTGATGTTTAACAAAAGATGTTTCGAGGGGAAAACTATTTCCATATTCTGAAGGTGAAAGTGGCTTCTTTGCTGTAAGAGCAGTTTGTTTTTTAATGCCTCTTTTGTGACATTTATTCTTCTTATTAGTCTTTGATGATTCAGAAGATTGGACCTGTTTCATAGGATCAGATGACAGATCTTTGCTGTGAAGGGATGATGGGATATCTGGAGTAATGACATTCACATCAATTGTATCCTGGGTGGTTTCAGGTTCATCTGATTTATAAATTGAAGATGTCAGTTCTCCTTCTGATCTCCTGGTACAGTCATCTGACAAGAATAAATACAATTATTATTTTTGAATAAAATATACCTGAAATTCATTTTTTGAATATTTCTACTTAAATTGTCCATAGAAATGACAAGTTATGTAGCAAAAAGACAATAACAGTTCAGTGTAATAGGAGACCTCATAGCATGGACCAGTAGAGCAGAGTGTTCAGCTGCTTCTTCATTCTGCCTCCCAAATAGAGGAATAAGAAGTCACAAAAAATCTATGTAGATGAAAATAATAACAATAAAAACTTCTACTCAACACACAAAAAACAAGACCCCATTCACATTAAGGGTTTCCACATTATTAGTGGCTCAAAACGTCTCCTGTAAAGCAGCATGGCTTCCTTACACCAACCCAGCAAACATCAGCTCCATAAGTCATATCTCCCCCTCGCTTTTAAGCTTTGTAGAGTGCCCAAACTACATATAACATCTATGTACACTATATCACAAAAGTGAGTACACCCCTCACATATGTGTAAATAGTGTATTATATCTTTTCTTGAGACAACACTTTGATACAATGTAAAGTCGTCAGTGCACAGAATGTGTAACAATGTAAGTACGGTGCGACCTCTAAATAATGCAACACAGGGTCAGTAATTCCTAAACTGCTGGCAACAAAAGTGAGTACACCCCTCACATATGTGTAAATAGTTTATTATATTCTTTCTTGAGACAACACTTTGATACAATGTAAAGTCGTCAGTGCACAGAATGTGTAACAATGTAAGTATGGTGCGACCTCTAAATAATGCAACACAGGGTCAGTAATTCCTAAACTGCTGGCAACAAAAGTGAGTACACCCTTAAATGAAAATTGTTAAATTGCGCCTAATTAGTCATTTTTCCTCCCTCATGTCATGTGACTCATTAGTGATACATGGTCACATGAGTAAATGGGGAGCAGGTGTGATAAATCTGGTGTTATCATTCACTCACTCTCTCATACTGGTCACTGGAGCTCAACATGGCGCCTCATCCTCAGGCCAAACAATTCTCTGATGGTCGGAAGATGGAATAAGCCATAAAAAGAAGCCGAAACCCTGAAGCTGAGCGGCAGCGCGGTGGACAAGACCATACAGCGGTGTAACAAGAGCAAACACCGCCATAGGCGACCAGAGAGGCTGAGTGCACGTGTCAGCGTCATATCCAGAGGTCGTCTTTCCAAAATAGACATATGAGTGTTGCCGGCATTGCTGCTGATGTTACAGGGTGGGGGTCCACCTGACAGTGCAAACACCATAAGCCTCACACTGCATCACATCAGTCTGTATGGCTGTTGTCCCAGGAGGAAGCCTCTTCTAATGATGATGCACAGGAAAGCCTGCAAACACTGAAGACAATAGACTGATGACATGGATTACTGGAACCGTCCTGTGGTCTGGTGAGACCAAGAGAAATGTATTTGGTTTAGATTCTGACAAGTGTGTATGGTGGAAATCAGGTGGCGAATACAAACACAAGTGCGTCTGCCTACAGTCCGGCATGGTGGTGGGAGTGTCCTGGTTTGGAGCTGTATCAGTGCTGCCGGCTGTGGAGAGCTACAGTTCATTGAGGGAACCATGAATGCCAACATGCACTGTTTGTACATATGAAGCAGAGCATCATCCCTTACCTCCAGAAACTTGGCGGCAGTGCAGTATTCCAACATGATAACGACCCCAAACCCACCTCCAAGACAACCACTGCCTTGCTAGAGAAACTGATGGTAAAGGTGCAGGAGTGGCCAAGTGTCTCCAGACCTAAATCCTATGGAGCATCTGTGGGGCCTCCTCAGACAGAAGGTGGAGGAGTGCAAGTTCTATAACTTCCACCAGCAACGAGATGTCATCATGAAAGGGAAAATAATTGAAACAAGTGCTCTTATAGTGATTGCGACAGAATGACGTTTCGGTCATTCAAGACCTTGATCACATAAGTCGCCTTGAGTAATGTTGTGGTTCATGAAGGATGTGGTCCTTATGGTCAGTATAGGAACAGCGGGTATGCCCTTAGTAGTTCTGAACTGAGGGCTGTCCTGTACAGGGTAATGGTCACTAATGCCTTTAGGTTAGCCAGGGTCAGAGCGGTTGCTCTATGCGGGGTGGTGGCATGGCGGTGGAGTGTGTTCACACTCAGTTGTAGCATTCCTCCTTGCAATGCAGATTTGCAATTCATCACTGAATATGACTTTCATTCAGTCATGCACAGTCCACGATTGCTTTTCCTTAGCCCAGTGTAACCTTGCTTTTTTCTGTTTAGGAGTTAATGATGGCTTATGTTTAGCTTTTCTGGATGTAAATCCCATTTCCTTTAGGCGGACTCTTACAGTTTGGTCACAGACATTGACTCCAGTTTCCTCCCATTCGTTTCTCATTTGTTTTGTTGTGCATTTCCTGTTTTGGAGACATATTGCTTTAAGTTTCCGGTCTTGATGCTTTCACGTCTTCCTTGGTCTACCAGTATGTTTCCCTTTAACAACCTTCCCATGTTGTTTGTATTTGGTTCAGATTTTAGACACAGCTGACTGTGAATAACCAACATCTTTTGCAACATTGTGTGATGATTTACCCTCTTTTAGGAGTTTGATAATCCTCTCCTTTGATTCAATTGACACATCTGGTGTTGGAGCCATGATTCATGTCAGTCCACTTGGTGTAACCGCTCTCCAAGGTGTGATCACTCCTTTTTAGATGCAGACTAACGAGCAGATCTAATGTGATGCAGGTGTTAGTTTTGGGAATGAAACTTTACAGGGTGATTCCATAATTTTTTTCTCAGAATTGAGTGATTCCATAATTTTTTCCCCTACTTGGTCTGAAAAAAGTAACCGTTACCGGCTGGCACATTTTTTTCTAAATTTCTTTTAGTGTTTCTTCAAGGCAGAGAGTTGCCATTTGAAATGACTTTAGTTTTGTGCCATGTCTGTGATCTACTTTTTTTCTACAACATTAAACAACTGAATGAACATCCTCCGAGCCCGGGGATTCCAGAATTTTTGCCAGGGGTTGCAATTGCTTTCTTTTACAGCCCCCCACCCCCCATCCCTTAACTGTAAAGTCCAAGCTCGGGGTTTGGACTCAAGTTCGAGTTACGTCCAGCCCCAAACTCGGACTTTACAAAAAGGTTCGGGTGAACCCGCCTTTCCCGAGAATCAGGGGGTTCACCCATCACTATACACCACCGATATGACTCCATTATACACTGCTGTATCCCATCTTTCCTGTATGTCATCTATCCTATGTGCCTTGCATTCTGTCTGGACTGGCATCACATCTCTGCATTGCATTCACTGTCAGTTATGGTAAGTCATATTCCCCTATCTGTTGTGTAACTTACAAATATCCAAATTCTTTTCATCCTTCTTGTGTCTCTCCCTCCTGCTGATTCGCGCCCAAATGTGTATATTACCTGCAATCTGTTAATTCTCCCCTGGTGTGTTGTATCCTTTCTTTCTCCTCTGACCCCTCCCTTCTACTTACCTGACATATTGTCTGCAGACCCCAAGAGTTATAAATTGGGAAGGGCAGGCCTGTGTGATTTCACAAAGTGGGATTTCATTAAATGGGTGCAGAGATATTCCAGAGCTAAACCAGAAGGTACAATCTAGACCCGTCTGATGACTGTCTCCAATACTTTCCTTTCCCACTAACACTTTAACCATGCTTACTGCCCTAACAGTAATCGCTCCACTAATTCTTTCCCTCTTTCACTAGTCCCAAACTCCATCACTCCCAGCACAGATATTTATCTCCCGATCCCTCTTACCTCCCCACCTGAGCTCCTCTGCTGACCTGCTCCTCAATCTCACACCTCTCCTGCAGAAACACAAAACAAGCCGGTCGCTCTCATTCACCCACCTGCTTGCTCTTTCTTTGCTTCTCCTATCCGCTGGTGACATATCTCCCAACCCAGGACCTCCACAGCCAACTTTCCCCAATATTCCTCCCTCCAATCACCCTACACCTGCAAGAAACAGCCGCAATCTCCTAAATATAAAATCTATTTCCCTGACCCCCTCTCCACCACCTCCTCTCTCTCTGGAGCGCTCTGGAATGCCTGCTCCATCTGTAATAAACTCCACTTCAATTCCTGGGCCTCACAGAAACATGGCTGACACCCTCCGACACGGCCTCCCCTGCTGCGCTGTGCTATGGAGGACTTCATTTCTCCCACACACCTCGCACTGGCAACAAACACGGTGAAGGAGTGGGTCTGCTCCTCTCTAGCAACTGCATCTTCAACCCAATTCCTCCTCCAGCTTCCCTTATCCTCTCATCTTTTGAAGCGCACTCTGTCCATATCTACTTTATCATTCTTTACATACAGATCATTATAGGCCGTGTGGATTTAGTCCTGTCTATTACCTGCTGATGTGAGGGGATCCTCCATCATGACCATGTCCTTGTACAGATCTCTGTGTCCTTCTAAATACTCCCACTCCTCCATGGAGAAATAGACGGCGACGTCCTGACATCTTATAGGAACCTGACACATACAATGATAGCGCGGTCATCATTCCCCCATCCCTTCATAGCGTTACTGTATAATGTCCCAGCAGCAGCATTCCCAGCAGTGTCACCTCTCCAGTCAGCAGCTCCATCATCTTGTAGGTGAGTTCTCGGATCTTCTGCTCATTGATGTCCTCATGTATCAGGGGGTGAGGTGGAGGCCCCGTGATTGGGCTCAGGGCTCTTCCCTCACACTGTACAGGCTCCTGACAGCACAGATCACTCCAGCTCTTCTTCACCACTGTGTAATCCTGGTTATGGAGAGGAGACACATTAATAAATCTCCAGTCTCCAGACATTTCCAGAGTCCTCACCTCTCCTGTCCTCTGTTCTTCTGTCCATAGATAAGAATGATGTGATGTGACATCTCTCACCTCTCCAGTAACAAGGAAGAGGATCTCTAGGGTGAGGGGTAAGATCCTCTCCGCCATCTTGTCCCTGTCCAGATCCATCCTTGATGGCTCAATCAGGAGAATTCTCTTATATAGAAGATCTCTGATACTGTAGAGACCTGAATGGGAGGAATATGATCCTGTGTAAAATTATAGAGACGACTGAAGACTTTATATCCAATAACATAAATGATGGAACATGTATGGCACATTACAATTTTTTAAGTGTCATCTGTGTCTTTTTTTTTTTTATTTGAATAAGAGAAGCAATCTGGCTGTGACGCCGGTGGGTTTGTACCTTGGTTCCCCGACGTTACTGTGCTTTTTCCCAATGCTCCATCTCCCCTAACCAGCTGGGATACTGTAGTATGTTACCTGTATGGATTCTGCTCAGTTGTCTGCTTTGCTGCGTAGCTGTATGCATGTTGTAGAGTCATTGCTCCGCTGCTCGACCATCCGTGTGCGGCCCCTGGCTGCCACTGTGGAAGCTATCCACGGGTCGTGAGGTCCTCTGCAGCTGGTGCATGACTTTCCACATGTGTCCAGGTTTGCAGCTGCTGCCAGGTGCCCTAGGCCTCAGTTCCTGTGATGGCTATGCTGTACTGGGTTCTGTCTGTGCTTAGGGTGTGTGCACCCACACCTTCCCCGCTTCCCCGCACGGGGCCCCCTATGCCGCACTATGTTGGTCCGCACGGTGCCCCATATGCCGCACTATGTTGGTCTGCACGGGGCACCCTATGCCGCACTATGTTGGTCTGCACGGGGCACCCTATGCTGCACTATGTTGGTCTGCACGGGGCACCCTATGCTGCACTATGTTGGTCTGTACGGGACCCCTTATGCTGCACTATGTGCTCTTTCATCATATCCCTGCTTCCTGTCAGCGCCAGATTGCTTCTCTTTTTCAAGTTCTATTGCCACCTGAGACTATGGGCCTACACCCGAGCACAGACCATGGGCGTACACCCGAGCGCAGACCATGGGCCTACACCCGAGCGCAGACCATGGGCGTACACCCGAGCGCAGACCATGGGCGTACACCCGAGCGCAGACCATGGGCGTACACCCGAGCGCAGACCATGGGCGTACACCCGAGCGCAGACCATGGGCGTACACCCGAGCGCAGACTATGGGCGTACACCCGAGCGCAGACCATGGGCGTACACCCGAGCGCAGACCATGGGCGTACACCCGAGCGCAGACCATGGGCGTACACCTGAGCGCAGACCATGGGCGTACACCCGAGCGCAGACCATGGGCGTCCACCCGAGCGCAGACCATGGGCGTACACCCGAGCGCAGAACATGGGCGTACACCCGAGCGCAGACCATGGGCGTACACCCGAGCGCAGACCATGAGCGTACACCCGAGCGCAGACCATGGCCGTACACCCGAGCGCAGACCATGGCCGTACACCCGAGCGCAGACCATGAGCGTACACCCGAGCGCAGACCATGAGCGTACACCCGAGCGCAGACCATGAGCGTACACCCGAGCGCAGACCATGGCCATACACCCGAGCGCAGACCATGGCCGTACACCCGAGCGGAGACCATGAGCGTACACCCGAGCGCAGACCATGAGCGTACACCCGAGAGCAGACCATGAGCGTACACCCGAGCGCAGACCATGAGCGTACACCCGAGTGCAGACCATGGGCGTACACCGAGCGAATATTTTTTTTTAATAGTTCTTGATTGCGGCCCCGGTTTGACGTTTCCATCTGTTGATTCATCAACTGCATCTTTTTACAAATTCACCAAATTTTGGACAAATGTTCTCCAGTCACTTCTGAGCTATTTTATATATCCCAGATATTTTAGTGCAAATATTCTGCTTTTAACCCAAATAGGTGACTTTTAGCTTTAAGATCATGTTTATCACATCTCCATGAGAACCTGCTCCTGCGACATCTGCTTCTGTCATCAGGCGCCGCCATATTCATTGTGTAGATGATGCTGGTGATAGAGGAGAAGTCAGGGCCAGAAATGCTATTCTATACAGTGCTACTGCCATAGCTAAAGCCTCTACACCTCCACACATCTCCTGCCTGTCCATTATGTTCTATACTGTGCTACTGCCATAGCTAAAGCCTCTACACCTCCACACACATCTCCTGCCTGTCCATTATGTTCTATACAGTGCTACTGCCATAGCTAAAGCTACACCTCCACACATCTTCTGCCTGTCCATTATGTCCTATACTGTACTGCTGCCATAACTAAAGCCCCTACACCCCACACATCTCCTGCCTGTCCATTATGTTCTATACTGTGCTACTGCCATAGCTAAAGCCACTACACCACAAATCTCCTGCCTGTCCATTATGTTCTATACAGTGCTACTGCCATAGCTAAAGCCACTACACCTCCACACATCTCCTGCCTGTCCATTATGTTCTATACTGTATTGCTGCTATAGCTAAAGCCCCTACACCTCCACACATCTCCTGCCTGTCCATTATGTTCTATACTGTACTGCTGCTATAGATAAAGCCCCTACACCTCCACACATCTCCTGGCTGTCCATTATGTCCTATACTGTACTGCTGCCATAGCTAAAGCCACTACACCTCCACACATCTCCTGCCTGTCCATTATGTTCTATACAGTGCTACTGCCATAGCTAAAGCCACTACACCCCCACACATCTCCTGCCTGTCCATTATGTTCTATACAGTGCTACTTCCATAGCTAAAGCCACTACACCCCCACACATCTCCTGGCTGTCCATTATGTTCTATACAGTGCTACTGCCATAGCTAAAGCCACTACACCCCCACACATCTCCTGCCTGTCCATTATGTTCTATACAGTGCTACTGCCATAGCTAAAGCCACTACACCCCCACACATCTCCTGCCTGTCCATTATGTTCTATACTGTACTGCTGCCATAGCTAAAGCCACTACACCCCACACATCTCCTGCCTGTCCATTATGTTCTATACAGTGCTACTGCCATAGCTAAAGCCCCTACACCCCCACACATCTCCTGCCTGTCCATTATGTTCTATACAGTGCTACTGCCATAGCTAAAGCCACTACACCCCCACACATCTCCTGCCTGTCCATTATGTCCTATACTGTACTGCTGCCATAGCTAAAGTCCCTACACCCCCACACATCTCCTGCCTGTCCATTATGTTCTATACTGTACTGCTGCCATAACTAAAGCCACTACAACCCCACACATCTCCTGCCTGTCCATTATGTTCTATACTGTACTGCTGCCATAACTAAAGCCACTACAACCCCACACATCTCCTGCCTGTCCATTATGTTCTATACTGTACTGCTGCCATAGCTAAAGCCCCTACACCCCCACACATCTCCTGCCTGTCCATTATGTTCTATACGGTACTGCTGCCTTAGCTAAAGCCCCTACACCCCCACACATCTCCTGCCTGTCCATTATGTTCTATACTGTACTGCTGCCATAGCTAAAGCCCCTACACCTCCACACATCTCCTGTCTGTCCATTATGTTCTATACTGTACTGCCGCCATAGCTAAAGCCTCTACACCTCCACACATCTCCTGCCTGTCCATTATTTATAACACAGATGAGTCCTGCACACAGAGAACAGGTTTGTAGGAGCCTGTTCACACCGCCAGCATAATTGGAAACAAAAAGCTATTGCGACAAAAAACAACAGTACACTGCAGTAAAAATATTAAAATGCAAGTGCAGTATAAAAATGGTATAACAAATACAGGGTACTTAGTTAATCCGTTTTTTTGCGCAGAAAAAGTTATTTTAAGCCACGTCACTATCTTCAAAGTGTACCCATCTCAGACGCGGTCCTAACTGTTGTATTAAAAACCTGACTGGTGTGAATACTTACCAGTAAGCAAGAGCCAGCATGACCTGTGTCTGAAGTGGAATGAAGGTGACGGGGCTATGTGTGCAGGGCCCAGAGGGGGGGCGGGAACTCCATCTCTTGCATGGCAAGAGGCAATTAATTATAACACAGATGAGTCCTGCACACAGAGAACAGGTTTGTAGGAGCCTGTTCACACCGCCAGCATAATTGGAAACAAAAAGCTCTTGCTCATTGCCTCTTGCCATGCAAGAGATGGAGTTCCCGCCCCCCCTCTGGGCCCTGCACACATAGCCCCGTCACCTTCATTCCACTTCAGACACAGGTCATGCTGGCTCCTGCTTACTGGTAAGTATTCACACCAGTCAGGTTTTTAATACAACAGTTAGGACCGCGTCTGAGATGGGTACACTTTGAAGATAGTGACGTGGCTTAAAATAACTTTTTCTGCGCAAAAAAACGGATTAACTAAGTACCCTGTATTTGTTATACCATTTTTATACTGCACTTGCATTTTAATATTTTTACTGCAGTGTACTGTTGTTTTTTGTCGCAATAGCTTTTTGTTTCCAATGCCTGTCCATTATGTTCTATACTGTACTGCTGCCATAGCTAAAGCCTCTACACCACACATCTCCTGCCTGTCCATTATGTTCTATACTGTACTGCTGCCATAGCTAAAGCCTCTACACCTCCACACATCTCCTGCCTGTCCATTATGTTCTATACTGTACTGCTGCCATAGCTAAAGCCACTACACACCTCCACACATCTCCTGCCTGTCCATTATGTTCTATACTGCACTGCTGCCATAGATAAAGCCCCTACACCCCCACACATCTCCTGCCTGTCCATTATGTTCTATACTGTACTGCTGCCATAGATAAAGCCCCTACACCTCCACACATCTCCTGCCTGTCCATTATGTCCTATACTGTACTGCTGCCATAGATAAAGCCCCTACACCTCCACACATCTCCTGCCTGTCCATTATGTCCTATACTGTACTGCTGCCATAGATAAAGCCCCTACACCTCCACACATCTCCTGCCTGTCCATTATGTTCTATACTGTACTGCTGCCATAGCTAAAGCCACTACACCTCCACACATCTCCTGCCTGTCCATTATGTTCTATACTGTGCTGCTCCTGAGAAGGATTCCTGCCCTGCATGGGGTAAATCTAAGAAAAAACAACTCCAAAAAGGGATCTTATTGAATGGCTAAAAGGAGCCATTGCTTCTTCACCGCTCCTAATGTTCTCCTCCTGGAAGGGATATCTACCCTGCACAGGAGAATAATGTAACATAACAATAAACAGCTGCCCCTGAAAATGTCATTTTTTGCAGGTAAAATTAGTTATGGCATCTTTATATCACACACTGTTCTGCTCATTACAGGAAAGAAAATGACTGTACACTGATGAAGTGCGGGGCTTGCACAACAATAATAGGTTAGTGAACACGCATATTATTATCCCCCGCTGGTAACATTGATAATGCACTAGTGCGCCCCCTGTATTTCTTTTGTCTTTCATGTACACTGATGAAGGCAGAGCACTGGAGATGATTGTGGAGGCGCTGTGTCACATTAAACACTATGGACCTGCTACAGGGGTCAATAATAAAGCAGATTGATAGGAGTCCAGAGCGCTGTATGTGACAATGCTGCTCCACACTGCAGCTCTCCTCCTCTCCAGCTCTGGAATGACAGAAGGCAGCGAGGATGAAGAGTTCTCAGCGAGGTCAAGATAGAAATGTCTGGAATGACGTCCTCTGCCAGCTTTTGTTTTTCCCCCTCTGACTCTGCCTTCCTGTGATTGGACAATGTCCACAGAGCGGAAAAAGTAACACCCCCTCACCTCCAATACAGGACTCTGTTATTGACCCTTATGTTGAAGGGGAAATTTGTGAATCGGGCACCAATATAATTCACTAGCCCCTATCTCTACAATACAGTGGAGACAGCAATAGCAGTAATCAGCCTGTCTGCCCCTTCCTAGTGATATATACAGTTTACACTGAAAAAAATTACGAAGATCCTCATTAATTGCCAACAGATCGATGATGTCCAGGTCCTGAGACCGCACCAATTCCTTCATAGACTGCGGAGAAGTGCGAGCATGTGGGGCCAAGACACAGAACAGAGTATGGACCCAATATAAGACCGACAACATGGAGCATGTAACTGTACCAACCTGACAATAAGTGACCATAGAGGCCACTACTCACCTGGGCGGTGATCTGTAGGGATCTCCTCTGTCCTCCGCTCATCACCCCTCACATAGGTCTCTGGAGGATTAATATGGGGCAGATCTTCACCCTGAAACAAAGATTATAAAGTCACAGACAGATGGAGAAGTCCCATCTATGATCAGCTGTAATCTGCCATCTCCACCGTTCTCATTACACAAGTATAACACATCTAATAGTGGAGGAGAAAACAAGACTGAGACAAGATCTTCACAGCCGTCTACACATCATAGGGAGATCTCATCACACCTTCTCTCCATCTACCTGATGATCCGGAGGAACATCGGGATCTTCTTCTTTACAGTCCTGTGGGAGAAGAGGACGGGGACATCTCTCTGGTGTTGTCCTCTTACTGGATAGACCTGGAGGAGACACATACAGGACTGAATTCATTCTTTACATACAGATCATTATAGGCCGTGTGGATTTAGTCCTGTCTATTACCTGCTGATGTGAGGGGATCCTCCATCATGACCATGTCCTTGTACAGATCTCTGTGTCCTTCTAAATACTCCCACTCCTCCATGGAGAAATAGACGGCGACGTCCTGACATCTTATAGGAACCTGACACATACAATGATAGCGCGGTCATCATTCCCCCATCCCTTCATAGCGTTACTGTATAATGTCCCAGCAGCAGCAGCATTCCCAGCAGTGTCACCTCTCCAGTCAGCAGCTCCATCATCTTGTAGGTGAGTTCTCGGATCTTCTGCTCATTGATGTCCTCATGTATCAGGGGGTGAGGTGGAGGCCCCGTGATTGGGCTCAGGGCTCTTCCCTCACACTGTACAGGCTCCTGACAGCACAGATCACTCCAGCTCTTCTTCACCACTGTGTAATCCTGGTTATGGAGAGGAGACACATTAATAAATCTCCAGTCTCCAGACATTTCCAGAGTCCTCACCTCTCCTGTCCTCTGTTCTTCTGTCCATAGATAAGAATGATGTGATGTGACATCTCTCACCTCTCCAGTAACAAGGAAGAGGATCTCTAGGGTGAGGGGTAAGATCCTCTCCGCCATCTTGTCCCTGTCCAGATCCATCCTTGATGGTCAATCAGGAGAATTCTCTTCTATAGAAGATGTGAGAGGATCCGATATTGTAGAGACCTGAATGGGGGAAGATGAACTTACTGGTATGACATCACTTCCTGTCACATGATACAGTATGTATTGCTTCCAGGTGTGATGTCATTTCCTGTCACATGATCATCACAAACCACATATATGGCTGCTCTGTGCTGACAGGACCTGTGATGATGTCAGATGGAGGGGAGGAGTCAGGGGAGTCACATGATCAGCTCCTCAGTGTATGCAGGACTCTGCTGTGCAGCTTGTCATGGTGATGTACAGAACGGAGCCGAGTGTGTACGAGGTGTACGGAGCAGAGCCGAGTGTGTACGAGGTGTACAGAGCGGAGCCGAGTGTGTACGAGGTGTACGGACCAGAGCCGAGTGTGTACGAGGTGTACGGAGTGGAGCCGAGTGTGTACGAGGTGTACGGAGCGGAGCCGAGTGTGTACGAGGTGTACAGAGCAGAGCCGAGTGTGTACGAGGTGTACGGAGCGGAGCCGAGTGTGTACGAGGTGTACGGAGCGGAGCCGAGTGTGTACGAGGTGTACAGAGCGGAGACGAGTGTGTACAAGGTGTACGGAGCGGAGCCGAGTGTGTACGAGGTGTACAGAGCGGAGACGAGTGTGTACAAGGTGTATGGTGCGGAGCCGAGTGTGTACGAGGTGCATGAGGCGGAGCCATACATCCTCACGGCTTGGGGATCAAACCTCTGTATCTATCTGTTGCTCCCCAGGGCTGTGGGATATTTGGAACCGGGCTGTTTAATACTTCTGGGAAGTCAGAGGGTTTGAGACCCGGCTTTTGTGACCCTGGGTTCAGTTGTATAAGGAGTTCTCGGCTTGTATAGGTAAAAGGGTGGTTTGAAAGGGAATTATTTGTGAGTCCACCCATGGTTTGTGGCAATTAGTGGCCACCGCCACTGCAGAACCACTGGGGACGTTGGACGGGCAGCTGGAATGTAGTGGCTCCCCACAAGCGGAGCGAATCCCCAGGGCAGTGGATGATGCAAGGTGTAGGGTGCAGGATGGAGGGTGCACATTAACAGGCAGACTCACGTTTTGTTGATTCCTCAAATTTTTTACTGGCAATACCAATTCAGCGACAGGTGATGTTTCTTTGAGTCTGTGTAACCTGGGAGCAACTCAGAGTTTTCCACATCCGGCAAGTTATGAGACCTCCCTGCTGCACTTTCTCCTGTGAGTCCCTGCTGCTGCCTGAAGCTGAGCTGCGGCCCTCTCTAACCCTCTCTCCTGCGCGTGCCAGTATGACAGGCAGCTCGAATCCTTTATTAGCTCCACTTCACGGGCGACTACTCCTGGACTCTTGATGCTGCTTTGCCTCTGGGCACTTGGTGTAGATGGGGAACTTGGGGCTTACTCCTCTAGGGTGAGCTCGACACTGTTCTACTCCCCAGGTTCTCCTCGACTTCCTCATATTTTTGCCTTAGGTCCCTCTGCTAGGCTTAGCTCTCCTGGGACGAGCTTAGCACTGGCCAGGCCCACAGGACGTCTTCCTCAGTACTGCTCTGTAGTGAACTGACTAACTCCACGCCAGACCAGAATTTATTGGGGAACTGCCCTGAACCCGGGTTTTAGATCTTCCCCTTTAGGCCTGGAGGCAGAAAGGTGTTGTGTGCTTTGGTTTTGCTTGGTGTGAATACCCTTTGTTGCTCTGTGGTATGACACAACCCCCTGAGGGAGATAATGACATAGTGGCATCCGAACTCTGGGGTGCCACATTCCCACCTAGTGAAATTCAGTACTCCGGGGCTGAGGTAACCTTTTTCAAAAGGGAAAACATGAGCAATTAATAAAAAACAATATAAAATGATTAGTCCTTCCACCATTGGCTGATTAAGAATAATTACACAAAGTCTGTGCCACAACCAGTCCTGTGGCTTAATGGTCCATATTTAATAAAAGTTCAAGAATGCTCAAAAGTTCTTACAGTAAAGTCGTAGGTACGTATGCTTGGTGGTTGCATAGTTACGTATTTACATCTTTATGTACAACAAGGAAAACATATTTACATTTTAACCATGTGAGCTGTACTTTAATCCTTGTAATGTGCTGGGGTCTGACCATGTGTGGTGCGTTGTGACCTTCTTACTACAGGGTTTTCTGCTACTGGTGCACTGGGTGTACTGAGCACTATTCTAAGTGTAGTTATGTACAGTGCTGGTGTTTCTGACTCTGGTCAAAGTTAGCAGGGGGTTGGATTTCCTGTTCTACAGGTGCTGCTTCTGATACCTCAGCTAGCTGTTCTTGTCTTTTTGGTTCTCGTTCCACTATTTAGGGAAAAGCTAACATAGAAACGACAACTGCTTCATTCTAATGTGTCCACGTCTTAGGAAAGTCTCTAAGTACTGTATGGATTACTTCTTCCTCTTTTGGTTTCACAGGTATAGGTACTTCTTGAACTTTTTCTTGGTACTTCAATGCATCAGGACATACCTTCAAATGGTCTCTGGAAACTGCTGCGGATGTCTTTCCATTGTCTTTACTAACAAGGCACACTTTAATATTGTCAACGTTTGATGGTACCACAGTATATGGTACTGTTTTCCAATGGTCATCAAGTTTGTTGGTACGTCTCTTCCTCTTGAGCACTTGTTCACCTGGTTGTAAGGGAGTTGCATGTTTGTTATATGATTTCTCTTGTCTTTCTCTTACGTGGGACAAACTTCTTTCCACGCTTTCTTGTACTTTACAATATTGTTGCTGGCATTGAGAATTGCAATCAGAATTTGGTAAGTCTACTTCTGGTTTTACTATTCCCATATCCATGTCAATAGGTAATTTTCCAGGTCTTGCTCTCATGAGATATGCAGATGAACAATTGGTGAAACTCACTGGGACGTGATTGTATAAGTACACTAAATCTGGCAACTTTTCTGGCCACATGTTTCTTCCAATGGCAATGTTTTTTGCAGGTCTATGCTTAACTGGTTCATCTTTTCACACATTCCATTTGTTTGTGGGTGGTACGGAGTAGTTCTTATCTCTTTACACCTATACATATTTCAGAACTCTTGGAATATGTCAGCTTGAAAAGCTGGTCCTTGGTCTGTTAACACTTGTTCTAGATAACAATGAGATCTACAAAAGT
The DNA here is from genome assembly GCA_033576535.1 of Allobates femoralis. Classification (NCBI taxonomy): domain Eukaryota; kingdom Metazoa; phylum Chordata; class Amphibia; order Anura; family Aromobatidae; genus Allobates; species Allobates femoralis. Next base: position 502,798,508 of record JARQOC010000006.1, read on the forward strand.
GGGTTTGAAATGCTCTGGCCGCTGTTTTGGCTGTTAAATCTTTCATTGGTACTAACATTAGAAAATGAGAGTAATGATCTAGAATAGTGAAGGCATAGACATGGCCTGATCTACTTAGAGCCAGTTTCACATGGTCTAAGGCCACAAGTTCCAATGATTGTTTAGTAACACTTGGCTGTATTGGGGCTCTCTGTGTATCTCGATCTTCCCTTCTCAGGTCTCTGTATCAGTTTTCAATGGCTTTTCTCATGCCAACCCAGTAGAATCTTTCTCTCAGCAGAACCTCTAACTTTTTCCATCTAAAATGCCCTGCACCATCGTGATATGCCTCTAGGACCATCTGGACATCTCTTCTTGGCACTACTATCTGCCAGACAAGCTTGTGAGTTTTTGGATTTGTATAACATCTGCACAGCTTACCTCCATATACGAACAAGTCTATTTTTCTCTTTCCACAGCTGTTGTGTTTCTGGTGGAGCATCTGGACCAGTATCTGAGCCTTCCTGCGTCAACTGTTCTTTTACTAAGCAAACAGCTGGATCACTGACTTGCATTTCTGCCCATCCATGGTGAAGTAATGGATTCAATGTAGCCTCTTGACGTTAATCTTTTACACATAGAACACTGAGAAACACTAGGGCGGTGAAAAGCCGGTAGCTCTATCTCTTCCAGCTCCTCTGAATCTTCACCTGCATCTTGCAAATGAGGCATCCTGGACAGAGCATCAGCGTTGGCGTATTTATGGCCTGCTCAGTTCTTGATGGTAAAGTTATAATTGGACAGTCAGGCCATTATTATTATTATTATTATTTATTTATAGAGCACCATTGATTCCATGGTCTGTACATGAGAAAGGGTTACATATAAACACATTAAAAATACAATGAACAAACTAATAGTGACAGACTGGTACAGAGGGGAGAGAAGACCCTGCCCTTGCGGTCTTACATTCTACAGGGCAATGGGGAGGGAGACAGTAGGATGGGTTTGCTTGGGTTGTGGTGGGGCACTGGGTACAGTGGTGGTGGAGCGCTGGGTCTAGTGGTGGTGGAGCACCGGGTCCAGTGGTGGTGAGGTGGCACCGTGGTCAATGAAGGCTGTATGCTTTTCTGAATTTTCAGGATCCGCTTGATGACTCCGAATGTAGGGGACAGTTGGACATTTTGAGGTGCAGAATTCCAATGGATGGGGGATGTTTGGGCAAACTCTTGCAGGCGGTTAGATGAGGAACGTACAAGTGTGGAGGAAAGGAGGAGATCTTGAGAGGATCGAAGATTACGAGTTGGATGATATCGGGAGATTAGTTCAGAGATATATGGAGGGAACAGATTGTGGTCAGCTTTGTCAATGTTAGTAGTTTGAATTGGATACACTGGGGAATTGGGAGCCAGTGGAGGGATTTGCCAAGGGGAGAAGTGGAGGAGCAGCGAGGAGAGAGGTGGATTAGTCAGGCAGCAGAATTGAGGACAGATTGGAGAGGTGCGAGAGTGTTAGCAGGGAGGCCACAGAGAAGGAGGCTGCAGCAGTCGAGATGGGAGATGATGAGGATATGTACGGGTAAGTGCACACTGGCCGGGTTTTCGGCGGTTTACCTGTGTAAACCGCCGTTTTGTTTACATTAGTTTTATGTTAATTTATGTTAATCCAAACCGGCGTTTGGATTAACATTAAAACTAATGTAAACAGCCCAAGGCTGTGCACACACCGGCGGTTACCCAGCGTCATCCGTTGCTAACCCGCAGGTTTCCCAGCGGGTTAGCAAAGAATGATCATGTTCTAAAAACCGGCGGTTCTGCAGCGGCTGCAAGCAGAATCATGTGCTGCTTCCAGCCGCTGCAGAATCGCCGCCGAGAACCCGCTGGGCAGCCGCCGGATACCGCCCGCACATACCCGCCAGGAAGCCGGTGGACGGCGCCGGAGCTTCCTGGCGGGTCCCGCCCAGCCGCCGCCGACCAACCCGCCGGGTAATGTGAACTTACCCTACTAGTAGTTTATTAGATTGAGGGTTGAGGAAGGGACGGATTCTGGAAATATTTTTGAGTTGGAGGTCGCGAGAGCTTGGATGTGCGGTTTGAAAGACAAGGCAGAGTCAAGGATCACTCCGAGGCAGCGGACTTCAGGTACAGGGCAGAGTGTGATATCATTTATTGTAATACATAGATCTGGTAGGGAAGGTCTACTCTAGGATTCTGAACAGGAGAGAGGTGACGTCTGGGCCAGAGAGGTAGATCTGAGTGTCGTCAGTGTACAGGTGATACTGAAATCCATGGGACTTTATGAGTTGTCCTAGGCCAAGGGTATAGATGGAAAAAAGAAGGGGTCCCAGGACAGAGCCTTGAGGAACCCCAACAGAGAGGGGATGGGGTGAGGAGGTCGTATAGGAGGGGGAGACACTAAATGTGCGGTTGGAAAGGTAGGAGGAGATACAGGAGAGGACAAGGTCATACCTTGGAAAAGAGGATCTGTAATAGGAGGCAGTGGTTGACTGTGTCGAATACAGAGGACAGGTCAAGAAGGAGGAGGATGGAGAACTGTCCGTTAGCTTTGGCGGTAAGTAGGTTGTTAGTAATTTTGGTTAAGGCGGTTTCAGTGGAGTGGTGGGGCGGAAGGCAGATTGAAGGTTGTCAAAGAGAGAGTTGAATGAGAGGTGCGATGAGAGTACAGGTAGACATGCTTTTCAAGAAGTATGGAGGTGAACGGGAGCAGCGATATGGGGCGGTAGCTGGATCTTGAGGTCGGGTCGAGAGATGGCTTCTTCAAGACAGGTGTCATTGTTGCATGTTTGAAAGCGGAGGTAAAGATACTGGAGGTTAGTGATAGGTTGAAGAGGTGGGCTAGGGCTGAGCTAAGCATGGTGGTGAGGTTGGGGAGGAAGTGGGATGGGATGGGATCCAATTCATAAGTGGTGAGGTGCGATTTGGAGAGGAGGCGTGCAAGTTCTCCTTCTGTGATGGAGAGGAGGAGGGTTAGTGGGGGAGGGGAGTGGTCTGGTATACATAGGGGTTGTGATGGTTGAGCAGCAAAGACTTGTCTGATCTGATCGATCTTGTTGGGGAAGTATGTTGTGAAGTCTTCTGCAGAGATACGAGAAGTAGGAGGGGGCAGTGGGGGTGAAGGAGAGAGTTAACTGTGTTGAATAACTGCCTGGGGTTGTGGAATAAAGACGATATGAGGGTGTTGGAAGACAACATGGACAGTTTCAATTTATGAATCACTGAATTAATTGGATAAAACCAATTCTCACCAAGGCCTACATCAAAGAGAGATCAAGAGTTGTGAGGGGACTGCGTATCTGAGGCAGGAAGGAGGCAGTTATGTACGTCCCATGTCCTTAAGTAATCTACATATGTATACAGCCCCTGGGGGTTTGGAATATAAACCTCTGCTCCTGAGTTAGACATCCTGTCTCTGGCCTATGGATATGTATAATGGTACACAATACTTGTGGTGATTGGATTACAAACTATTGTTCTTTAGTTGGACATGTTGAAGCCAATCCCAATGGAGTTGAACCTGTTCTACACCAAGGCTTTCTTCCCAAGTGCAATGTAAATACTTCAGTCCCAAAAAAAGTTTGAGAAAAGTATTCTAGGAGTGATATCTTTATTGGCTAACAAGAAAAATTATATTTGTAAGCTTTCAGAGCTCAAGGCTCCTTCATCAGACAATATCACAAATGAGTTACTGAGACATTTAAATACAAAATACAGCAGGACATAAGGAAATGGAGGTGTGCTAAGGAAATTACAATGAAGTCTTTGTTACTGATGTAGATGACGTGCAGTGGTCTTTACACATCAGAAGATCTTCTTGTGGAAGTGTTAATTATGTCTAGGTAATGACTCATGAATCCAGGTCTCAAATTAAGTCCTTTTCTTAAGGATTGGAACATTCTTATGAATTTGAATTCCAGATTTTACGTTCTCTGTCATTTTTAAAGTGACCTTTCAATATCAGGACTGTTAGGTCGGCCATGCTGTGTCCAGGCTCAGAGAAGTGTATTCCTACAGCCGTGTCCAGCTTATTTTTTATTGTATTATGAGTGAGTTATCTTCTGCAACACTAAACACTATTTGCACTTCAATGAGTGCGAGCAGTGGCTAAACTGCACAGCTAATACAGACACAGTGTGAATAGTTTCTAATTAAAACAAGAAAAGTATGTGTTGGATTCCAACAAGATGGAGGCCTTAGCTGGCCTCAGGGCGGGGGAAGGGGGTTGCCTGGGCATAGGCCTCATACACACTCATCTCCGCTCTGTTCACCTCGTACACACTCAGCTCCGCTCCGTACACCTCGTACACACTCGGCTCTGCTCCATACACCTCGTACACACTCGGCTCCGCTCCATACACCTCGTACACACTCGGCTCCGCTCCGTACACCTCGTACACACTCGGCTCTGCTCCATACACCTCGTACACACTCGGCTCCGCTCCGTACACCTCGTACACACTCGGCTCCGCTCCGTACACCTCGTACACACTCGGCTCAGCTCTGTTCACCTCGTACACACTCGGCTCCGTACACCTCGTACACACTCAGCTCCGCTCCGTACACCTCGTACACACTCGGCTCCACTCCGTACACCTCGTACACACTCGGCTCTGCTCCGTACACCTCGTACACACTCGGCTCTGCTCCGTACACCTCGTACACACTCGGCTCTGCTCCGTACACCTCGTACACACTCGGCTCCGCTCCGTACACCTCATACACACTCGGCTCCACTCCGTACACCTTGTACACACTCGGCTCCGCTCCGTACACCTCGTACACACTCGGCTCTGCTCCGTACACCTCGTACACACTCGGCTCCACTCCATACACCTCGTACACACTTGGCTCTGCTCTGTACACCTCGTACACACTCGGCTCTGCTCCGTACACCTCGTAAACACTCGGCTCTGCTCCGTACACCGCGTACACACTCGACTCCGCTTCGTACACACTCGGCTCCGCTCCGTACACCTCGTACACACTTGGCTCTGCTCCGAACACCTCGTACACACTCGACTCTGCTCCATACACCTTGTACACACTCGGCTCCGCTCTGTACACCTTGTACACACTCGGCTCTGCTCTGTACACCTCGTACACACTCGGCTCCGCTCCGTACACCTCGTACACACTCGACTCCACTCCGTACACCTCGTACACACTCGGCTCTGCTCCGTACACCTCGTACACACTCGGCTCTGCTCCGTACACCTCGTACACACTCGGCTCTGCTCCGTACACCTCGTACACACTCGGCTCTGCTCCGTACACCTCGTACACACTCGGCTCTGCTCCGTACACCTCGTACACACTCGGCTCTGCTCTGTACACCTCGTACACACTCGGCTCCGCTCCGTACACCTCGTACACACTCGGCTCTGCTCCGTACACCTCGTACACACTCGGCTCTGCTCCGTACACCTCGTACACACTCGGCTCTGCTCCGTACACCTCGTACACACTCGGCTCCGCTCCGTACACCTCGTACACACTAGGCTCCGCTCTGTACACCTCGTACACACTCGGCTCGGCTCCGTACACCTTGTACACACTCTGCTCCGCTCCGTACACCTCGTACACACTCGGCTCCGCTCCGTACACCTCGTACACACTCGGCTCTGCTCCGTACACCTCATACACACTCGGCTCCGCTCCGTACACCTCGTACACACTCGGCTCCGCTCCGTACACCTCGTACACACTCGGCTCCGCTCCGTACACCTCGTACACACTCGGCTCCGCTCCGTACATCTCATACGCACTCGGCTCCGCTCCATACACTTCGTACATTTTCGGATCCGCCTCATACACCTCGTACACACTCGGCTCTGCTCCATACACCTCGTACACACTCGCCTCCACTCCGTACACCTCATACACACTCAGCTCCGCTCTGTACACCTCGTACACACTCAGCTCCTCTCCGTACATGTCGTACACACTCGTCTGAGCTCCGTACATGTAGTACACACTCAGCTCCGCTCCGTACACCTTGTACACACTCGGCTCTGCTTTGTACACATCGTACACCTTGTATGACTCACCGTAGCCGGGTTCTGCACGTCGCAGGCGTCTGCTTCTCCTTGTCACGGAACCGCGGCTGTGGGCCCAGTGGTCCAGATCAATAAGGGGATGGCTGAACAGTAAGGGGTTAATTGTCTTCGTGACGCCACCTGCGGGTGTTCCGGTGATTTCACCGGTGCTGCTTGGCCTCCGGGGGATGTTATTCAGCAAGATGGGACACTCCCCACAGGATGAGCGGGAGTCCCCGGGGCCAGGAGCTGCACAAGATGTTGTGAGGCAGCTGGGTAAACCTGCTATTAAGTCCAGGAATCAAACGCAGACACATCAAAGTCTTTTAGGTACCTTTACTGATGGAAAGTAGGTACACTCAGACCAGGATAGTGACGTTGACACTTCTGGAGGTTCACAGCAAGCAGCGTTAGGCTACCTTCTCTCTGTACTTCTAGTGTGGTCGGGTGGATGTAGAATCCAGCCGGACCAGGTGGTGCGTTCAGAGGAACGTAATTCACCTGGGTAGCAGCACTGAGGGCACTGTAAAAGGGATTAAGCAGGATCAATACTTTTCCCTGGGCTCTCGTGGGTAGGTGCTTCAGGTGGAACAGGGGGCTAGACTCCCTGTTAGACGTGCTGGTTCTCTGTGTTGGCTGGGTAGCTCTCACAGCTCAGTTCCAGTAACCGGTTGGCAAGGGAGAGAGTTAAGGTAACTCCGGTGTCCCTGAGAGGTGTCTTCTCCTTTCCTCTGACCCCAATTGCAAGGGTCTCTCACTGGCAGGTGTGTTGGTTCAAGGCCTAGTATGGCTTCAGAACCGGGGATGCACACGTCCTGCAGCTCTTGTAGCGACTGCACACTCTGGTGTTTCTCCCTCCAAGACCCTATTTATAGGGGGAACTGGCTCAAGGTGACCAGTGGAGCTCCCCTAGAGGCTCGGGGTGAAACCAGGTGTTAAAGGTGTAGTGGAGTGTTTGTGAGTGTTGCTTTGCTGTTACTGCTTCATTCATGCCCCAAGGGTTCTGTGGTGCCCAACAGGTGCCAGGGTGCCACATGTACACACTCGGCTCAGCTCCGTACATCTTGTAGACACTCGGCTCAGCTTTGTACACACACTGCTTTTCCCCGTACACCTCGTACACACGGCTTCGCTCCGTACACCTCGTACACACACGGCTCCGCGCCGTGCACCTCGTACGCACTCGGCTCCACTCCGTACACCTCGTACACACTCGGCTCCGCTCCGTACACCTCGTACACACTCGGCTCCACTCCGTACACCTCGTACACACTCGGCTCCACTCCGTACACCTCGTACACACTCGGCTCCGCTCCGTACACCTCGTACACACACGGCTCCGCTCCGTGCACCTCGTACGCACTCGGCTCCACTCCGTACACCTCGTACACACTCGGCTCCGCTCCGTACACCTCGTACACACTCGGCTCCACTCCGTACACCTCGTACACACTCGACTCCGCTCCGTACACCTCGTACACACACGGCTCAGCTCCGTACACCTCGTACACACGGCTTCGCTCCGTACACCTCGTACACACACGGCTCCGCTCCGTGCACCTCGTACGCACTCGGCTCCACTCCGTACACCTGGTACACACTCGGCTCTGCTCCGTACACCTCGTACACACACTGCTCGGCTCTGTACATCTCGTACACACTCGGCTCCGCTCGGTACACCTCGTACACACTCGGCTGCGCTCCGTACACCTCGTACACACTCGGCTCCGCTCCGTACACCTTGTACACACTCGGCTCCGCTCCGTACACCTTGTACACACTCGGCTCCGCTCCGTACACCTCGTACACACTCGGCTCCGCTCCGTAAGCCTCGTACACACCAGGCTCCGCTCCGTACACCTCGTACACACTCGGCTCCGCTCCGTACACCTCGTACACACTCGGCTCCGCTCCGTACACCTCGTACACACTCGGCTCCGCTCCGTACACCTCGTACACACTCGGCTCCGCTCCGTACACCTCGTACACACTCGGCTCCGCTCCGTACACACTCAGCTCCGCTCCGTACACACTCGGCTCCGCTCCGTACACCTCGTACACACTCGGCTCCGCTCCGTACACCTCGTACACACTCGGCTCCGCTCCGTACACCTCGTACACACTCGGCTCCGCTCCGTACACCTCGTACACACTCGGCTCCGCTCCGTACACCTCGTACACACTCGGCTCCGCTCCGTACACCTCGTACACACTCGGCTCCGCTCCGTACACCTCGTACACACTCGGCTCCGCTCCGTACACCTTGTACACACTCGGCTCCGCTCCGTACACCTTGTACACACTCGGCTCCGCTCCGTACACCTCGTACACACTCGGCTCCGCTCCGTAAGCCTCGTACACACCAGGCTCCACTCCGTACACCTCGTACACACTCGGCTCCGCTCCGTACACCTCGTACACACTCGGCTCCGCTCCGTACACCTCGTACACACTCGGCTCTGCTCCGTACACCTCGTACACACTCGGCTCCGCTCCGTACACACTCAGCTCCGCTCCGTACACACTCGGCTCCGCTCCGTACACCTCGTACACACTCGGCTCCGCTCCGTACACCTCGTACACACTCGGCTCCGCTCCGTACACCTCGTACACACTCGGCTCTGCTCCGTACACCTCGTACACACTCGGCTCCGCTCCGTACACCTCGTACACACTCGGCTCCGCTCCGTACACCTCGTACACACTCGGCTCCGCTCCGTACACCTCGTACACACTCGGCTCCGCTCCGTACACCTCGTACACACTCGGCTCCGCTCCGTCACACCTCGTACACACTGGCTCCGCTCCGTACACCTCGCTACACACTCTGGCTGATCATGTGACCCCTGACTCCTCCCCCATGTGACATCATCACAGGTCCTGTACACACAGCGGCCATATATCTGCTGTGCGGATTAGTCAGTACTGAGCTCAGTATCTGCAGAGCTGACTGCGGAGAAACCGGAAGTCATCTTCCCCCATTCAGGTCTCTACAATATCGGATCCTCTCACATCTTCTATAGAAGAGAATTCTCCTGATTGACCATCAAGGATGGATCTGGACAGGGACAAGATGGCGGAGAGGATCTTACCCCTCACCCTAGAGATCCTCTTCCTTGTTACTGGAGAGGTGAGAGATGTCACATCACATCATTCTTATCTATGGACAGAAGAACAGAGGACAGGAGAGGTGAGGACTCTGGAAATGTCTGGAGACTGGAGATTTATTAATGTGTCTCCTCTCCATAACCAGGATTACACAGTGGTGAAGAAGAGCTGGAGTGATCTGTGCTGTCAGGAGCCTGTACAGTGTGAGGGAAGAGCCCTGAGCCCAATCACGGGGCCTCCACCTCACCCCCTGATACATGAGGACATCAATGAGCAGAAGATCCGAGAACTCACCTACAAGATGATGGAGCTGCTGACTGGAGAGGTGACACTGCTGGGAATGCTGCTGCTGCTGGGACATTATACAGTAACGCTATGAAGGGATGGGGGAATGATGACCGCGCTATCATTGTATGTGTCAGGTTCCTATAAGATGTCAGGACGTCGCCGTCTATTTCTCCATGGAGGAGTGGGAGTATTTAGAAGGACACAGAGATCTGTACAAGGACATGGTCATGATGGAGGATCCCCTCACATCAGCAGGTAATAGACAGGACTAAATCCACACGGCCTATAATGATCTGTATGTAAAGAATGAATTCAGTCCTGTATGTGTCTCCTCCAGGTCTATCCAGTAAGAGGACAACACCAGAGAGATGTCCCCGTCCTCTTCTCCCACAGGACTGTAAACAAGAAGATCCCGATGTTCCTCCGGATCATCAGGTAGATGGAGAGAAGGTGTGATGAGATCTCCCTATGATGTGTAGACGGCTGTGAAGATCTTGTCTCAGTCTTGTTTTCTCCTCCACTATTAGATGTGTTATACTTGTGTAATGAGAACGGTGGAGATGGCAGATTACAGCTGATCATAGATGGGACTTCTCCATCTGTCTGTGACTTTATAATCTTTGTTTCAGGGTGAAGATCTGCCCCATATTAATCCTCCAGAGACCTATGTGAGGGGTGATGAGCGGAGGACAGAGGAGATCCCTACAGATCACCGCCCAGGTGAGTAGTGACCACTGAATGCAGAGAAGTCACAGATTCTTCTCAGTCACCGGCTGTGGCTGCTTTATCGGTGGTGGAGTCCAGACATATCACAATCATGTGATCACCTGACAGCTCAAAAGATGGCCGCCACAAACAGACCTGGCGCTATCTACTCCACCCTCCATATCCCAGGGATTGTCCTTCACCCTCTAACCCCTATACATGGGTCTGGACTTACACAGGGACCAGTAGGCTGAGGACACAGAGTTATCTGATAATTGGTGGTGTGAAATGACAATAATAGTCAGGAGCCGGGTCAGAACCAGGAGGGCAGAGAAAAGTCACAATCAGAAGCCTCAAGAGTAGTCAGTAAACAGGCCGGGGTCACACAGGAATCACATACACAAGGTGAGAGCTGAGTACACAGGACTGAACCAGAGGAGAACAAGGCTATATCCGGCAGACTCCAGGAATATGCTGTGAGGTTTAGTAGTGTGCGGTGCTTTCTAATTGTCTGAAGCAGAGAGCTGATTACTCCAGCTGGACTGCACACACCCATACTGCCAGACTGGACCGTACTACTGGTCCCAGCCTCCCTATTGTTAGTGACTGGACATAGACTGTGCCGCCCACAGCTTCTGGCTCTGATGTCTCCTCCATCACCAGAGCCGCCCGCAGAATGAATAAGGTGGTGACTGATGACAGAAGTGAATGTCACAGGAGCAGATCTCACAGGAGAGGACACCATTTACTGAAGCCTTAGGGTGACTTCACACTGGCGTTCCCCTCTGCAGCGTTCTGCGGAGGGGAACCGCCATGTGAGCGCAGGCACCGCAAGTCCCTATGTTTATTATGGGGATGCACGGTGCTGCGCTTGACCGTGCACTCCATTCATTTGCCTGTGTGATTTGTACGCATGCGCATGCTTGCGTACAAATCACACACTCTCTCCGCACCTGAACGCGACATGTGACAGTAAGCCCCCACTGGTCCTGATGTAAACCCTCACTAGAGAAGGCCGGTGGGAGCACTGGTCACATCCACTACCATAAGAGACATTAGGGAAGGGGAAGACAGACAAAGGACACCAGGACAGCTACTTCACGTCTGCTGATACTTCACGAGTCAGCAGACAGATTGACAGTAAGAGGTTCTCCACAGAGCTCCTTACACCTCAGGAGCTTGGTCAGGAACGATGTTCAATCTCCAGCAAAGAATGCTGGAACCCTGTGATGCTATAAAGGCAGAGGTGATCACAGAGTGGCCACACCTGGACAAGGCCCAGCTAGTTGTTGGCAACAGAGACTAACATTAACTCCTCCAGTGCCAAAGGAAAGAGGACATTAAAATGAAGTCTCAATCTATTTGTATAGGTTCTTCCACCTGCAACTGTAGGACCTCCTCCATGGGGAGAACAGGGGTCTGGGTCCGGGTGGGTCCTTCCCTAAGGCTTCGATTTATTCTCATGACAAGGGACAAAGCAGCCTCCAACGACTCTGGAGTAGAGTACTGAGCCATGGAGTCCTGGAGCCTACTAGACATCCCTTGACAGAGCTGACACCTAAGAGCCGGGTCATTCCATTGGGTGTCCGTGGCCACCTTCGGAACTCTGAACAGTACTCCTCAGCCGGCCATGTCCCACCTCCAGAACTCCAAAAAGTAGTCCCCATCCGGCCGCATCCCCTGCCGTACTCTACAGAGATTCGACACTGCCAGAGAGATGCCATCAGGGTCTCCATAGAGTAGGGTCAAAGCCACAAAAAACCTCATCTACCAACCACATAGATAGATAGTTGATCGGTAGAGGGAAAGCCCAGGACTGGGGACCTCCTCGCAACAGGGAGACAACGATCCCCACTCTCTATTCTTCGCTCCCTGAAGAACGAGGGCTGAGCCTGAAGTATAACTTGCAGGTCTCCTGGAATGAGCAAAACTTATCACGCCCCCCAAAAAAACTTATCAAGGAGGGAAATCATGGGTTCCAGCTGGGTCTAAGCCTGGGCAGAGACCAGCAGACCCGCGATATATCACAGCTACTGCACCACCTGTCCCAGTAGATCCGTCACCTCCTCTATAAGGAGAATAGCTATTCTCCCAGACCTTGTCTTAGCCTCTCATACATCCAGATCAGAATCCCACACACTGCACTGATGAGGGGCAATCACCCTGAAACGCAGCGTCTGCAGTTTGGGGTTCTGATCTGGCACAAATCCTAAGTCATATTAAAAGGCTTGTTAAAGAGTCAATTTATGACTTGTAGGATTGCTACCTTTATTAGTGGCACTAGAGTTCGCCAACTTCAACACTGAAGTGACAATTTACATTTTAAGTAGAAATTTTAAAAAATATTAATTTCAGGTATATTTTATTCAAAAATAATAATTGTATTTATTCTTGTCAGATGACTGTACCAGGAGATCAGAAGGAGAACTGACATCTTCAATTTATAAATCAAATGAACTAGAAACCACCCAGGATACAATTGATGTGAATGTCATTACTCCCAGATATCCCATCATCCCTTCACAGCAAAGATCTATCATCTGATCCTATGAAACAGGTCCAATCTTCTGAATTCATCACAGACTACTAAGAAGAATAAACCTCACAAAAGAGGCATTAAAAAAACAAATGCTCTTAACGCAATAAAGCCACTTTCACCTTCAGAATATGGAAATAGTTTTCCTCTCAAAACATCTTTTGTTAAAGATCAAAAATTCACACAGAGAAAAAGAGATTTTCTTGTTCCAAGTGGAGAAAACACATTAACCAGAAATCAGATCTTGTTAGTCATGAGACAATTCATACTGGGAGAAGCCACATTCATGTTCAGAATGTGGGAAATGTTTTGTACAGAAATCACATCTTGTTACACATCAGAGATATCACACAGGGGAGAAGCCTTTCTCATGTTTAGAATGTGGGAAATATTTTACATATAAATCACATCTTGTTGTACACAGAGAGTCACACAGGGGAGAAGCCTTTCTCATGTTTAGAATGTGGGAAATGTTTTACATATAAATCACATCTTGTTAGACATCAGAGAGGTCACACAGGGGAGAAGCCTTTTTCATGTTCAGAATGTGGGAAAATGTTTTGTAAATAAATTAAATCTTATTAGACATCAGATTAGTCACACAGGGGAGAAGCCTTTCTCATGTTTAGAATGTGGGAAATGTTTTGTACAGAAATCAGATCTTGTTAGACATCAGAGAACTCACACAGGGGAGAAGCCTTTTTCATGTTCAGAATGTGGGAAATGGTTTGCAGATACATCTAGTCTTGTTTGGCACCAAAAAACTCACATAGGGGAGAAGCCTTTTTCATGTTCAGAATGTGGGAAATGGTTTGCAGATAAATCTAGCTTGTTAGGCACCAAAAAACTCACTTAAGGGAGAAACCACTGTTATGTTCAGAATGTGGGAAATGTTTTACATATAAATCACATCTTGTTAACATCAGAGAATCACACAGGAGAGAAGCCTTTTCCATGTTCAGAATGTGGGAAATGTTTTGCAGATAAATCTAATCTTGTTAGGCACCAGAGAACTCACACGGGCAGTATCCATTATCATGACTAAAATGTGAAAAAAGAATTACTGGAAATTCATGTTTTGTTTATCATCAAGAATAACTCGCACTAGGAGAAATTATATATTGTGTGGACAAATTGTACAAATAACATGAGAGTCGTATAATTAAATGAGAGGGAAATTATTTTAGCACATTCCATATTTTCTGGACTATAAGACTACTTTTAATAATAAAAATCCTGTTAATAAGTGAGAGCTCTTATAGTCCGGATGCAGCGTCCTGTGATGGAGGAGAATACTGAGACAGTGTCCTTCCCGATCACTGAGAAAACGTCTCTCTGTCCTCCTGCCCCGCACTGATCTATACTGGGGATCACAATTACACAACAATGTGTGATCACTTGATTCTCAGACAGAATGTGATCTACACTGATGAACATGTGAAGGATCTGGTGTACGGGGAGCACCAGCCTCTAGAACAGGGATTTCCAAATAACCAAAGTTTATCAACTTATAACCTTTATTTTACCCAAAATCTGATGATCAGAGAACAGCAATGACTGTAGACAGAGGAAGATTAACACTAAAGGCCACGTTACACACATATACTAAAGGATTGAGAATGCGCAAATAGGGTCTTATCCTTTGTAGACAGGTTTAAGATGACAATATTAGGATTGCTCACCTGGTATGGTTGTGTAGCACACAACCAGCGTAATCGCTCAGATTTTGCCGCTGCTGCAGGGACCGTACTTCCACAGGTTACTGCGGTTCTTCAAGACAAATCTTCCGGACAAAGTACCTGTAAGTCCGCGCTGCTGCCAAAAAGATGTTGAAACACAAAGACCCGGGACGTCTGGGGACGGTGATATAGGTTTATTTTCCGACTCGTTTCAGAGCCACATACCGAGCTCCTTCCTCAGGGAACATCAAGATTAATCTTCCTAATGGGACATGGAGTTAGGAGTGTGGGTGAGATATCAGGTGAAGGTGGAATACTGCTGTTTTATGTGTATTTGTACCCTAGCAATTTGTTAGGTTTAGTGCATAATATATTGGTATAGGAACTGTGGAATTGTAATCAACAGCTCTATATGACACGTGGACACCTCCACAATTTTTTATCTCACAAGAACAGACGGTTTACTTGTGTCCTCTAAGTGGCGTTTTTTGGTTTTTAAGCCAGCTATTCCAGTCAAGAGGATAGACCCTTGTACTCTGGGGATAGTGGGGATGGACCCTTTTACTCTGGGGGATAGACCTTTATACTCTGGGGATAGTGGGGATAGACCCTTTACTCTGGGGATAGTGATGGGATAGGACCCTTTGTACTCTGGGGATAGTGGGGATGGGACCCTTGTACTCTGGGGGATATAGCCTTTCTGTAACATCCTCCAGCACATGTGCATGACACCAGACTTTGCTGGAAGGGCGTATAGTGTACCAACGGGCCTTCACCTTTAGATATCAGCTAAGGGTTAGTAGGGACAGCCGTCGAGGAACGGGGACACCATCCATGGGGTTTTTTATGTGTATAAAACTCCGTTGTCAGGTAGGGTGAGGTAGGGAGAGGATAGGGCCTGACAGCCCCCCTCGAGTAAGTCAGTTGCATATCCTTGTTGGAACTAAATGATTCCGTTTTTTAAAAAACATAGTAATAAATGTTATATTTTAGTAGTAATTCCTTTGAGATACATATAAATAAAATTAGGATTACTTTATCAAATTTCGGTGCGCTAACCGAACATAAATTTCTATGGCGGGTTTCTTGTCAGGACCCATAGACAGAGAAAGGTGGGCGGTTGAGACAAGGGACGTCTTTTCGGAGACTGAGGACAACAACGGTGGTGGTGACACCTCTGGTGATCTTAAGAAGATCTTCCATGAGAAGATAACTTCCGTTTATAAAGAAAACGTTAAATCATGGTGGTCTTTTTTAGGGAGAGATCCCTACCCATTGAGAAGGGAGAACCCAGGACCCAGGGGCAAGGCAGAAACAATAGATCTCCAACAGAATTATTAATTGACGGATCACCACCTGACTGAAATAGAAAGAAATATACTATCAAAGGGTCTCTCATTCGTCCCGACGAACTATTTTAACGAGTTCGAATGGGTTAAAAATCTAAACCTATTCGTAGGAAGTTAAAATGGAGGAGATTTTTTAAAATCAATGACGAGGAGAAATGCCGCCAATTGGGGATTGAGGAGGAAGACATTTGTACCCTCTCTGCCCTTGGGGACCTGGCAATAGGTCAAAACAAAGAAATTGGTAAGAGTCCTTTCACGGATTGCAGACCCCCGAGTAGAAGGATGCCGCCAAACAGTGATCTCACGAATGGGACATCTTCACCAATCTGGTAACAAATGATCTGAAAGAGTTGGGTGAGACTAAAAAGAAAGTATACTATTCTAACCTCACGAGTGAGGAGCGGCGCACTTTGGACAATCTGACGAGGAATGATCAAATCATCCTAAAGCCCACCGATAAGGGCGGAAACCTCGTCATGATGCACCATAAACAGATAAAGCTATGTGCCATAGTATACTTAATGACAACACCACCTATACCAGATTGGAGGGAGATCCGACGACTATGTTCCAAACGGAACTAGAAAGTATACTACAGGGGGCATTGGAGAAAGGGGTAATCTCTAGTAGTGACAAGAACTTTATGTATAACAAGCATCCGGTTATGGCCGTGTTCTACTCACTCCACAAGGTACATAAGGGTCTGTCTCCACTGCGAGATCGTCCCATAGTATCTGGGATAGAATCCATCACCCAGAATTGTGGGATTTACCTCGATAAGGTCCTGAGAGAGTTTGTAATCAGCTTACCCTCATACATCAGGGATATCTTAGCCCTAATAAGCAAACTTGATGGTGTCTCGGTGGGGGACGATGTACAGTTAGCCTCCATTGATGTGGAGGCATTGTACAGCAGTATACCCCACGAGAAAGGCCTGTTGGCAGTGGAGTACTATCTTAAGACCTGGGGGAGACAGTATATGGAACACAGCACATTTGTTCTATCACTACTCTCATATGTATTGACCCATAACTTTTTGTTTGATGGCAAGTTCTACCACCAGTCCAAGGGCACAGCTATGGGGAGTTCATGTGCCCCTAGCTACGCCAACTTGCTCTTGCGCTGGTGGGAGGATACTGTGGTCTTCACAGAGGAAGCCTCTGCTTAGTGGAGCCCCCAGATACTTTCTGGGGGCGTTATATTGATGATATCATGATCCTGTGGAGGGGCGATAAACAATAATTTGAGAACTTCATCAACAATTTGAATATTAACAGCTTGGGTCTGAGATTCACATCGGAAATCCATGAGAGGTCCCTCAATTTCTTAGATGTCACCATGTACAAGGACGGGTGTGGCGGATTACAGACAACTATATACCGTAAACCCACGGCCACAAATGACCTACTGAGGTGGGACAGCCACCACCCTAGGAGCCTGAGGAGGGCTATACTGAAGGGCCAGTATTTAAGGGCCAGGTGAAACTGCTCGGATGTCAGCAGTTTCCACTTGGAAGCAAGAGGGATGCGGAGACGATTCCTGGATAAGGGGTATCCTCCGCGGGTTCTTTGTGAGGCTTTTAAGAACGCAGCTGGTAGTAGTAGGAAAACCCTTCTCAGACCCAAGGCTAAACCGGTCTCAGATGATATAGTAAGGATGATTGGGACGTATGACGATCGGTCTGGTGAAGTGCGAGATATTCTCGAGAGACATAGGGGGTGCTCCTGTCAGACAAAGAGGTGGCCCCCTTTGTCCCTGCCAGACCAGCCATTACCTTCAGACGTGGGAGGTCACTGAGGGACCAATTGGTCCATAGCCTATACTGTCCACCTAGGAAACAAGGCACTTGGTTAGACCAACGGAAAAACTGCACCTTTAGGTGTGGAAAATTTGTATACTGCAATTATGTGAAGAGATCGGACACCTTTCAGAGCAGTACAACTGGTGACATTTTTGCCAGTAGACATTTTGGTAACTGTAGGACCGAGGGTGTTGTTTATTTATTTCAGTGTTCCTGCCCCATGGACTATGTAGGAAAAACGAAAAGCCCCCTTAAGAAACGCATAGGGGATCATGTGGGGGATATTAGACATGCAAGGGATACCCCCGTCTCACGTCACGTGAGGGGAGTCCATGGGGGGGATCTCAAGTGCTTTAGCTTCCAGATTATGGAGGTGGTGGACAGACCCACGAGGGGCGGTAATTGGGACAAAATCATCCTAAAAAAAGAGACAAGGTGGATCTATAGAATGGGGTTGGTGGGTGGATGTGGCCTAAACAAGCAATTGACATACACCCCATTTTTGTAAGTTGTCTGATATCTCTGTAGCGTAGCTTTGTCCAGCATACCTTTTAGTATCTAATTCTATCGGTCTTCGGGATTGGCACAAGGCAACCCTGCGATAAGTCTATTAATCCAAAAAAGGATCATACAGGACTTTCATACTTCATCATGTCTCTATTTTGTGACTACGATTATCTATATGTGCAATTGTGTGTAGGTCACTTGAGTGTGTGACTTATACCAGAGGTTTGATCCAAGGCATATGACACCCTGTAGCTATTCTAGTGTGGGACCCCATGGACCACTTGAGGGTTTATGCAGATATACCTGGGGGTTGATTAAGTACAGTGTTGGCCAAATGTATTGACACCCCTGCAATTCTGTCAGATAATACTCAGTTTCTTCCTGAAAATGATTGCAATCACAAATTCTTTGCTATTATTATCTTCATTTAATTTGTCTTCAATGAAAAAACACGAAAAGAATTGTCCTAAAGCCAAATTGGATCTAATTCCACCAAACATAAAAAAGGGGGTGGACAAAAGAATTGACACTGTTAGAAAAATCATGTGATGCTTCTGTAATTTGTGTAATTAACAGCACCTGTAACTTACCTGTGGCACCTAACAGGTGTTGGCAATAACTAAATCACACTTGCAGCCAGTTGACATGGATTAAAGTTGACTCAACCTCTGTCCTGTGTCCTTGTGTGTACCACATTGAGCTTGGAGAAAAGAAAGAAGACCAAAGAACTGTCTGAGGACTTGAGAAACCAAATTGTGAGGAAGCATGAGCAATGTCAAGGCTACAAGTCCATCTCCAAAGACCTGAATGTTCCTGTGTCTACCGTGCACAGTGTCATCAAGAAATGTAAAGCCCATGGCACTGTGGCTAATCTCCCTAGATGTGGATGGAAAAGAAAAATTGACGAGAGATTTCAACGCAAGATTGTGCGGATGGTGGATAAAGAACCTCGACTAACATCCAAACAAGTTCAAGCTGCCTTGCAGTCCGAGGGTACAACAGTGTCAACCCGTACTATCCGTCGGCGTCTGAATGAAAAGGGACTGTATGGTAGGAGACCCAGGAAGACCCCACTTCTTACCCCGAGACATAAAAAAGCCAGGCTGGAGTTTGCCAAAACTTACCTGAGAAAGCCTAAAACGTTTTGGAAGAATGTTCTCTGGTCAGATGAGACAAAAGTAGAGCTTTATGGGCAAAGGCATCAACATAGAGTTTACAGGAGAAAAAAAGAGGCATTCAAAGAAAAGAACACGCTCCCTACAGTCAGACATGGCGGAGGCTCCCTGATGTTTTGGGGTTGCTTTGCTGCCTCTGGCACTGGACTGCTTGACCGTGTGCATGGCATTATGAAGTCTGAAGACTACCAACACATTGTGCAGCATAATGTAGGGCCCAGTGTGAGAAAGCTGGGTCTCCCTCAGAGGTCATGGGTCTTCCAGCAGGACAATGACCCAAAACACACTTCAAAAAGCTCTAGAAAATGGTTTGAGAGAAAGCCCTGGAGACTTGTAAGGTGGCAGCAATGAGTCCAGACCTGAATCCCATAGACACCTGTGGAGAGATCTAAAAATGGCAGTTTGGAGAAGGCACCCTTCAAATATCAGGTATTCCCCCTCTTCCCCTATGTTGTGATATATGGCGCCCCCACCCTAATTCCAGCCATCCTTATATACTCTCCCACTATGGGCTCGTAATGAGAGGGGCGGCGCTGGTGTGCGTTCCACGCCGCGCCGCCATTACAGATCTGCAGGCCTCATACCGGATGTGCGTCATGTAAACAAAGTCACATGACTGCACATCTCCACCCGTCTATTTCTTCCCAAACCGGAAGTGCGCGGTCGCATTCTCCGTTCCACGGAAATGAAGGCAGGTGTCTAATGGTTCCGCCCACACTCCCAGCGCAACTCTACAACACAGGGGGTGTTCTAGACTGAACTGCTCCTCCTCCAGTGCTGACAACACTAATACAAACGAGGGAGAATGCAGGGAATAATCCCCCAAGGCACACAATTCATATAGAAGCTTTGATAGGACGGATGGATGTTTTTAGTGTCTCATCACATTATATACAGTAACTCCCAATCCACAAATAGAGCAGGAGATTGGGAGCTGCCAATCCCCCTGTGTTGTTACTTTGGAGGAAGGATTTCCCCCTGTCCAGCGCTCCTGGGATCTGATGATGAGTTTTGCAGCCTTTATTTGGGCCATATATACCCCTGTCTACCCTTCTTTTCCTTGCATTGTGTGTTGTTACTTTTGGGGTGAAGCATCTCCATCCTCGGCTCGTCACCTCCACACAAGGGCTTTGAACACATTTTCTATCATGTAAAGGCTTTTTCTTTTGTATCCAGAATGTGATATTTCAGAGCACAAACAACCTGGTGGAACATGAAGAACTTTCTATTATAATTAGATATTGATAATTCCAGTTCTCCTTAGATTGTAGCTTGTGAGCGCGGCCCTCGCTGCTCTGGGTGAATTATGTGTTCCTCTATAATGTCTTTATTGTCTGTACATGTCCCCTCTGAATTGTAAAGTGCTGCCCAATATGTTGGCCCTATAGAAATAACATGTATTATTATTAAAGTGAACCTGTCACCTCCATAAAGCCCCCCCGGTTATCACTACCTGTCCCTGCACCTTCCTATCACTACTTTAACTATCTTTTTCTGTGCTAAATGTGAGCTGTGACTGATTAATAAAACAGTTTTATTACTTACTCATTACTATGATAATGAACAGGGGGGTTACCGTTACTAGCCCCCCCCCCCCCCCGGGCGTCCTCTTTTGGTCCCTTCGCCGCCTCCTGTATTGTTTATCATGCCCCGATGGGCGTGATATTGAAATCCAGATGTGCGCCCCCAGCCTGGCTCGCAGCCATCTGCAAAGTGCCAGGTATGACGACAAACCTGTCATTTCTCGTATTCCACAGGCTGAACTTGAAGCTGCGCAGTATGTGACCCACCCCAGGGCCGTGGGGTACTCGGTTCCCGGGCACTGTCACTGGTGGCTGTGCCCAGGGCCATGGCCCTGGTGGTCGCTGAAAAAATGTGAAATAAAAGAAATAAAATAAAATAAAGTTTGTGACGCCACCTACGGTACCTGGTAATGATTCCTGCGCTGCCTTCAGACCTCCGGGGATGATGATACTGCAGCCAGATGGTGTTGCTCTCTCTAGGTGGAGCAGGATCCCTGGGGCAGGGATGGATGAATGGATTTCTCACTGGAAGGCGGCTCGGCAGGTGGAGGCTTGATATAGACTCTGCTGTTGAGACTGGAATGCAGTTTACCAGCTTAATGGAAATAAGACACAGGAGACCTTCTTGCTCTGCACGGGTATTTACTGGCAACTTGTTAAGTCAGTTCTCACTGGTACACAGTCACAGTCACGGGTAGCTGGCCGGGTAGTCACCAGAGGATGGAAAGTCTCTTTGAGGCTCTCTACGATGTTCCTTCAGGTTTCGACCTCTGTCCTCACTTTCTCTACCTGCACTTTTACTTATAAACAGGAGGACACGAGAAGATAGCAGGCATATGTATTCTTAATTACGGAGTAAACACAGTTTCCGGTTCCTGCTGCGTTCTGCGGAACTCATCAGAGCATGGGGCGGGGCCTATCTTCGCGCCCTTTGCACAGTAACGCCCCTTCTTTTCCCGCCCTCTGCGCAGCAATGGCGGTTCAAATTTACAGTTCAATATTCACAGTCATTAAATAGCACACAATACCCGTTGGGAAACGGGTCTGTTCGTATCCTGTTCGCCAGATTTTAACTCACCGTTGCCTGGTTCTGAGGTCTCAGGCGATGCTTCACTTGTCACAGTTCCGCACCTGAGGCTGTGGGGCCCGGTGGTCAAATAAAAAGGGATTAAGGAATTGGGATAAGGTATTGATTGTCGTGACGCCACCTGTGGGTGTCCGATGATGGCACCGCCACTGCTTGGGCCTCCGGGGGATGTGCGGCAGCTAGATGGGATGCTCCCCACAGGATGAGCAGTAATCCCCGGGGCCAGAAGCTGCACTGGATGGAATACGGCAGCTCAGTAGTTTCTAATTAGTAGTCCAGGAAGAATGCACGGACACATAAAGTCTTTTCTGTACCTTTTACTGGTGTTATCAAGTACACTCAACCGGGCGATGAAGTCGACACTCCTGGAGGTTCCACAGCAAGCAGTGGTATAGGCTTCCTGATGTACGTGGTTCTAATAGGGTCTGGTGGATATGGAATCCTACCAAACCGGGTTGCTCGTTCTGGTGAGACTAGTTACACCTGAGTTCGCTGCACTGAGGGCACTATAAAGCATTATTGGTGCGCAATTGGCTCCGGTAAAGTAACTCCTCTGATCCTGAAGGTATTTGCCTCCTGCTCCTATGACCCTTGTTGCGAGGGTCTCCCACTTTCCGGGTGTGCTGGTATGGGCCTAGTGTGGCACCACTACCAGGTCAGCTCTCCTAGCTGTTCACAGTTCTAAAGCGACTGCACACTCCGCCGTTTCTCCCTCCAGGACCCGTATGTATAGGGGGAACTGGCTTAAGGCAACCAGTGGAGCTCCCCCTAGAGGCGTGGGGTGAAAGGGGTGTTGTAAGTTGTGTTATTAAGTGAGGCTGCTTGCTGTGTACTCCTCCATTTGTATCCTAAGAGTTCCTGGGGTGCCCCAACCAGGGTGCCACACCTCCATAGTCATGCATGAAGGAGGAAAAATACAGAGTCTGCACCTAGAACACACGCTCATAGGACACCTTAGCACAGGGGACTGGTATTCAGTAGGTGTGACGGGGTGTGCGACAGAGCAGGAAGGGACACCCGGCCAATGATCAATCCAAGGAGATTTATTAAACAAGAAAGCTGGAACAACACACATGAAGGTAAATCTGCAGAGTCCGCAATGAGTCCAAACAAAGGAAACAGATCCGGGGAACCTCCCGATAATCCTTGTGCCAGATAAATCTCCAGCCCAGGCCCTGGGGGTACTCGGATCACTCAGGCGCAGTCTGGAGGGGATGTCACGGGTAGCGGTGCCTGAGGCCGTGGGCCCGGGGGATGCAGATGAAAAATGAGTAAAAAAAAAAATAATAAAAATTATGTCAAGTCGTGACGCCACCAGTAGGGTTCCAGTGATGGCACCGGCGCTGCTTGGGCCTCCGGGCTGTAGGTTGTAGTGAGGGTAATAGGGCAGCACAGTCGTTTCTGTGCAAGGTGGGAGTAGGGGAGCGCGGTCGGTGTGGTGCAGATGGAAGGAGGGACACGCACACATAAAAGTCTTTTGGTACCTTTACTGGTGTTCTGTACTGGTACACTCGTCTGGAGTTGAGGGAAACACTTTAGGATCTCCACAGCGAGTAGGGTTTTAGGCCTCCTTGTCTCAGTTACTCTGTTTGGGGTCTGGCAGGCTTGGCACCCGACCAGACCGTTGCTTCTCTCTCTCTCTGTGACCATCCACACCCGGGTTGCTGCACTGAGGGCACTCTATTGGGTTCCCGTATGGATCCGTCTCATGGTCCCTGGCTCTCAATTGTTGGTGCTGCGGGCGTCCTGGAAGCTAAACCTCCTTGTGGTGCTGGATTCTCTGCGGGGCCTATCCTCTCTGTCCCTGCAGCTCGGACCCAGTGACCGGAACTCTAATGGGGTGAATCGGTATGACTCTTCTGTCCCCTTCTTATAGCAAGTTTCTCTCCTCTGCCTTTGACCCTTACTCTGCGGGTCTACCACTGTCTCAGGTGGTTGCTGGTATTGGCCTAGCACGGCTCCAGTACCAGCTCAGCTCATTCAGCTCTTCACAGTGTTTTCCCTCCAGAACCCGTATTTATATGGGGAACTGGCTTAAGGCAACCAGTGGAGCTCCCCCTACAGGCCTGGGGTGGAAGGTGTTGTGTGGAAGTGGGTTACTCGCTGTGAGAAATCCTTCAGTGTCCCAGAGAAGTCTGTGGTGACCTGGCACAGGGTGCCACATAAACGAAAGCAATAGTCCTTGCAAGAGTCCAATGGATTCAATGCAATCCCACGGACGACGAGATCTGACCTCAGCTCAGGTCTCGCTCCTTTCACTTCCACAGTCAACTCACATCTGATCTTTAAACATGAATGTATTGTCTGGGCTCCTGGGTTCAGCCCATGTGAAAGGGAGTAGGGGTTCACACCTACTATTGAATGGTTTGCTCCATCAGATGATTTTAGAAACGTATGGCTCCAGTGTGTCTGGTAGTATGTGGATTGGACTAGCCACCTGCTGGGAGGAAGAATGGCTAATCTTTCACTAGCTGTTGACCAATGCTTAATTACATTACAGTCCAGGAACGCTATTCCTGGGGGAAGGAGGCATGTTAAATTACAGCACAATAAATTACATAGTATACAGATAATAGAAAACGGAGAACGGTAACAATACATTAAATGGCATAGTATACAGAAATACAGGACAGGGAAAAGGCATATATCATGACATCGGATCTGCTCCGTACAGACTCAGCTCCGCTCCATACACCTCGTACACACTCGGCTCTGCTCTGTACACCTTGTACACACTCGGCTCCGCTCCGTACACCTCGTACACACTCGGCTCTGCTCCGTACACCTCGTACACACTCGGCTCTTCTCCGTACACCTCATACACACTTGGCTCCAATCTGTACACCTCGTACGCTTTTGGCTCGGCTCCATACACCTCACACACACTCGGATCCACTCTGTACACCAAGTACACTCTGCTCCACACCGTACACCTCGTACACACTTTGCTCCGCTCCATACACCTCGTACCCTTGGCTTCGCTCCGTACACCTCGTACACACTCGGCTCCGCTCCGTACACCTTGTACACACTCGGCTCCGTTCCGTACACCTCGTACACACTCGGCTCCGCTCTGTAAACCTCGTACAAATTCGGCCCTGCTCCGTACACCTCGTACACAATTTGCTCCTCTCCGTACACCTCGTACACACTCAGCTCCACTCTGTCCAACTCATAGACACTCGGCTCCACTCCGTACACCTCGTTCACACTCAGCTCTGCTCCGTTCACCTCATACACACTCGGCTCCACTCCATACACCTTGTACACACTTGGCTCCGCTCTGTACACCTCGTACACACTCGGCTCCGCTCCACACACCTCGTACACACTCGGCTCCGCTCCGTACACCTCGTACACACTCGGCTCCGCTCCGTACACACTCGGCTCTACTCCGTACACCTTGTACACACTCGGCTCTACTCCATACACCTTGTACACACTCAGCTCCGCTCCGTACTCTTTGTATAAACTCGGCTCCGCTCCGTACTCCCTGTACACACTTGGCTCCGGTCCCTATACCTTGTATACACTCGGCTCCGCACACCTCGTACACACTCGGCTCCGCTCCGTACACCTCGTACACACTCGGCTCAGCTCCGTACACCTCGTACACACTTGGCTCCGCTCCGTACACCTCGTACACACTCGGCTCTGCTCCTTACACCTCGTACACACTCGGCTTTGCACACCTCGTACACACTTGGCTCAGCTCCGTACACCTCGTTCACACTTGGCTCCACTCCGTACACCTCGTACACACTCGACTCCACTCCGTACACCTCGTACACACTCGGCTCCGCTCTGTACACCTCGTACACACTCGGCTCCTCTCTGTACACCTCGTACACACTCGGCTCCACTCTGTAAACCTCGTACACATTCGGCTCTGCTCCGTCCACCTCGTACACACTCGGCTCCTCTCCATACAGCTCGTACACACTCAGCTACGCTCCGTACACCTCGTACACACTCAGCTCCACTCCGTCCACCTCATAGACACTCGGCTCCACTCCGTACACCTCGTTCACACTCAGCTCTGCTCCGTCCACCTCATACATACTCGGCTCCACTCTATACACCTTGTACACACTCGGCTCCCATCTGTACACCTTGTACACACTCAGCTCCGCTCCGTACACCTCGTACACACTCGGCTCTGCTCCTTCCACCTCGTACACACTCGGCTCCGCACACCTCGTACACACTCGGCTCCGCTCCGTACACCTCGTACACACTCGGCTCCGCTCTGTAAACCTCGTACAGATTCGGCTCTGCTTCGTACACCTCGTACACAATTTAGTCCTCTCCATACACCTGGTACACACTCGGCTATGCTCCGTACACCTCATACACATTCGGCTGCGCTCTGTACACCTCGTACACACTCGGTTGCGCTCCATACACCTCATACACACTTGGCTCTGCTCCATACACCTTGTACACACGTGGCTCCGCTCTGTACACCTTGTACACACTCGGCTTCGCTCCGTACACCTCATACACACTTGGCTTCGCTCCATACACCTTGTACGCTTTTGGCTCCGCTCCATACACCTCGTACACTCTCTGCTCCACTCCGTACACCTCGTACACACTCTGCTGCACAGTGTACACCTCGTACACACTCTCCTCCGCTCACCACCTCATACCCTTGGCTCCGCTTCATACACCTCGTACACACTCTGCTCTGCTCCGTACACCTCACACACACTCGGCTCCGCTCGTACACCTCGTACACGCTCGGCTCTGCTCCGTACACCTTTACACACTTGGCTCTGCTCTGTACACCTCATGCACACTCTGCTCCGCTCCGTACAACTCTTACACACTCTGCTCTGCTCCGTACACCTTGTACACACTCAGCTCCACTCCGTACACCTCGTACACACTCGGCTCCTCTCCGTACACCTCGTATACACTTAGCTCCACTCTGTACACCTCGTTCACACTCTGCTCCGCTCCATACACCTCGTACACACTCGGCTCCGCTCCGTACACCTCGTTCACACTCTGCTCTGTACACCTCGTACACACTCAGCTCTGCTCTGCACACCTCGTACACACTCGGCTCTGCTCTGTACACTCGTACACACTCGGCTCTGCTCTGTACACCTCGTACACACTCGACTACGCTCCGTACACCTCGTACAAACGTGGCTCCGCTCTGTACACCTTGTACACACTCGGCTTCGCTCCATACACCTCGTACACACTCGGTTGCGCTCCAACACCTCATACACACTTGGCTCCGCTCCATACACCTGTGTACACACTCTGCTCCGCTCCGTACACCTCGTACACACTCTGCTCCGCTCCGTACACCTCGTACACACTCGGCTCCGCTCTGTACACCTCGTACACACTCGGCTCCTCTCTGTACACCTCGTACACACTCGGCTCCACTCTGTAAACCTCGTACACATTCGGCTCTGCTCCGTCCACCTCGTACACACTCGGCTCCTCTCCATACAGCTCGTACACACTCAGCTACGCTCCGTACACCTCGTACACACTCAGCTCCACTCCGTCCACCTCATAGACACTCGGCTCCACTCCGTACACCTCGTTCACACTCAGCTCTGCTCCGTCCACCTCATACATACTCGGCTCCACTCTATACACCTTGTACACACTCGGCTCCCATCTGTACACCTTGTACACACTCAGCTCCGCTCCGTACACCTCGTACACACTCGGCTCTGCTCCTTCCACCTCGTACACACTCGGCTCCGCACACCTCGTACACACTCGGCTCCGCTCCGTACACCTCGTACACACTCGGCTCCGCTCTGTAAACCTCGTACAGATTCGGCTCTGCTTCGTACACCTCGTACACAATTTAGTCCTCTCCATACACCTGGTACACACTCGGCTATGCTCCGTACACCTCATACACATTCGGCTGCGCTCTGTACACCTCGTACACACTCGGTTGCGCTCCATACACCTCATACACACTTGGCTCTGCTCCATACACCTTGTACACACGTGGCTCCGCTCTGTACACCTTGTACACACTCGGCTTCGCTCCGTACACCTCATACACACTTGGCTTCGCTCCATACACCTTGTACGCTTTTGGCTCCGCTCCATACACCTCGTACACTCTCTGCTCCACTCCGTACACCTCGTACACACTCTGCTGCACAGTGTACACCTCGTACACACTCTCCTCCGCTCACCACCTCATACCCTTGGCTCCGCTTCATACACCTCGTACACACTCTGCTCTGCTCCGTACACCTCACACACACTCGGCTCCGCTCCGTACACCTCGTACACGCTCGGCTCTGCTCCGTACACCTTATACACACTTGGCTCTGCTCTGTACACCTCATGCACACTCTGCTCCGCTCCGTACAACTCTTACACACTCTGCTCTGCTCCGTACACCTTGTACACACTCAGCTCCACTCCGTACACCTCGTACACACTCGGCTCCTCTCCGTACACCTCGTATACACTTAGCTCCACTCTGTACACCTCGTTCACACTCTGCTCCGCTCCATACACCTCGTACACACTCGGCTCCGCTCCGTACACCTCGTTCACACTCTGCTCTGTACACCTCGTACACACTCAGCTCTGCTCTGCACACCTCGTACACACTCGGCTCTGCTCTGTACACCTCGTACACACTCGGCTCTGCTCTGTACACCTCGTACACACTCGACTACGCTCCGTACACCTCGTACAAACGTGGCTCCGCTCTGTACACCTTGTACACACTCGGCTTCGCTCCATACACCTCGTACACACTCGGTTGCGCTCCATACACCTCATACACACTTGGCTCCGCTCCATACACCTTGTACACACTCTGCTCCGCTCCGTACACCTCGTACACACTCGGCTCTGCTCCGTACACCTGGTACACACCTCGGCTCCGCTCCGTACACCTCGTACACACTCGGCTCCGCTCCGTACACCTCGTACACACTCGGCTCCGCTCCGTACACCTCGTACACACTCGGCTCCGCTCCGTACACCTCGTACACACTCGGCTCCGCTCCGTACAACTCATACACACGCGGCTCCGCTCCGTACACCTCGTACACACTCGGCTCTGCTCTGTACACCTCGTACACACTTGGCTCCGCTCCGTACACCTCATACACAATAGGCTCCAATTTGTACATCACCATGACAGCCAGCACAGCAGAGTCCTGCATACACTGAGGAACTGATCATGTGACCCCTGACTCCTCCCCTCTGTGTGACATCATCACAGGTCTTGTCAGCACAGAGCAGTCATATATGTGGTTTGTGATGATCATGTGACAGGAAATTACATCACACCTGGAAGCAATACATACTGTATCATGTGACAGGAAGTGATGTCATACCAGTAAGTTCTTCTTCCCCATTCAGGTCTCTACAATCTCGGATCCTCTCACATCTTCTATAGAAGAGAATTCTCCTGATTGACCATCAAGGATGGATCTGGACAGGGACAAGATGGCGGAGAGGATCTTACCCCTCACCCTAGAGATCCTCTTCCTTGTTACTGGAGAGGTGAGAGATGTCACATCACATCATTCTTATCTATGGACAGAAGAACAGAGGACAGGAGAGGTGAGGACTCTGGAAATGTCTGGAGACTGGAGATTTATTAATGTGTCTCCTCTCCATAACCAGGATTACACAGTGGTGAAGAAGAGCTGGAGTGATCTGTGCTGTCAGGAGCCTGTACAGTGTGAGGGAAGAGCCCTGAGCCCAATCACGGGGCCTCCACCTCACCCCCTGATACATGAGGACATCAATGAGCAGAAGATCCGAGAACTCACCTACAAGATGATGGAGCTGCTGACTGGAGAGGTGACACTGCTGGGAATGCTGCTGCTGCTGCTGGGACATTATACAGTAACGCTATGAAGGGATGGGGGAATGATGACCGCGCTATCATTGTATGTGTCAGGTTCCTATAAGATGTCAGGACGTCGCCGTCTATTTCTCCATGGAGGAGTGGGAGTATTTAGAAGGACACAGAGATCTGTACAAGGACATGGTCATGATGGAGGATCCCCTCACATCAGCAGGTAATAGACAGGACTAAATCCACACGGCCTATAATGATCTGTATGTAAAGAATGAATTCAGTCCTGTATGTGTCTCCTCCAGGTCTATCCAGTAAGAGGACAACACCAGAGAGATGTCCCCGTCCTCTTCTCCCACAGGACTGTAAAGAAGAAGATCCCGATGTTCCTCCGGATCATCAGGTAGATGGAGAGAAGGTGTGATGAGATCTCCCTATGATGTGTAGACGGCTGTGAAGATCTTGTCTCAGTCTTGTTTTCTCCTCCACTATTAGATGTGTTATACTTGTGTAATGAGAACGGTGGAGATGGCAGATTACAGCTGATCATAGATGGGACTTCTCCATCTGTCTGTGACTTTATAATCTTTGTTTCAGGGTGAAGATCTGCCCCATATTAATCCTCCAGAGACCTATGTGAGGGGTGATGAGCGGAGGACACAGGAGATCCCTACAGATCACCGCCCAGGTGAGTAGTGACCACTGAATGCAGAGAAGTCACAGATTCTTCTCAGTCACCGGCTGTGGCTGCTTTATCGGTGGTGGAGTCCAGACATATCACAATTATGTGATCACCTGACAGCTCAAAAGATGGCCGCCACAAACAGACCTGGCGCTATCTACTCCACCCTCCATATCCCAGGGATTGTCTTTCACCCTCTAACCCCTATACATGGGTCTGGACTTACACAGGGACCAGTAGGCTGAGGACACAGAGTTATCTGATAATTGGTGGTGTGAAATGACAATAATAATAATAATAATTTGTATTTATTTAGCGCCAACATATTCCGCAGCTTCACATTCACAATACAAAGTTCACATTTAAACAATCATAAGAAACAATTAGAAAATACAATACAATGCCATAAACAATACAATACAAAGCATAATATAATACAATAATTAGAGCAAAGTCTGGTAGCCCTGCTCATAAGAGCTTACAATCTAACAATGAGGTGGGGGTGACAAGGTACAGGGGCTTATTTACAATGATGGTATAGTCAACTTCAGGAGATGGGGAACAGATAGGAGCAGAATAAGTGGCCACAACCCATTATTTGTGATCCACTTGAGTCGGAGCGGATAGTCTATGTCTAAATGACTGACTAGGGATCATGATAGTTCGCCCTAAAAAGATGTGTTTTTAGGGATCGCCTAAAACTATCTAAGTTGTGGATACACCTAATTTCTTGGGGTAGAGCATTCCAGAGAATTGGTGCAGCTCAGGAGAAGTCTTGGAGCCGGGAGTGGGAGGTTCAGATTAGTGCAGAAGTGAGTCTAAAGTGACTTCCAGAGCGAAGAGAACGGCTGGGGTGATAGACAGAGATGAGGGAGGAGATGTAGGGGGGTGCTGCACTGTGAAGAGAATGGCTGGGGTGATAGACAGAGATGAGGGAGGAGATGTATGGGGTGCTGCACTGTGAAGAGCTTTGAGGGTGAGAACAAGCAGTTTGAAATGGATCCTATACTGTATAGGCAGCCAGTGTAATGACTGGCACAGAGCAGAAGCGTCTGAGTAATGATTAGCTAGATAGGTAATCCTGGCTGCTTCATTAAGGATGGACTGGAGAGGGGACAGTCTAGTGCGGGGGAGGCCAACTAAGAGAGAATTACAATAGTCAAGGCGGGAGTGAATCAGGGCCACAGTGAGGGTTTTTGTGGTTTCCAAGGTGAGAAAGGGGCGAATTCTGGAGATGTTCTTCAGGTGAAAGCGGCAAGAGCGGGCGAGAGATTGTATATATGGGGTGAAGGAAAGATCAGAGTCAAACATAATACCCAGACAGCGAGCCTGCTGACTAGGCACTATTGTGGTGCCGCACACAGAGAGGGAGATGTCTGATTTAGGGAGGTTAGTGGAGGGCGGGACCAGAAGTAGTTCAGTTTTGGAAAGATTAAGTTTCAGGTGGAGAGTAGACATGATATTGGAGACTGCGGTTAGACAGTCATTGGTGTTCTTTATTAGAGCGGGAGTAAGGTCAGGGGAAGAAGTGTATAGTTGTGTGTCATCAGCATAAAGATGGTACTGAAAGCCAAATCTGCTGATGGTCTGTCCAATCGGGGCTGTGTAAGAGTGAGAAGAGAAGAGGTCCAAGGACTGAACCCTGAATGTTTCTTTAAGAATGTGTACATCCCCTTGAAGGACCGACAACTGAGGAGTCACCCTGAATCCTGCAACTCCCACTCTCAGAATGGGGAACTTCCATAGGGGCAACCACCCCCCCTCCACCACCTCTCCTGGGGAAACACGTAGGTCCAGAAAGTACCTGGGCAGAGGGATTATGCGCCTTCTCTCCGGTTGCACCTTATTCACATTAGCAGGAGAGAAGGGAAGTACAGAGGAAATATATTTGCCCAGGTTGCCTTCCTTAAAATGATCTGACGAAGGAGGGGGGGGTTCTTCAGATAGTGTATTGGGAGTGTACACCTCTGATAGAACTGACTTAGGAACCATACATTCAGGAGTCGGGTACACGGTATGGACAACTCCCCCTCAGATCCCTGGAAGAGAAACCGAGGCCTAGCTATATCCTGAAGAGTGGGAATGGTATCCCTTCTGTGTCCTGGAATCATAACAGCCGTAAAAGTGTGAAAAATGGAGGAGACATTCATGCCCAGGTCACCACTGTCCACACAACATGGGGGAGACGGGTTTTGAGACATTTGTCTGGGTATGGATGGACAAACCCCAACGAGGTGACCCTAAGCCCCACAGTAAAAGCACGCCCTCATCCCACAATTAACTACAAGCGATTTAACACGAGGGGACACCCTCCCCTATCTGTATAGGTTCCTCCACCTGCAACTGTAGGACCTCCTCCATGGGGAGAACAGGGGTCTGGGTCTGGGTGGGTCTTTCCCTGAGGCATCGATTTATTCTCATGACAAGGGACAAAGCAGCCTCCAGTGACTCTGGAGTAGAGTACTGAGCCATGGAGTCCTGCAGCCTACTAGACATCCATTGACAGAGCTGACACCTAAGAGCCGGGTCATTCCATTGTGTGTCCGTGGTCCACCTTCGGAACTCTGAACAGTATTACTCAGCCGGCCATGTCCCACCTCCAGAACTCCAAAAAGTAGTCCCCATCCGGCCGCATCCCCTGCCGCACTCTACAGAGATTCGACACTGCCAGAGAGAAGCCATCAGGGTCTCCATAGAGTAGGGTCAAAGCCACAAAAAAACTCATCTACCAACCACATAGATAGATAGTTGATCGGTAGAGGGAAAGCCCAGGACTGGGGACCTCCTCGCAACAGGGA
Source organism: Allobates femoralis (assembly GCA_033576535.1). Lineage (NCBI taxonomy): Eukaryota > Metazoa > Chordata > Amphibia > Anura > Aromobatidae > Allobates > Allobates femoralis. Next base: position 502,831,596 of record JARQOC010000006.1, read on the forward strand.
GACAACGATCCCCACTCTCTATTCTTCGCTCCCTGAAGAACGAGGGCTCAGCCTGAAGTATAACTTGCAGGTCTCCTGGAATGAGCAAAACTTATCACGCCCCCCCAAAAAAACTTATCAAGGAGGGAAATCATGGGTTCCAGCTGGGTCTAAGCCTGGGCAGAGACCAGCAGACCCGCGATATATCACAGCTACTGCACCACCTGTCCCAGTAGATCCGTCACCTCCTCTATAAGGAGAATAGCTATTCTCCCAGACCTTGTCTTAGCCTCTCATACATCCAGATCAGAATCCCACACACTGCACTGATGAGGGGCAATCACCCTGAAACGCAGCGTCTGCAGTTTGGGGTTCTGATCTGGCACAAATCCTAAGTCATATTAAAAGGCTTGTTAAAGAGTCAATTATGACTTGTAGGATTGCTGCCTTTATTAGGTGGCACTAGAGTTCGCCAACTTCAACACTGAAGTGACAATTTACATTTTAAGTAGAAATTTAAAAAAATATTAATTTCAGGTATATTTTATTCAAAAATAATAATTTTATTTATTCTTGTCAGATGACTGTACCAGGAAATCAGAAGGAGAACTGACATCTGCAATTTATAAATCAGATGAACTTGAAACCACCCAGGATACAATTGATGTGAATGTCATTACTCCAGATATCCCATCATCCCTTCACAGCAAAGATCTGTCATCTGATCCTGTGAAACAGGTCCAATCTTCTGAATCATCACAGGCTACTAAGAAGAATAGAAGTCACAAAAGAGGCATTAAAAAAACAAATGCTCTTAACGCAATGAAGCCACTTTCACCTTCAGAATATGGAAATAGTTTTCCCCTCAAAACATCTTTTGTTAAACATCAAAAAATTCACACAGACAAAAAGAGATTTTCTTGTTCCAAGTGGAGAAAACACTTTAACCAGAAATCAGATCTTGTTAGTCATGAGACAATTCATACTGGGATGAAGCCACATTCATGTTCAGAATGTGGGAAATGTTTTGTACAGAAATCACATCTTGTTAAACATCAGAGAACTCACACAGGGGAGAAGCCTTTGTCATGTTTAGAATGTGGGAAATGTTTTGTACAGAAATCAGATCTTGTTATACATCAGAGAGGTCACACAGGGGAGAAGCCTTTTTCATGTTCAGAATGTGGGAAATGTTTTGTAGGTAAATCACATCTTGTTAAACATCAGAGAGCTCACACAGGAGAGAAGCCTTTTTCATGTTCAGAATGTGGGAAATGTTTTCTACGGAAATCATATCTTGTTATACATCAGAGAACTCACACGGGGGAGAAGCCTTTCTCATGTTTAGAATGTGGGAAATGTTATGTACGGAAATCAGATCTTGTTATACATCAGAGAGGTCACACAGGGGAGAAGCCTTTTTCATGTTCAGAATGTGGGAAATGTTTTGTAGATAAATCACATCTTGTTATACATCAGAGCAGTCACACAGGGGAGAAGCCTTTTTCATGCTTAGAATGTGGGAAATGTTTTGTACAGAAATCAGATCTTGTTATACATCAGAGAGGTCACACAGAAGTGAAGCCTTTTTCATGTTCAGAATGTTGGAAATGTTTTGTACAGAAATCACATCTTGTTAGGCACCAGAGCAATCACACAGGGGAGAAGCCTTTCTCATGTTTAGAATGTGGGAAATGTTTTGTACAGAAATCAGATCTTGTTAGACATCAGAGAATTCATACAGGGGAGAAGCCTTTTTCATGTTCAGAATGTGGGAAATGTTTTGCATATAAATCTAATTTTGTCAGACACCAGAGAACTCACACAGGCAGTAGCCATTATCATGACTGAAATGTAAAAAAGATTTACTGGAAATTCATGTTTTGTTATCATCAAGAATAACTCGCACTAGGAGAAATTATATATTGTGTGGACAAATTGTACAAAAAACATGAAAGTCGTATAATTAAAGAGATTATTTTCAAATGTACCATATTTTCTGTACTATAAGACACTTTTAATAATAAAAATCCTGTTAATAAGTGAGAGCCTCTTCTAGTCCGGATGCAGCGTCCTGTGATGGAGGAGAATACTGAGACAGTGTCCTTCCCGATCACTGAGAAAACGTCTCTCTGTCCTCCTGCCCCGCACTGATCTATACTGGGGATCACAATTACACAACAATGTGGGATCACTTGATCTCTCAGACAGAATGTGATCTACACTGATGAACATGTGAAGGATCTGGTGTACGGGGAGCACCAGCCTCTAGAACAGGGATTTCCAAATAACCAAAGTTTATCAACTTATAACCTTTATTTTACACAAAATCTGATGATCAGAGAACAGCAATGGCTGTAGACAGAGGAAGATTAACACTAAATGTTGTGAAGGTTACAACAGTCACCAATCAGTAGGAAGTGTACAGGCCTTTGCTGTGTACAGGCCTTTGCTGTGTCCAGGCCTTTGCTGTGTCCAGGCCTTTGCTGTGTCCAGGCCTTTGCTGTGAATAACTTCAGCACATCTGTGACCCAAAGGACATCACTAGTCTCTCACATTGCTCTGGGGGATTTTGCACCACTCTTCTTCCAGTCTCTTCCACAATTCTGTGACTCTTGTGGGTTTCTTGACCATAACTTTGTCACCAAAGATTTTCCATTGGGTTTAGATGAGGGATCGACCATTTCATTGATCCCTTGTTTTCTGATAAAGGACCTGCTTTCCCCATTTTGCTGTGTGACAGGGGACATTGTCCTGCATTAACATTGCTGCTGATTGAGAGCTGAACACAAGTAAGGAGCCACATGTTGTTGAAGAAGGTTCTGATACACACTTTCATTCTCTCTCCCATGTAGATGTGCGTCTTATAGTCTAAAGAATCCAATATGTTAGAATTAGTAACATGCAGTTACTAATACAGTTGTGGCCAAAAGTAATGACACCCCTGCAATTCTGTCAGATAATCCTCAGTTTCTTCCTGAAAATGATTGCAATCACAAATTCTTTGCTATTATTATCTTCATTTAATTTGTCTTCAATGAAAAAACACAAAGGAGAATGAAGCAAAAAGCAAAACATTGATCATTTCACACAAAACTCCAATAATGGGCCGGACAAAAGTATTGGCACCCTCAGCCTAATACTTGGTTGCACAACCTTTAGCCAAAATAACTGCGATCAGCCGCTTCCGGTAACCAATCAATGAGTTTCTTACAATGCTCTGCTGGAATTTTAGACCATTCTTCTTTGGCAAACTGCTCCAGGTCCCTGATATTTGAAGGGCGCCTTCTCCAATCTGCCATTATTAGATCTCTCCACAGGTGATCTATGGGATTCAGGTCTGGACTCATTGCTGCCACCTTAGAAGTCTCCAGTGCTTTCTCTCACACCATTTTCTAGTGCTTTTTGAAGTGTGTTTTGGGTCATTGTCCTGCTGGAAGACCCATGACCTCTGAGGGAGACCCAGCTTTCTCACACTGGGCCCTACATTATGCTGCATAATGTGTTGGTAGTCTTCAGACTTCATAATGCCATGCACACGGTCAAGCAGTCCAGTGCCAGAGGCAGCAAAGCAACCCCAAAACATCAGGGAGCCTCCGCCATGTCTGACTGTAGGGACCGTGTTCTTTTCTTTGAATGTCTCTTTTTTTCTCATGTAAACTCTATGTTGATGCCTTTGCCCATAAATCTCTACTTTTGTCTCATCTGACCAGAGAACATTCTTCCAAAACGTTTTAGGCTTTCTCAGGTAAGTTTTGGCAAACTCCAGCCTGGCTTTTTGATGTCTCGGGGTAAGAAGTGGGGTCTTCCTGGGTCTCCTACCATACAGTCCCTTTTCATTCAGACGCCGACGGATAGTACGGGTTGACACTGTTGTACCCTCAGACTGCAGGGCAGCTTGAACTTGTTTGGATGTTAGTCGAGGTTCTTTATCCACCATCCGCACAATATTGCATTGAAATCTCTCGTCAATTTTTCTTTTCCGTCCACATCTAGGGAGGTTAGCCGCAGTGCCATGGGCTTTACACTTCTTGATGACACTGCGCACGGTAGACACAGGAACATTCAGGTCTTTGGAGATGGACTTGTAGCCTTGAGATTGCTCATGCTTCCTCACAATTTGGTTTCTCCAGTCCTCAGACAGTTCTTTGGTCTTCTTTCTTTTCTCCATGCTCAATGTGGTACACACAAGGACACAGGACAGAGGTGGAGTCAACTTTAATCCATGTCAACTGGCTGCAAGTGTGATTTAGTTATTGCCAACACCTGTTAGGTGCCACAGGTAAGTTACAGGTGCTGTTAATTACACTAATTACAGAACCATCACATGATTTCTCTAACAGTGCCAATACTTTTGTCCACCCCCTTTTTTATGTTTGGTGGAATTAGATCCAATTTGGCTTTAGGACAATTCTATTTTGTGTTTTTTTCATTGAAGACAAATTAAATGAAGATAATAATAGCAAAGAATTTGTGATTGCAATCATTTTCAGGAAGAAACTGAGGATTATCTGACAGAATTGCAGGGGTGTCAATACTTTTGGCCACAATCCAAAAAGCAAATAAAATGCAATATCTAATGTGCATAGAATGTTTCCCTCCTCCCTCTATATCATAACTCCCAATCCCAGAATAGAGCAGGAGATTCGGAGCTGACAATCCCCCTGTGTTGTTAGTTTTGGGGTGAAGCATCTCCATCCTCGGCTCGTCACCTCCACACAAGGGCTTTGAACACATTTTCTATCATGTAAAGGCTTTTTCTTTTGTATCCAGAATGTGATATTTCAGAGCACAAACAACCTGGTGGAACATGAAGAACTTTCTATTATAATTAGATATTGATAATTCCAGTTCTCCTTAGATTGTAGCTTGTGAGCGCGGCCCTCGCTGCTCTGGGTGAATGATGTGTTCCTCTATAATGTCTTTATTGTCTGTACATGTCCCCTCTGAATTGTAAAGTGCTGCCCAATATGTTGCCCTATAGAAGTAACATGTATTATTATTAAAGTGAACCTGTCACCTCCATAAAGCCCCCCGGTTATCACTACCTGTCCCTGCACCTTCCTATCACTACTTTAACTATCTTTTTCTGTGCTAAATGTGAGCTGTGACTGATTAATAAAACATTTTTATTACTTACTCATTACTATGATAATGAACAGGGGGGTTAACAGGGGGGTTACCGTTACTAGCCCCCCCCCCCCCCGGGCGTCCCTCTTTCTGTCCCCTTCGCCGCCTCCTGTATTGTTCATCATGCCCGATGGGCGTGATATTGAAACCCAGATGTGCGCCCCCAGCCTGCTCGCAGCCATCTGCAAAGTGCCAGGTATGACGACAACCTGTCATTCTCGTATTCCACAGGCCGAACTTCAAGCTGTGCAGTATGTGACCACCCCAGGCCATGGGGTACTCGGTTCCCGGGCGCTGTCACTGGTGGCTGTGCCCGGGGCCATGGCCCTGGTGGTCGCTCAAAAAATGTGAAATAAAAGAAATGAAATAAAATAAAATAAAGTTTGTGACGCCACCTACGGTACTTGGTAATTATTCCTGCGCTGCCTTCAGACCTCCAGGGATGATGATACTGCAGCCAGATGGTGTTGCTCTCTCTAGGTGGAGCAGGATCCCTGGGGCAGGGATGGATGAATGGATTTCTCACTGGAAGGCGGCTCGGCAGGTGGAGGCTTGATACAGACTCTGCTGTGGAGACTGGAATGCAGTTTACCAGCTTAATGGAAATAAGACACAGGAGACCTTCTTGCTCTGCACGGGTATTTACTGGCAACTTGTTAAGTCAGTTCTCACTGATACACAGTCACAGTCACGGGTAGCTGGCCGGGTAGTCACCAGAGGATGCAAAGTCTCTTTGAGGCCCTCTACGATGCTCCTTCAGGTTTCGACCTCTGTCCTCACTTTCTCTACCTGCACTTTTACTTATAAACAGGAGGACACGAGAAGATAGCAGGCATATGTATTGTTAATTACGGAGTAAACACAGGCTTGTACTACACAGCGTGAATGAGCAGGTGATGCCTGGACACATACAAAAAACCAGATGTTACCATTCACATAAGGGTTACATAGATGGATACAGGGAGATATAACTCACAATGGAGGTTACACAGGTCAAATATACAAATCCCCGGATACAAGTCACACAAGCATAGGTATACAATCAATAATCACTGAGTAAAGTGCATGTGCATATCCAGATTACCATGCAAGGGAATTGCCCCAGATAAATATCAGGTAAGTATCAGCCTCAGCCTATACAGGTCTAAAGGGGCCGTCACACGTGTCAATATCGCTAGCGACATCGCCGGAAATGACGTGTTCAGCGATGTCGCTAGCGATATCGCAAGTGCGTCGTGCTGTATAACAGAGTTATACATAAATTAAAGATTATCGGAGCCGTCGGTGCGGGCTGCGGTGGCAGCATGACGCCGCCGAGTGGCTGAACGACCGGAGGTTGCATGTTCTGAAGCCACGGCGAAACAACCGGTGGGTTTACTTGCGGGGGTACCGCGTTGCTGTGATCCGGATTACTCATCCTCGCCCCCCCTTAGTTAAGCGCGGCCAGCCCTTTCGATCTCAGTGGAAGTTGTCGGCTTCCAGTGAGGAGTGAGGCACCACGGGAGTTTCCGGTTCCTGCTGCGTTCTGCGGAACTCGTCAGAGCATGGGGCGGGGCCTATCTTCGCGCCCTTTGCACAGTAACGCCCCTTCTTTTCTCGCTCACTGCACAGCAATGGCGGTTCAAATTTACAGTTCAATATTCACAGTCATTAAATAGCACACAATATCCGTTGGGAAACGGGTCTGTTCGTATCCTGTTCGTGATCGCCAGATTTTAACTCACCGTTGCCGGGTTCGGAGGTCTCAGGCGATGCTTCACTTGTCACGGTTCCGCGCCTGAGGCTGTGGGGCCCGGTGGTCAAATAAAAAGGGATTAAGGAATAGGGATAAGGTATTGATTGTCGGGGCGTGGCCTGACCATGGCTGAGTGAAGACGCGTCTTTGCTAAGCTCTGCAGACCCGGGACTCCATTGCTTAGCTTTTCCCCACCGCCGACCCTAATATGTCAAGGAGGAAGAAGGTGGACGTCACCGCACCTAGTCTGGCCCCACAGAAGAGACCGGAGACTCGCGGAGACATCCCCAGGTTGTTCCAGGCTGCAGGAGACAAAACGGCGCGCTCGCCAGTAATGGCGGCGGGAGCAAAGCAGAAGCAGTCCCCGCCACCTCAGCAGCCGCTGCAGCAGAGGAGCCCGCGGAGCCCGGGAGCAGGGAGCCAGAACAAGGAGGCGATACGGAGCACAGGAGAGGCGGTAAGGAGATCAGTGCCCCAGCAGACACAAACAGGCAACATGCAGGCTGCAGCCATGAGAGAAGAAGATGGCGCAGAGTTAATGAAGCGGGCCCCCTCTGTTGAATCTCACATGTTGGTGCCCTCCTCCTCCTCCACACTGCAAAATGTCCCACAGTCTGAGCTACAGGCAATCAGAAACATGATTGCTGCACTCCCATCAAAATTAGATATTGACAATATAGTAGCCCGCATGGAGGCTTCACAGGAGAGAGCACTCTGCTCTATAAGAGAGGACATTGATATTCTCAAGCAAAAAACTTCTCAAACTGAGGGATCCCTGGTCACCATGGATGACAGAGTCACTGCGTTGGAAAAGGAGATGTCTCGATCTCAGGCTTATACAGTTGCCTTCATTATACAGTCAGATGATCAGGAAAACAGAGAAAGGCGTAACAATATAAGACTGAAGGGGATTCCTGAATCTGTGCTGACACCTGATCTTCTAGATACTGTTATGAGCATCTTCAATACAGTCTCGCAGCTGCCGTCCGACTCGACGTATAAAGTTGATAGGATCCATAGGGTTTCCAGATCAGCACCTATTGATCCATCCAATCCAAGGGATGTACTGTGTAGGTTGCATAACTATACAGACAAAGACGCTATAGCTCGGGCGGCCTGGCAATACGGAAACGTAACGCTAGAGGATGCCACTGTTCGACTGTTCCCAGACGTTTCCAGCCTTACACTATACTTGAGACGTCAACTCCGTCCCTTGCTCCTCAAGGTTAAAGAAGCGGGAGCTACGTATAGATGGGGACATCCCTTTCACTTAATTGTGAGGAAAGAGAAGAGGGTGTTCTACCTGTGGCGGCATGAGGAACTAGACGATCTTTTTAACTTTCTACGCATTCAGCCCATTCAGATCCCTGATTGGCTTTCATTGGAAGGCCTCAAGAAGTTTACAGCGATGCGTCGTGATCCACAATTCACTTCAGGAGACTTACGAGGCAAGAACAAGGAGCCCAGACGTAGCCCTCGTCCGTCTCCCCAGGTGTTTGGACCCTCAAGTCCGAGACGACAGAGGAGAAGATCCTATGGGGACTTGCCGCCATGAGAGTCCCGGTCGCTTCTTGTGGAGCTTGATGAGATATGTGGGGTGTTCTTGTCTTGTTTTGTCCGGGTTTTTGCCGGAAATACTCCGGACGGGTCTGCCGGACAATACTTGTTATAAAAAGATGGTATATTTAGATATGCAACAAATTTACTGACTGTTTGATGTCACTTTATCTTCCTGTTTTATTTTAATTTTTCCTTGTTGGTTTTACGCGAAATCGATGTTGTGGAGTGAAGAGATGACCTGGGTAATATATAAGAGTCCTGGGTCTGCGGATCGTTGCTTTTTGGTCAGTTACGGTCCCTACGACTCTCTCTCATCTTCTTTTCCTTTTTCCTAAGAGGGAGTTGAGTTGCTGGCTTGACCGGCTTAGACTAGAATAGTCTTTTTCTTTCGTACTTATAGTCTTTATCTTTTATTCTTCTACTCCCCCCTCCCCCCCTCCTACCTCCTCCCCCTCTTTCCTGAATCCTTGACCCCTTTTCCTCGGGGATCCCAGGTCTGTGATAGTGAAGATGTCGCATAGCACCCTATCAGCTATTCAAATAGGCACGTTAAATGTGCAAGGACTACATGATGCAGGGAAAAGATCTATTTTGTTTAACTATTTGAAAACTAACAAAATACATATTGCCTTTCTTCAGGAGACTCATATGTGTGAGAACAAGCCGTATAAACTCTCCAGTCACTGGTTTCCTTCGTCATACCACAGCTTATCTAATAACCCACACTCCTCCGGCTCCAGTATCGTGATATCGAGATCAATACCATGGGAATTTCTGGACTCCTACAGTGGTGAAAACGGAAGACTCCTTATGGTCAAAGGTAAGATCGCCTCCAGAACATACACATTTGCCTCGCTATACCTCCCTAATTCGGGTCAGATTACAATGCTCCTGCAGTTTTTGGAAAAAATTGAGGTCTTCGCAGAGGGAACACTGGTCCTAGGAGGGGATTTCAATGTTACACTCGACCCAGATCTTGACACGTCTCGGGGTAGGTCTAGCTTGTCTAAAGCAGCTATTAGAAGGTTGAACAGAGCGCTCCACGATCATCAATTGCTAGATGCTTGGCGGCTTTTGTTCCCTACATCTAAAGATTACACCTTCTACTCACCTATACATGATGTGTACTCTAGACTTGACTTTTTTCTCTTGAGACAGTCTGATCTGACACAACTAATAGATGCTTCTATTGAGCCGATTTCCTTTTCAGACCATGCCTTGGTCAAGGTTTCCATTATGCTCCAATCTCCGATTCCAAGACAGTGGCAATGGAGACTAAACGCTTCTTTATTAGAAGACACAGTAGTCCTGGCAGACATTGCTAAAACTCTGAAGGACTATTTTGACATGAACACTTCTGCAGACGTGACACCCGGGGGTGTGTGGGAGGCTCACAAGTGTGTAATTCGTGGTATATTAATACAACATGGAGCCCGTTTAAAAAAAATTAGAGGTGCTGAAATCCAGGATCTTATGACTAAACTGAGAGATCTTGAGACTAGGCATAAACGTTGCTCCCTCCCCGACCTGAAGAAAGAACTATTGGATGTTAGAGAGAAGTTACGTACCACCTTATTATATAAGGCAAAAGGAGTACTTACTAGATGCCGTAGGCATTTTTACGAATACGGTAATAAATCTGGAAGAGCTTTGGCAAGGGCGTCCAGACTTAGTAGAGCCACTACTTATGTCTCTGAGATGTCACACCCCGGCACCTCGAAACGTTCAAAGTTCCCTCAGGATATCGCTGAGGCGTTCAAACATTACTATGCCGCTTTATACAACTTAGACACGAATAAAACGCCGGAAGCATTGACTACTCTTACTTCACGTATACGGAAATATATTGAATGTTCAGCTATGCCGAAATTGGCAGATTCAGTTTCGCAATCCCTGGAGATGCCTATCTCAGACCGGGAGATTGAGGAGGCGCTGTCGTCAGCTAAATCCGGGAAAGCCCCTGGACCAGATGGGTTTACGATTGTCTATTATAAAAAGCTGAAGGACTCTCTGTTACCTCACCTGAAAACATTTTTTAATGCCTTGGCGACAGCTACACCACCCAAAGATGCCCTGAGAGCCAATATAACTGTGATTCATAAATCAGGGAAAGACCCTCTGTTATGCTCCAGTTACCGCCCGATATCCTTGTTAAACGCGGATATTAAGCTCTTTGCTAAAATTCTTGCGACAAGACTCTCCCCGTTCATTCCGGACTTGATTCACCCGGACCAGACGGGATTTGTCACGGGTCGTGAGGCAAGAGACAACACCACTAAAGCCATAGACTTAATTTATACAGCCAAGATATCTAAAACACCATTGATGTTGTTATCTACAGATGCAGAAAAAGCATTCGACCGCGTTCATTGGACCTTTATTAAAGAGACATTGTCTCACATAGGGTTGGGTGCTAAGATGCTTGGATGGGTGTTGTCTCTCTATACTCCGTCCCGTCGGCAAGAGTGAGGGTCAATGGGATCCTCTCGGAGTCATTTGATATTAACAATGGCACGCGACAAGGATGCCCGTTGTCTCCACTAATTTTTATTATGACCTTGGAACCTTTACTGCGTCGTGTCCGGATGAATGGGGATATTTCAGGCTTGCAGGTAAAATCGGGTGTATATAAAATTGCAGCATATGCAGACGATCTTCTGTTCTTTTTAACAAACCCAGAGATTTCTCTTCCCAACTTATTGAAAGAATTAGAGACGTATAATACTCTCTCTAATTTTAAAATAAATAGATCAAAATCTGAGGCACTAAATGTATCGCTTCCCCCGAACCAAATAAATAGATTACGGAACGCCTTTTCATTCCATTGGTCTCCTAAAAATCTTAGTTACTTAGGGGTGCGGATTACTCCAGGTGTACAAGATCTATATAGTGCAAATTTTCCATCACTCCTGCGGTCAATTAAAACAGATTGTGAGAGATGGCTATTATCTACTATCACATGGTCGGGTAGATGTCAGCTCTTTAAAATGAATGTCCTCCCTAGGATATTATATTACCTACAGACATTACCTATTACCATCCCACTATCCTTCTTTACGACAATTGCACGATTGCAGACAAAATTCATATGGAGTAATTCGAAACCACGTCTAGCGAGATCAATCCTGCATAGACGGAAAAAAGATGGTGGAGTAAATCTGCCAAATATCAAACTTTACCATATAGCCTCCCACCTCACGCGGGTAATAGATTGGTGTAGACAAGGTGCAAACAAACTGTGGGTACAAATCGAACAAGATTCTACTCCCTTTAGACTCCAAACATTACCCTGGGTGTCACTTCGGAAAGAAGAATCATTGTTTGATCACCCGACAATTGGGCCCACTCTCAAGATATGTGATCACACATTAGTCAGATCTTTAATGATACCATCAGCCTCTGTCTTGAGTCCGATCCTTAGTCATCCGGATTTTAAACCAAGTCTGGATGACCCTGTGTTTCAGCGCTGGATTAGGGCAGGTCTGGATAGGATTGAAAAATGGAGTGAGGGAGACGCATGGCCAACCATTGAACAACTTAATTCAATTACCTACCCGACGGCTCTGGGTTTCTGGAGATGTGTACAACTTGTGCATTACCTTCATGGACTTCCTCCTAAGAAGTTGTATATACGGACTAAAACGCTGTTTGAATCCATATGCTCTACTACAGTTGACTGCAGACATGCCCTATCACAGACGTACGTGTGTTTGATATCCCCTCCGGACCTCCCGACTCCCCATTTCATGCTGCGATGGGAGACAGATTTAGGTCTCAAGCTGACGACAGAACAGAGAACTGCTATCTATACATTAGCTCACTCTACTTCAATAAGCACTAAACTGCAGGAAGCAAATTATAAATTACTGACGAGATGGTATAGAGTCCCAGCTCACTTGCATAGACTCTATCCTTCTATAGACCCGAAGTGTTGGAGGTGTGGCAGAGCGGATGGTACACTACTTCATGTGTTCTGGGAATGTGCGAAGCTCCAACCATATTGGACGGAGGTGACAAGAATCATAAGGCAAGTTACGGGATTCTCGGATGACCTAGGTCCAGGCCTCTTCATGTTACACCACTGTGGGATTCCTCCAAATAAATATAAGCATACTCTGCTGAGGTTCTTAGTCATGGCTGCGAGATCTTGCATCCCGATGCTCTGGAAAAAGGAGAAGTGTCCTTCAGTGACTATGTGGATAGAGAAGGTGAATGACCTCATGCATCTTGAAGACCTGACATCAGTTATACACGATTCACATGAGCAGTTTAGAAACACATGGTTTGACTGAATGACTTTCCAACAATCCGAATTGTATAAGACTCACAGAGGAGCCTGAAGAACTGACTTCTAGAGACTAGCTGGTTAAGGGATACGACAGAGAGTTTCTCTACTTCCATGGGAGCTGAAACTCCCTGGGAACCCTACCTTTTCCCTTCCTGTCTGCCCTCCCCTTAATCCCTCCCCCCTCATCCTTTCCCTGCACTGGTTTCGACTTTCCTTTCTATCTTTGCTTTCTATCTTTCCTTTTTTCTACTTTTTGTTTTTGTTTTTGTTTTTCTATATTGTTAGGATTAGACGGATGCTTATGGAGCAGGTAAAACTACTTTATAATTTTGATTGGCAAACAACTCTGATATGTCATAACAGATGGGTTGACTTCTTAGCCAGGGTTAGTTCGAATATTGACTTAGTAGTTTAAACGAACTTTTCAAGTTCAAAGTGATATCAGTATCCGTCATGCGATTATTTCAAAGAAATGTATATTTGATATTTGATATGATCAGTTTAGGTACCTGCAAGATGACTGATGTTGTAAGTTTGTTTTCTTTTTTCTTCATTTCTAACTTTAAAACAAAAATAAAGAATTAAAAAAAAAAAAAGGTATTGATTGTCGTGACGCCACCTGTGGGTGTCCGGTGATGGCACCGGCGCTGCTTGGGCCTCCGGGGGGATGTGCGGCAGCTAGATGGGATGCTCCCCACAGGATGAGCAGTAATCCCCAGGGCCAGGAGCTGTACGGGATGGAATACGGCAGCTCAGTAGTTTCTAATTAGTAGTCCAGGAAGAATGCACGGACACATAAAGTCTTTTCGATACCTTTTACTGGTGTTATCAGGTACACTCAACCGGGCGATGAAGTCGACACTCCTGGAGGTTCCACAGCAAGCAGTGTATGGGCTTCCTGATGTACATGGTTCTAATAGGGTCTGGTGGACATGGAATCCTACCAAACCGGGTTGCTTGTTCTGGTGAGACTAGTTACACCTGAGTTCGCTGCACTGAGGGCACTATAAAGCATTATTGGTGCGCGCTTGCCTCCGGGCTCTCATTTGGTGATGCTTCAGGTGTTCAGGGAGCTAAACTCCCTTGTTGGGGTGCTGGTTTCTCTGCAGCCTGCGCTATGGCCCCTGCAGCTCGGACCCAGTGACCGGATTGTTAGGGCGAGTTAGAGTAACTCCTCTGTCCCTGAAGGTATTTGCCTCCTGCTCCTATGACCTTTGTTGCGAGGGTCTCCCACTTTCCGGGTGTGCTGGTATGGGCCTAGTGTGGCACCAGTACCAGGTCAGCTCTCCTAGCTGTTCACAGTTCTAAAGTGACTGCACACTCCGCCGTTTCTCCCTCCAGGACCCGTATGTATAGGGGGAACTGGCTTAAGGCAACCAGTGGAGCTCCCCCTAGAGGCGTGGGGTGAAAGGGGTGTTGTAAGTTGTGTTATTAAGTGAGGCTGCTTGCTGTGTACTCCTCCATTTGTATCCTAAGAGTTCCTGGGGTGCCCCAAACAGGGTGCCACACCTCCGTAGTCATGCATGGAGGAGGAAAAATACAGAGTCTGCACCTAGCACACACGCTCATAGGACACCTTAACACAGGGGACTGGTATTCAGTAGGTGTGACGGGGTGTGTGACAGAGCAGGAAGGGACACCCGGCCAATGATCAATCCAAGGAGATTTATTAAACAAGAAAGCTGGAACAACACACATGAAGGTAAATCTGCAGAGTCCGCAATGAGTCCAAACAAAGGAAACAGATCCGGGCACCTCCCGATAATCCTTGTGCCAGATAAATGTCCAGCCCAGGCCCTGGGGGTACTCGGATCACTCAGGCGCAGTCTGGAGGGGATGTCACGGGTAGCGGTGCCTGAGGCCGTGGGCCCGGGGGATGCAGATGAAAAATGAGTAAAAGAAAAAAATAATAAAAATTATGTCAAGTCGTGACGCCACCTGTAGGGTTACGGTGATGGCATCGGCGCTGCTTGGGCCTCCGGGGTGATGGGCGGCAGCAAGGTGGAACCGCTCCCTACAGGACAAGTGGGGTCCCCGGGGCTGTAGGTTGTAGTGAGGGTAATAGGGCAGCACAGTCGTTTCTGTGCAAGGTTGGAGTAGGGGAGCGCGGTCAGTGTGGTGCAGATGGAAGGAGGGACACGCACACATAAAAGTCTTTTGGTACCTTTACTGGTGTTCTGTACTGGTACACTCGTCCAGAGTTGAGGGAAACACTTTAGGATCTCCACAGCGAGTAGGGTTGTAGGCCTCCTTGTCTCAGTTACTCTGTTTGGGGTCTGGCAGACTTGGCACTCGACCAGACCGTTGCTTCTCTCTCTCTGTGACACTCCACACCCGGGTTGCTGCACTGGGGGCACTCTATTGGGTTCCCGTATGGATCCGTCTCACGGACCCTGGCTCTCAATTGTTGGTGCTGCGGGCGTCCTGGAAGCTAAACCTCCTTGTGGTGCTGGATTCTCTGCGGGGCCTATCCTCTCTGTCCCTGCAGCTCGGACCCAGTGACCGGAACTCTAATGGGGTGAATCGGTATGACTCTTCTGCCCCCTTCTTATAGCAAGTTTCTCTCCTCTGCCTTTGACCCTTACTCTGCGGGTCTACCACTGTCTCAGGTGGTTGCTGGTATTGGCCTAGCACGGCTCCAGTACCAGCTCAGCACACTCAGCTCTTCACAGTGTTTTCCCTCCAGAACCCGTATTTATATGGGGAACTGGCTTAAGGCAACCAGTGGAGCTCCCCCTACAGGCCTGGGGTGGAAGGTGTTGTGTGGAAGTGGGTTACTCGCTGTGAGAAATCCTTCAGTGTCCCAGAGAAGTCTGTGGTGACCTGGCACAGGGTGCCACATAAACGAAAGCAATAGTCCTTGCAAGAGTCCAATGGATTCAATGCAATCCCATGGATGACGAGATCTGACCTCAGCTCAGGTCTCGCTCCTTTCACTTCCTGTGGCGCCCCTGTGTCCAGGAGGCCACAAAGGGAACTGCAGCCAGGCAGGTAGGACATTGTTGCACAACAACACCCTCACAGCCCACACAACCCAGGTGTCAGAGAAGGTTACATCCAGCCCTGAGATTAGAAAACTATATGAGATCGGAGGGGTGGTGGATTCAGAGGAGTGGGTTGGGCACACCAGAGGTCAGGTGACTGACAGTATATAGTGAGGGGGAGGAGTGAAGGAAGTTAGTAGGCCACAGTAGGCTGAGAAGCAAAGACCAAGAGTAGGCCGATGTGAGCTGAGCTGTAAAGACTGAAGGACAATCACACTTCTGTGAGTGCAAGGCTAGGAGCGCAGAATCCGTACTGAGCCAGTGTGAGCCAGAGGGGAGAGAAAGCCCGTCCGATGCTGATGCCACCAGGAGTGTGACAGAACAGAGAAGGGACGGTGTAACCCGGGCCCTAGACAGCAGCTGAAGCCACTGACTGTAGGTGGAGAAGCCCTCCTAGAATACTAGAAGGAACAGAGAGAAGGAGCCTGGTAGAGCCTCGTGCTGAGGACTGCTGGAGGCTGGGCTAAGTAGAGTGTCGGCTCTAGAGGGGACCGTAGTTCATCCGGCATCCCCAGATACCGACGGGGATCACAGCTTTATGTTAGGATCCCTACCCTAAAGGACAGGCAGCTAAGTGACGCACTAGGACTCACAGAAGCCCGAGTCACCGCCATACTGTCCGGCGTATCACACACCACCCGTACAGACGGAGACCGTAAACAACCCTGAAAGGACACCAACAGCCTGTGTGAGGGGTCACAGGGTGAGAGAGACCTGGCTGCAGAAGAGAAGGGAACCCGGAGAGGGAGAATGCAACCGTGTGTTTGAAAACTGTGCTCAAACCTTGTAAAGAACAGCAAATGACTTGTAAACTGCTTGGAAAGAACTCAGAGTAAAGCTTTGGAAAACCCTGAATTGCCTCTCTTGTCTGCCTCTATCTGCATACCATTCTCCCCTCATACAGATCCAGCCTGTCAGCACCAGCCAGGAAGAGAGATCCCTGCAGTTCCTGCAAGTAAGTGTGTTACACCTGCACCAGAGACTTAACCCCTTACTGTCCCGGGGGATACAGTTCTCCCCACTAGAACTATACCATCTCCGCTGCCATTCCATCACCCCCGGAGGTTCTGCAGCAGCGGCGGCCCCATCACTGGCCGCACCAAGTGGGTGGCGTCACCCGTGACATTCCCCTTGTAAATATCCCCATCTTATTGTGCGGGCCCAGGGACACGGTCCGGACCAAGCCACCTATGACTTCCCCAGTACCGTCCGGTCCGGTACCGAGTACCCCGGTCCCGTGGGGGCTCCACATTCCACAGTCAACTCACATCTGATCTTAAAACATGAATGTATTGTCTGGGCTCTTAGGTTCAGCCCATGTGAAAGGGAGTAGGGGTTCACACCTACTATTGAATGGTTTGCTCCATCAGATGATTTTAGAAACGTATGGCTTCAGTGTGTCTGGTAGTATGTGGATTGGACTAGCCACCTGCTGGGAGGAAGAATGGCTAATCCTTCACTAGCTTTTGACCAATGCTTAATTACATTACAGTCCAGGAACGCAATTCCTGGGGGAAGGAGGCATGTTAAATTACAGCACAATAAATTACATAGTATACAGCTAATAGAAAACGGAGAACGGTTACAATACATTAAATGGCATAGTATACAGAAATACAGGACAGGGAAAAGGTATATATCATGACATCGGCTCTGCTCCTTACACACTCGGCTCCGCTCCGTACACCTCGTACACACTCGGCTCTGCTCTGTACACCTCGTACACACTCGGCTCCGCTCCGTACACTGCATACACACTCGGCTCCGCTCCGTACACCTCGTACACACTCGGCTCCGCTCCGTACACCTCGTACACACTCGGCTCTACTCCGTACACCTTGTACACACTCGGCTCTGCTCTGTACACCTGGTACATACTCGGCTCTGCTCCATACACCTCGTACACACTCGGCTCTGCTCTGTACACCTGGTACACACTCGGCTCTTCTCCGTACACCTCATACACACTTGGCTCCGATCTGTACACCTCGTACGCTTTTGGCTCGGCTCCACACACCTCACACACACTCGGATCCACTCTGTACACCAAGTACACTCTGCTCCATGCCGTACACCTCGTACACACTCTGCTCCACACCGTACACCTCATACACACTCTGCTCCGCTCCGTACACCTCGTACCCATTGCTTCTCTCCACTCTGTACACCTCGTACACACTCGGCTCCACTCTGTACACCTCGTACACACTCGGCTCTGCTCCGTACACCTTATACACACTTGGCTCTGCTCTGTACACCTCATGCACACTCTGCTCCGCTCCGTACAACTCTTAAACACTCTGCTCTGCTCCGTACATCTCATACACACTCTGCTCCGCTCCGTACACCTCATGCACTCGGCTCTACTCCGTACACCTTATACACACTCAGCTCCACTCCGTACACCTCATACACACTTAGCTCCACTCCGTACACCTCGTTCACACTCTGCTCCGCTCCATAACACCTCGTACACACTCGGCTCCGCTCCGTACACCTCGTTCATACTCTGCTCTGTACACCTCGTACACACTCAGCTCTGCTCTGTACACCTCGTACACACTCGGCTCCGCTCCGTACACCTCGTACACACTCGGCTTCGCTTTGTACACCTCGTACACACTGGGCTCCGCTCCGTACACCTCGTACATGACTCACCGTGGCCAGGGACTCCGGTTTAGACAGGCTGTAGCTCCTTCCTCCTTGTCACGGGTGGGCCGCGCCTGCCGGTAGTGAGGCCCGGTTGAGTGCAGATCAAAAGTCGAAGACGTCTTGTAGGAAACAGATTAAAGGGGTTAATTTATTCGTGACGCCACCTATGAGTAGTTCGGTAAGTCCTACCGACGCTGCAAGACCTCCGGGGGATGGATAGCAGCAAGATGGAACGCTCCCCACAGGCTGAGCAGTGATAGGTGTCCCTCAGAGATCCGTAGTGTTCCTCCATTCTAGCTAAGTATTTGCCATTGTCGCCCAGGAATACCAGGTCGGGTACGGGGAGGCTGCTTTAATCCCTATCCAAGATATACGTTATGGATGTTCTGGGGAGCCTTGGATCCCTCGGTGGGTACACCGCTGGCTAGACTACTGGAATTTGGCGGGTGGTGGGGTGCTCCTGAGAAGCTGCTCCTCCACGCTTCTGGTTTGTGTAGCAGAGGTGAACTGCTGCCACCTTCGGTACCAGTGAACCGGCTGTGAGTTGGGCACGGCGGTCTTTTGGAACCCGTGGTTGGTGATGCCCGATCCCGGTTGTTCAGGCCTCAGGTGCTAACACCCGACCGGTGACGGCCCAGGGGCTGCATGAGGTGCAGAGCCCCGGCTCCTACGTTACTCCAAGTTCAAGTCTCTTTCAGACTCTCTCTTCCAGACTCTCTCAGACTAACTAACTAAGGTCTGTACTTCTCCTACACTACCATTGCAGTCCGCCCACCAGGGCCTTGGATTGGCCCTCTATGTTAAGTGATGCATGCAGGGTTTTGGATCTCTAAGTTAACCAGATAACTGCTGGGTCAGAGAATATTGCTGCTGCATTTATGGCTGCAATACCCTCCTGTGACGCACTCGTTGCGGGGCGCCACATACACACTTGGCTCTGCTCCGTACACCTCGTACACACATGGCTCTGCTCCGTACACCTCGTACACACTCGGCCCTGCTCCGTACTCCTCGTACACACTCGGCTCCGCTCCGTACACCTCGTACACACTCGGCTCCGCTCCGTACACCTCGTACACACTCGGCTCCGCTCCGTACACCTCGTACACACTCGGCTCCGCTCCGTACACCTCGTACACACTCGGCTCCGCTCCGTACACCTCGTACGCACTCGGCTCCACTCTGTACACCTCGTACACACTCTGCTCCGCTCCGTACACCTCGTACACACTCGGCTCTGCTCCGTACACCTCATAAACACTCGGCTCCGCTCCGTACACCTCGTACACACTCGGCTCCGCTCCGTACACCTCGTACACACTCGGCTCTGCTCCGTACACCTCGTACGCACTCGGCTCCGCTCCGTACACCTCGTACACACTCGGCTCTGCTCCGTACACCTCGTACACACTCGGCTCCGCTCCGTACACCTCGTACACACTCTGCTCCGCTCCGTACACCTCGTACACACTCGGCTCTGCTCCGTACACCTCATAAACACTCGGCTCCGCTCCGTACACCTCGTACACACTCGGCTCCGCTCCGTACACCTCGTACACACTCGGCTCCGCTCCGTACACCTCGTACACACTCGGCTCCGCTCCGTACACCTCGTACACACTCGGCTCTGCTCCGTACACCTCGTACACACTCGGTTCCTCTCCGTACACCTCGTACACACTCGGCTCTGCTCTGTACACCTTGTACACACTCGGCTCTGCTCCGTACACCTCGTACGCACTCGGCTCCGCTCCGTACACCTCGTACGCACTCGGCTCCGCTCTGTACACCTCGTACACACTCGGCTCTGCTCCGTACACCTCGTACACACTCGGCTCCGCTCCGTACACCTCGTACACACTCGGCTCCGCTCCGCACACCTCGTACACACTCGGCTCCGCTCCGTACACCTCGTACACAGTCGGCTCTGCTCCGTACACCTCGTACACACTCGGCTTCGCTCCGTACACCCCGTACACACTCGGCTCTGCTCCGTACACCTCGTACACACTCGGCTCCGCTCCATACACCTCGTACGCACTCGTCTCCGCTCCGTACACCTCGTACACACTCGGCTCCGCTCCGTACACCTCGTACACACTCGGCTCCGCTCCGTACACCTCGTACACACTCGGCTCTGCTCCGTACACCTCGTACACACTCGGCTCCAATCTGTACATCACCATGACAGCCAGCACAGCAGAGTCCTGCATACACTGAGGAACTGATCATGTGACCCCTGACTCCTCCCCTCCGTGTGACATCATCACAGGTCTTGTCAGCACAGAGCAGCCACATATGTGGTTTGTGATGATCATGTGACAGGAAATTACATCACACCTGGAAGCAATACATACTGTATCATGTGACAGGAAGTGATGTCATACCAGTAAGTTCATCTTCCCCCATTCAGGTCTCTACAATATCGGATCCTCTCACATCTTCTATAGAAGAGAATTCTCCTGATTGACCATCAAGGATGGATCTGGACAGGGACAAGATGGCGGAGAGGATCTTACCCCTCACCCTAGAGATCCTCTTCCTTGTTACTGGAGAGGTGAGAGATGTCACATCACATCATTCTTATCTATGGACAGAAGAACAGAGGACAGGAGAGGTGAGGACTCTGGAAATGTCTGGAGACTGGAGATTTATTAATGTGTCTCCTCTCCATAACCAGGATTACACAGTGGTGAAGAAGAGCTGGAGTGATCTGTGCTGTCAGGAGCCTGTACAGTGTGAGGGAAGAGCCCTGAGCCCAATCACGGGGCCTCCACCTCACCCCCTGATACATGAGAACATCAATGAGCAGAAGATCCGAGAACTCACCTACAAGATGATGGAGCTGCAGACTGGAGAGGTGACACTGCTGGGAATGCTGCTGCTGCTGGGACATTATACAGTAACGCTATGAAGGGATGGGGGAATGATGACCGCGCTATCATTGTATGTGTCAGGTTCCTATAAGATGTCAGGACGTCGCCGTCTATTTCTCCATGGAGGAGTGGGAGTATTTAGAAGGACACAGAGATCTGTACAAGGACATGGTCATGATGGAGGATCCCCTCACATCAGCAGGTAATAGACAGGACTAAATCCACACGGCCTATAATGATCTGTATGTAAAGAATGAATTCAGTCCTGTATGTGTCTCCTCCAGGTCTATCCAGTAAGAGGACAACACCAGAGAGATGTCCCCGTCCTCTTCTCCCACAGGACTGTAAAGAAGAAGATCCCGATGTTCCTCCGGATCATCAGGTAGATGGAGAGAAGGTGTGATGAGATCTCCCTATGATGTGTAGACGGCTGTGAAGATCTTGTCTCAGTCTTGTTTTCTCCTCCACTATTAGATGTGTTATACTTGTGTAATGAGAACGGTGGAGATGGCAGATTACAGCTGATCATAGATGGGACTTCTCCATCTGTCTGTGACTTTATAATCTTTGTTTCAGGGTGAAGATCTGCCCCATATTAATCCTCCAGAGACCTATGTGAGGGGTGATGAGCGGAGGACAGAGGAGATCCCTACAGATCACCGCCCAGGTGAGTAGTGACCACTGAATGCAGAGAAGTCACAGATTCTTCTCAGTCACCGGCTGTGGCTGCTTTATCGGTGGTGGAGTCCAGACATATCACAATCATGTGATCACCTGACAGCTCAAAAGATGGCTGCCACAAACAGACCTGGCGCTATCTACTCCACCCTCCATATCCCAGGGATTGTCCTTCACCCTCTAACCCCTATACATGGGTCTGGACTTACACAGGGACCAGTAGGCTGAGGACACAGAGTTATCTGATAATTGGTGGTGTGAAATGACAATAATAATAATAATTTTTATTTATATAGCGCCAACATATTCCGCAGCTTCACATTCACAATACAAAGTTCACATTTAAATAATCATAAGAAACAATTAGAAAATACAATACAATACCATAAACAATACAATACAAAGCATAATATAATACAATAATTAGAGCAAAAATTGGTAGCCCTGCTCATAAGAGCTTACAATCTAACAATGAGGTGGGGGTGACAAGGTACAGGTCCTTATTTACAATGATGGTATAGTCAACTTCAGGAGATGGGGAACAGATAGGAGCAGAATAAGTGGCCACAACCCATTATTTGTGATCCACTTGAGACGGCGCGGATGTCTGAATGACTGACTAGTGATCATGATAGTCCGCCCTAAAAAGATGTGTTTTTAGGGATCGCCTAAAACTATCTAAGTTGTGGATACACCTAATTTCTTGGGGTAGAGCATTCCAGAGAATTGGTGCAGCTCAGGAGAAGTCTTGGAGCCGGGAGTGGGAGGTTCGGATTAGTGCAGAAGTGAGTCTAAAGTCACTTCCAGAGCGAAGAGAACGGCTGGGGTGATAGACAGAGATGAGGGAGGAGATGTATGGGGGTGCTGCACTGTGAAGAGCTTTGTGGGTGAGAACAAGCAGTTTGAAATGGATCCTATAGTGTATAGGCAGCCAGTGTAATGACTGACATAGAGCAGAAGCGTCTGAGTAACGATTAGCTAGATAGGTAATCCTGGCTGCTGCATTAAGGATGGACTGGAGAGGGGACAGTCTAGTGCGGGGGAGGCCAACTAAGAGAGAATTACAATAGTCAAGGCGGGAGTGAATCAGGGCCACAGTGAGGGTTTTTGTGGTTTCCAAGGTGAGAAAGGGGCGAATTCTGGAGATGTTCTTCAGGTGAAAGCGGCAAGAGCGTGCGAGAGATTGTATATATGGGGTGAAGGAAAGACCAGAGTCAAACATAACACCCAGACAGCGAGCCTGCTGACTAGGCACTATTGTGGTGCCGCACACCAAGAGGGAGATGTCAGATTTAGGGAGGTTAGTGGAGGGGGGGAGCAGAAGTAGTTCAATTTTGGAAAGATTAAGTTTCAGGTAGAGAGCGGACATGATATCGGAAACTGCGGTTAGACAGTCATTGGTGTTCTTTATTAGAGCGGGAGTAAGGTCAGGGGAAGAAGTGTATAGTTGTGTGTCATCAGCATAAAGATGGTACTGAAAGCCAAATCTGTTGATGGTCTGCCCAATCGGGGCTGTGTAGAGAGAGAAGAGAAGAGGTCCAAGGACTGAACCCTGAATGTTTCTTTAAGAATATGTACATCCCCTTGAAGGACCGACAACCGAGGCGTCACCCGAGCAGACTCCTAGCGGATGCTTATAATAGAAGTAAAAACCGCACACAGAGTGAGATAATTAAGCAAATGGAATTAAAGAAAGAAAGAAAAATGAAAGAAGGGGAGAACGACATTGTAAATTATAGGTGTAATCTAGTGACAACTTTCAATCAATCATATAGGGAAATTTACACAATTTTGGGTAAATACTGGTTAATTTTAAAGGGGGACCCCATCCTCTCAAATATTATAACAGAAAAACCAGAGATTATTTTTAGAAGAGGGAGAACCCTCCAGGCCTTAATAGCCCCGAACAAAATAAAAAATATGAACATTGGGAGCAAAGAACAACAAACAAAGACCAATGAAACAATAAAAAATGGGTGCTATAAATGCAACTCACGACGATGTGAATGTTGCAATAGCATTGTACATGTATGTAATAAGTTCACATCCAATACAACTGAGGAATCGTTCCCAATTAAACAGAGAATGGATTGTAGATCACAATTTGTAATATATATGTTGGAGTGTCCCTGCAAACTCCAATATATAGGTAGAACGATCCAGACAATGCAGGCTAGGCTGAGTAAGCACAGATCAAATATCAGAAAGGGGTATTTAAATCACAGCATCTCAAGACACTATCATCAGATACATGAAAGGGATCCCACCAGTCTTAAATTAATAATCCTAGAACAAATAAGTGAGGAAGTACATGATAGGATTGAGAAATTGAATAAGAAAGAAATGTATTGGATTTTTAAAATGGGTACATTGGTACCGGAGGGCCTTAATCTCTCACTAGAGAATAATATATAAACCCATAATTACCATTTGCAGAAGTCTTCTTTTAAGATCAGATCGTTTGTATAGATTTCATGATGTTTTAATAATTTGTATATGTATTTTTTATATGTAATTTTTATATGAAGTTTTTATATGTAATTTTCATGTGAATTTTTTAAGTGTAATAATTATGTGTATCTAATAGGTGGATTTTGTGTAATAATATTGAAGTGTTTTTACTATCTTGAATTTTTAATGTACTCCTGGATGAATAGTTATGTTTTTGTCACAAAAGAACGGGCAGTTGTGCAATAGAATAAAAAGGGCTCGTATTGTGCATTAAATAGAACTGCTTATATAGCTATTTAGACATTTGGACAGGAAAGAGTTAAAAAGTATATTTTCAACCTAAAAGCAAGGGATTGGTTAATGGAGGATTTATAAGGATACCAAATGTAAGGTCTGATATCCACTTGAGGAAGACGCCCTTGTTGAAGTGTAGCTGTCTTCATATCCCAGCTCTCACCCAAACATCGCTTTATTCCATTACTAGACATCCCTTGACAGACTGACACCTAAGAGCCGGGTCATTCCATTCGGTGTCCGTGGCCCACCTTCAGAACTCTGAACAGTACTCCTCAGCCGGCCACGTCCCGTCTGATCTGGCACAAATCCTAAGTCATATTAAAAGGCTTGTTAAAGAGTCATTTATGACTTGTAGGATTGCTACCTTTATTAGGTGGCACTAGAGTTCGCCAACTTCAACACTGAAGTGACAATTTATATTTTAAGTAGAAATTTTAAAAAATATTAATTTCAGGTATATTTTATTCAAAATAATAATTGTATTTATTCTTGTCAGATGACTGTACCAGGAGATCAGAAGGAGAACTTTAAAAAACAGATGAACTTGAAACCACCAGCAGGATACAATTGATGTGAATGCCCATTACTCCAGATATCCCATCATCCCTTCACAGCAAAGATCTGATCATCTGATCCTATGAAACAGGTCCAATCTTCTGAATCATCACAGACTACTAAGAAGAATAGAACTCACAAAAGAGGCATTAAAAAAAACAAATGCTCTTAAAGCGCAATGAAAGCCACTTTCACTTCAGAATATAGAAATAGTTTTCCTCTCAAAACATCTTTTGTTAAACATCAAAAAATTCACACAGAGAAAAAGAGATTTTCTTGTTCCAAGTGGAGAAAACACTTTAACCAGAAATCAGATCTTGTTAGTCATAGAAATTCATACTGGTGAGAAGCCACATTCATGTTCAGAATGTGGGAAATGTTTTGTACAGAAATCACATCTTGTTGCACATCAGAGATATCACACAGGGGAGAAGCCTTTCTCATGTTTAGAATGTGGGAAATATTTTACATATAAATCACATCTTGTTACACACCAGAGAGGTCACACAGGGGAGAAGCCTTTCTCATGTTCAGAATGTGGGAAATGTTTTACATATAAATCACATCTTGTTACACACCAGAGAGGTCACACAGGGGAGAAGCCTTTTTCATGTTCAGAATGTGGGAAATGTTTTGTACAGAAATCACATCTTGTTGCACATCAAAGATATCACACAGGGGAGAAGCCTTTCTCATGTTTAGAATGTGGGAAATATTTTACATATAAATCTCATCTTGTTACACACCAGAGAGGTCACACAGGGGAGAAGCCTTTCTCATGTTCAGAATGTGGGAAATGTTTTCCATATAAATCACATCTTGTTAGACATCAGAGAGGTCACACAGGGGAGAAGCCTTTTTCATGTTCAGAATGTGGGAAATGTTTTGTAAATAAATTAAATCTTGTTAGACATCAGATCAATCACACAGGGGAGAAGCCTTTTTCATGTTTAGAATGTGGGAAAGGGTTTTTGCAGATAATCAGTCTTGTTCGACACAAAGAGTCACAAGGGAGAAACCATTTATGTTCAGAATGTGGGAAATGTTTTACAGATAAATCAATCTTGTTTGGCACCAAAAACTCACATAGGGAGTAGCCTTATTCATGTTCAAATTGTGAAAATGTTATGGAAATTCTAGTTCTTGTTTAGCACCAAAAAACTCACTAGGAGAAATGACTTATTGTGTGGGAAAATTTACATATAACATAGATCTGTATCTAGAGAACTCACACAGGGGAGAAGACTTTTCCATGTTCAGAATGTGGGAAATGTTTTGCAGATAAATCACATCTTGTCAGGCACCAGAGAACTCACACGGGCAGTAGCCATTATCATGACTAAAATGTGATAAAAGAATTACTGGAAATTCATGTTTTGTTTATCATCAAGAATAACTCGCACTAGGAGAAATTATATATTGTGTGGACAAATTGTACAAATAACATGAGAGTCGTATAATTATATGAGAGGAAATATTTTGGCACATTCCGTATTTTCTGGACTATACGACACTTTTAATAATAAAAATCCTGTTAATAAGTGAGAGCCTCTTCTAGTCCGGATGCAGCGTCCTGTGATGGAGGAGAATACTGAGACAGTGTCCTTCCCGATCACTGAGAAAACGTCTCTCTGTCCTCCTGCCCCGCACTGATCTATACTGGGGATCACAATTACACAACAATGTGTGATCACTTGATTTCTCAGACAGAATGTGATCTACACTGATGAACCATGTGAAGGATCTGGTGTACGGGGAGCACCAGCCTCTAGAACAGGGATTTCCAAATAACCAAAGTTTATCAACTTATAACCTTTATTTTACCAAAATCTGATATCAGAGAACAGCAATGACTGTAGACAGAGGAAGATTAACACTAAAGGCCACGTTACACACATATATCTAAAGGATTGAGAATGCGCAAATAGGGTCTTATCCTTTTTAGACAGGTTTAAGATGACAATATTAGAATTGCTCACCTGGTATGGTTGTGTAGCACACAACCAGCGTAATCGCTCAGATTTTGCAGCTGCTGCAGGGACCGTACTTCCACAGGTTACTGCGGTTCTTCAATACAAATCTTCCGGACAAAGTACCTGTAAGTCCGCGCTGCTGCCAAAAAGATGTTGAAGCACCAAAGACCCAGGACGTCTGGGGACGGTGATATAGGTTTATTTTCCGACGCGTTTCAGAGCCACATACCGGGCTCCTTCCTCGGGAACATCAAGATTAATCTTCCTAATGGGACATGGTGTTATGAGTGTGGTGTGAGATATCAGGTGAAGGTGGAATAGTGGTGTTTTTATGTGTATTTGTACCTAGCAATTGTTAGGTTTAGTGCTAATCTAATATATAATTGCCGTAGCGCACTTCCGTCATATTCGGCGCTACTTCCGTCATCGTGGACGTGGCTGCCAAAGTGACGGAAGTGCGTTAGGGACACCACACACACACTCCAGTATACTTACCCCGCCACCATCCCGCCACACCGCTCCCGCCATGGCTCCGCCCACCTGCGGGGCTCCGGCCATGGCTCCGCCCACCTCGCGGGGCTCCCGCCATGGCTCCGCCCACCTCGCTGAGACTCCCGCCATGGCTCCGCCCACCTAGCGGGATTCCCGCCATGGCTCCGCCCACCTAGCCTGCGCTGACCACAGAGTCTCCTTCCTGCGCTGACCACAGAGCCGCCGTCCTCTGCTGACCACAGAGCCTCCTTCCTGCGCTGACCACTCGACCACAGAGCCTCCTTCCTGCGCTGACCACAGAGCCCCGTCCTCTGCTGACCACAGAGCCTCCTTCCTGCGCTGACCACTGACCACAGAGCCTCCTTCCTGCGCTGACCACAGACCCCCGTCCATCTGCTGACCACAGAGCCTCCTTCCTGCGCTGACCACAGAGCCGCCGTCCTCTGCTGACCACAGAGCCTCCTTCCTGTGCTGACCACAGAGCCTCCTTCCTGCGATGACCACTCGACCACAGAGCCTCCTTCCTGCGCTGACCACAGACCCGCCGTCCTCTGCTGACCACAGAGCCTCCTTCCTGCGCTGACCAGTCTGCCTCCTTCCTGCGCTGACCACAGCCGCCGTCCTCTGCTGACCACAGACCCGCCGTCCTCTGCTGACCACAGACCCGCCGTCCTCTGCTGACCACAGAGCCCCCGTCCTCTGCTGACAACAGAGCCCCCGTCTTCTGCTGACCACAGAGCCCCCGTCCTCTGCTGACCACAGAGCCGCCGTCCTCTGCTGACCACAGAGCCCCCGTCCTCTGCTCACCACAGACCTGCCATTCTCTGCTCACCACAGAGCCGCCGTCCTCTGCTCACCACAGAGCCGCCGTCCTCTGCTGACCACAGAGCCGCCGTCCTCTGCTGACCACAGACCCGCCGTCCTCTGCTGACCACAGAGCCTCCTTCCTGCGCTGACCACTCTGCCTCCTTCCTGCGCTGACCACTCTGCCTCCTTCCTGTGCTGACCACAGAGCCGCTGTCCTCTGCTGACCACAGAGCCGCCGTCCTCTGCTGACCACAGAGCCGCCGTCCTCTGCTGACCACAGACCCGCCGTCCTCTGCTGACCACAGAGCCTCCTTCCTGCGCTGACCACTCTGCCTCCTTCCTGTGCTGACCACTCTGCCTCCTTCCTGCGCTGACCACAGAGCCGCCGTCCTCTGCTGACCACAGAGCCGCCCTCCTCTGCTGACCACAGAGCCGCCGTCCTCTGCTGACCACAGAGCCGCTGTCCTGCGCTCACCACTCTGCCTCCTTCCTGCGCTGATCACTCTGCCTCCTTCCTGCGCTGATCACTCTGCCTCCTTCCTGCGCTGATCACTCTGCCGCCGTCCTCTGCTGACCACAGAGCTGCCGTCCTCTGCTGACCACAGAGCCCCCCTCCTCTGCTGACCACAGAGCCCCCCTCTTCTGCTGACCACAGAGCCCCCGTCCTCTGCTGACCACACAGCCGCCGTCCTCTGCTGACCACTGAGCCGCCGTCCTCTGCTGACCACCGACCCTCCGTCCTGCGCTCACCACTCTGCCTCCGTCCTGCGCTCACCAATCTGCCTCCGTCCTGCGCTCACCACTCTGCCTCCGTCCTGCGCTCACCACTCTGCCTCCGTCCTGCGCTCACCACTCTGCCTCCGTCCTGCGCTCACCACTCTGCCTCCGTCCTGCGCTCACCACTGAGCCTCCTTCCTGCGCTGACCACTGAGCCTCCTTCCTGTGCTGACCACTGAGCCTCCATCCTGTGCTGACCACCCAGCCTCCATCCTGTGCTGACCACTGAGCCTCCATCCTGTGCTGACCACTGAGCCTCCATCCTGTGCTGACCACTGAGCCTCCATCCTGTGCTGACCACTGAGCCACCATATACAGTGCTAACCACTGATCCACTATATACAGTGCTAACCGCTCAGCCACCATACAGTGCTAACTGCTGAGCCACCATATACAGTGCCAACCACTGAGCCACCATATACAGTGCTAACCACTGAGCCACCATACAGTGCTAACCACTGAGCCACCATATACAGTGCTAACCACTGAGCTACCATACAGTGCTAACCACTGAGTCACCATATACAGCACTAACCACTGAGCCACCATACAGTGCTAACCACTGAGCCACCATATACAGTGCTAACCACTGAGCCACCATATACAGTGCTAACCACTGAGCCACCATACAGTGCTAACCACTGAGCCACCATACAGTGCTAACCACTGAGCCACTATACAGTGCTAACCACTGAGCCACCATATACAGTGCTAACCACTGAGCCACCATATACAGTGCTAACCACTGAGCCACCGTATATAGTGCTAACCACTGAGCCACCATACAGTGCTAACCACTGAGCCACCATATACAGTGCTAACCACTGAGCCACCATATACAGTGCTACCCACTGAGCCACCATATAGAGTGCTAACCACTGAGCCACCATATACAGTGCTAACCACTGAGCCTCCATACAGTGCAAACCACTGAGCCACCATACAGTGCTAACCACTGAGCCACCATACAGTGCTAACCACTGAGCCACCATATACAGTGCTAACCACTGAGCCACCATATACAGTGCTAACCACTGAGCCACCGTATACAGTGCTAAACACTGAGCCAGCATATACAGTGCCAACCACTGAGCCACCGTATACAGTGCTAACCACTGAGCCACCATATACAGTGCTAACCACTGAGCCACCATACAGTGCTAACCGCTGAGCCACCATATACAGTGCTAACCACTGAGCCACCGTATACAGTGCTAACCACTGAGCCACCATACAGTGCCAACCACTGAACCACCATATACAGTGCTAACCACTGAGCCACCATATACAATGCTAACCACAGAGGCACCATATACAGTGCTAACCACTGAGTCACCGTATACAGTGATAACCACTGAGCCACCATATACAGTGCCAACCACTGAGCCACCGTATACAGTGCTAACCACTGAGCCACCATATACAGTGCTAACCACTGAACCACCATATACAGTGCTAACCACCGAGCCACCGTACACAGTGCTAACCACTGAGCCACCATACAGTGCTAACCACTGAACCACCATGTACAGTGCTAACCACTGATCCACCGTAATCAGTGCTAACCACTGAACCACCATATACAGTGCTAACCAGTGAGCCACCATATACAGTGCTAGCCACTGAGCCACCACACAGTGCTAACCACTGAACCACCATGTACAGTGCTAACCACTGAACCACCATATACTGTGCTAACCACTGAGCCACCATATACAGTGCTAACCACTGAGCCACCATACAGTGCTAACCACTGAGCCACCATACAGTGCTAACCACTGAGCCACCGTATACAGTGCTAACCGCTGAGCCACCATATACAGTGCTAACCACTGAGCCACCATATACAGTGCTAACCACTGAGCCACCATATACAGTGCTAACCACTGAGCCACCATATACAGTGCTAACCACTGAGCCACCATATACAGTGATAACCACTGAGCCACCATATACAGTGCTAACCACTGAGCCACCATACAGTGCTAACCACTGAGCCACCGTATACTCTGCTACCCTCTGAGCCACCTGTATACACACAATTAATTTCACCGCACCCCCCTAACTATTACTACATAAACTATATATGGATTCTAGACTACCCGATTCTTTAGAATCGGGCCGCCATCTAGTATATTTAAATTGGTATAGGAACTGTGGAATTGAATGACAGCTCTATATGACACGTGACACCTCCACAACTTTAAGACATGAAGGGTTTATCTCACAGAACAGCCAGTTTACTTGTGTCCTCTAAGTGGCGTTTTTTGGTTTTAAGCCACTAAGTCAAGAGGATAGACCCTTTTACTCTGGGGATAGTGGGGATAGACCCTTTTACTCTGGGGATAGCCTTTCTGTAACATCCTCCAGCACATGTGCATGACACCAGACTTTGCTGGAAGGGCGTATAGTGTACCAACGGGCCTTCACCTTTAGATGTCAGCTAAGGGTTAGTAGGGACAGCCCTCGAGGAACGGGGACACCATCCATGGGGTTTTTTATGTGTATAAAACTCCGTTGTCAGGTAGGGTGAGGTAGGGAGAGGATAGGGCCTGACAGCCCCCCCCTCGAGTAAGTCAGTTGCACATCCTTGTTGGAACTATATGTTCCGATTTTTTTTTTTAAAACGTACTAATAAATGTTATATTTTAGTAGTAATTCCTTTGAGATATATATAAATAAAATTAGGATTACTTTATCAAATTTCGGTGCGCTAACCGAACATTAATTTCTATGGCGGGTTTCTTGTCAGGACCCATTGACAGAGAAAGGTGGGCGGTTGAGGCAAGGGACGTCTTTTCGGAGACTGAGGACAATAACGGTGGTGGTGACACCTCTGGTGATCTTAAGAAGATCTTCCATGAGATAACTTATGTTTATAAAGAAAACGTTAAATCATGGTGGGAAATTGAGAGCCTGGAGAAGTATATAGCTGAAAGACTGGTCCCCAAAGGCCTTAGACTAAATATAATTCCTGCAAATAGATCTAGGGCCCCCAAACTTTCTTGAAAGGTGGGAGGAAGAATCCATCAATAGCTCCCTGAGATTCATGAAGATTCTCCTGGATGAGGAGAAGAACTCTTTTGAGGAGACTTCCAAAAAACTTACGGAGTTGACTGAGGAGGCCAAGAAACATAAAGACGAGCCGGACTTTGGGAGACGTGAGGCCACGTTAGAACATAGTATTGGACGTTTGCAAGGGAAGAGCTCCAGAACCACGGAAGAACCCCAAGAGCAGGAAATGGAGGAAAAAGGGAGGCAAGGGCCGAGGAGGACAGGGCAGGGTAGATCCAGAGGAATCAGGGTTTGGAGGTTGGGACATCAGCCTAAGGAGACCAGAGTCGGGGGTTGGGTCCTTTTCACGATATGTTTCTGGACCTACTACACTGGGCACCTATGTGACGGGTCCAGGGTCTTTTTTAGGGAGAGATCCCTACCCGTTGAGAGGGAGAACCCAGGACCCAGGGGCAAGGCAGAAACAATAGACTCCAACAGAATTATTAATGTGACGGATCACCACCTGACCGAAATAGAAAGAAATATACTATCAAAGGGTCTCTCACTCGTCCCGACGAACGATTTTAATGGGTTAAAGATCTAAACCTATTCGCTAGGAAGTTAAAATGGAGGAGATTTTTTAAAATCAATGACGAGGAGAAATGCCGCCAATTGGGGATTGAGGAGGAAGATATTTGTACCTTCTCCGACCTTAGGGACCTGGCAATAGGTCAAAACAAAGAAAATTGATAAGGGTCCTTTCACGGATTGCAGACCCCCGAGTAGAAGGATGCCGCAAACAGTGATCTCACGAGTGTGGACATCTTCACCAATCTGGTAACAAATGATCTGAAAGAGTTGGGTGAGACTAAAAAGAAAGTATACTATTCTAACCTCACGAGTGAGGAGCGGCGCACTTTGGACAATCTGACGAGGAATGATCAAATCATCCTAAAGCCCGCCGATAAGGGCGGAAACCTCGTCGTGATGCACCATAAACAGCATAAAGCTATGTGCCATAGTATACTTAATGACAACACCACCTATACCAGATTGGAGGGAGATCCGACGACTATGTTCCAAACGGAACTAGAAATTATACTACAGGGGGCATTGGAGAAAGGGGTAATCTCTAGTAGTGAGAAGAAATTTATGTATAACAAGCATCCGGTTATGGCCATGTTCTACTCACTCCCCAAGGTACATAAGGGTCTGTCTCCACTGCGAGAGTCGTCCCATAGTATCTGGGATAGAATCCATCACCCAGAATTGTGGGATTTACCTCGATAAGGTCCTGAGAGAGTTTGTAATCAGCTTACCCTCATACATCAGGGATATCTTAGACCTAATAAGCAAACTTGATGGTGTCTCAGTGGGGGATGATGTACAATTAGCCTCCATTGATGTGGAGGCATTGTACAGCAGTATACCCACGAGAAAGGCCTGTTGGCAGTGGAGTACTATCTTAAGACCCGGGGGAGACAGTATATGGAACACAGCGCATTTGTTCTATCACTACTCTCATATGTATTAACCCATAACTTTTTGCTTGATGGCAAGTTCTACCACCAGTCCAAGGGCACAGCTATGGGGAGTTCATGTGCCCCTAGCTACGCCAACTTGCTCTTGGGCTGGTGGGAGGATACTGTGGTCTTCACAGAGGAAGCCTCTGCTTGGTGGAGCCCCCAGATACTTTTCTGGGGGCGTTATATTGATGATATCATGATCCTGTGGAGGGGCGATAAACAATAATTTGAGAACTTCATCAACAATTTGAATACTAACAGCTTGGGTCTGAGATTCACCTCGGAAATCCATGAGAGGTCCCTCAATGTCTTAGATGTCACCATGTACAAGGACGGGTGTGGCGGATTACAGACAACTATATACCGTAAACCCACGGCCACGAATGACCTACTGAGGTGGGAAAGCCACCACCCTAGGAGCCTGAGGAGGGCTATACTGAAGGGCCAGTATTTAAGGGCCTAGCAAAACTGCTCGGATGTCAGCAGTTTCCACTTGGAAGCAAGAGGGATGCGGAGACGATTCCTGGATAAGGGGTATCCTCCGCGGGTTCTTTGTGAGGCCTTTAAGAATGCAGCTGGTAATAGTAGGAAAACCCTTCTCAGTACCCAAGGCTAAACCGGTCTCAGATGATATAGTAAGGATGATTGGGACGTATGACGATCGGTCTGGTGAAGTGCGAGATATTCTCGAGAGACATAGGGGGTTGCTCCTGTCAGACAAAGAGGTGGCCCCCTTTGTCCCTGCCAGACCAGCCATTACCTTCAGACGTGGGAGGTCACTGAGGGACCAATTGGTCTATAGCCTATACTGTCCACCTAGGAAACAAGGCACTTGGTTAGATCAACGGAAAAAACGGCACCTTTAGGTGTGGAAAATGTGTATACTGCAATTATGTGAGGAGATCGGACACCTTTCAGAGCAGTACAACTGGTGACATTTTCACCAGTAGACATTTTGGTAACTGTAGGACCGAGGGTGTTGTTTATTTATTTCAGTGTTCCTGCCCCATGGACTATGTAGGAAAAACGAAAAGACCCCTTAAGAAACGCATAGGGGATCATTTGGGGGATATTATACATGCAAGGGATACCCCGTCTCACGTCACGTGAGGGGAGTCCATGGGGGGGATCTCAACTGCTTTAGCTTCCAGATTATGGAGGTGACAAGGTGGATCTATAGAATGGGGTCATTGGGTGGATGTGGCCTAAACGAGCAATTGACATACACCCCGTTTTTGTAAGTTGTCTGATATCTCTGTAGCGTAGCTTTGTCCAGCATACTTTTTAGTATCTAATTCTATGGGTCTTCAGAATCGGCACAAGGCAACCCTGCGATAAGTCTATTAATCCAAAAAAGGATCATACAGGACTTTTATACTTCATCATGTCTCTATTTAGTGACATATATATCGTCTACGATTATCTATATGTGCAATTGTGTGTAGGTCACTTGAGTGTGTGACTTATACCAGATGTTTGATCCAAGACATATGACACCCTGTAGCTATTCTAGTGTGGGAACCCATGGACCACTTGAGGGTTTATGGAGATATACCTGGGGGTGATTAAGTACAGTGTTGGCTAAAAGTATTGACACCCCTGCAATTCTGTCAGATAATTCTCAGTTTCTTCATGAAAATGACTGCAATCACAAATTCTTTGCTATTATTATCTTCATTTAATTTGTCTTCAATGAAAAAACACACAAAAAGAATTGTCCTAAAGCCAAATTGGATATAGTTCCACACCAAACATAAAAAAGGGGGTGGACAAAAGTATTGGCACCCTTAGAAAAATCATGTGATGCTTCTTTAATTTGTGTAATTAACAGCAGCTGTAACTTACCTGTGGCACCTAACAGGTGTTGGCAATAACTAAATCACACTTGCAGCCAGTTGACATGGAGTAAAGTTGACTCAACCTCTGTCCTGTGTCCTTGTGTGTACCACATTGAGCATGGAGAAAAGAAAGAAGACCAAAGAACTGTCTGAGGACTTGAGAAACCAAATTGTGAGGAAGCATGAGCAATCTCAAGGCT
Source organism: Allobates femoralis (assembly GCA_033576535.1). Taxonomy (NCBI): domain Eukaryota; kingdom Metazoa; phylum Chordata; class Amphibia; order Anura; family Aromobatidae; genus Allobates; species Allobates femoralis. Next base: position 502,867,451 of record JARQOC010000006.1, read on the forward strand.
ACAAGTCCATCTCCAAAGACCTGAATGTTCCTGTGTCTACCGTGCACATTGTCATTAAGAAGTGTAAAGCCCATGGCACTGTGGCTAATCTCCCTAGATGTGGACGGAAAAGAAAAATTGACTAGAGATTTCAACGCAAGATTGTGCGGATGGTGGATAAAGAACCTCGACTAACATCCAAACAAGTTCAAGCTGCCCTGCAGTCCGGGAGTACAACAGTGTCAACCCGTACTATCCGTCAGCGTCTGAATGAAAAGGGACTGTATGGTAGGAGACCCAGGAAGACCCCACTTCTTACCCCGAGACATAAAAAAGCCCGGCTGGAGTTTGCCAAGACTTACCTGAGAAAGCCTAAAACATTTTGGAATAATGTTCTCTTTTTGGGCAAAGGCATCAACATAGAGTTTACAGGAGAAAACAAGAGGCATTCAAAGAAAAGAACACGGTCCCTACAGTCAAACATGGCAGAGGTTCCCTGATGTTTTGGGGTTGCTTTGCTGCCTCTGGCACTGGACTGCTTGACCGTGTGCATGGCATTATGGGCTTGTAATGAGGGGGGCGGCGCCAGTGTGCGTTCCACGCCGCGCCGCCATTACAGATCTGCAGGCCTCATACCGGATGAGCGTCATGTAAACAAAGTCACATGACCGCACATCTCCACTCGTCTATTTCTTCCCAAACCGGAAGTGCGCGGTCGCATTCTCCGTTCCCCGGAAATGAAGGCAGCTGTCTAATGGTTCCGCCCACACTCCCAGCGCAACTATACAACACAGGGGGTGGGCTAGACTGAACTGCTCCTCCTCCAGTGCTGACAACACTAATACAAATGAGGGAGAATGCAGGGAATAATCCCTCAAGGCACACAGTTCATATTGAAGCTTTGATAGGACGGATGGATGTTTTTAGTGTCTCATCACATTATATACAGTAACTCCCAATCCACAAATAGAGCAGGAGATTCGGAGCTGCCAATCCTCCCTGTGTTGTTACTTTGGAAGGAAGGATTTCCCCCTGTCCAGCGCTCCCGGGATCTGATGATGAGTTTTGCAGCCTTTATTTGGGCCATATACCCCCCCTGTCTACCCTTCTTTTCCTTGCATTGTGTGTTGTTACTTTTGGGGGTGAAGCATCTCCATCCTCGGCTCGTCACCTCCACACAAGGGCTTTGAACACATTTTCTATCATGTAAAGGCTTTTTCTTTTGTATCCAGAATGTGATATTTCAGAGCACAAACAACCTGGTGGAACATGAAGAACTTTCTATTATAATTAGATATTGATAATTCCAGTTCTCCTTAGATTGTAGCTTGTGAGCGCGGCCCTCGCTGCTCTGGGTGAATGATGTGTTCCTCTATAATGTCTTTATTGTCTGTACATGTCCCCTCTGAATTGTAAAGTGCTGCCCAATATGTTGGCCCTATAGAAATAACATGTATTATTATTAAAGTGAACCTGTCCTCCATAAAGCCCCCCCGGTTATCACTACCTGTCCCTGCACCTTCCTATTACTATGTGCCGCCCAGCTTAGGGGACCGGGATACCCGGCGCAGGGTCCCTTTCCTTGGGGGAGTCACTGGTGGCTGGACCCAGGCCGTGGCCCCAGGCTGACACACTCCTAAAGGGGGTATTTACAGGGGATTTAGAAGTTTATATAGTTTATAAAGTTTGTAGATGTTATTGTCGTGACGCCACCCGGAATAATGTGGCTATATATGGCCACCGCTGCCTTGTACTGGCCAGGGGATGATGGTGAGAGGCAGCTGAGATGGTATAGCCCTTTTCCGGGTAGGGCTGTAGGGTCCCCTGGACAGGTGATGTTAAAGTTAATGATGGATGAAGATGGAAGTATGGTGAGGAGATGTTAAGGACACAGACACTTACTTGATTCACAGCAAATTCTCTCAGCGGTGATGGTCCCAATCCTGGATAGATGGTAGCTGTTAAATCAGAGGCTGAGGCACAGATGAGGTTTAACTGGTTTACTTTCAACCAAACTACAATACAACAAGTCCCGTCTCCGGAGTCTGCAATAGGGGTTCAGTTGCTCAGGCCCCACCGGGTCCTTTACCTCCTGCTTGCGCTGTCTGTATGGCCCTGCTGCCGTGTGTGAACTGGCTGCCGGCCCAAATCTGTCCTCTCTGGGTCCCACTCAACAGGCAACTTAAGTCCTTTGTCTCTCTCTGCTTACCCCCTCCGGGAGTACTGCTGAACTCTTAGTATGTTGCTGTGTCTGACCCTGTAAGCTTGTTGTTACCTCACGTTGTCCGGTTGCTGTATTGTATATAACTAATGCAGCCACGGATCCGGTATCCGTATCTGCGCTTTTTATCTAGGGTAGATAATGATGCTACCCGATTCTGAAAGTGTTCCTCTTATCAGTTTTCTCCTCCTCAGACCGATGGCTTGGCCCTAGAAAATTGTCAGTCAGTCCTCAGGAACTCAATGCAGCTCCTGTCACTCTGAGCTCCTGGCTCCAACTGTCTGAAAATCTACCTCAGACCGGTGTTTTATCTCTAGGGAAATCTCTGGTGTCTCTGGAGCTCCCCCTACTGGCCAAAGGTGGTAGTGCAGTGGCATGGCTTTCTAAGTGAGTGCAACTATTATGATCTTATACTGTGGCTAATACCCGCAGGGGCGCCACATTTACTTTAACTATCTCTTTCTGTGCTAAATGTGAGCTGTGACTGATTAATAAAACATTTTTATTACTTACTCATTACTATGATAATGAACAGGGGGTTACCGTTACTAGCCCCCCCCCCCCCCGGCGTCCTCTTTCTGTCCCTTTGCCGCCTCCTGTATTGTTTATCGTGCCCCGATGGGCGTGATATTGAAACTCAGATGTGCGCCCCCAGCCTGGCTCGCAGCCATCTGCAAGGTGCCAGGTATGATGACAAACCTGTCATTGCTCGTATTCCACAGGCTGAACTTGAAGCTGCGCAGTACGTGACCCACCCCAGGGCCGTGGGGTACTCGGTTCCCGGGCGCTGTCACTGGTGGCTGTGCCCGGGGCCATGGCCCTGGTGGTCGCTCAAAAAATGTGAAATAACAGAAATGTAATAAAATAAAATAAAGTTTGTGACGCCACCTACGGTACCAGATAATGATACCTGCGCTGCCTTCAGACCTCCGGGGATGATGATACTGCAGCCAGATGGTGTTGCTCTCTCTGGGTGGAGCAGGATCCCTGTGGCAGAGATGGATGAATGGATTTCTCACTGGAAGGCGGCTCGGCAGGTGGAGGCTTGATACAGACTCTGCAGTTGAGACTGGAATGCAGTTTACCAGCTTAATGGAAATAAGACACAGGAGACCTTCTTGCTCTGCACGGATATTTACTGGCAACTTTTTAAGTCAGTTCTCACTGGTACACTGTCACAGTCACGGGTAGCTGGCCGGGTAGTCACCAGAGGATGGAAAGTCTCTTTGAGGCTCTCTACGATGTATAGTATAAAAGATCAATAATTGCACAGTCCCAATATCCATATAACATTTATGCAGAGTAGCGATGTTCTAATTATTCCTTGCCACTCCAATCATGCAGAAGGAACATATCAGAGCTTGTGTGACACCAAACTTCATGGCTGATGGACAGGTAAACCAATGAAAAATGCCGGCAGGTGGAGACACATCAAAAGGAATTGACATCTAAAATAAAAAAGAATTGAAAACCATAAAAACGAGGAATATAAAACAGAAAACAATGGTGTGGCGCCCCTATGGCAAGGCACCACAGGGAGGTACTGCACCCCAAACAGAAGGTGAAGTGGCTCCGTAATCATGGATGAAGGAGGAAAATATAGAGTCTGCACCTAACACACACGCTCATAGGACACCTTAGCACAGGGGACTGGTATTCAGTAGGTGTGACGGGGTGTGCGACAGAGCAGGAAGGGACACCCAGCCAATGATCAATCCAAGGAGATTTATTAAACAAGAAAGCTGGAACAACACACGAAGGTAAATTTGCAGAGTCCGCAATGAGTCCAAAAAAATGAAACAGATCCGGGGAACCTGCCAATAATCCTTGTGGCAGATAAACGAAAGCCATAGTCCTTGCAAGAGTTCAATGGATCCAACGCAATCCCATGGACGACGAGATCGGGCCTTAGCTCAGGTCTCACTCCCTTCACTTCCACAGTCAACTCACATCTGATCTTAAAACATGAATGTATTGTCTGGGCTCTTAGGTTCAGCCCATGTGAAAGGGAGTAGGGGTTCACACCTACTACTGAATGATTTGCTCCATCAGATGATTCTAGAAATGTATGGCTCCAGTGTGTCGTAGTATGTGGATTGGACTAGCTACCTGCTGGGAGGAAGAATGGCTTATCCTTCACTAGCTGTTGACCAATGCTTAATTACATTACAGTCCAGGAACGCAATTCCTGGGGGAAGGAGACATGTTAAATTACAGCACAATAAATTACATAGTATACAGCTAATAGAGAACGGAGAACAGTTACAACACATTAAATGGCATAATATACAGAAATACAGGACAGGGAAAAAGCATATATCATGACATCGGCTCTGCTCCGTACACACTCGGCTCCGTACACCTTGTACACACTCGGCTCCGCTCCGCACACCTTGTACACACTCGACTCTGCTCTGTACACCTCGTACACACTCGGCTCCGCTCCGTACACCTCGTACACATGCGTCTCCTTTCGGTACACCTCGTTTATACGTGGCTCCGCTCCATACACCTTGTACACACTCCACTCTGCTCCGTACACCTCGTACACACTCGGCTCCGCTCCGTACACTTCGTACACACTCGGCTCGGCTCCGAACACCTTGTACACACTCAGCTCCGCTCTGTACACCTCGTACACAATCGGCTCTGCTCTGTACACCTCGTACACACACTCGGCTCCGATCCATACACCTCGTACACACTCGGCTCCGCTCCATACTCCTCGTACACTCCAGGCTTCGCTCCGTACATCTCATACACTCGGATCCGCTCTGTACACCTTGTGCACACTCGGCTCCACTCTGTACACCTCTTACACACTCTGCTCCGCTCCGTACACCTCGTACACACTCGGCTCCGCTCCGTACACCTCGTACACGCTCGGCTTTGCTCCGTACACCTCGTACACTCTCGGCTCCACTCCGTACACCTCGTACACACTCGGCTCCGCTCCGTACACCTCGTACACACTCGGCTCCGCTCTGTACACCTCGTACACACTTGGCTCCGCTCTGAACACCTCGTACACACTTGGCTCTGCTCCGTACACCTCGTACACACTCAGCTCTGCTCCGTACACCTCGTACACACTCGGCTCCGCTCCGTACACCTCATACACACTCGGCTCTGCTCCGTACACCTCGTACACACTCGGCTCTGCTCCGTACACCTCGTACACACTTGGCTCCGCTCCGTACACCTCGTACACACTCGGCTCCGCTCCGTACACCTCGTACACACTCGGCTCCGCTCCGTACACCTCATACACACTCGGCTCTGCTCCGTACACCTCGTACACACTCGGCTCTGCTCCGTACACCTCGTACACACTCGGCTCCGCTCCGTACACCTCGTACACACTTGTCTCGTATCCGTACATCTCATACACACTCGGCTCCGCTCCGTACACCTCGTACACACTCGGCTCCGCTCCATACACCTCGTACACACTCGGCTCTGCTCCGTACACCTCGTACACACTCGGCTCCGCTCCGTACACCTCGTACACACTCGGCTCCGCTCCGTACACACTCGGCTCCGCTCCGTACACCTCGTACACACTCGGCTCCGCTCCGTACACCTCGTACACACTCGGCTCCGCTCCGTACACCTCGTACACACTCGGCTCCTCTCCGTACACCTCGTACACACTCGGCTCCGCTCCGTACACCTCGTACACACTCGGCTCCGCTCCGTACACCTCGTACACACTCGGCTCGGCTGATCATGTGACCCCTGACTCCTCCCCCATGTGACATCATCACAGGTCCTGTCTGCATCTTCCCCCATTCAGGTCTCTACAATATCGGATCCTCTCACATCTTCTATAGAAGAGAATTCTCCTGATTGACCATCAAGGATGGATCTGGACAGGGACAAGATGGCGGAGAGGATCTTACCCCTCACCCTAGAGATCCTCTTCCTTGTTACTGGAGAGGTGAGAGATGTCACATCACATCATTCTTATCTATGGACAGAAGAACAGAGGACAGGAGAGGTGAGGACTCTGGAAATGTCTGGAGACTGGAGATTTATTAATGTGTCTCCTCTCCATAACCAGGATTACACAGTGGTGAAGAAGAGCTGGAGTGATCTGTGCTGTCAGGAGCCTGTACAGTGTGAGGGAAGAGCCCTGAGCCCAATCACGGGGCCTCCACCTCACCCCCTGATACATGAGGACATCAATGAGCAGAAGATCCGAGAACTCACCTACAAGATGATGGAGCTGCTGACTGGAGAGGTGACACTGCTGGGAATGCTGCTGCTGCTGGGACATTATACAGTAACGCTATGAAGGGATGGGGGAATGATGACCGCGCTATCATTGTATGTGTCAGGTTCCTATAAGATGTCAGGACGTCGCCGTCTATTTCTCCATGGAGGAGTGGGAGTATTTAGAAGGACACAGAGATCTGTACAAGGACATGGTCATGATGGAGGATCCCCTCACATCAGCAGGTAATAGACAGGACTAAATCCACACGGCCTATAATGATCTGTATGTAAAGAATGAATTCAGTCCTGTATGTGTCTCCTCCAGGTCTATCCAGTAAGAGGACAACACCAGAGAAATGTCCCCGTCCTCTTCTCCCACAGGACTGTAAAGAAGAAGATCCCGATGTTCCTCCGGATCATCAGGTAGATGGAGAGAAGGTGTGATGAGATCTCCCTGTGATGTGTAGACGGCTGTGAAGATCTTGTCTCAGTCTTGTTTTCTCCTCCACTATTAGATGTGTTATACTTGTGTAATGAGAACGGTGGAGATGGCAGATTACAGCTGATCATAGATGGGACTTCTCCATCTGTCTGTGACTTTATAATCTTTGTTTCAGGGTGAAGATCTGCCCCATATTAATCCTCCAGAGACCTATGTGAGGGGTGATGAGCGGAGGACAGAGGAGATCCCTACAGATCACCGCCCAGGTGAGTAGTGACCACTGAATGCAGAGAAGTCACAGATTCTTCTCAGTCACCGGCTGTGGCTGCTTTATCGGTGGTGGAGTCCAGACATATCACAATCATGTGATCACCTGACAGCTCAAAAGATGGCTGCCACAAACAGACCTGGCGCTATCTACTCCACCCTCCATATCCCAGGGATTGTCCTTCACCCTCTAACCCCTATACATGGGTCTGGACTTACACAGGGACCAGTAGGCTGAGGACACAGAAATTGGTGGTGTGAAATGACAATAATAATAATAATCTTTATTTATATAGCGCCAACATATTCCGCAGCTTCACATTCACAATACAAAGTTCACATTTAAACAATCATAAGAAACAATTAGAAAATACAATACAATACCATAAACAATACAATACAAAGCATAATATAATACAATAATTAGAGTAAAATCTGGTAGCCCTGCTCATAAGAGCTTACAATCTAACAATGAGGTGGGGGTGACAAGGTACAGGTGCTTATTTGCAATGATGGTACAGTCAACTTCAGGAGATGGGGAACAGATAGGAGCAGAATAAGTGGCCACAACCCATTATTTGTGATCCACTTGAGACGGCGCGAATAGGCTATGTCTAGATGACTGACTAGGGATCATGATAGGCCGCCCTAAAAACATGCTTTTTTAGGGATCGCCTAAAATTATCTAAGTTGTGGATACACCTAATTTCTTGGGGTAGAGCATTCCAGAGAATTGGTGCGGCTCTGGAGAAGTATTGGAGCCGGAAGTGGGAGGTTCAGATTAATGTAGAAGTGAGTCTAAAGTGACTTCCAGAGCGAAGAGAACAGGTGGGGTGATAGACAGAGATGAGGGAGTAGATCTAGGAGGGTGCTGCACTGTGAAGAGCTTTGTGGGTGAGAACAAGCAGTTTGAAATGGATCCTATAGTGTATAGGCAGCCAGTGTAATGACTGACATAGAGCAGAAGCGTCTGAGTAACGATTAGCTAGATAGGTAATCCTGGCTGCTACATTAAGGATGGACTGGAGAGGGGACAGTCTAGTGCGGGGGAGGCCAACTAAGAGAGAATTACAATGGTTAAGGCGGGAGTGAATCAGGGCCACAGTGAGGGTTTTTGTGGTTTCCAAGGTGAGAAAAAAGCGAATTCTGGAGATGTTCTTCAGGTGCAAGCGGCAAGAGCAGGCGAGAGATTGTATATATGGGGTGAAGGAAAGATCAGAGTCAAACATAACACCCAGACAGTGAGCCTGCTGACTAGGCACTATTGTGGTGCCGCACACTGAGAGAGAGATGTCATATTTAGGGAGGTTAGTGGAGGGCGGGACCAGAAGTAGTTCAGTTTTGGAAAGATTAAGTTTCAGGTAGAGAACAGACATGATATTGGAGACTGCGGTTAGACAGTCATTGGTGTTCTTTATTAGAGCAGGAGTAAGGTCAGGGGAAGAAGTGTATAGTTGTGTGTCATCAGCATAAAGATGGTACTGAAAACCAAATCTGCTGATGGTCTGCCCAATCGGGGCTGTGTGGAGAGAGAAGAGAAGAGGACCAAGGACTGAACCCTGAATGTTTCTTTAAGAATGTGTACATCCCCTTGAAGGACGAACAACCGAGGCGTCACCCTGAATCCTGCAACTCCCACTCTCAGAATGGGGAACTTCCATAGGGGCAACCACCGACCCTCCACCACCTCTCCTGAGGAAACATGTAGGTCCAGAAAGTACCTGGGCAGAGGGAGAGATTGTGCGCCTTCTCTCCGGTTGCACCTTATTCACATTACCAGGAAAGAAGGGAAGTACAGAGGAAATATATTCGCCCAGGTTGCCTTCCTCAAAATGATCTGACGAGGGGGGGGGTGCTTCAGATAGTGTATTGGGAGTGTACCCCTCTGATAGAACTGACTTAGGAACCATACATTCAGGAGTCGGGTACACGGTATGGACAACTCCCCCCTCAGATTCCTGGAGGAGAAACCGAGGCCTAGCTATATCCTGAAGAGTGGGAATGGTATCCCCTCTGTGTCCTGGAATCATAACAGCCGTAAAAGTGTGGAAAATGGAGGAAACATTCATGCCCAGGTCACCACTGTCCACACAACATGGGGGAGACGGGTTTTCAGACATTTGTCTGTGTATGGATGGACAAACCCCAACTAGGTGACCCCACAGTAAAAGCACAACCCCATCCCACAGCTAACTACAAGTGATCTAACACGAGGGGACAACCTCTCCTATCTGTATAGGTTCCTCCACCTGCAACTGTAGGATCTCCTCCATGGGGAGAACAGGGGTCTGGGTCTGGGTGGGTCCTTCCCTGAGGCATCGATTTATTCTCATGACAAGGGACAAAGCCTCCAGCGACTCTGGAGTAGAGTACTGAGCCATGGAGTCCTGGAGCCACTAGACATCCCTTGACAGAGCTGACACCTAAGAGCCGGGTCATTCCATTGGGTGTCCGTGGCCCACCTTCGGAACTCTGAACAGTACTCCTCAGCGCGGCCACGTCCCACCTCTATAACTCCAAAAAGTAGTCCCCATCCGGCCGCATCCCCTGCCGTACTATACAGAGATTCGACACTGCCAGAGAGATGCCATCAGGGTCTCCATAGAGTAGGGTCAAAGCCACAAAAAAACTCATCTACCAACCACATAGATAGATAGTTGATCGATAGAGGGAAAGCCCAGGACTGGGGATCTCCTCGCAACAGGGAGACAACGATCCCCACTCTCTATTCTTTGCTCCCTGAAGAACGAGGGCTCAGCCTGAAGTATAACTTGCAGGTCTCCTGGAATGAGCAAAACTTATCACGCCCCCTAAAAAAACTTATCAAAGAGGGAAATCATGGGTTCCAGCTGGGTCTAAGCCTGGGCAGAGACCAGCAGACCCGCGATATATCACAGCTACTGCACCACCTGTTCCAGTAGATCCGTCACCTCCTCTACAAGGAGAATAGCTATTCTCCCAGACCTTGTCTTAGCCTCTCATACATCCAGATCACAATCCCACACATTGCACTGATGAGGGGCAATCACCCTGAAACGCAGCGTCTGCAGTTTGGGGTTCTGATCTGTCACAAATCCTAAGTCATATTAAAAGGCTTGTTAAAGAGTCAGTTATGACTTGTAGGATTGCTACCTTTATTAGGTGGCACTAGAGATCACCAACTTCAACACTGAAGAGACAATTTACATTTTAAGTAGAAATTTTAAAAAATATTAATTTCAGGTATATTTTATTCAAAAATAATAATTGTATTTATTCTTGTCAGATGACTGTACCAGGAGATCAGAAGGAGAACTGACATCTTCAATTTATAAATCAGATGAACTAGAAACCACACAGGATACAATTGATGTGAATGTCATTACTCCAGATATCCCATCATCCCTTCACAGCAAAGATCTGTCATCTGATCCTATGAAACAGGTCCAATCTTCTGAATCATCACAGACTACTAAGAAGAATAGAAGTCACAACAGAGGCATTAAAAAAACAAATGCTCTTAACGCAATGAAGCCACTTTCACCTTCAGAATATGGAAATAGTTTTCCCCTCAAAACATCTTTTGTTAAACATCAAAAAATTCACACAGAGAAAAAGAGATTTTCTTGTTCCAAGTGGAGAAAACACTTTAACCAGAAATCAGATCTTGTTAGTCATCAGACAATTCATACTGGGGAGAAGCCACATTCATGTTCAGAATGTGGGAAATGTTTTGTACAGAAATCACGTCTTGCTAAACACAAGAGAAGTCACACAGGGGAGAAGCCTTTTTTATGTTCAGAATGTGGTAAATATTTTGCAGATAAATCTAATCTTGTTATACATCAAAGAAGTCACACAGGGGAGAAGCCTTTTTTATGTTCAGAATGTGGGAAATGTTTTGCAGATAAATCACATCTTGTTTGGCACCAGAGCAATCACACAGGGGAGAAGCCTTTCTCATGTTTAGAATGTGGGAAATGTTTTGTACAGAAATCAGATCTTTTTAGACATCAGAGCAGTCACACAGGGAAGAAGCCTTTCTCATGTTTAGAATGTGGGCAATGTTTTGTACAGAAATCAGATCTTTTTAGACATCAGAGAACTCACACAGGGGAGAAGCCTTATTCATGTTCAGAATGTGGGAAATGTTTTGTACAGAAATCAGATCTTTTTAGACATCAGAGAACTCACACAGAAGAGAAGCCTTTTTCATGTTCAGAATGTGGGAAATGTTTTGCAGATAAATCTAGTCTTGTTAGGCACCAAAAAACTCACATAGGGGAGAAGCCACTCTTCTGTTCAGAATGTGGGAAATGTTTTACACAGAAGTCAGATCTTGTTACACATCAGAGAAGTCACACAGGAGAGAAGCCTTTCTCATGTTCTGAATGTGGGAAATGTTTTAATAAAAAATCTCATTTTATTATTCACTGTAGAACTCACACAGGGGAGAAGCCTTTTTCATGTTCAGAATGTGGGAAATGTTTTGCAGATAAATCACATCTTGTCAGGCACCAAAGAGCTCACACAGGCAGTAGCCATTATCATGACTAAAATGTGAAAAAAGAAATACTGGAAATTCATGTTTTGCTTCCATCAAAAATAACTCGCACTAGGAGAAATTATATATTGTGCGGACAAATTGTACTAAAAATATAAGAGTCGTATAATTAAATGAGAGGGAAATTATTTTAGCACATTCCGTATTTTCTGGACTATAAGACACTTACCGTATATACTCGTGTATAAGCCGACCCGTGTATAAGCCGACCCCCCTACTTTTGCCCCCAAAACCTGGGAAAATCTATTGACTCGTGTATAAGCCGAGGGTGGACCCCAGCACAGGTATACAGCCCCCAGCAGTGTGGTATACAGCAGCCTCCCCAGTGGTATATACAGGCCCCAGCAGTGTTACAGCAGCAGCCCCAGTGGTATATACAGCAGCAGCCCCAGTGGTAGTATACAGCAGCCCCAGAGGTATATACAGCAGCCCCAGTGGTAGTATACAGCAGCAGCCCCAGTGGTAGTATACACGCAGCCCCAGTAGTATATACAGCCGCAGTGGTAGTATACACGCAGCCCCAGTGGTAGTATACAGCCCCAGTGGTAGTATACAGCAGCCCCAGTGGTATATTCAGCCCCAGTGGTAGTATACAGCAGCCCCAGTGGTATATACAGCCCCAGTGGTAGTATACAGCCCCAGTGGTAGTATACAGCAGCCCCAGTGGTATATACAGTCCCAGTGGTAGTATACATACAGCCCCAGTAGTAGTATACAGCCCCAGTGGTAGTATACAGCCCCAGTGGTAGTATACAGCAGCCCCAGTGGTATATTCAGCCCCAGTGGTAGTATACAGCCCCAGTGGTAGTATACAGCCCCAGTGGTAGTATACATACAGCCCCAGTAGTAGTATACAGCCCCAGTGGTAGTATACAGCCCCAGTGGTAGTATACAGCAGCCCCAGTGGTATATTCAGCCCCAGTGGTAGTATATAGCCCCAGTGGTAGTATATAGCCCCAGTGGTAGTATACATACAGCCCCAGTAGTAGTATACAGCCCCAGTGGTAGTATACAGCCCCAGTGGTAGTATATAGCCCCAGTGGTAGTATACATACAGCCCCAGTAGTAGTATACAGCCCCAGTGGTAGTATACAGCCCCAGTGGTAGTATACAGCAGCCCCAGTGGTAGTATACAGCCCCAGTGGTAGTATACAGCAGCCCCAGTGGTATATTCAGCCCCAGTGGTAGTATACAGCCCCAGTGGTAGTATACATACAGCCCCAGTGGTAGTATACAGCCCCAGTGGTAGTATACAGCCCCAGTGGTAGTATATAGCCCCAGTGGTAGTATATAGCCCCAGTGGTAGTATATAGCCCCAGTGGTAGTATACATACAGCCCCAGTAGTAGTATACAGCCCCAGTGGTAGTATATAGCCCCAGTGGTAGTATACATACAGCCCCAGTAATAGTATACAGCCTCAGTGGTAGTATATAGCCCCAGTGGTAGTATACATGGCCCCAGCAGGGCCCCCCTCATAATTTGGCGCCCCCACCTCACTTTCTGGGCCCCCCCGCATGCAGCGCTGCGCATATACATTACCGGTCTAGCAGCTGTCACCCTCCGATGGCGGATCGCGGCTCCCGGCTCCGGGCTCCATCTTCCTCGCTGTCTTCCTGCTTTGTGACCGGGGCTCATCGCGCATCGCGATGACGTCATCGCCACGCCGGCCGGTCACCTGACAAGCAGGAAGACAGCGAGGAAGATGGAGCCGGGAGCCGCGATCCGCCATCGGAGGGTGACAGCTGCTAGACCGGTAATGTATATGCACAGCGCTGCATGCGGGGGGGCCCAGAAAGGGAGGTGAGGGCGCCAAACTTTGAGGGGGCCGTATTGACTGGCGTATAAGCCGAGGGGGGCACTTTTCAGCCCAATTTTTGGGCTGAAAAACTCGGCTTATACGCGAGTATATACGGTAACAATAAAAATCTTGTTAATAAGTGAGAGCCTCTTCTAGTCCGGATGCAGCGTCCTGTGATGGAGGAGAATACTGAGACAGTGTCCTTCCCGATCACTGAGAAAACGTCTCTCTGTCCTCCTGCCCCGCACTGATCTATACTGGGGATCACAATTACACAACAATGTGTGATCACTTGATCTCTCAGACAGAATGTGATCTACACTGATGAACATGTGAAGGATCTGGTGTACGGGGAGCACCAGCCTCTAGAACAGGGATTTCCAAATAACCAAAGTTTATCAACTTATAACCTTTATTTTACCCAAAATCTGATGATGATCAGAGAACAGCAATGACTGTAGACAGAGGAAGATTAACACTAAATGTTGTGAAGGTTACAACAGTCACCAATCAGTAGGAAGTGTGCAGGTCTTTGCTGTGTACAGGCCATTGCTGTGTAAAGGCTTTTGCTGTGAATGACTTCATCATATCTGCAGCCACAGGACATCACTAGTCTCTCACATTGCTCTGGGGGATTTTGCACCACTCTTCTTCCAGTCTCTTCCACAATTCTATGACTCTTGTGGGTTTCTTGACCATAACTTTGTCACCAAAGATTTTCCATTGGGTTTAGATGAGGGATCGACCATTTCATTGATCCCTTGTTTTCTGATAAAGGATCTGCTTTCCCCGTTTTGCTGTGTGACAGGGGACATTGTCCTGCATTAACATTGCTGCTGATTGAGAGCTGAACACAAGTAAGGAGCCACATGTTGTTGAAGAAGGTTCTGATACACACTTTCATTCTTTCTCCCATGTAGATGTGCGTCTTATAGTCTAAACAATCCGGTATGTTAGAATTAGTAACATGCAGTTACTAATACAGTTGTGGCCAAAAGTATTGACACCCCTGCAATTCTGTCAGATAATCCTCAGTTTCTTCCTGAAAATGATTGCAATCACAAATTCTTTGCTATTATTATCTTCATTTAATTTGTCTTCAATGAAAAAACACAAAAGAGAATGAAGCAAAAAGCAAAACATTGATCATTTCACACAAAACTCCAAAAATGGGCCAGACAAAAGTATTGGCACCCTCAGCCTAATACTTGGTTGCACAACCTTTAGCCTAAATAACTGCGATCAGCCGCTTCCGGTAACCATCAATGAGTTTCTTACAATGCTCTGCTGGAATTTTACACCATTCTCCTTTGGCAAACTGCTCCAGGTCCCTGATATGTGAAGGGCGCCTTCTCCAAACTGCCATTGTTAGATCTCTCCACAGGTGATCTATGGGATTCAGGTCTGGACTCATTGCTGCCACCTTAGAAGTCTCCAGTGCTTTCTCTCACACCATTTTCTAGAGCTTTTTGAAGTGTGTTTTGGGTCATTGTCCTGCTGGAAGACCCATGACCTCTGAGGGAGACCCAGCTTTCTCACACTGGGCCCTACATTATGCTGCACAATGTGTTGGTAGTCTTCAGACTTCATAATGCCATGCACACGGTCAAGCAGTCCAGTGCCAGAGGCAGCAAAGCAACCCCAAAACATCAGGGAACCTCCGCCATGTTTGACTGTAGGGACCGTGTTCTTTTCTTTGAATGCCTCTTTCTTTCTCCTGTAAACTCTATGTTGATGCCTTTGCCCATAAATCTCTACTTTTGTCTCATCTGACCAGAGAACATTCTTCCAAAACGTTTTAGGCTTTCTCAGGTAAGTTTTGGCAAACTCCAGCCTGGCTTTTCGATGTCTCGGGGTAAGAAGTGGGGTCTTCCTGGGTCTCCTACCATACAGTCCCTTTTCATTCAGACGCCGGCGGATAGTACGGGTGACACTGTTGTACCCTCGGACTGCAGGGCAGCTTGAACTTGTTTGGATGTTAGTCGAGGTTCTTTATCCACCATCCGCACAATATTGCGTTGAAATCTCTCGTCAATTTTTCTTTTCCGTCCACATCTAGGGAGGTTAGCCGCAGTGCCATGGGCTTTACACTTCTTGATGACACTGCGCACGGTAGACACAGGAACATTCAGGTCTTTGGAGATGGACTTGTAGCCTTGAGATTGCTCATGCTTCCTCACAATTTGGTTTCTCAAGTCCTTAGACAGTTCTTTGGTCTTCTTTCTTTTCTCCATGCTCAATGTGGTGCACACAAGGACACAGGACAGAGGTTGAGTCAACTTTAATCCATGTCAACTGGCTGCAAGTGTGATTTAGTTATTGCCAACACCTGTTAGGTGCCACAGGTAAGTTACAGGTGCTGTTAATTACACAAATTACAGAAGCATCACATGATTTCTCTAACAGTGCCAATACTTTTGTCCACCCCCTTTTTTATGTTTGGTGGAATTAGATCCAATTTGGCTTTAGGACAATTCTCTTTTGTGTTTTTTTCATTGAAGACAAATTAAATGAAGATAATAATAGCAAAGAATTTGTGATTGCAATCATTACAGGAAGAAAGAGTATTATCTGACAGAATTGCAGGGGTGTCAATACTTTTGGCCACAATCCAAAAAACAAATAAAATGCAATATCTAATGTGCAGTGAATGTTTCCCTCCTCCCTCTATATCATAACTCCCAATCCCAGAATAGAGCAGGAGATTCGGAGCTGACAATCCCCCTGTGTTGTTACTTTTGGGGTGAAGCATCTCCATCCTCGGCTCGTCACCTCCACACAAGGGCTTTGAACACATTTTCTATCATGTAAAGGCTTTTTCTTTTGTATCCAGAATGTGATATTTCAGAGCACAAACAACCTGGTGGAACATGAAGAACTTTCTATTATAATTAGATATTGATAATTCCAGTTCTCCTTAGATTGTAGCTTGTGAGCGCGGCCCTCGCTGCTCTGGGTGAATGATGTGTTCCTCTATAATGTCTTTATTGTCTGTACATGTCCCCTCTGAATTGTAAAGTGCTGCCCAATATGTTGGCGCTATAGAAATAATATGTATTATTATTAAAGTGAACCTGTCACCTCCATAAAGCCCCCCCGGTTATCACTACCTGTCCCTGCACCTTCCTATCACTACTTTAACTATATTTTTCTGTGCTAAATGTGAGCTGTGACTGATTAATAAAACATTTTTATTACTTACTCATTACTATGATAATGAACAGGGGGTTACCGTTACTAACCCCCCCCCTCCCCTGGGCGTCCTCTTTTGGTCCCTTCGCCGCCTCCTGTATTGTTCATCATGCCTTGATGGGCGTGATATTGAAACCCAGATGTGCGCCCCCAGCCTGGCTCGCAGCCATCTGCAAAGTGCCAGGTATGACGACAAACCTGTCATTTCTTGTATTCCACAGGCTGAACTTGAAGCTGCGCAGTACGTGACCCACCCCAGGACCGTGGGGTACTCGGTTCCCGGGCGCTGTCACTGGTGGCTGTGCCCGGGGCCATGGCCCTGGTGGTCGCTCAAAAAATGTGAAATAAAAGAAATGTAATAAAATAAAGTTTGTGACGCCACCTACGGTACCTGGTAATGATACCTGTGCTGCCTTCAGACCTCCGGGGATGATGATACTGCAGCCAGATGGTGTTGCTCTCTCTAGGTGGAGCAGGATCCCTGGGGCAGGGATGGATGAATGGATTTCTCACTGGAAGGCGGCTCGGCAGGTGGAGGCTTGATACAGACTCTGCTGTTGAGACTGGAATGCAGTTTACCAGCTTAATGGAAATAAGACACAGGGGACCTTCTTGCTCTGCACGGGTATTTACTGGCAACTTGTTAAGTCAGTTCTCACCGATACACAGTCACAGTCACGGGTAACTGGCCGGGTAGTCACCAGAGGATGGAAAGTCTCTTTGAGGCCCTCCACGATGTTCCTTCAGGTTACGACCTCTGTCCTCACTTTCTCTACCTGCACTTTTACTTATAAACAGGAGGACACGAGAAGATAGCAGGCATATGTATTTGTAATTACGGAGTAAACACAGGCTTGTACTACACAGCGTGAATGAGCAGGTGATGCCTGGACACATACAAATAACCAGATGGTGCCATTCACATAAGGGTTACATAGATGGATACAGGGAGATATAACTCACAATGGAGGTTACACAGGTCAAATATACAAATCCCCGGATACAAGTCACACCAGCATAGGTATACAAACAATAATCACTGAGTAAAGTGCATGTGCATATCCAGATTACCATGCAAGGGAATTGCCCCAGATAAATATCAGGTAAGTATCAGCCTCAGGCTATACAGGTCTAAAGGGGCCGTCACACGTGTCAATATCGCTAGCGACATCGCCGAAAATGACGTGTTCAGAGATGTCGCTAGCGATATCACAAGTGCGTCATGCTGTATAACAGAGTTATACATAAATTAAAGATTATCGGAGCCGTCGGTGCGGGCTGCGGTGGCAGCATGACGCCGCCGGGTGGCTGAACGACCGGAGGTTGCATGTTCTGAAGCCACGGCGAAACAACCGGTGGGTTTACTTGCGGGGGTACCGCGTTGCTGTGATCCGGATTACTCATCCTCGCTCCCCCTTAGTTAAGCGCGGCCAGCCCTTTCGATCTCAGTGGAAGTTGTCGGCTTCCAGTGAGGAGTGAGGCACCACGGGAGTTTCCGGTTCCTGCTGCGTTCTGCGGAACTCGTCAGAGCATGGGGCGGGGCCTATCTTTGCACCCTTTGCACAGTAACGCCCCTTCTTTTCCCGCTCTCTGCGCAGCAATGGCGGTTCAAATTTACAGTTCAATATTCACAGTCATTAAATAGCACACAATACCCGTTGGGAAACGGGTCTGTTCGTATCCTGTTCGCCAGATTTTAACTCACCGTTGCCGGGTTCTGAGGTCTCAGGCGATGCTTCACTTGTCACGGTTCCGCGCCTGAGGCTGTGGGGCCCGGTGGTCAAATAAAAAGGGATTAAGGAATAGGGATAAGGTATTGATTGTCGTGACACCACCTGTGGGTGTCCGGTGATGGCACCGGCGCTGCTTGGGCCTCCGGGGGATGTGCGGCAGCTAGATGGGATGCTCCCCACAGGATGAGCAGTAATCCCCAGGGCCAGGAGCTGTACGGGATGGAATACGGCAGCTCAGTAGTTTCTAATTAGTAGTCCAGGAAGAATGCACGGACACATAAAGTCTTTTCGATACCTTTTACTGGTGACAACAGGTACACTCAACCGGGCGATGAAGTCGACACTCCTGGAGGTTCCACAGCAAGCAGTGTATGGGCTTCCTGATGTACGTGGTTCTAATAGGGTCTGGTGGACATGGAATCCTATCAAACCGGGTTGCTCGTTCTGGTGAGACTAGTTACACCTGAGTTCGCTGAACTGAGGGCACTATAAAGCATTATTGGTGTGCACTTGCCTCCGGGCTCTCATTTGGTGATGCTTCAGGTGTCCAGGGAGCTAAACTCCCTTGTTGGGGTGCTGGTTTCTCTGCAGCCTGCGCTATGGCCCCTGCAGCTTGGACCCAGTGACCGGATTGTTAGGGCGAGTTAAAGTAACTCCTCTGTCCCTGAAGGTATTTGCCTCCTGCTCCTATGACCCTTGTTGCGAGGGTCTCCCACTTTCCGGGTGTGCTGGTATGGCCATAGTGTGGCACCAATACCAGGTCAGCTCTCCTAGCTGTTCACAGTTCTAAAGTGACTGCACACTCCGCTGTTTCTCCCTCCACGACCCGTATGTATAGGGGGAACTGGCTTAAGGCAACCAGTGGAGCTCCCCCTAGAGGCCTGGGGTGAAAGGGGTGTTGTAAGTTGTGTTATTAAGTGAGGCTGCTTGCTGTGTACTCCTCCATTTGTATCCTAAGAGTTCCTGGGGTGCCCCAACCAGGGTGCCACACCTCCGTAGTCATGGATGAAGGAGGAAAAATACAGAGTCTGCACCTAACACACACGCTCATAGGACACCTTAGCACAGGGGACTGGTATTCAGTAGGTGTGACGGGGTATGCGACAGAGCAGGAAGGGACACCCGGCCAATGATCAATACAAGGAGATTTATTAAACAAGAAAGCTGGAACAACACACATGAAGGTAAATCTGCAGAGTCCGCAATGAGTCCAAACAAAGGAAACAGATCCGGGGAACCTCCCGATAATCCTTGTGCCAGATAAATGTCCAGCCCAGGCCCTGGGGGTTCTTGGATCACTCAGTCTGGAGGGGATGTCACGGGTAGCGGTGCCTGAGGCCGTGGGCCCGGGGGATGCAGATGATAAATGAGTAAAAGAAAAAAATAATAAAAATTATGTCAAGTCGTGACGCCACCTGTAGGGTTACGGTGATGGCATCGGCGCTGCTTGGGCCTCCGGGGTGATGGGCGGCAGCAAGGTGGAACCGCTCCCTACAGGACAAGTGGGGTCCCCGGGGCTGTAGGTTGTAGTGAGGGTAATAGGGCAGCACAGTCGTTTCTGTGCAAGGTGGGAGTAGGGGAGCGCGGTCGGTGTGGTGCAGATGGAAGGAGGGACACGCACACATAAAAGTCTTTTGGTACCTTTACTGGTGTTATGTACTGGTACACTCGTCCGGAGTTGAGGGAAACACTTTAGGATCTCCACAGCGAGTAGGGTTGTAGGCCTCCTTGTCTCAGTTACTCTGTTTGGGGTCTGGCAGGCTTGGAACTCGACCAGACCGTTGCTTCTCTCTCTCTGTGACACTCCACACCCGGGTTGCTGCACTGAGGGCACTCTATTGGGTTCCCGTATGGATCCGTCTCACAGTCCCTGGCTCTCAATTGTTGGTGCTGCGGGCGTCCTGGAAGCTAAACCTCCTTGTGGTGCTGGATTCTCTGCGGGCCCAGGGACACGGTCCGGACCAAGCCACCTGTGACTTCCCCAGTACCGTCCGGTCCGGTACCGAGTACCCCCGTCCCGTGGGGGCTCCACATTCCACAGTCAACTCACATCTGATCTTAAAACATGAATGTATTGTCTGGGCTCTTAGGTTCAGCCCATGTGAAAGGGAGTAGGGGTTCACACCTACTATTGAATGGTTTGCTCCATCAGATGATTTTAGAAACGTATGGCTTCAGTGTGTCTGGTAGTATGTGGATTGGACTGGCCACCTGCTGGGAGGAAGAATGGCTTATCCTTCACTAGCTGTTGACCAATACATTACAGTCCAGGAACGCAATTCCTGGGGGAAGGAGGCATGTTAAATTACAGCACAATAAATTACATAGTATACAGATAATAGAAAACGGAGAACGGTTACAATACATTAAATGGCATAGTATACAGAAATACAGGACAGGGAAAAGGTATATATCATGACATCGGCTCTGCTCCGTACACACTTGGCTCCGCTCCGTACACCTCGTACACACTCGGCTCTGCTCTGTACACCTCGTACACACTCGGCTCCGCTCCGTACACCTCGTACACACTCGGCTCTGCTCTGTACACCTCGTACACACTCGGCTCTGCTCCGTACACCTGGTACACAATCGGCTCCGCTCCGTACACCTCGTACACACTCGGCTCTGCTCCGTACACCTCGTACACACTCGGCTCTGCTCTGTACACCTCGTACACACTCGGCTCCGCTCCGTACACCTCGTACACACTCGGCTCCGCTCCGTACACCTCGTACACACTCGGCTCCGCTCCGTACACCTCGTACACACGTGGCTCTGTTCCGTACACACTCGGCTCCGCTCCGTACACCTCGTACACACTCGGCTCCGCTCCGTACACCTCGTACACACTCGGCTCCGCTCCGTACACCTCGTACACACTCGGCTCTGCTCCGTACACCTCGTACACACTCGGCTCTTCTCCGTACACCTCATACACACTCGGCTCTTCTCCGTACACCTCATACACACTTGGCTCCGATCTGTACACCTCGTACGCTTTTGGCTCGGCTCCATACACCTCACACACACTCGGATCCACTATGTACACCAAGTACACTCTGCTCCATGCTGTACACCTCGTACACACTCTGCTCCACACCGTACACCTCATACACACTCTGCTCCGCTCTGTACATCTCGTACCCTTGGCTTCGCTCCGTACACCTCGTACACACTCGGCTCTGCTCCGTACACCTCGTACACACTCGGCTCCGACCGTACACCTCGTACACACTCGGCTCCGCTCTGTACACCTCGTACACACTCGGCTCCGCTCTGTACACCTCGTACACACTCGGCTCCTCTCCGTACACCTCGTACACACTCGGCTCTGCTCCGTACACCTCGTACACACTCGGCTCTGCTCCGTACACCTCGTACACACTCGGCTCCGCTCTGTACACCTCGTACACACTCGGCTCCTCTCCGTACACCTCGTACACACTCGGCTCCTCTCCGTACACCTCGTACACACTCGGCTCCGCTCCGTACACCTCGCACACACTCGGCTCCGCTCCGTACACCTCGCACACACTCGGCTCCGCTCCATACACCTCGCACACACTCGGCTCCGCTCCGTACACCTCGTACACACTCGGCTCCGCTCCGTACACCTCGTACACACTCGGCTCTGCTCCGTACACCTCGTACACACTCGGCTCCGCTCTGTACACCTCGTACACACTCGGCTCCTCTCCGTACACCTCGTACACACTCGGCTCCTCTCCGTACACCTCGTACACACTCGGCTCCGCTCCGTACACCTCGCACACACTCGGCTCCGCTCCGTACACCTCGCACACACTCGGCTCCGCTCCGTACACCTCGTACACACTCGGCTCCGCTCCGTACACCTCGTACACACTCGGCTCCGCTCCGTACACCTCGTACACACTCGGCTCCGCTCCGTACACACTCGGCTCTGCTCCGTACACCTCGTACACACTCGGATCCTCTCCGTACACCTCGTGCACACTTGGCTCCGCTCCGTACACCTCGTGCACACTAGGCTCCGTTCCGTACACCTCGTACTCACTCGGCTCCGCTCCGTACACCTCGTACACACTCGGCTCCGCTCCGTAAACCTCGTACACACTCGGCTCCGCTCCGTACACCTCGTACACACTCGGCTCCGCTCTGTACACCTCGTACACACTCGGCTCCGCTCCGTACACCTCGTACACACTCGGCTGATCATGTGACCCCTGACTCCTCCCCCATGTGACATCATCACAGGTCCTGTACACACAGCGGCCATATATCTGCTGTGCGGCATTAGTCAGTACTGAGCTCAGTATCTGCAGAGCTGAACCTGCGGGAGAAACCGGAGCTCATCTTCCCCCATTCAGGTCTCTACAATATCGGATCCTCTCACATCTTCTATAGAAGAGAATTCTCCTGATTGACCATCAAGGATGGATCTGGACAGGGACAAGATGGCGGAGAGGATCTTACCCCTCACCCTAGAGATCCTCTTCCTTGTTACTGGAGAGGTGAGAGATGTCACATCACATCATTCTTATCTATGGACAGAAGAACAGAGGACAGGAGAGGTGAGGACTCTGGAAATGTCTGGAGACTGGAGATTTATTAATGTGTCTCCTCTCCATAACCAGGATTACACAGTGGTGAAGAAGAGCTGGAGTGATCTGTGCTGTCAGGAGCCTGTACAGTGTGAGGGAAGAGCCCTGAGCCCAATCACGGGGCCTCCACCTCACCCCCTGATACATGAGGACATCAATGAGCAGAAGATCCGAGAACTCACCTACAAGATGATGGAGCTGCTGACTGGAGAGGTGACACTGCTGGGAATGCTGCTGCTGCTGGGACATTATACAGTAACGCTATGAAGGGATGGGGGAATGATGACCGCGCTATCATTGTATGTGTCAGGTTCCTATAAGATGTCAGGACGTCGCCGTCTATTTCTCCATGGAGGAGTGGGAGTATTTAGAAGGACACAGAGATCTGTACAAGGACATGGTCATGATGGAGGATCCCCTCACATCAGCAGGTAATAGACAGGACTAAATCCACACGGCCTATAATGATCTGTATGTAAAGAATGAATTCAGTCCTGTATGTGTCTCCTCCAGGTCTATCCAGTAAGAGGACAACACCAGAGAGATGTCCCCGTCCTCTTCTCCCACAGGACTGTAAAGAAGAAGATCCCGATGTTCCTCCGGATCATCAGGTAGATGGAGAGAAGGTGTGATGAGATCTCCCTATGATGTGTAGACGGCTGTGAAGATCTTGTCTCAGTCTTGTTTTCTCCTCCACTATTAGATGTGTTATACTTGTGTAATGAGAACGGTGGAGATGGCAGATTACAGCTGATCATAGATGGGACTTCTCCATCTGTCTGTGACTTTATAATCTTTGTTTCAGGGTGAAGATCTGCCCCATATTAATCCTCCAGAGACCTATGTGAGGGGTGATGAGCGGAGGACAGAGGAGATCCCTACAGATCACCGCCCAGGTGAGTAGTGACCACTGAATGCAGAGAAGTCACAGATTCTTCTCAGTCACCGGCTGTGGCTGCTTTATCGGTGGTGGAGTCCAGACATATCACAATCATGTGATCACCTGACAGCTCAAAAGATGGCTGCCACAAACAGACCTGGCGCTATCTACTCCACCCTCCATATCCCAGGGATTGTCCTTCACCCTCTAACCCCTATACATGGGTCTGGACTTACACAGGGACCAGTAGGCTGAGGACACAGAGTTATCTGATAATTGGTGGTGTGAAATGACAATAATAGTCAGGAGCCGGGTCAGAACCAGGAGGGCAGAGAAAAGTCACAATCAGAAGCCTCAAGAGTAGTCAGTAAACAGGCCGGGGTCACAACAGGAATCACATACACAAGGTGAGAGCTGAGTACACAGGACTGAACCAGAGGAGAACAAGGATGTATCCGGCAGACTCCAGGAATATGCTGTGAGGTTTAGTAGGGTGCGGTGCTTTCTAATTGTCTGAAGCAGAGAGCTGATTACTCCAGCTGGACTGCACACACCCATACTGCCAGACTGGACCGTACTACTGCTCCCAGCCTCCCTATTGTTAGTGACTGGACATAGACTGGGCCGCCCACAGCTTCTGGCCCTGATGTCTCCTCCATCACCAGAGCCGCCCGCAGAATGAATAAGGTGGTGACTGATGACAGAAGTGAATGTCACAGGAGCAGATCTCACAGGAGAGGACACCATTTACTGAAGCCTTAGGGTGACTTCACACTGGTGTTCGCCTCTGTAGCGTTCTATGGAGGGGAACCGCCATGTGAGCGCAGGCACCGCAAGTCCCTATGTTTATCATGGGGACGCACGGTGCTGCGCTTGACTGTGCGCTTCCATTCATTTGCCTGTGTGACTTATACGCATGCGCATGCTTGATTACAAATCACACACTCTCTTCTGCACCCTGAACGCAACATGTGACAGTAAGCCCCCACTGGTCCTGATGTTAACCCTCACTAGGGAAGGCCGGTGGGAGCACTGGTCCCATCCACTACCATAAGAGACATTAGGGAAGGGGAAGACAGACAAAGGACACCAGGACAGCTACTTCACGTCTGCTGATACTTCACGAGTCAGCAGACAGATTGACAGTAAGTTGTTCTCCACAGAGCTCCTTACACCTCAGGATCTTGGCCAGGAATGAAGTTCAATCTCCAGCAAAGCATGCTGGAACCCTGTGATGCTATAAAGGCAGAGGTGATCACAGAGTGGCCACACCTGGACAAGGCCCAGCTAGCCTGCTGTCAACAGAGACTAACATTAACTCCTCCAGTGCCAAAGGAAAAGGACATTAAAATGAAGTCTCAATTCAGGCATGAGACTTAGATCAAATGCAGTCACAAGTCTCCTAGGAAAGGGAGACCATCGTGAAAGCTGATGGATGTTAGAGACCTTTCGCTCCTCTATCTTCTGTGTGAGAATACCCCACAGAGGCTCAATAGGGTTTAGGTCTGTAGAGGCTTGGCCAGTGCAGCACGTTTACCCTCAGTTTCTATATCAAGGCAGTAATCATCTTAGGGGTGTGTTTGGAGTCGTTATCATGTGTGAATACTGCTCTGCAGCCCCATTTCTGAAGGTAGGGGATCGTGCTCTTCTTCAGTATGTCACAGTACATGTTGGCATTCATGGTTTCCTCAGTGAACTGTAGCTCCCCACAGCCGGCAGCACTGATCATGGATCATGGAGCTCCCACCACCATGCTGGACTGTAGGCAGACACACTTGTCTTTGTATTCCCCACCTAATTGCCGCCATACATGATTGACAGAATCTGAACCAAATAATTTTATCTTGGTCTCATCAGCCCACAGGACGGTTCCAGTAATCCATGTCCTTAGTCTATTGTCTTCAGTGTTTGCAGGCTTTCTTATACATCATCTTTAGAAGAGGCTTCCTTCTTTGATGACCGCCATGCAGACTGATGTGATGCAGTGTGAGGATTATGGTGTTTGCACCGTCAGGCGGACCCCCCACCCCTGTAACCTCTGCACAATGCTGGCAGCACTCATACGGCTATTTTGACAAGACGACCTCTGGATATGACGCTGACCCGTGCACTCAGCTGCTGTGGTTGACAATGGAAAGGCTTTTACTAGTCTTCACCATCTTTATGTAGAGCAACAGTTCTTTTTTCAGATTTTCAGAGAATTGTAAATATGCTGCCCTATGCAGAGACAACCAATCGTAACGCAGGATCTTCCACCAATGATCGCTGATGGGGCGCGGTATCTCGGAGGTTGTGTCACGCCCCAGGGAGTTCACTAGGTGTCGAAAAAACTTTCCTGTTCCTCGATAACACGCCGCTACCATCGGGTGGAAACCAACCTGTTTTTGAGCACTGCTGAATAACAGGTGTCGACAGTGACCGGTGGCAACAACCTGATTTACATGCCGCTACCTCGGGGTGTTTTGGCGGTACAGGATACAATTGTCACCGACACCCGGTTGTTTCCAACCTTCTGTAGCGGTGTGTAAAGGTACCATAATAGATATTATAAACTATTTAAAAAATGTGAGGGGTGTACTTACTTTTGTGATATACTACACACAGATGCTACCATGTTTCCCCAAAAATAAGGCGCCCCCCGAAAGTAAAACATACTAGGGGGGTCTAGTGTGCCTGCAAATATAAAGCACCCCCCAAAAATAAGGCATACCTTTATTGTTGGAATACCAGCATGCCACCGATCAGACGACTGAGGCATGCAGCTGTGACTCCTCCAGCCCCTGCCCCTCGCCATTGTCCCGGTACCCGCCGCTGTGTCAGTGTTGCAGATGCACATACATCTGCACCGCTCTATTTTTCAAGACCCCCGACACTGTCCTGGCCAATCAAACGCCAGGAGCTGCTCAGTGGCCAATAACAGGCCAGTCAGTGCATGAAGTCAGCTTCTGGCCTGTGATTGGCCGGGACAGAGGCTGGGGGGCTTTAAAAATAGAGCGGTGCCGGTGTATGTGCATCTGCGGCACCTGAGGCAAGGAGATGAGAGTGGTGGCGTTCTCCTTGAATCAGTGGCAGTGGGGCAGCGCCGGAATGCAGCAGGGACTGATGAAAAGTGTCCATGTGTGTGTGTGTCCCTGTGTGCGTGTGTCCCTGTGTGTGTCCCCGTGTGTGTGTGTCCCTGTGTGTGTGTCCCTGTGTGTGTGTGTGTGGGTCCCTGTGTGTGTCCCCGTGTGTGTGTGTGTGTGTCCCTGTGTGTGTGTCCCTGTGTGTATGTGTGGGTCCCTGTGTGTGTGTGCGTGTGTCCCTGTGTGTGTGTCCCTGTGTGTGTCCCCGTGTGTGTGTGTGTGTCCCTGTGTGTGTGTCCCTGTGTGTGTGTCCCTGTGTGTGTGTGTGTGTGTCCCTGTGTGTGTGTCCCTGTGTGTGTGTGTGGGTCCCTGTGTGTTTTCCTGTGTGTGTGTGTCCGTGTGTGTGTGTCTGTTGTGTGTGTCCCTGAGTGTTTTTATGCTAATACCATATTGGGGTCCATAAGGGGATGATGGGGATAACATATTGGGGGCCGCGAGAGGATGATGGGCATACTTTATTGGGGGCCGCAAGGAAATATCTTATTAGAAGCTGCAAGGGGATTATAGGGATAATGTATTGGGGGCTTCAAGGGGATGATAAATGTTCATTTTTTTTGTTCAACAATAAATATGAATTCTTGTTCATGGACAAATAAGACGCCCCCTGAAAATAAGACATGGTGCATCTTTGGGAGCAAAAATTAATATATGTAGTTTGTGCACTCTACAAGGCTCAGAAGTGACGGAGAGAGTAGACTTAGGTTAGGGCCTCACTTGGGAGCATGTATCCGTTTACTGGATGTAGAAACCCTTAATGTGAATGGGGTCTTGTTTTTTGTGTGTTGAGTAGAAGTTTTTATTGTTATTATTTTCATCTACATAGATTTTTTGTGGCTTCTTATTCCTCTATTTGGGAGGCAGAATGAAGAAGCAGCTGAACACTCTGCTCTACTGGTCCATGCTATGAGGTCTCCTATTACACTGAACTGTTATTGTCTTTTATCAACATAACTTGACATTTCTATGGACACTTTAAGTGGAAAATTTCAAATATATTAATTTCAGGTATAATGTATTAAAAATAGTAACATAGTAACATAGTTTTTAAGGTTGAAGGAAGACTTTAAGTCCATCTAGTTCCCCCGTAGCCGAACATGTTGATCCAGAGGAGGCAAAAAAAAAACCATGTGGCAACACTAAGCTCCACATTGGGGGAAAAAATACCTTCCTGACTCCAGATACGGCAATCAGACTAGATCCCTGGATCAACGCCCGATCAAAGAATCTAGTATATATAACCGGTATAATATTATAATTTTCTAGAAAGGCATCCAGGCCCTTCTTAAATGTTAGTAGTGACTCCCTCATTACACCATCATGTGGAGAGAGCTCCATAGTGTCACTGCTCTTACAGTAAAGAATCCACGTCTGTGATTATGGTTAAACCTTCTTTCCTCCAGACGTAGAGGACGCCCCCTTGTCCCCGTCTCTGTAGAGGATGCCCCCTTGTCCCAGTCTCAGGCCTAAGAGTAAAGAGATCATTAGAAAGTTCTCTGTACTGTCCCCTCATATATTTATACATTATTATAAGATCACCCCTAAGCCTTCGTTTTTCCAAGCTAAATAACCCCAAGTTTAATAACCTGTCCTGGTATTGCAGACCCCTCAGTCCTCTAATAACCTGTCTTGGTATTGCAGACCCCTCAGTCCTCTAATAACCTGTCTTGGTATTGCAGACCCCTCAGTCCTCTAATAACCTGTCTTGGTGTTGCAGACCCCTCAGTCCTCTAATAACCTGTCTTGGTATTGTAGACCCCTCAGTCCTCTAATAACCTGTCTTGGTATTGCAGACCCCTCAGTCCCCTAATAACCTGTCTTGGTATTGCAGACCCCTCACTTCTCTAATAACCTGTCTTGGTATTGCAGACCCCTCAGTCCTCTAATAACCTGTCTTGGTATTGCAGACCCCTCAGTCCTCTAATAACCTGTCTTGGTATTGCAGACCCCCCAGTCCTCTAATAACCTGTCTTGGTATTGCAGACCCCTCAGTCCCCTAATAACCTGTCTTGGTATTGCAGACCCCCCAGTCCTCTAATAACGTGTCTTGGTATTGCAGACCCCTTAGTCCTCTAATAACCTTGGTCGCTCTTCTCTGGACCCGCTCTAGTTCAGCTATGTCTTTCTTATACACCGGAGACCAGAATTGTACACAGTATTCTACGTGTGGTCGCACTAGTGACTTGTATAGAGGTAAAATTATGTTCTCCTCATGAGCATCTATGCCTCTTTTAATGCATCCCATTATTTTATTTGCCTTTGCAGCAGCTGCCTGACACTGGGCACTAAATGTGAGTTTGTCATCTACCCATACACCCAGGTCTTTTTCAGTGACAGTTTTGCCCAGTGTTTTACAATTAAGCACATAATTATACCTTTTGTTTCCTCTGCCCAAGTGCATGACTTTACATTTATCCCCATTAAAGCTCATTTGCCATTTAGCAGCCCAAGCTTCTAGTTTACATAAATCCTCCTGTAATATAAAATTGTCCTCCTCTGTATTGATTACCCTGCAGAGTCTAGTGTCATCTGCAAATATTGAGGTTCTACTCTGTATGCCCCCTACAAGGTGTCATTAATAAATATATTAAATAGAAGCGGGCCCAATACTGACCCCTGTGGTACCCCACTGTTAACTGTGACCCATTCTGAGTGTGTTCCATTAATAACCACCCTTTGTTTCCTATCACTAAGCCAGTTCTTAACCCACTTACACATATTTTCCCCTATCCCCATTGCCCTCATTTTATGTATCAACCTTTTGTGTGGCACCGTATCAAAAGCTTTTGAAAAGTCCATATACACCACATCCACTGCATTTCTTTGGTCCAGTCCAGAACTTACTTCTTCATAGAAGCTTATCAGATTAGTTTGACAGGAACGGTCCCTCGTAAAACCATGTTGATAATGGGCCATGAGGTTATTTCTCTTCAGATACTCCAGTATACCATCTCTTAGAAAACCCTCTAGGATTTTACCCACAGTAGAGGTTAAGCTTACTGGCCTATAATTTCCAAGTTCAGTTTTTGTCCCCTTTTTGAATATTGGCACCACATTTGCTATACTCCAGTCCTGTGGTACAGACCCTGTTATTATGGAATCTTTAAATATTAAAAATAATGTTCTATCTATGACAGTACTTAATTCCTGCAGCACTCTGGGGTGTATCCCATCCAGGCCCGGGGATTTGTCAATTTTAGTGATTTTTAGACGATGCCGTACTTCCTCTTGGGTTAAGCAGGTGACATTTAATTGAGAATTTTTGTTATCACTGATTATATTGTCTGTCATGGGATTTTCTTGTGTAAATACTGTTTAAAAAAAAGTCATTTAGCATATTGGCTTTTTCCTCATCCTCATCCACCATTTCACCCAGACTATTTTTAAAGGGGCCAACACCATCATTTTTTAGTTTCTTACTATTTATGTAGTTAAAAAATATTTTCGGATGATTTTTACTTTCTCTGGCAATGAGTCTCTCTGTCTCAATCTTTGCTGCCTTGATTTGCTTAAATAGCAATTTGTTTTATTCTTGTCAGATGACTGTACCAGGAGATCAGAAGGAGAACTGACATCTTCAATTTATAAATCAGACGAACTTGAAACCACACAGGATACAATTGATGTGAATGCCATTACTCCAGATATCCCATCATCCCTTCACAGCAAAGATCCATCATCTGATCCTACAAAACAAATCCTATCTTCTGATTCATCACAGACTATTAAGAAAAATAAAAGTCACAACAGAGGCAGCACAAAACAAACCCTTGAAACAACTTTTGTTGAACATCAAAAAATTCACACAGAGAAAAGCAGATTTTCTTGTTCCAAGTGTGGGAAATATTTTAACCAGAAATCAGATCTTGTTAGTCATGAAATAATTCATACAGGGAAGAAGCTGCATCCATGTTCAGAATGTGGGAAATGTTTTACATATAAATCATATCTTGTTAAACATCAGAGAGGTCACACAGGGGAGAAGCCTTTCTCATGTTCAGACTGTGGGAAATGTTTTACACATAAATCAAATCTTGCTAAACACAAGAGAAGTCACACAGGGGAGAAGCCTTTCTCATGTTCAGAATGTGGGAAATGTTTTGCAGATAAATCAGATTTTGTTACACACCAGAGAACTCACACAGGGGAGAAGCCTTCATGTTCAGAATGTGGGAAATGTTTTACATATAAATCAGCTTTTGTTAGACATCAGAGAATTCACTCAGGGGAGAAGCCTTTTTCATGTTCAGACTGTGGGAAATGTTTTGTACGGAAATGCCACCTTGCTATACACAAGAGAAGTCACACAGGTGAGAAGCCTTTCTCATGTTCAGAATGTGGGAAATGTTTTGCAGATAAGTCAGATCTTATTAGTCACCAGAGAAGTCACACAGGAGTGAAGCCTTTTTCATGTTCAGAATGTGGGAAATGTTTTACATATAAATCAGCTTTTGTTAGACATCAGAGAATTCACTCAGGGGAGAAGCCTTTTTCATGTTCAGAATGTGGGAAATGTTTTGGACGACAATGCCACCTTGCTATACACAAGAGAAGTCACACAGGTGAGAAGCTTTTTTCATGTTCACAATGTGGCAAATCTTTTGTAGAAAAAGCAAAACTTGTAAGACATCTAATAATTCACACAGGGGAGAAGCCTTTTTCATGTTCAGAATGAGGGAAATGTTTTGCAGATAAATCATCTTTTGTTATTCACCAGAGAACTCACACTGGGGAGAAGCCTTTTTCTGGTCGTCATAATGGGAGACCCAGACAATGGGGTTTAGGGCACTGCCCTCCGGAGGTCACACTAGGTACTACAAGTTTGTAGACACCGCCTCCTCCGCTTATAAACCCCTACCGCAGGGAACATCCTCAGTTTTGAACTTAGTGTGCTCGGAGGATCACGCTTTGCTTGCACTTCACTGCATTCTCACAACTTACGTGATGGCGTCTGAAGACAAGGTAATATGGTCCTAGTCGGGACCTGTGACAGCCTCCCCGCTCACCCTTAGTGGCACACGCTGGTGGAGGTACCGGAGGGCCTAGAGCCTGGACACTTGGTGTTCTCCCGGTACGCTGTCACGCTCCTCTCCATCCCTCTCTGGGGGGCTCTGGAGAGTGGGAGATGGGAGCCTTGCACAGCTCCGCTCCGTCCGAGGCCTCCCTAAATGGTGCTTACAGACCGGACTGGAGCCAGCCCAGTCCGAGGCCTCCCTAAATGGTGCTTACACTCCGGACTGGTGCTGAACCCCCGTCCGAGGCCTCCCTAAATGGTGCTTACAGACCGGACCGGCACTGAGGCACTCTGTGTCTCCTGTGTGCCTGGGGGTAGTGTCTGGCACTTTATGTGTTTCATGACACTCAGACCGCGCGTTACCCTCGGGTCCGCGGATCTGGAGGTGTACCCTGTGCTGGGGTCACCCTGGCTGACCGCCCTGTGTGTCACAGGGGCTGAGGCTGTAGACTGCGTATGTGTGTTTGTACAGTCAGTCTGTGTGTGGTGTATTTCACACTATTTCCCGCGCTGCGGGCTCCGGCGCCTTCATGCTGAGGCTGCCTGGAGGATGGGAAGCGGCCCGTGCGGTGACGTCACCGATGGGCGTGTGTGTGTGTTTCCCGCGTGTTCTCGGCGCCGCCCACAGTTTCTCTGTCGGCGGCCATCTTTCCCCATCACTTCCCGGCTGGGAGCTGTCTGAAGCGTACGGCTGCACTTCAGGGGAGACCGGAACCTATCGCGGAGGTCACACACACACCGCTTCCTCCTACCGCTGTGTTGCGGTCGGTAAGCCACCGGGATTCCCGGTTTTTGTCTGCGATTGGCTTATTTACCCCTACTGTGGCGATGTCCTCAGTTGGGAAGCGTGCTGCTAAGGCGGCAGAGACCACAGTTACTTGTGCTACATGCAATGGTACACTGGTGGAGGGGTCCTGCAATAACTGCGGACGCCCAGAGGCCCGGACTGCCACTGCTGAGTCAGCAGCTCCGGTGCGGTACCCTGAGGTTCAAGTGATCCCAGGGCCATGGGAAACTCAGAATAAGATCAATGAATCTCTGTTGTCCCAGCTGTCCTCCATGTCGCAATCCCTGGAGGCACTTAATAGGAGACTGGATAGCCCAGCTACTCCATCCAGTTACCCCCGGGTGTCTCCCTCTTCTGCTGCGAGACCCCTTAAGCGAGCTCGTCGTGAGGAGTCACCCGAGCTCCAGGCTCTCTCTGAGGAGGAGCGTTCCTCTGATGGTGAGGAAGATGATGGGGGTTCGACTTTCGGGTCTGTATCTGCGTCTGAACCACCAGACGGGGTGGAGGATTTGGTGTCCTCTATCAATGAGACCTTACGTCTCGTGACACCCCCTGAGGAGGTGACTGTACACCCGAAGGAGGCCTATCAATGGCTGCGGCCGGAGGCTAGACCAAGTGGTTCCTTTATGGACCATACTAACTTTGGAAGGGTGATTAGAGCCCCCAGGTTACACCCTGGGCGGCGTTATGTCCGAAAACCTAAGGACAATCGCTTCCCCTTCCCCAGGAGGTGCTTCAGGAGTGGTCGCAGTCCCCAAAGGTGGACGCTTCCATGACCAGGATTGCTGCACGCTCCCTTTTCTCTGCCTCTGATAGCTCCTCGTTGAAGGATGCGACAGATAGACAGGTCGAGCAACTCGCCAAGTCTTCCTATGAGGCTGTGGGGGCTTCATTTGCCCCTAATTTTGCCCCTTTTTGGACCTTACAAGCAATTACTACCTGCTTGGATGGTATCACTGACCTGGCAAGGTCCAGTCCAGAGGTCATGGCACTTACCGAGAGAGCAAGAGCCTATGCGGACTACGCCAGAACGGCGACTCTGGAAACTGCCACTCGCTCAGCTGTGGCTTCGGCCAATGCTATTGCGATCCGCAGGTTGTTGTGGCTGCGTCTTTGGGACTCAGATGCCACATCTAAGAAGATTTTACAGAATCTTCCATTTGCTGGTGACAGGCTGTTTGGCACTGAGCTGGACAAGCTAATAAAGGATTCTGCTGAGTCTAAGATACCGCAGAATAGGCCTAAGCCACGGTATACTGTGAAAAGGAACCCAAAACAGTGGTCCTTTCGCTCCAGCTCGCAGTCATCAGCATCGTCCGCGCGTACGGACCGAGGGGGCAAGCCCGCTTCTCAGTGGCGCTCTAAGAGTCGTCCAAAGAAGCCGGCGGGGGCAGCGGCTGCCACCCCCAAACCCGCCTCTACATGACTCGCTCTGCCTTCCTGCCTCCCCACAGGTGGGGGGCCGCTTGTCTCGCTTTCAGGACAAGTGGCTGCTTCACATTCAAGATCAGTGGGTTCGAGACGTGATCTCGCGAGGTTACAGGATAGAGCTGACGTCAAAATCTATCCACCGATTCCATCGGTCGGTCCCATCCCCAGAAAAGGCTCAGGCTTTTCACCTGGTGTTGGAGGGTCTCCGCAGAGACGGAGTGGTGGTCCCGGTGCCTTCCGGAGAGAGGTTCAGGGGTTTTTACTCCAACCTCTTTATCGTCCCGAAGAAGGACGGATCCTTCCGCCCTGTTCTGGACCTGAAGTTGTTCAACCGTCACGTGTTGGTTCGGAAGTTCCGTATGGAATCCCTGCGTTCCGTGATCGCAGCGGTGTCACAGGGGGATTTCCTGGCGTCCATAGATATCCGAGACGCTTACCTTCACGTACCCATTGCTCCGGCTCATCAGCGCTGGTTGAGATTTGCAGTGGGGGAAGAACACTTCCAATTTGTGGCGCTGCCGTTCGGGTTGGCCTCGGCACCGCGGGTGTTCACAAAAGTGATGGCTTCCATGATGGCTCTCCTGCACGCGCAGGGACATGCCGTCATCCCCTATTTAGACGACCTGCTGGTCAGGGCGCCATCAGAACACCTCTGTCACGAGAGCCTGGATGTGACCATGCGGTCTCTGGAACAGTTCGGTTGGCTCCTCAACATTCAGAAGTCAACGCTGGTTCCGACCCAGTCTCTGACATATTTGGGCATGGACTTCAACACAGCCTCGGCCCTGGTGTCTCTGCCGCGACCCAAACAGATGGCGATCCAATCAGGAGTGCAAGCAGTCCTCCTGTCACCACATTCATCCCTACGGGTGTTGATGAAACTGGTGGGACGCATGGTGGCGGCAATAGAGGCGGTGCCTTTTGCACAATTTCGCCTCCGTCCTCTCCAGCTGGAGATTCTCCGCAGATGGGACAAGAGGACGATCTCACTGAATCGGCTGGTGACCCTTTCCCAACCGACCAGAGATTCCCTGCAGTGGTGGCTACAACCGCATCACTTGTCTCGGGGCCGGTCCTTCATAAAACCGTCTTGGTTAGTGGTGACCACCGACGCCAGTCTGAAGGGCTGGGGAGCGGTGTTCTTACACCACAGGGCCCAAGGCCTCTGGACTCAGTCGGAGTCGGCGTTGCAGATAAACGTGCTGGAGATCAAGGCGATCTATCTGGCACTCCTGGCTTTTCAGAGATTCCTCTCAGGACAACCCATTCGGGTTCAGTCCGACAATGCGACGGCCGTCGCCTACATAAATCATCAAGGAGGAACCAGGAGTGCGGAGGCTCTGGCCGAAGTTCACCGCATCCTATCCTGGGCGGAGGACAACAACTGCCTGATCTCCGCAGTTCACATCCCAGGGGTCGAGAACTGGGAGGCCGACTATCTGAGCCGACAGGGGATGGACGCCGGAGAGTGGTCTCTTCATCCGGACGTCTTCAGAGAAATCTGCAGCAGATGGGGCACGCCGGACGTGGACCTGATGGCCTCACGGCTGAATCATCAGGTGCCGCAATACATGGCGAGGTCGTGGGACCCCCAGTCTCTGGGAGCGGACGCCCTAATCTTGACCTGGTCCAGATTCCATCTGCCGTATGTGTTCCCGCCTCTGGCTCTGATTCCCAAGGTGCTGTGGAAGATCAGGTCAGAGTGCAGGGTCGCCATTCTAGTGGCTCCAGATTGGCCCAGGAGGTCCTGGTATCCGGACCTGTGGCACCTGTCAGGCGGACACAGATGGGCTCTTCCAGAACGCGCAGACTTACTCGCGCAAGGCCCATTCTTCCACCGCAATTCCAGGGCCCTCAAGTTGACTGCGTGGCTCTTGAGGCCTGGCTGCTGACATCTAGGGGTTTCTCCCCTACAGTGGTTGCTACTATGAATAGGGCTAGGAGGCCCGTTTCCAGGAAGATATACCACCGGACGTGGAAAATCTTTTTTACCTGGTGTGCCTCTGGTGGACGTTCTCCGTGGCCCCTCTCCATCCCGACGTTGTTGGCTTTCCTACAGTCGGGTCTGGAGTTGGGATTATCCCTTGGCTCTTTGAAAGGTCAAGTGTCAGCACTCTCGGTGCTGTTTGACAGGCGATTGGCACTCCTCCCGAAGGTGCGTCAATTTCTCCAAGGGGTGTCGCGGATGGTTCCGCCCTACAGGAGACCTCTGGACCCTTGGGACCTTAACAGAGTCCTAGCGGCGTTACAGAAGCCGCCGTTTGAGCCGCTGAGAGATATCTCTCTCTTGCGTCTGTCCCAGAAGGTGGTTTTTTGGTGGCAATTACGTCTTTGAGGAGGGTCTCAGAATTGGCTGCACTTTCGTGCAAGTCACCCTTTCTGGTGGTTCACCAAGACAAGGTGGTGTTGCGCCCACGGCCAGAATTCTTGCCGAAGGTGGTTTCAACTTTTCACCTGAACCAGGAGATTGTTCTCCCATCATTTTGCCCCGCTCCCGTTCATCAGATCGAACGCGACCTCCATACTCTGGATCTCGTGAGAGCTGTTCGCATTTATGTGTCCAGGACCGCTTCCTTCAGGAATTCGGATTCCTTATTTGTTCTCACGACGGGTCGCTGTAAGGGGGCCGCGGCTTCAAAGTCGACCTTGGCCAGATGGATTAAAACTCCTATTCAGGAGGCTTACCGATCCTCTGGTTTGCCTCTCCCGGTGGGATTGAAGGCTCACTCTACCAGAGCTGTCGGTGCCTCCTGGGCTTTGCGACATCGAGCGTCTGCTCTACAGGTGTGTCAGGCGGCCACTTGGTCCAGCCTGCACACATTTTCTAAGCACTATATGGTGCATGCCCATGCCTCTGCGGATGCGAGTTTGGGCAGGCGGGTTCTCCAGGCGGCGGTTGCCCACCTTTAAAGGGAACCATATGTTATCCGTCTTGTTGAGGAACTCTTCCCGCCCTGGGGTATTGCTTTAGGACATCCCCATTGTCTGGGTCTCCCATTATGACGACCAGAAAAAAGAGAATTTTGTTTACGTACCGTAAATTCTTTTTTCTTTAGTCATCAATGGGAGACCCAGCACCCACCCAGTTGTTCCGTTGCATATTTTGCACTTGTTCTGTTCTCTGTTGAGACAGTGTTGGCCGGGTTGTTGAACCGTCTGTGCACGGCATTCTTCCCGATGTTTCGGGTGTGGTTTATTTCTCCTCGCAGCTTATGGACCAAACTGAGGATGTTCCCTGCGGTAGGGGTTTATAAGCGGAGGAGGCGGTGTCTACAAACTTGTAGTACCTAGTGTGACCTCCGGAGGGCAGTGCCCTAAACCCCATTGTCTGGGTCTCCCATTGATGACTAAAGAAAAAAGAATTTACGGTACGTAAACAAAATTCTCTTTTTTCATGTTCATATTGTGGGAAATGTTTTGCAGATAAATCAGATTTTGTAAGGCATCAGAGACATCACACAGGGGAGAAGCCTTTTTCATGTTCAGATTGTGGGAAATGTTTTGTACAGAAATCGCATCTTGTTAGACATCAGAGAACTCACACAGGGGAGAAGCCTTTTTCATGTTCAGAATGTGGGAAATGTTTTGTACACAAATCAGATCTTGTTAGTCACCAGAAAACACACACAGGGGAGAAGCTATTATCATGATTAAAAAAATTATACAATTTTTATTCTGGGTCAATTGATGCCACTTTCATGGTATCGTGTCTTAATTTTGTAATTGTGGAAACTCTCCTTGGGGTCTTTCTCTTGTATGTTTTGTGATTTTGCAGGGCTCTCTGAGCACGACCCCTACACCTCTCACTCATCTCCTTGTTGCTCATCAATGTAGAAGCTTGAAATGCTGTCCCAGGCCTTGTCCCATACATCCATAATGCACCATGCTCAAAATTTTAACACTGGGGAATAGTTGTCTTTTTTCCTGGTGTCTTCCCCTAATTTGACCTGCTTTGGCAGCTTTTGGATCCCCTTTGACAGTGTTTTCTACAGGGCTGTGGGGTTGGAGTTGGTATAAAATGGACCGCCTCTGACTCCTATAATATATAATAAATTGGGTACAGTAGTTCAATGCAGTATGTGCTGAATATTTTATTATTATGAATTATGTTCTATATAAATCTCTTTATTATTGTATCATAATAACGATTAAAATCCTGATTTTCACATTGTACTACAATAAATGTATCACTTACTCATGAGCCGTGTATGAAGGAGTTGGAGTCTGAGTCAGGGAAATTGAGAAGTCAGAGTTTGGCCTACTGATTCACAAGCCCTGGTTTTCTAAACTCGTGTAGTGAAATATGTATCCAAAGGGAATAGAGACCGAGCAGTTAATTGTTAAATTCCGTGTCACTACACAAAAGGTCACAACCTGTGCTTATCATACAGGATCTGTATTCTTATACAGGACCTCTCCAGGGGGCCTTCCTTCGAGCACAGGAATGGAAACATTTCACACTTTTGGGAGCATCAAACAGACCAACAGATGGCCAGGAATGACCAGGAGATTGTAAAAGATGAAGACAAAGAACATTTGAAAATAATGTATGCATGGCTAAATTAGTGAGGAGTCCAATCATAGACCCATAATTAGAATATTGAGATCCAAGGGTGTACTAGATACTCGTCTCATGCCAAACCCTATAAGAAGGCATGAAAGCCATGAGCTCTTCATAGATTGAGGGTCAGCCAAGCTGATTGTGATCCATAATTCATCTTCCCTTAGGAAAAGCAAAATACATTGGACTTCAAGGTTTAGATATTTGTGTAAGTTTCTCCCTTTTTATTTTATATCTGTTTTGCATATTTGTATATCCCTTTTTATTTCCATATTTTATATCTTTTTATTGTAGGCACTGTACCTTTTCTATTAAAGCTTAAAAATAAGTTTGAACCTTTATATATTCTAAAAAAATCCATAACCCTAGAAAGTGTGTGATCCTGTTGATTGCCTGAGAGGAGATAGATTAACCCTTGCAGGCACAACCCCAAGTCACATGCTGAGAAGTGAGTACGTGACACCTTGATTTTGCCTCCCATTGATTTCAACGGGGCTCGGAAATTCAGTGAACTGTTCGCTGATCTATTCGGTGAAGATATGGCTGTTCAGCAAAACCAGAAATTCTAAAAGTTTGCACATCTCTATACATGACTAAGTTTCAATAAATTACAATGTTTACACCCATCTAGTTGTGAGAATTCAGGTGTAATCTGGTGTGGAGTGCGGGGGTCAGA
This sequence comes from Allobates femoralis, assembly GCA_033576535.1. Taxonomy (NCBI): domain Eukaryota; kingdom Metazoa; phylum Chordata; class Amphibia; order Anura; family Aromobatidae; genus Allobates; species Allobates femoralis. The sequence goes on from JARQOC010000006.1 coordinate 502,906,899, forward strand.
GGGTGTACTCGTCTGTTGCCGCCTTTAGAAAGACCACATGAATCTGGGCTCATCCCAACTGAACTTCTGAACTGCTTAACCGTGGGCAGAACATTACTCAGGTAACGCAGGAAGAGGGAACCACACAATGATAAGGGTTTATTGGATTCACAATAATCAAAGGCATATAACACATAACCAAGCACAACACACATTGTAACTGGCAACCTATTCTCACCCTTCTGCTGGCTCACCAGGGATTATGATTGTGCCTTTACAGGTTCCAGGGCCACTTACTCCAATCCAGCATTTGGCAGGTGTGGCGCCTTGCTCACGCAGGTAGCCACAGACTTCCGTAATGCACAGCTGGGTTTCCACAGCAGGTACCTACTACATGCAACATCTTCCACCCCGGCACAGTAGGGGGAGCACCACTTGCTGACCTTAGGCGAGATCCCCTATAAATACTGCTGCTGGGGTAGGAGTTAGTGTAGACGCTAGGAGAGCTGCGAAGACGTCCTGTTGGTCGGTGCTGCGGTTAGGCCCGAGCCAGTGACCCAGAGTGGCCCTTCTGACATCCTGCAAGTCTAGGAGTGGGGACAGAAGGCAAGGAGCAGAGCCAAAAGGGAGTGAGGAAAATATTGGACGTTTGCTCAGAGAAGTACCGGACATCGGGAATCCGCACATGTAGGATACTTCAGGACTACAGAAAACCCTGTCACACCATGGAGACTTCACTCACCCGGTTTCCCTGTGAGTCCAGAGAGAGGGAGCCAGACACCGCAGTGAGGCATCACAAGGCAGTGATCAGAGAGGGTAACCCATGGACCGCACAGGAGGAGAGAGCAAGGACCTGAGGAGAGAGGAGGCCAGTCTGGCTGCAAGCAGACAGGGCTTCAGGAACCATAGGGAAGCAGAGGAGGCCTTATACCCACTTGCTGTGGGGACCCACTGTGCACCTGGTTACCTGTCAGTGCCCTGGATGTCTTTACCTGATATATCACCAGTAAAAGGTAAGAGACCTCTACAGTGTGTGTGCGTCATTCCTCTCCACTCCCGGTGTCCCCTATAGACTGCTCCATCACTCCCCATCCCAACCTACAGCCTCACTCCACGCTGCACCTTCACACTACGCTGCCTCGGAGGACCCGCTCCACCTGTTTAGGGAGCTTTGCCAACTCAGCCGCACTACCATCTACCTCCGGCGGACTGTGGCGGCGCTGGTGACCCATCACCAGGTACTACAGGTGGTGTCACGTGACAAACTGTTATCCCTTGTAAATATGCAAATAGAGTCTGTGTAGCTTCGGTTAGGAGTCTCAATCCCTTGTAAATACACCCCTTTTTGAAGTGTCACCAAGGCCATGGGATCAGGCGCTGCCACCCGTGACACCCTAATACACCCAACGAGCCTGGTACCCGATTACCCCAGGACATGGGGCTCGACACAGGCACCCATCAAGAAAGGCATAGCAGCCAGCTTAGAAAACTGACTTAACATAGCAAAGTCTTTAGCCAGGTGATCGAATTTTTCCAACCTGGAATCGAAATTCCTAGACTGACGTTATGGTCTTTCAATGATGACCACAGCCCATAGACTGAAGCCTTCTAGCATATGACGACGTGTTCCCCTTTTCACAGTGATGTGATCCTCTAGTCGGGGCCGAAGTCCCTAGACTGAGGCCATAAAGCATATGTCTAACAACCGACTGCTACCAAGGCTGAGCTACTGGTATGGCAGCACCCTGAGAAACTCTTGAGACCCTGTAACCCCTATACAGGGATCTGAAATTACTACGTAGCGCAGAAGGTAACTGCCAATAGGTGAGCAGCAGATCAGAGCAGGGAGGTCGCCAGGCATTGTCAAGGTTAGGGAATACTAAATCAGGATCTGAAAGATTAGTCAGAAGGCTGCGTCAGAACTGGGATGGCAGCAAAAATACAATATCGTCAGGTGGTAAAAGGGTCCAAAATCCAGGCAAAGGTCAGAGTCAGTATACTAGAACACTTAACTAGCCAGCAGGGGAAACCAAGAATATATTTGGCGGTTTGCAAGGTAGACCCCAAGGTATTTGAAGGGTGTGGCCCCCTCTCCTAGTCTGGTGCTCAGAGCCTGATGACCTCAACTGAACCGCCCATATAACCAAGCCAGACTCTGATGCACCACAGGCACCAGCCACCCAATTCCAATAGAGAAATGAAGCTTACACCTACCAGACGCCTCTGCAGGGACCTCTCCCTCATCAGCAGCATTACCCACTGGGAAAGCACGACGATACCCAGCGACAGAGGCTGGAACTAAAGGAGCAGGTCCTGACGAGGAACCACTAGCTGAAGGAATCTGGTGGTGCCTAGTGGCTGGGGCAGGAATTGCAGTCACACATTCAGACTGGGATGCGACAATATGAACACCTGGTGACTGAAAGAAACTCCTTTTTTATATCCTAAACCTACACCTCAGGGTATATTGTGCTTTTTCAGGATTGGTGGAATAAGACTAGGCTCTTATTGGTTGGATTTCAAGATGCATACATAATTTCCCTTTGACCAGACAAATATGGGTCATGCATAGATTGGGCCTTACGTGAAACCGCGTCCAATGCCCACCAAAAAACTGTATTTAGAAACTGGTGCATAAATCCGCATGAGCGTCAACCATAAATACACACTGTTATAATAAAAAATTACAAAAAATAGCAAGTGCAATAAAAAAGTGACAAAAAACAGGGTTTTAAATACAGTTTTTTGGTGGGCATTGGACGTGGTTTCACATAAGCGCCCAGTCTATGCATGACCCATATTTGTCTGGTTCTGGTTTTACTCCTGTTAGTAATAGCAGGAACTGGAGGTCACCTGCCCCTCCTTTATGAGGTCTGCATATTTAAGGCTGCTACACAGACGCCCATATTAGAAGAGATTTTTCCTGTGTCCTGCTTAGAGGTATGTACACACTAGCAGGTTTTTAACACATTAGATAGGGATTGTCTCGATCAAGGTTACCGTGTCGAGGTGAGGCAGCTTAAATTACCTTTTTTGCAAAAAACGTATGAACTAAAAACCCTGTTTTTTGTCACTTTTTTATTGCACTTGCTATTTATTGTAATTTTTTATTATAACAGTGTGTTTTTATGTGTGACGCTCATGCGGATTTTTGCACCAGTTTCTAAATATAATTTCCCTTTGAGCCTTTGCGTCATGTAATCAGAGGGGATGAGGTGAGATAATTAAATTAGCGATTTACAAATTTAGGACAATGAAAGCTCCACATAGTCTGGCAATGAACAATGAGATAACAAAAGACCTAACGTCTGGGGCCCCGAGGTGCAGAAATTCATGTTTTATTCATAACTAGGGATGAGCGAACTGCTCTGTATTCCCGGGTCTATGATCGGAGTTGCTCTGTTAAAGCAAGTGAATGGTTAATAAATATACTGATTATACTTACCAGGTCCGCATTAACCCTTTCAGCTGTCCTGCGGCGCTATGTCACTTCCAGGCTTCCGGGGGTAAATCACATGACTGGCTCCAATTGCCAATCACATACGCCAAGAAGATAAGGGGCGTCCCGGAAGTGACGCAGCGACATGTCACACCAGGAAGAGAAAGCCTACCCAGTAAGTATATTAAGAGTATTAACTATTGGCTTACTTTAATGGAGCAACCCGGTCATGAACCTGAATAGTTCGCCCATCCCTATTCATAACTAAATTATCTGTCAAGTGCACTCGTGGTATTGATGCAGTGGTGGGGGTATTGGGGCACTGGTGGTGGTATCGGGGCACTGGTGGTGGTATCGGTGCCCGGAGGTGGTTTTGGAGCACTATTGGAGGTATCAATGCAGTGGTTGGTTGTATTTGGGCACTGGTGGTGCTGTTGGTGCACTGATGCGGGTTTCCGCTCACTAGTGGAGGTATTTTTGCATTAGTCAGTGTGTCAGTAATCTGGTGGTGGTAGTGGAGCACTGATGGTTATATCGGTGATCTGGTGGTATCAGTGCACTGATGGTGGTATCTGTGCACTGCTGGCTGTATTGGGGCACTGGTGATGCTGTTGTTGTACTGACAGGGTACGGGGCACTAGTGGTGGTATTGGAGTACTAATAGAGGTACCAGTGCACTGGTGGTGGTATCGGAGCACTGGTGGAGGTATCGGTGCACTTGTGCTGGTATCGGGGCACTAGTGGGAGTATCTGTATACTGGGATATCGCTGCACTATTCGTGCTATCAGAGTACCAATGGGGTTACCTGAGCTCAGGTGGGGGTATCGGTGCACTCTTGGGGGTATTGGAGCACTGGTGGAGGTATTGGGGCACTAGTGGGAGTATCAATGTACTAGTGGAGGTATCTATAATCTGGTGGAAGTATCGATGCCCTGGTGGAGGTATCGGCACACTAGTGGGAATATCAATGTACTAGTGGAGGAATCTATAATCTGGTGGAAGTATCGATGCCCTGGTGGAGGTATCGGGGTACTAGTGGAGGTATCTGTAATCTGATGGAAGTATCGATGCCCTGGTGGAGGTATTGGTGCACTTGCAGTCTCGGCTCCTTCCAGTTTCTCCACACTGACACCGCCCTCTTCTTGATTGACAGTGGAGATCAGAGGTGACATCTTACAGCAGAGCCTCTTTCTCCACTTTCAGGTGAATTTGCTGCCGCCGGGAGCTAATTGGCTACCTCAGTATGATGGCCGGCCAGACACTTTGGCTGGATTTAAGAGGTAAATCTGTAGTGTGCTGGATATGTATGCAATGACTGGCAAGCAGAGAGCTTTTGAAAACGGCACTGAGACTGACTTGAGGATGAGATTCTATCACTGTTACCAGCAGCAGCAGGACAGTATCAGAGACTATGCCTGGCGCCTGCAAGAAGTGCTATGGGCCCTGAAACAGGTCAGCCCAGCTATTGTACAGGACGAAAATAAAATGTTGGTTGAACAATTTATTCGGGGACTCCGTTCATCAGATGAGAGCAGACAAGTGCGCTGGTGGTCCCTAGATCACCCGGATGCGAACTTCATAACCCTCAAAAACATGACCATTAAGGGGCTGCAGCCCCCAGAAACCCCAGACTCTGCACTCCAGCGGTGGCAGGGTGGTGCTGCTCCTGTACAAACAACACCTACTGCTTCATCTGCAGCCTAGACAAATGTGCAGACTGTGACCCCAGCAGGTTTGACAGCCTGTGCTCTGAGGTGCACCAGCAAGCGAGAACCTGACCACTGTCATGAAAGCCCTGCAGCTACAGACAGAAACCAAGTCATCAGGAAAGATACAGCTCGCCAACAGCCCGGAGGACGTCCAATGGATGAGAGGGAAGAGGACCATATCGCTCCGTGGGAGGGCAGCCGATCGTCACAACTCCACAGGAGAATCCATCTGCCGTTGCTGCAACAAGACCCACCACATCGCAGGCATTGTCCTTTAAACCAGCAACCCCTGGGGGCAGGGGCTAAATCCCAGGAGTAGACCGACCAGGCCCATCAGACTGGTATGATAGATACATAGGAGGAAGACCGTTCTTGTCTGTCATATTAGATGGCATCCCTACACCTGCATTGCTGAACACTGGTTTGCAGGTAACCACCATACCTAATATCCTTTACAAAAGATTCTGGTCTAACGCTGAACTCAACTGACCAGAACCAGGCCTCACTATTTATGTTTCTAATGGGTTACCACTTAACTTAGTCGGGGTTAGAGAGGTAACAATAAAAGTGGGGAGGGTGGAGTTGAAAGACCAAGGACTTATTGTGGTAGAAAATAATCCTAATGACAGAGATCCGTATATCATTCTTGGTACAAATGTCGTTAGCAATTGTTTGGGGGAAGTGTTGTTTTTGCTCCAACAGATTGCGGACACTGCCAAACCCGGGCAGTGGAGAGTTCTTCAGAGAGAAATCAGAGCCCTCCTGCATCAACAACAGGTATAACTGACCAGTGGTGAAATTGGTAGTGTACGGGTAACAGACCCCATTCACATTGTGGTACCCCCAATGAGTGAGATGATAATCTGATTCTGAGCACCAATAGGTCTCAGAGGGTAGGTCTACCAAGCAGTAGTAAAGCCCATCAGTTCAGAACATAGACCTACACTCTTGACAGCCAGGGGGGTGGTTGATGTATGCAAGGGAAGGGTACCCATACCCATTTTAATCTATGGAGAAGAAGAGGTCAAATTACCCAAGTATTCCACCGTTGCTAAGCTGTACACAGTAAATAAAAATGCCATATAAGCTGTGGAATCCTTGATCCCACCAGACTCGGTGGAGAACAACAATTCCAAGGGACAGCTAGAGGACTGGTGGCAGGAACTTCACATAGGGACTGACTCCACTCCTGCCCATAAAAATCATGGTGTCTATCGGGTAGTCCAAGAGTATGAACGAGTGAGTATTCAGTAAGCATCCACTTGATTTTGGGAGGATAAAAGGGGTACACCATCATATACCTGCAGGTGACCATACACCTATTAAAGAGCGATATAGACCTATTCCACCAGCTCATTATCAGCGTGCCAAAGAGATGTTGCAGGACATGAAGGACGCAGGGGTCATAATAGATAGTTGCAGTCCCTGGGCAGCTCCACTAGTTCTAGTCAAAAAGAAAGATGGCAGCATGAGAATGTGTGTTGATTACAGACAGATAAATTGCATAACACATAAAGATGTCTACCCGTTACCCCGCATAGAAGAGTCACTTGCTGCATTAAAGTCTGCTAATTACTTTTTAACCCTAGATCTCACTAGTGGGTATTGGCAGGTCTCCATTGCAGAAGAAGACCGAGAGAAAACTGCATTCACAACACCCATGGGCTTGTGTGAGTTTAACAGCATGCCATTCGGACTCTGTAATGCACCCAGAATGTCTCAGAGACTGATGGAGTGTTGCCTGGGGCACCGAAACTTTGAGACTGTACTACTCTACCTGGATGATGTCATAGTGTATTCCAAGACCTATGAAGAGCACCTGAAACACCTGGCCGAGGTATTTTAAGCATTGTCCAAATTGATTAGTCTTTAGTTAACACTGGAGCTGGCGTATTTATTAATGGGGTAATATTTCTATTTTTATCCCCGTGTGCTGCTAGTAAACCCCTAAAGAACTCCGTGTGATAGTTCTTCTATGGCTTAGATAGCCTCCAAAGCTTTATAATTATATCAAGGTTTGGGGTTCAGCGCATTAGATGTATGGCTTACACCTACAAGAAACTATTATCAATAGATTGATATTAAAAAAAAAATTATTTGTTATATTTAAAAATATAATTAAAATAGATTGTCTTTATGTAATAAATTCATTAATAATGGTGACTCGTGGGTTCCTCAATGGAACTCTGAATAATTTTACTCGGTCCCAGATTTTAAGCTCACTTCCACGATCTCTTATAGGAGAAAGTTTTAGACAGGGTCTTGATGTGGTTAATCGCTTGTTCCAGTGGGCCGTTTACAATACTTATGGTGGGTGTCGAAGTGCCTGGAAATATGAAAGGTATATAATTCATTTCTGAAGTGTTGGTGGTGTATGTTTGGAGATTAAAATTAACAAAGGTGCCTACCTTCCTGATTTGTGGATAATACATGAGTATGTTGTCTATTTAGGCTTCCGATGGTTCTCCGAAGAGGGACTTGGGGTGTTGGATTCTTCAGATCTAAAATTATATTCAGATGTTAAAATACTAGAGAGGTATGGTTATGTAATACTAGATGGCGGCCCGATTCTAAAGAATCGGGTAGTCTAGAATCCATATATAGTTTATTTACTAATAGTTAGGGGAGTGCGGTGAAATTAATTGTGTGTATACAGGTGGCTCAGTGAGTAGCAGAGTATACGGTGGCTCAGTGGTTAGCACTGCGCGGTAGCTCAGTGGTTAGCACTGCGCAGTGGCTCAGTGGTTAGCACTGGGCGGTGGCTTAGTGGTTAGCAATGCGCGGTGGCTCAGTGGTTAGCAGTGAGTGCGGTGGCTCAGTGGTTAGCAGTGAGTGCGATGAGATTGGTCAGCGCAGCGCCATGGGCAGAGTGGTCAGCGCAGCGCCGTGGGCAGAGTGGTCAGTGCTGCGCCGTGGGCAGAGTGGTCAGCGCAGCGCCGTGGGCAGAGTGGTCAGCGCAGCGCCATGGGCAGAGTGGTCACACACACACACATACACACATACACACACTCCGCTATACTTACCTCCGGCCCTGCTTCTTCCCCAACGCCTGGATCCTGAGTCAACATGTCGCCGCCCCCGGATGGCTGGATCCAATATGGCGTCTGGGAAGTCTGGCGAGACTTCCCGAACGCCATCTTGGACAAAGTATGTCGGCGGCCCCGGACGACTGGATCCAATTTGGCGTCGGGGAAGTTTGGCGAGACTTCTTGGACGCTATATTGGATCCAGTAGTTTGGGGGCGGCGACATGTCGACTGAGGATCCAGGCGGGGGACGCAGGGCCGGTGGTAACTATAGCGGAGTGTGTGTGTGTGTATGTGTGTACAAAGTGACGGAAGTGCGGACAAAGTGACAGAAGTGCGGACATAGTGACGGAAGTGCCTACATACACACACATATATACACATACTGTACATTGCATATGGAGGGGTGAGGAGAGCGGAGGCTGGAGGGGTGAGGAGGGGTGACGAGTGCGGAGGCTGGAGGGGTGAGGAGGGGTGAAGAGAGCGGAGGCTGGAGGGGTGAGGAGGGCAGAGGACAGGGGGGGCTGGAGGGCAGAGGACAGGGGGAGCTGGAGGGCAGAGGACAGGGGGGGGCTGAAGGGCAGAGGACAGGGGAGGCTGGAGGGCAGAGTACAGGGGGGGCTGAAGGGCAGAGGACAGGGGAGGCTGGAGGGCAGAGGACAGGGGGGGGCTGGAGGGCAGAGGACAGGGGGAGCTGGAGGGCAGAGGACAGGGGGGCTGGAGGGCAGAGGACAGGGGGGGCTGAAGGGCAGAGGACAGGGGAGGCTGGAGGGCAGATGACAGGGGAGGCAGGAGGGCAGAGGACAGGGGGGCTGGAGGGCAGAAGACAGGGGGCTGGAGGGCAGAGGACAGAGGGGGCTGGAGGTCAGAGGACAGGGGGGACTGGAGGGCAGAGGACAGGGGAGGCTGGAGGGAGCGGAGCCTGGCAGTGCTGATGGCGGGAGGTCCAGGGGGCACCTTGCTGTTGTCTGCAGGTGCGGTGTGGAGCCGTGTGGCAGTGATGAGCGCAGCATTTCCCCTTCCTTCCTCCCTGGTGCCTCCTCCTCCCACAGCCGCTCCTGCAGTGTGTACCGCCGGCGCCTCACTGATGTTCTATCTCCGCCGCCAGTGTCACCAGCGCTGGTATGCGGGGGAGCAAGGTGTGCGGGGGCAGCAGGTTGTGCGGGGGCACCATGGGGCAGCAGGGTGTGCGGGGGGGCAGCAGGGTGTGCGGGGGCACAATGGGGTATTAGAGTGTGCAGTGGCAGGAGGCTGTGCGGGGGACAGCAGGGTGTGTGAGGGCACGGGTGTGTGGCGGCTCGCGGTGGGCGCTAAAGCACCGCCGCTCGCCGCCATCTTGGATCACCCTGAGTGGGTGTAGTGCCGAAGCCACTTCCGTCGTGTGACGTCATTTTTGTACCTTGAAGACGGAAGTGGCTTCGGCTTTTATAGATATGATAGAAATAACGTCAATCTATCTACCTGTACCGTGGCTTAGGCAGGTATGACAGCAATGCAATGTCCTAGAATGATTGAGATAGTTCTTTGTATGCTTTTAGGTTATTTGTTCAATTACCCCTTCACATAGGTTAAAACCCTGTACCTGTGGTAAGTTGTAGACTGAATTTCTGAAGAAATTTTCTTAACCTTGGGGTCTGTTTTGTTTTTTGATGTCTCTTAGTCTAAAAATTAAAAACATATTTTACGTGGATTATAAAAGTTCACAGATTCTAAATGAATTGCTAAGTTATTGGAATTTGACCATGATTCTTACCACTTGATGTATACAATTTAAAGTGAAATAAATCCTAAGTGTTCTATTGGATGCCCTCCAAAGGCGATGTCCTTCAGCAATATTGCTAGAATAATTACCGTATATACTTGTGTATAAGCCGACCCGTGTATAAGCCGACCCCCCTACTTTTGCCCCCAAAATCTGGGAAAACCTATTGACTCGTGTATAAGCCGAGGGTGGACCCCAGCACAGGTATACAGCCCCCAGCAGTGTGGTATACAGGTCCCCCCAGTGGTATACAGGCCTCCCCTTGGGTAGTATACAGCCCCCAGCAGTGTGGTATACAGCAGCCTCCCCAGTGGTACATACAGGCCCCAGCAGTGTTACAGCAGCCTTCCCAGTGGTATATACAGCTCCAGCCCCAGGGGTATATACAGCATCAGCCCCAGGGGTATATACAGCAGCAGCCCCAGGGGTATATACAGCAGCAGCCCCAGGGGTATATACAGCAGCAGCCCCAGAGGTATATACAGCAGCAGCCCCAGAGGTATATACAGCACAGCAGCCCCAGAGGTATATACAGCACTAGCCCCAGGGGTATATACAGCAGCAGCCCCAAGGGTATATACAGCAGCAGCCCCAGGGGTATATACAGCACCAGCCCCAGGGATATATACAGCAGCAGCCCCAGAGGTATATACAGCAGCAGCCCCAGAGCTATATACAGCAGCAGCCCCAGGGGTATATACAGCACCAGCCCCAGGGGTATATACAGCACCAGCCCCAGGGGTATATACAGCAGCAGCCCCAAGGGTATATACAGCAGCAGCCCCAGGGGTATATACAGCCCCAGCCCCAGGGGTATATATAGCAGCAGCCCCAGAGGTATATACAGCAGCAGCCCCAGAGGTATATACAGCACTAGCCCCAGGGGTATATACAGCAGCAGCCCCAGGGGTATATACAGCAGCAGCCCCAGAGGTATATACAGCAGCAGCTCCAGAGCTATATACAGCAGCAGCCCCAGGGGTATATACAGCACCAGCCCCAGGGGTATATACAGCACCAGCCCCAGGGGTATATACAGCACCAGCCCCAGGGGTATATACAGCAGCAGCCCCAAGGGTATATACAGCAGCAGCCCCAGGGGTATATACAGCCCCAGCCCCAGGGGTATATACAGCAGCAGCCCCAGAGGTATATACAGCAGCAGCCCCAGAGGTATATACAGCAGCAGCCCCAGGGGTATATACAGCACCAGCCCCAGGGGTATATACAGCACCAGCCCCAGGGGTATATACAGCAGCAGCCCCAAGGGTATATACAGCAGCAGCCCCAGGGGTATATACAGCCCCAGCCCCAGGGGTATATATAGCAGCAGCCCAGAGGTATATACAGCAGCAGCCCCAGGGGTATATACAGCTCCAGCCCCAGGGGTATATACAGCTCCAGCCCCAGGGGTATATACAGCACCAGCCCCAGGGGTATATACAGCAGCAGCCCCAGGGGTATATACAGCACCAGCCCCAGGGGTATATACAGCACCAGCCCCAGGGGTATACAGGCCCCCCCATCAAGATCCAGGGCCCCCCCCCCTTGCTCGGCAAACCTGTAAAGTAAAATCCTTATACTTATCACTGTCCTCTCGCCGCCGTCCCGCCGCTGCCGGCACCGCGATCCTCCATCTTCATCCAGCGTCTTCCGGCTTCCTGTGGTCGGCGCTGACAATGACGTCATTGCCTGCGACCACAGGAAGCTGGAAGACGCTGAATGAAGATGGAGGATCGCGGTGACGGCAGCAGCGGGACGGCGGCGAGAGGACAGTGATAAGTATAAGGATTTTACTTTACAGGTTTGCCGAGCAAGGGGGGGACCCTGGATCTTGATGGGGGGGCCTGTATACTGATGCGGGTGGCGGGCGGGTGGTATACACTCGCGTATAAGCCGAGGAGGGACTTTTCAGCCCAAATTTTGGGCTGAAAAACTCGGCTTATACGAGAGTATATACGGTAACAGATTTGTGTGTTATAGAGTTTGTTGTATAAACTTGTTTTCAAGCCATGGAGGTGATCTTAATACTTTATGGGCATTGGTTGCCCCTTTATAAAGCAAGTATCCCTATCTTATCCCTTTATATAGCAGGTATATCCCTATCTTGTCACAGTGCCGGTTTCAAAGGGATCGCCCTTCTTCATCAGGAACTTCACATAGGGACTGACTCCACTCCTGCTCATAAAAAGTATGGTGTCTATCGGGTAGTCCAAGAGTACGAACGAGTATTCAGTAAGCATCCACTTGATTTTGGGAGGATAAAAGTAGTACACCATCATGTACCTAGAGGTGACAATCCACCCATTAAAGAGTGATATAGACCTATTCCACCAGCTCATTATCAGCGTGCCAAAGAGATGTTGCAGGACATGAAGGACGCAGGGGTCATAATAGATAGTTGTAGTCCCGTGAGAAAACTGCATTCACAACACCCATGGGCTTGTTTGAGTTTAACAGCATGCCATTTGGACTCTGTAATGCACCCAGAATGTTCCAGAGACTGATGGAGTGTTTCTTGGGGCACTGAAACTTTGAGACTGTACTACTCTACCTGGATGATGTCATAGTGTATTCCAAGACCTGTGAAGAGCACCTGAAACACCTGGCCGAGGTATTTTAAGCATTGTCAAAATTCAGGATGAAGCTGAAGCCATCCAAATGCCATTTGCTAAAACTAAAGGTCAAGTACTTTGGACAAGTGGTCAGTTCAGAAGGAGTAGCACCAGACCCGGATAAGATCACCGTAATCAAGGAATGGCCGGAACAATGAGTGTCAGAGAAGAATGCCAGTTCTGGGGCTGGTAGGATACTACAGGAGATTCATCAAATGGTACATGAAGATAACAGCACCGTTACAAGATCTCCTGGTATGCCAGACCAAGAAAGGCAAATCCAGACGTCCTCTATTTGAGTGGAACAAGAAGCAAGAAGAGTCCTTCAGACAGATGAAAGAGGCCCTGACTGGCGAAGAGATCCTGGGCTACCCTGACTACAACCAACCGTGTTTGCTGTACACTGATGCCAACAACGTGGGGTTAGAAGCTGTATTGGCACAGAAACAGAATGGCAGAAAAAGAGTAATTTCCTATGCCAGCAGGAAACTCCGCCCTACAGAAAGGAATCCTGAAAACTACAACTCCTTCAAGTTGGAATTCCTGGCCTTGATCTGGGCCATAACAGAATGGTTCAAACATTACCTGGTGTCTGCTAAGTTCACCGCCTTCACGGATAATAATCCTCTTACCCATCTGGAAATTTGGTGAAGTTAGGTGCAATGGAACAACGCTGGATGGACCAGTTGTCAAATTACCAGTTTACAATCAAGTACCCCGGGCGGGCCATAAGAATGCCAATGCTGATGTCTTGTCAAGGATGCCTCATTTACCAGATGTGGGAGAAGATGTGGATGAGCTAGAAGAGGTAGAGCTACCCACTTTCCATCACCACAGAGCATCCCAGTGTCAGCAATCCTCTAAAACATTTCCTGAGAAGACGTTGAATCATTTACCTCATCATAGTTGGAAGGAAACTCAAGACAGTGACCCGGCTATCAGTTTAGTTAACGAACTGATAACTCAAGTGTGTTCCCATCATAATTCAGATGCTCCACCAGAGGCAAAACACCTGTGGAGTGAGAGAAGCAGGTTATTCATCTACCAAGGAAAGTTATGTAGGCGATACATCAATCCCAGAACCCATGAGATGGTCTGGCAAATAGTGGTATCGAAGAAGAATGTCCAGATGGTGTTGGAAGCATACCACGATCAAGCAGGACACTTCAGATGGAAAAAGCTCTAAATGTTACTAAGAGATAGATTCTACTGGGTTGGCATGAGAGGTTCCATAGAGAGATGGTGTAAAAACTGTGAACCATGCATCTTGAGAAGAAAGGACAGCAAAAGCCAAAGAGCACCACTACAGCCAATCTTAACCACTTTAAATAGTAACTTTGGATCATGTGAAATTGACACCAAGCAGATCGGGTTAAACCTATACCTTAACAATGGTAGATCAATACTCCAGATTTCTAGTAGCAGCTCCAGTGAAAGACTTAACTGCCTATTTCTGTAGACCACACGGGTATCCAGAATAGGAATTGACTGATCAATGTTCTGCATTCGAAGCTGAGTTGTTTCAAGAGTTTTGCCTTTCATATGGGTGCAAGAAAATCCAGACCACAACTTACCATCCACAAACAAACGGCATGTGCGAGAAGATGAACAATATAGTCATAGACATGTTGAAAACCTCTGCCTTTGGAAGAAAGAAATCAGTGGCCAGAGAAATTGCCTGACTTAGTGGACATGTACAACAATATACCTGTAATGGCCCCTTTACACGCAGCTACAGGTAACAGGTTTTCCACAGGTAACTTACTGGCTGCAGTGAAATCATGGAGACATAGTTCCATTTGTACACAGCAACAAGATAGAACCATGTCTCCATAATTTCACTGCAGCCAGTAAGTTACCTGTGGAAAACCTGTTACTTGTAGCTGCGTGTAAAGGGGCCATTAGTTCCACCAATTGCACGCTAGCTTATCTTATGAGAGCAAGACCTGGAAGATTACCAGTTAACCTGGAAATGGGGATTGTAGTACCAGAAACAGGTTCATCTGATGTTGAGTGGCACACAAACTGCCAAGAACAATATAAAATGATGCAAGCGTGTGTAGAAGAAAATCTGAACCAGATAAGAGAAAAACAAGAAATAAACTACAACAGAAATGCAAAAGCTGAACCTCTAACCCCTGGAGAAATAGTACTAAAAAGGAAGAGAAACTAAAAACTTGATGACCAGTGGGAGAAAGAACCTTACACTGTGTTAAACTCCAACTTTGACAACAGTAAAACTTGTGAGATCAGTAGAGATGGAGGAAAAACTACTGCAACAGTGTCAACAGGTAATCTTAAAGTATGTCCAGAACAACTAAGACCACAAGAGGATGAAATACCTTGTGCACAACAAATAGAACCAAAAGAAAAAGGGATTCACACAATACTTGGAGACTTCCCAGAAGACTGGCCCCAATGTGAGGGAGCTGTAATTGTACCAGTAATTAACTTTTACCAACCAAGGGAAGAACAAAGAATACTGGAAGAAACAGCCAGAGTTCCAGAAGAACCAGTCCAAGTTCCAGAAGAATAACCCGTTGTAGCAGAACTAGAGGATCCTGCAATCGGTGAAACTGCAAGCCCTGTAGTGAGACTAAGACTGCGCAGACAGCTACCCATCTTACCACCTATAGCACGTAGGTCAAGCCATAGCAAATATACCTCTACACATCACATAGTGTTGAGCACACCGCCTGAGACACAAACACTTTGTAGGTCTTGTCGTAGTAGTCAACCCTCATCCAGGTATGGAGAATGGGTATAAAGTGTCAATTATAAAGTGTCAGATAGGTAAAATGCAAATATGTATGTACATTAAATGTGAATAGTAGTGTACAGAAGGGTGGAGGAACTGGGCCTAGCCCTCAGGCCACTAAGTTAGTAAAAGAAAGTGCCTGGGGTGGAAAGGAAGGTACCAGGTCTCCTAAGAAGAGACACCCATAGGGAAAATGTTTGTTTTGTATGTACTGGACTTTGAAAGACTTTAAACCCGGTTAAACCCTGAGTTTGCAGAGACTATACTTTACAGACTCTTAACATTTTCCCTGAACCTTTTCCCTACTTTATTTTACAAATGGACCAAAGTCACAGGACTGGTTGTGACAAGAAACTTTTACAGCCTGCGGTGGATGGACTAGCACTGTATGAACTGCACCCTGTTTTGCTCTGTTGTAAAACCTGTTATTGTTGAATGTTTGAAAAATGTTTTCTCAGTCCTGGAGTACTGACTTTAACTAGGGGGGAATGTGGCACCCTGTCCTTACAGGTAGCCACAGAACCACCTAAAGCATGGAGGGATTTTCACAGTAGGTACCCATACACATACAACACCTTCCATTTCAGACCTGTAGGGGGAGCTCCACTTGCTGACCTTAAGCAAGATCCCCTATAAATACAGGTGCTGGGGGAGGAGTTAGTTAGACTGTGCAGTACGGAACAATACTGTGAAGAACATCTGGTGAACGGTGCCACGCTAGGCCTGTACCAGAGACCAGCCTAGCCAGTGTGTGGGCCCGAGAGTGAGGTTCATAGGCAAAGCAAAAGACATGTTAGGAAGCAGATTGGGGGCAGAGGAGCCATACCAGTTCACCCCAGGAAGCAACCCGTATACCGGAGTCTGAGTCTACAGGAGAGCATCAAGCCCAGCAGAAAAAAACATTGGTTCACCAAGGAGACTCCAGTCTCTCGGACACCTACAGCGCAACTTACCTGAGAGCCAGGGACTGCAGGAGAAGTAATAGTGGTAGCCACCAAAACTTTCTAAACACTACAATACGGGTGAGAGAGACATAGAGGAGGCCAGGCCTAGTTCTATGCAGGTCAGGGGCTTCATCATGGGAAAAGAGAAAAGGAGGCCAAAAAAATCACTCACTGTGGAATTCCTAAAGTGCTTCCCGGCCACCTGGAGTGTACCCTGGACCGTGCCTGCCACAACATCAAAAAAGGAACGAAAACGACTCTGAGCGTGTGTGTCAGTCATTCCGGCCCTGGTCCTGTCCAGCAAGAGACTGTAGCCACAGCCCAGTGGCCGAGCCACCTCCCTGTGCCCCCCATCACTGCATCACTGCCCCGGGGACCCCTCTCTCCACCTACTGGAAGTGTTATCATCCAGCTGCCCATCCATAATCCCGGGAGGTTTGCAGCAGTGCCGATGCCTTCACCGGACACCGTAGGTAGCGTCACGAGACTTTATTCTTCTTTTATTTTTATCCCCCAACTTTTTAACAACCACCAGGGTCATGGCCCCGGGCAGACCACCCGTGACAATCCCCTTTACAGCAACCGCCCGGATACCGAGTACCCACGGCCTTGGGTTGGATCTGCTTCCAAGAAAGGGAGAAAAAACTCCTATAAACACTCTGCCCGCTCCGTACATCTCGTACACATGCGGCTTCGCTCCATACACCTCGTACACTCTCGGCTCTGCCCCATACGCCTCGTACACACTCGGCTTCACCTCGTGTGCCTCATACACACTCGGCTCTGCGCTGCATGCTTCATACGCACTCAGTTCCACTCCGTACATCTCGTACACACTCGGCTCCGCTCCGTACACCTCGTACGCACTTGGCTCTCCTCCGTACGCCTTGAATGCACTCGGCTCCGCTCTGTACACCATGTACGCACTCTGTTCCACTTCATACACCTCGAACACACTTGGCTCTGTTCAGTAGACCTCATACGCACTCAGTTCCACTCCGTACATCTCGTACACACTCGGCTCCGTTCCGTACACCTCGTACACACTCGGCTTCGCTCCGTACACCTCGTACACACTCGGCTCTGCTCCGTACACCTCGTACACACTCGGCTCCTCTCCGTACACCTCGTACACACTCGGCTCCGCTCCGTACACCTCGTACACACTCGGCTCTGTTCTGTACACCTGGTGCACACTCGGCTCCACCCCATACGCCTTGTACACACACGGCTCCACCCCATACGCCTCATACACACTCGACTTTGCGCCATATGCTTCAAACCCACTAATTTCCGCTCCGTACACTTCGAACACACTCGGCTCTGCTCCGTACAGAATGTACACACTCCGCACCACTCCGTACACCTTGAACACACTCGGCTTTGCTCCGTACACCTCGTACATACTCGGCTCTGCTCCGTACACCTTGTACACACTTGGCTCTGCTCCATACACCTCGTACACACTCAGCTCCGCTCCGTACACCTCGTACACACTCGGCTTTGCGCCGTATGCTTCAGACTGCCGAGACCCACCCACCGGTTTTCCCCATCGCGCATTGAGAAATAACGACACCAATGTTATTCTTTTCTTACTTTTATTGAGGGCATCCACGTAACACCGCTCAAGTATATGTAAACAGGGGGTTGAATAGTTATGGCCACAGCTCAACCGTAGGCACAAATCCGCCTTGTAATCTGAGGGGAAGAGACCCGTATGCCCTCGGCCACCCGAGGCATGTTGGATCTCACCGGAGCCCTCTTCCACCAGCTGCGACTTAATAAAAACGTAAACTCATCCTTACGGAGGGAGGGTGGGCGATGCTCACCCTGTGAGCAGTGTTGGTAAGAGAACGAATATGGCTGACAGGCTAGCTTATAAGACCCGAAGGCGGGCCTGAGGCGACAGCAGATGATAGGATGCAGGGAGATAAGGGGAACCAACTAGAAGCCCACTACGCGATGGGGAGAAGCGGGGGGGTTACAGATCTCAAGGGCTCTGCAGTCAGGAAGCATCAGCAGCAGCAGCTGAGGTGCCCTGCAAACCCACTCATTTCTGCTCTGTACACTTCGAACACACTCGGCTCTGCTCCATACACCTCGTACACACTCGGCTCCGCTCTGTACACCTCGTACACACTCGGCTCTGCTCCGTACACCTCGTATACACTCGGCTCCGCTCCGTACACCTCGTACACACTCGGCTCTGCTCCGTACACCTCGTACACACTCGGCTCCGCTCTGTACACCTCGTACACACTCGGCTCCGCTCCGTACACCTCGTACACACTCGGCTCCGCTCCGTACACCTCGTACACACTCGGCTCCGCTCCGTACACCTCGTACACACTTGGCTCCGCTCCGTACACCTCGTACACACTCGGCTCCGCTCTGTACACCTTGTACACACTCGGCTCGGCTGATCAGGTGACCCCTGACTCCTCCCCCATGTGACATCATCACAGGTCCTGTACACACAGCGGCCATATATCTGCTGTGCGGCATTAGTCAGTACTGAGCTCAGTATCTGCAGAGCTGAACCTGCGGGAGAAACCGGAGCTCATCTTCCCCCATTCAGGTCTCTACAATATCGGATCCTCTCACATCTTCTATAGAAGAGAATTCTCCTGATTGACCATCAAGGATGGATCTGGACAGGGACAAGATGGCGGAGAGGATCTTACCCCTCACCCTAGAGATCCTCTTCCTTGTTACTGGAGAGGTGAGAGATGTCACATCACATCATTCTTATCTATGGACAGAAGAACAGAGGACAGGAGAGGTGAGGACTCTGGAAATGTCTGGAGACTGGAGATTTATTAATGTGTCTCCTCTCCATAACCAGGATTACACAGTGGTGAAGAAGAGCTGGAGTGATCTGTGCTGTCAGGAGCCTGTACAGTGTGAGGGAAGAGCCCTGAGCCCAATCACGGGGCCTCCACCTCACCCCCTGATACATGAGGACATCAATGAGCAGAAGATCCGAGAACTCACCTACAAGATGATGGAGCTGCTGACTGGAGAGGTGACACTGCTGGGAATGCTGCTGCTGCTGCTGGGACATTATACAGTAACGCTATGAAGGGATGGGGGAATGATGACCGCGCTATCATTGTATGTGTCAGGTTCCTATAAGATGTCAGGACGTCGCCGTCTATTTCTCCATGGAGGAGTGGGAGTATTTAGAAGGACACAGAGATCTGTACAAGGACATGGTCATGATGGAGGATCCCCTCACATCAGCAGGTAATAGACAGGACTAAATCCACACGGCCTATAATGATCTGTATGTAAAGAATGAATTCAGTCCTGTATGTGTCTCCTCCAGGTCTATCCAGTAAGAGGACAACACCAGAGAGATGTCCCCGTCCTCTTCTCCCACAGGACTGTAAAGAAGAAGATCCCGATGTTCCTCCGGATCATCAGGTAGATGGAGAGAAGGTGTGATGAGATCTCCCTATGATGTGTAGACGGCTGTGAAGATCTTGTCTCAGTCTTGTTTTCTCCTCCACTATTAGATGTGTTATACTTGTGTAATGAGAACGGTGGAGATGGCAGATTACAGCTGATCATAGATGGGACTTCTCCATCTGTCTGTGACTTTATAATCTTTGTTTCAGGGTGAAGATCTGCCCCATATTAATCCTCCAGAGACCTATGTGAGGGGTGATGAGCGGAGGACAGAGGAGATCCCTACAGATCACCGCCCAGGTGAGTAGTGACCACTGAATGCAGAGAAGTCACAGATTCTTCTCAGTCACCGGCTGTGGCTGCTTTATCGGTGGTGGAGTCCAGACATATCACAATCATGTGATCACCTGACAGCTCAAAAGATGGCTGCCACAAACAGACCTGGCGCTATCTACTCCACCCTCCATATCCCAGGGATTGTCCTTCACCCTCTAACCCCTATACATGGGTCTGGACTGACACAGGGACCAGTAGGCTGAGGACACATGGCCACGTTACACACACCAACTTATCTGTTCAACTTCTGAACAACTTACTGGTTGCAGTGAAATCATGGACACATTGTTACATTTGTACACAGCCACAAAATGAAGCAATGTATCCATGATTTCACTGCAACCAGTAAGTTGTTTAGAAGTTGGACAGATAAGTTGGTGTGTGTAAAGTGGCCCTCAGAGTTAGGCTACTTTCACATAACGATTTGTGAGAGAGACGATGCTGTCCTATAAATTCGGACAGCATCGCCTCCCTTCTGATGCCTGGAATCGGATGCCAAAAAGGCATCCGATTCCGGCATTAAATCATACCCTCCGGTCCTAAAAAAAAAAAAGTTTATGCTCACCTCTCCCCGAGCCCCCGCCGTCTTCCTGCAGGCTCCCGGTGTCTGCAGAGGTCTTCTTCACCTGTACAGGACCTGCGGTGATGTCACAGTCACGTGACAGCAGGTTACACCAGCTTTCGCGATAGTCTCCCTCTATGGGCATCGGACCGAATCGGATGTGCACTAAATCCCATCCGTTTTGGTCCAATCCGGTTTGGTCCGAGTTTATTTTCGGTGCAAAAATCGGACCATGCTCCGATTTTTGCACCGATAAAAAAATCGGACAGAATCGGATCGGACCAAATCGGATGGGATTTAGTGCACATCTGATTCGGTCCGATGCCCATAGAGGGAGACCATCGTGAAAGCTGATGGATGTTAGAGACCTTTCGCTCCTCTATCTCCTGTGTGAGAATACCCCACAGAGGCTCAATAGGGTTTAGGTCTGTGGAGGCTTGGCCAGTGCAGCACGTTTACCCTCAGTTTCTATATCAAGGCAGTAATCATCTTAGGGGTGTGTTTGGGGTCATTATCATGTGTGAATACTGCTCTGCAGCCCCATTTCTGAAGGTAGGGGATCGTGCTCTTCTTCAGTATGTCACAGTACATGTTGGCATTCATGGTTTCCTCAGTGAACTGTAGCTCCCCACAGCCGGCAGCACTGATCATGGATCATGGAGCTCCCACCACCATGCTGGACTGTAGGCAGACACACTTGTCTTTGTATTCCCCACCTAATTGCCGCCATACATGATTGACAGAATCTGAACCCAGTAATTTTATCTTGGTCTCACCAGACCACAGGACGGTTCCAGTAATCCATGTCCTTAGTCTATTGTCTTCAGTGAACTGTTTGCAGGCTTTCTTGTACATCATCATTAGAAGAGGCTTCCTTCTTTGATGACAGCCATGCAGACCGATGTGATGCAGTGTGAGGATTATGGTGTTTGCACCATCAGGCGGACCCCCCACCCCTGTAACCTCTGCAGCAATGCTGGCAGCACTCATACAGCTATTTTGACAAGACGACCTCTGGATATGACGCTGACCCGTGCACTCAGCTGCTGCGGTTGACAATGGAAAGGTTTTTTTTAGTCTTCACCATCTTTATGTAGAGCAACAGTTCTTTATTCAGATCCTCAGAGAATTGTTTGGCCTGAGGATGAGGCGCCATGTGAAGTTCCTGTAACCAGTAAAAGAGAATGTGTGAGCGAATGTATCACATCTGCTCCCCATTTACTCACGCGACCTTGTCATGACAACAGCGAGGAAAAATGGCTAATTAGACACAATTTCGTCATTTTCACTTAGGGGTGTACTCACTTTTGTTGCCAGTGATTTACACATTATTGGCTGTGTGAGTTATTTGCAGGGCACACCAAATGTACACTGTTATACAAGCTGTGCACTGACTACTTAACATTGTATCAAAGTGTTGTCTTATAGATATTATAAAGTATTGAAAAAATGTGAGGGGTGTACTTACTTTTGTGATATACTACACATAGATGCTACCATGTTTCCCCAAAAATAAGGCGCCCCCCGAAAGTAAAACATACTAGGGGGTTTAGTGTGCCTGCAAATATAAAGCACCCCCTAAAAATAAGGCATACCTTTATTGTTGGAATACCACATGCCACCGATCAGACGACTGAGGCATGCAGCTGTGACTCCTCCAGCCCCTGCCCCTCGCCATTGTCCCGGTACCCGCTGCTGTGTCAGTGTTGCAGATGCACATACACCTCTCTATTTTTCAAGACCCCCGACACTGTCCTGGCCAATCAGACGCCAGGAGCTGCTCAGTGGCCAATAACAGGCCAGTCAGTGCATGATGTCAGCTTCTGGCCTGTGATTGGCTGCCCGCGTGGCTTCTGGCCTGTGATTGTCCGGGACAGAGGCTAGGGGGTTTTAAAAATAGAGCGGTGCCGGTGTATGTGCATCTGCGGCGCCTGAGGCAAGGAGATGAGAGTGGTGGCGTTCTCCTTGAATCAGCGGCAGTGGGGCAGCAACGGGCAGCTAAGAGCAGCGCCGGAATGCAGCAGGGACTGATGAAAAGTGTCCCTGTGTGTGTGTGTCCCTGTGTGTGTGTGTCCCTGTGTGTGTGTGTCCCTGTGTGTGTGTCCCTGTGTATGTGTGTCCCTGTGTGCGTGTGTCCCTGTGTGTGTGTGTTCCTGTGTGTGTCCCTGTCTGTGTCACTGTGTGTGTTCAAACAGGAATGGTGTCTCGCGGTCTGCGCTACTGCTTCAAAAAATTCGCTGGGAAGACATTGCACCATGTGATGTGTGGAGGAATAAAGGAGGAGATGGAGAAAGTAATGTCTTCCCAGTGCATTTTTTGAAGCAGCAGCGCGGACTGTGAGGCACCATTCCTGTTTGAACTATCTGTTTTCCCGCGGTTGCGAGGTGGTGGAGGTTCTGCAGCAGCTGTTGCCCAGGCGTTCAAGCTGGTTGTGGGTTTTCACATCCTAATCAGGTGAGCAAGCTAAATCTTCAGCTATTGTCTAGTGTGTCGCTAGTGATAAGGCACAATCTGCGCCTCTCTGTGTCTCCTTTGTTTTTAATTATAGACTGTGTGTGTGTGTCCCTGTGTGTGTGTGTGTGTGTGTGTGTCCCTGTGTGTGTGTGTGTGTGTGTGTGTGTGTGGGTCCCTGTGTGTGTGTGTGTATCCCTGTGTGTATCCCTGTGTGTGTGTGTCCCTGTGTGTGTGTATCCCTGTGTGTATCCCTGTGTGTGTTCCTGTGTGTGTGTCCCTGTGTGTGTGTGTGTGTGTGTGTGTGTGGGTCCCTGTGTGTATTCCTGTGTGTGTGTCTGTGTGTATCCCTGTGTGTATCCCTGTGTGTGTTCCTGTGTGTGTGTCCCTGTGTGTGTGTGTGTTTGTGTGTGGGTCCCTGTGTGTGTTCCTGTGTGTGTGTCCCTGTGTGTGTGTGTGTTTGTGTGTGGGTCCCTGTGTGTATTCCTGTGTGTGTGTCTGTGTGTGTGTCCCTGTGTGTTTTCATGCTAATACCATATTGGGGGCCGTAAAGGGATGATGGGGATAATTTATTGGGGGCCGCAAGGAAATATCTTATTAGGGGCTGCAAGGGGATTATAGGGATAATGTATTGGGGGCTTCAAGGGGATGATAAATGTTCATTTTTTTTGTTCAACAATACATATGAATTCTTGTTCATGGACAAATAAGACGCCCCCTGAAAATAAGACATGGTGCATCTTTGGGAGCAAAAATTAATATATGTAGTTTGTGCACTCTACAAGGCTCAGAAGTGACGGGGAGAGTAGACTTAGGTTAGGGCCACACTTGGGAGCATGTATCCGTTTACTGTACCTGTATTTACCATGCGTTAACGCATGCGTTACTCATAGACGCCCATGTTAAAATACGCATGTGTTTTTGAAAATGCACCAAAAAACGTTGCAGACCCCATTGAAAACTGATTTCTCAAAAACCCAATCCGGTAAGGGGATTGCACTGTTGCAGTCCGGTTTTTGCATTGGAGTCTATGGGTGCATTACCGGATCCTGTTATAAGATTTGAACATGTCAAAAACTGGATCCAGTAACTGGATCCAGACACAAGTGTGGCCCTGGCCTTATGGAGCTGATGTTTGCTGGATTGGTATAAGGAAGCCATGTTACTTTACAAGAGACGTTTTGAGCCACTAATAATGTGGAAACCCTTAATGTGAATGGGGTCTTGTTTTTTGTGGGATGAGTAGAAGTTTTTATTGTTATTATTTTCATCTACCGTATATACTCGCGTATAAGCCGAGTTTTTCAGCCCAAAAATTGGGCTGAAAAGTCCCCCCCTCGGTTTATACGCGAGTCAATACGGCCTCCCTCATAATTTGGCGCCCCCACCTCACTTGCTGGGCCCCCCCGCATGCAGCGCTGCGCATATACATTACCTGTCTAGCAGCTGTCACCCTCCGATGGCGGATCGCGGCTCCCGACTCCGGCTTCCATCTTCCTCTGTGTCTTCCTTGTCATGTGACCGGCCGGCGTCGCGATGACGTCATCGCGATGAGCCCCGGTCACAAAGCAGGAAGACAGAGAGGAAGATGGAAGCCGGAGCCGGGAGCCGCGATCCGCCATCGGAGGGTGACAGCTGCTAGACAGGTAATGTATATGTGCAGCGCTGCATGCGGGGGGGGCCCAGCAAGTGAGGTGGGGGCGCCAAATTATGAGGGGGGCCCTGCTGGGGCCCTGTATACTACCACTGGGGCTGTATATACCACTGGGGCTGCTGGATACTACCACTGGGGCTGTATACTACCACTGGGGCTGTATACTACCACTGGGGCTGTATACTACCACTGGGGCTGAATATACCACTGGGGCTGCTGTATACTACCACTGGGGCTGTATACTACTACTGGAGCTGTATGTATACTACCACTGGGGCTGTATACTACCACTGGGGCTGTATACTACCACTGGGGCTGAATATACCACTGGGGCTGCTGTATACTACCACTGGGGCTGTATACTACCACTGGGGCTGTATACTACTACTGGGGCTGTATGTATACTACCACTGGGGCTGTATATACCACTGGGGCTGCTGTATGCTACCACTGGGGCTGAATATACCACTGGGGCTGCTGTATGCTACCACTGGGGCTGAATATACCACTGGGGCTGCTGTATACTACCACTGGGGCTGTATACTACCACTGGGGCTGTATACTACCACTGGGGCTGTATACTACTACTGGGGCTGTATGTATACTACCACTGGGGCTGTATATACCACTGGGGCTGCTGTATACTACCACTGGGGCTGTATATACCACTGGGGCTGCTGTATGCTACCACTGGGGCTGAATATACCACTGGGGCTGCTGTATACTACCACTGGGGCTGTATACTACCACTGGGGCTGTATACTACTACTGGGGCTGTATGTATACTACCACTGGGGCTGTATATACCTCTGGGGCTGCTGTATATACCTCTGGGGCTGCGTGTATATTACCACTGGGGCTGTATATACCACTGGGGCTGTATATACTACTGGGGCTGCGTGTATACTACCACTGGGGCTGTATATACTACTGGGGCTGCGTGTATACTACCACTGGGGCTGCTGCTGTATACTACCACTGGGGCTGCTGTATATACCTCTGGGGCTGCTGTATACTACCACTGGGGCTGCTGTATATACCTCTGGGGCTGCTGTATACTACCACTGGGGCTGCTGCTGTATATACCACTGGGGAGGCTGCTGTAACACTGCTGGGGCCTGTATGTACCACTGGGGAGGCTGCTGTATACCACACTGCTGGGGGCTGTATACCTGTGCTGGGGTCCACCCTCGGCTTATACACGAGTCAATAGATTTTCCCAGGTTTTGGGGGCAAAAGTAGGGGGGTCGGCTTATACACGGGTATATACGGTATATAGATTTTTTGTGGCTTCTTATTCCTCTATTTGGGAGGCAGAATGAAGAAGCAGCTGAACACTCTGCTCTACTGGTCCATGCTATGAGGTCTCCTATTACACTGAACTGTTATTGTCTTTTATCAACATAACTTGCCATTTCTATGGACAATTTAAGTAGAAAATTTCAAATATATTAATTTCAGGTATAATGTATAAAAAAATAACAATTTGTTTTATTCTTCTCAGATGACTGTACCAGGAGATCAGAAGGAGAACTGACATCTTCAATTTATAAATCAGATGAACTAGAAACCACCCAGGATACAATTGATGTGAATGTCATTACCCCAGATATCCCATCATCCCTTCACAGCAAAGATCTGTCAGCTGATCCTATGAAACAGGTCCAATCTTCTGAATCATTACAGACTATTAAGGAAAATAAAAGTCACAACAGAGGCAGCACAAAACAAACCCTTGAAACAACTTTTGTTGAACATCAAAAAATTCACACAGAGAAAAGCAGATTTTCTTGTTCCAAGTGTGGGAAATATTTTAACCAGAAATCAGATCTTGTTAGTCATGAAATAATTCACACAGGGAAGAAGCCGCATTCATGTTCAGAATGTGGGAATTCTTTTACATACAAATCAGTTCTTATTAGACATCAGAAAGGTCACACAGGGGAGAAGCCTTTCTCATGTTCAGAATGTGGGAAATGTTTTATATATAAATCAGCTTTTGTTAGACATCAGAGAATTCACACAGGGGAGAAGCCTTTTTCATGTTCAGAATGTGGGAAATGTTTTGGACGGCAATGCCACCTTGCTATACACAAGAGAAGTCACACTGGGGAGAAGCCTTTTTCATGTTCAGATTGTGGGAAATGTTTGGCAAATAAATCATCTTTTGTACTTCACCAGAGAACTCACACTGGGGAGAAGCCTTTTTCATGTTCAGAATGTGGGAAATGTTTGGCAAATAAATCATCTTTTGTACTTCACCAGAGAACTCACACTGGGGAGAAGCCTTTTTCATGTTCAGATTGTGGGAAATGTTTTGCAGATCAATCAGCTTTTGTTAGACATCAGAGACTTCACACAGGGGTGAAGCCTTTTTCATGTTCAGAATGTGGGAAATGTTTTGTACAGAAATCGCATCTTGTTAGACATCAGAGAATTCACACAGGGGAGAAGCCTTTTTCATGTTCAGAATGTGGGAAATGTTTGGCAAATAAATCAACTTTTGTAACTCACCAAAGAACTCACACTGGGGAGAAGCCTTTTTCATGTTCAGATTGTGGGAAATGTTTTGCAGATCAATCAGCTTTTGTTAGTCACCAGAAATCTCACACGGGGAGAAGCTACTATCATGATTAAAAAAATTATACAATTTTTATTCTGGGTCAATTGATGCCACTTTCATGGTATCGTGTCCTAATTTTTTCATTGTGGAAACTCTCCTTGGGGTCTTTCTCTTGTATGTTTTGTGATTTTGCAGGGCTCTCTGAGCACCACGCCTACACCTCTCACTCATCTCCTTGTTGCTGATCAATGTTGAAGCTTGAAATGCTGTTCCAGGCCTTGTCCCATACATCCATAATGCACCATGCTAAAAACTTTTAACACTGGGGAATAGTTGCCTTTTTTCCTGGTGTCTTCCCCTAATTTGACCTGCTTTGGCAGCTTTTGGATCCCCTTTGACAGTGTTTTCTACAGGGCTGTGGGGTTGGAGTTGGAATAAAATGGACCGCCTCTGACTCCTATAATATATAATAAATTGGGTACAGTAGTTCAATGCAGTATGTGCTGAATATTTTATTATTATGAATTATGTTCTATATAAATATCTTTATTATTGTATCATAATAATGATTAGAATCCTGATTTTCACATTGTACTACAATAAATGTATCACTTAAACATGAGCCATGTATGGAGGAGTTGGAGTCGGAATCGGGGAAATTGAGGAGTCGGAGATGGAGTCAGTGGTTTGGCCTACTGATTTACAAGCCCTGGTTTTCTAAACCCTTGTGGGGTGAAATATGTATCCAAAGTGAATAGAGACCGAGCAGTTAATTGTTAAATACCGTGTCACTACACAAAGGTCACAACCTGTGCTTATCAAACGGGAACTGTATTCTTATACAGGACCTCTCCAGGGGGCCTTCCTGCGAGCACAGGAATGGAAACATTTCACACTTTTGGGAGCATCAAACAGACCAACAGATGGCCAGGAATGACCAGGAGATTGTAGGGTGTGAGATCCAAGGGTGTGCTAGATACTCGTCTCATGCCAAACCCTACAAGAAGGCATGAAAGCCATGAGTTCTTCATAGATTGAGGGTCAGCCAAGCTGATTGTGATCCATAATTCATCTTCCCTTAGGAAAAGCAGAATACATTGGACTGCAAGGTTTAGATATTTGTGTAAGTTTCTCCCTTTTTATTTTATAACTGTTTTGCATATTTGTATGTCCCTTTTTATTCCATATTTTATATCTTTTGTAGGCACTGTACCTTTTCTATTAAAGCTTAAAAATAAGTTTAAACCTTTTATATATTCTAAAAAAATCCATAACCCTAGAAAGTGTGTGATCCTGTTGATTACCTTACAGTCTTATGGGGCCGTCACACACGTCAATATATTGCACAAATGCGATCAAAATTTCCCATCGCACACACACGACGCTCAAGCCACATCGCAGCGTGTGACAGCGTGCTCCGACCAGCGATCAGTCGCGTGATCGCAGGTTGCACAGTTTAGATCCAGACCTAAAACCTAGCGATGATCGTTCTTTGTCTTTTGCACATCGACACATGTGACATCTGTGTAATGACCGGTTTGATGTTCGCGTGCTATGCAGCTAATCTTGTCAGAGTGCCAGAATTGGTCGTAGCATCGCACTTGCGATCGTTCCAGTGTCTGATCGGACAGTCGCTTGGAAGAAAGTCTTCCCGTGTGACTGCTATGTTGTGATCATTGAACAGCGCTCATACGATTGCATAATATATTGACGCGTGTGACGGCCCCATTAGGAGCATAGGACAGAGGGTGAGTGCTGGATTGAGTGAGAGGAGATAGATTAACACTTGCAGGCACAACTCCAAGTCACATGCTGAGAAGTGAGTACGTGACACCTCGATTTTTGCCTCCCATTGATTTCAACTGGGCTCGGAAATTCAGTGAACTGTTCGCTGATCTATTCGGTGAAGATATGGCTGTTCAGCAAAACCCAAAATTCTAAAAGTTTGCACATCTCTTTACATGACAAAGTCTCAATGAATTACAATGTTTACACCTATCTAGTTGTGAGAATTCAGCTGTAGTCTGGTGTGGAGTGCGAGTGTCAGAGGGTGTACTCGTCTGTTGCCGCCTTTAGAAAGACCACATGGATCAGGGCTCATCCCAACTGAACTCCTGAACTGCTTAACCGTGGGCGGAACACTACTCAGGTAACGCAGGGTGAGGGAACCACACAATGATAAGGCTTTATTGGATCCACAACAATCAAAGGCATATAACACATAACCAAGCACAACACACATTGTAACAGGCAACCTATTCTCACCCTTCTGCTGGTTTACCAGGGATTATAATGATTGGGCCTTTGGAGGTTCCAGGGCCACTTACTCCAATCCAGCATTTGGCAGGTGTGGCGCCTTGCTCACGCAGGTAGCCACAGACTTCCGTAATGCACAGCTGGGTTTCCACAGCAGGTTCCAACAACATGCAACATCTTCCACCCCGGCACAGTAGGGGGAGCACCACTTGCTGACCTTAGGCGAAATCCCCTATAAATACTGCTGCTGGGGTAGGAGTTAGTGTAGATGCTAGGAGAGCTGCGAAGACGTCCTGTTGGTCGGTGCTGCGGTTAAGCCCGAGCCAGTGACCCGCCGTGGCCCTTCTAACGTCCCGCAAGCCTAGGAGTGGGGACAGAAGGCAAGGAGCAGAGCCAAAAGGAAGTGAGGAACTAGTGGAAGTTCACCCAGAGAAGTAGCGGACATTATGGATCCGCACCTGTAGGATACTTCAGGACTACAGAAAACCCTGTCACACCATGGAGACTTCTTTCACCCGGTCCCCCTGTGAGTCCAGAGAGAGGGAGCCAGACACCGCAGTGAGGCATCACGAGGCAGTGATCAGAGAGGGTAACCCATGGACCGCACAGGAGGAGAGAGCAAGGACCTGAGGAGAGAGGAGGCCAGTCTGGCTGCAAGCAGACAGGGCTTCAGGAACCGTAGGGAAGCAGAGGAGGCCTTATACCCACTTGCTATGGGGACCCACTGTGCAATTGGTCACCTGTCAGTGCCCTGGATGTCTTTACCTGATATATCACCAGTAAAAGGTAAAAGAGACTTCTACAGTGTGTCTGCGTCATTCCTCTCTGCTACCGGTGTCCCCTATAGACTGCTCCATCACTCCCCATCCCAACCTACAGCCTCACTACATGCTGCCCCTTCACACTATGCAGCCCCGGAGGACCCACTCCACCTGCAGGGAGCTTTGCCAACTCAGCCGCACTACCATCTACCTCCAGCGGACTGTGGTGGCGCTGGTGACCCATCACCAGGTACTACAGGTGGCTTCATATGACAAACTCTTATCCTTTGTAAATACACCCTTTTTGCAGTGTCACCCAGGCCATGGGATCAGGCGCTGCCACCCGTGACACCCCTAATACACCCACTGAGCCTTGTACCCGAGTACCACAGGGCCTGGGGCTCGACATATCTTTCTGGCATCACAAACAGGATCTCGTACCCAGTATTACCGGGTACTGTGTGCCGTGATTTCAACTGTATTAGAGACTGTTAAAACTATGCCGCCATTACTGCGCCGAAGAGCGGGAAGAGAGGGGGCGTGCCGGCCTGTAGAGCTCGAAACTGAAGCCCGCCCCTCGCTCAGCCGAGCATTCCCGAGCGCCGCGACCTAGTCAGGAAACTCCCGAACTGTTTAACTGTTTAAGAACTGGTTGTCATTCACTAGGGGGGCCTCCAACATGTTGGCCTCCTCCAGCGACGACAACAGCGTGTGCAATGACCCTAGGAATTACCCGGAAGCCACCATGGCTGCTTCCAGTAGCACTGCCAGCGCCATTTGCGCTCCGGGCGCAGTAGCCTCAATAATGCTGCTCTCACTTCCATACATCCTGAGTGCAATGAGGCTGATATACGCATGCGCTTCCATCACTGCTACCAGAGGCCGGGAGATGATATCAGAGCTTACGCCTGGCGTCTGGAGGAAGCGTTGCGAGCCCTTAAACATGTCAGCCCTGCCAGTGTACCCGATGAGAATAAGCGCTTAATTGAACAATTCACTCGGGGACTGCTATTCCCCGAGGACAATAAGACTGTACACTGGTGATCATTAAGCAACCCAGAAGCTGACTTTAACACCCTGAAGGACATGGCCATTAAAGGGTTGCAGCCAGTAGAGACCCATGAAGCTGCCATCAAACGATGGTGCAGTGGTGAGGCGCAGGCTACCCCGAAGTCATTACCCGTGTCTGCAGCCACGCACAATGTACAATCTGCTCAGCCTGACAAGTATGACCCCCTGCGTGGTGAGATGTGTGCTGAGATGCGCAGAATGAACAAAAATATCAACAAGCTGATGGACGCTCTGCAGCTGCAGCAAAACTAACAGCCAGCGCCAAGACCCCAGCCCCGACCTCAACCGCTGATTCAACTTGCCGACAGTCCAGAGGATGTACCCTGGATGAGGCCACAGCGTACAGGGGAAGAACCACCGACCACTACAGCTCCACTGGGCAGCCCATCTGCCGCCGCTGCAACCGAACTGGCCACATCGCCAGGAGCTGTCCTTTAAACGGGCAGTCCCTGGGGGCCGGGGCCAAACCTCAGGAATAGATCAACAGGGCCCAGCCACCTGGTACAAGACCTTCATCGGACAGAGGCCATTTCTGTCCATTGTACTAGATGGCATCCCGACACCTGCTCTGCTGGACATCGGGTCACATGTGACCACCATCCCTTATATACTTTATAAGAAATATTGGGCTGATGCAGAACTGAAACAGTCTGACATAGATGTCACCCTCAATGCATATAACTGTGAACCAATCACTGTAATGGAGGTTAGAGAAGTGCCCATAAAGGTGGGGAGGGTGGAATTGCAGAACCAGGGGGTCCTAGTAGTAGCAGAAGCCAGTAATGCCAATGACCCATATATAATACTAGGCATAAATGTTGCTAGCAATTACATGGAGGAAGTCTTGACTTTGCTTCAACAGATTGCAGACACTGCCAGACCTGGTCAGAGGAAGGTCCTCCAGCGTGAGATCAGAGCCATCCTGCACCAGCAACAGATCACAGACACTGCCGGACCTGGTCAGAGGAAGGTCCTCCAGCGAGAGATCAGAGCCATCCTGCACCATCAACAGGTAACAATTACAGGTGGTGAAATTGGTACTGCACGGTTGTAAAACTATTACCAGTGCCCCAGTGATCCCGCTCCACCTACGGGGAGCGTAACCATCTTGCTGACCTACCATCACCCCGGAGGTCTGATCCCCAGCATCAGTAACCATACTGGAACCGTAGGTGGCGTCACAAATGACTTTTATTTTTATTACTTTTACTGACATTTTTCAGCAACCACCAGGGACCGGACACAGGCCCCAGTGACGTCCCCTGTGAATCAACGCCCGGAAACGGGTACCCCACGGCCCTGGGGCGGGTCAGGTGTCAGTTCCGATATCCAATATTGTGCTATTAATTTCCTGTCATATAGAACATTCTAGACTCCGCCGTTTTGCCCTATTCACCAGTGTTCAAATCTTCCAAATAGGGAATTAGACAGAAATCCAATATCAATAAGAGTTGAGTGGTCCTGTAGTTCTGATGTATTTAATACAGCTGGGATAATCTATGTGCTTCACTTAAGGATAGGGAGTCTCTCCAAAACCTCCATCCATTGATTTTCTACAATGGGGCTTATGTCTCTTTCCCATTTTTCCTTAGGTTTAGAGGGAATTAGGTTCAGTAAATAATGATATAGCACCGAAATGATTCCTCTCAAGCTATTGGAATCAGTAATTGTTTGTGTTGAGCCCACTGGGCAGGGTACTTGGTACCGGACCGCGTTGCTACTGGGGGATGTCACGGGGGTCCTGGTCCGGACTGTGTCCCGGGCCCTGGCAAGTAAAAGGGGAATAATTACAGGGTATTAATGTCTGTCGTGACGCCACCCACGGTGTGTGGTCAGGAATGGGACCACCGCTGCGGCAGAACCTCCGGGGATGATGTTAGGCAGCTTAGATGGTACTGCTCTCCGTAGGTAGAGGCGAAGTCCCCGGGGCAGTGGTTGTTATAGTCTATGGTGGATATGATAATAAGGGATGGATAGTGGAGATGGGTTGAAGGAACACACACTCATGTTTCTGTAAGTTTCCAAAGGTTTACTGCAGATGTTGTAGCAGATTGTCCATGGAGTCTGTACTGGGGCCGGGTTGCTCCCACCCTGTCCGGGTCCTCAGCTTCCTCGTGCTGCGCTGTGTGTGTGTGGCCATGCGGCAGCTTCTAGCTAAGCTGTTGGCACTGTCTCACTCTCTCTCTCCTTTCTGGTACCCTTGGCTAGGCAACTTGAGTCTTCTGTGTGGTGCTGACCCCGCCGTGTTGCTTTGCACTGGTACAGTGTTGATCTAGAAACTCCACTATTCCTGGATTTACTGTGCTGTGTGTGTCAGTCACAGTCTCGGATCCAGTGTCCGTTCTGTGCGCTCCTCTGGGACGAGTCGTGATGGCACTCAAGCTCCCACATGTGTTTTTCTGTCTTTAGTTCTCCTCTCCTCAGACCCTGGCTAGGCCTGGAATCAATGAACGGGCTGTAGAGAAGCCTGGCACAGCTCCTTTACACTACAGCCTTCCTCAGTTCTCCCAGGAACTGGACTCTTCACAGTACTGCCTCGTACTGAACTGTGAACTAACTACTTCCTCTTGACCTGGAGTATATAAGGGAGCTGGTTTAGCTCCCCCTCCTGGCCCAGAGGTGCTAGTGTAGGTCAGTGTGTTGTGGGGAGGGAACCCGTGTGATGTTACTGTGGCACATTAACCCCTGGGGTGCCACATTTGGAAGATCTTGTTTTGGGGAATATCACTGTCTACAATAACCTTCTGCTCGATACACATGTTGGAGGTGGAGAGATTTATAGAACTCCCGGTGTGGGATCTCAAATTCCCTCTGTAGTTGTGGGAAATCTTCCATTTCTTTCCTTCTGCCGTAGTGAGGAAAGGTGATATGGTCTGTGTTTCGCGGACATGCGTTGTTTCAAATAGGAGACGGTCAGGCAATGGTCATCACAAGTGGCTTCTTTATTTTCCGACGCGTTTCGGAGTCAGACCCGACTCCTTCCTCAGGGAACCAACAATGTTACATATCATGGTGAAGGGTCACATTATATAGTAGGACATAAACAATTGATACATACGTCACAAATGACCACAAAGGAAGAAGGAGGGTGCATGTCCTCATCCTAACTCAAGGACGCCTCCTCAAGGGGAAAATGAAGAAATTCTGTTTTGAATTTTTTAAAAATGTAACAAAAAAAACACAAGAAAAAAGAAAGGAAAAAAGGGGAACAAATTCATTCTTTTATTGAAAAGAGAAGAAAATGAAGAAAAAAAGATATAATGGATCAAATTCATGTAGATACACAGGGATTAGAACTGATGTGGAACTATCAAAGTATGAATGTATTAATGACTGTGCACATTGTAGCTTGTTATTCTGCTACTTTAGGTGGTGCTGTGACACCCTGCCTTTACAGGCAGCCACAGAACCACCTAAGGCATGGAGGGATTTCCACAGTAGGTACCCATACACACAACACCTTCCACCCCAGACCTGTAGGGGGAGCTCCACGTGCTGCCCTTAAGCAAGATCCCCTATACATACCGGTGCTGGGGGAGGAGTTAGTTAGTCTGTGCAGTACGGAACAATACTGTGAAGAACATCTGGTGAACGGTGCCACGCTAGGCCTGTACCAGAGACCAGCCTTACCAGTGTGTGGGCCCGAGAGTGAGGTTCATAGGCAAAGCAAAAGACATGTTAGAAAGCAGATTGGGGGCAGAGGAGCCATACCTGTTCACCCCAGGAAGCAACCCGTATACCGGAGTCCGAGTCTGCAGGAGAGCATCAAGCCCAGCAGAAAAAAACATTGGTTCACCGAGGAGACTCCAGTCTCCCGGACACCTGCAGCGCAACTAACCTGAGAGCCAGGGACTGCAGGAGAAGTAATAGTGGTAGCCACCAAAACGTTCTAAACACTACAATACGGGTGAGAGAGGAGGCCAGGTCTAGTTCTACGCAGGTCAGGAGCTTCACGGGAAAAGAGACAAGTAGGTCATACAAATCACTCACTGTGGAATTCCTAAAGTGCTTCCCGGCCACCTGGAGTGTACCCTGGACCGTGCCTGCCACATCAGTAAAGGTACGAAAACGACTCTGAGAGTGTGTGTCAGTCATTCCGGCCCTGGTCCTGTCCAGAAAGAGACTGTAGCCACAGCCCAGTGGCCGAGCCACCTCCCTGTGCCCCCCATCACTGCATCACTGCCCCGGGGACCCCTCTCTCCACCTACGGGAAGTGTTATCATCCAGCTGCCCATCCATAATCCCCGGAGGTTTGCAGCAGTGCCGATGCCTTCACCGGACACCGTAGGTAGCGTCACGAGACTTTATTCTTCTTTTATTTTTATCCCCCAACTTTTTAACAACCACCAGGGTCATGACCCCAGGCAGACCACCCGTGACAATCCCCTTTACAGCAACCGCCCGGATACCAAGTACTCACGGCCTTGGGGTAGGTCAGCTTCCAAGAAAGGAGAAAAAAACTCCTATACACACTCTGCCCGCTCCGTACATCTCGTACACATGGGGCTCCGCTCCATACGCCTCGTACACTCTCGGCTTCACCTCGTGTGCCTCATACACACTCGGCTCTGCGCTGTATACTTCATACGCACTCAGTTCCACTCCGTACATCTCGTACACACTCGGCTTCGCTCCGTACACCTAGTACACACTCGTCTCTGCCCCATACACCTTGTACACACTCGGCTTTACCCCATACGCCTCGTACACACTTGGCTCCACTCCGTACACCTCGGACACACTCGGCTCCGCTCTGTATACCTCATACATGATGAGCACAGAGAGAGGGGTACTCGGGTACCGGGATGGGTTCGTCGCTGTAACAGGGAAACACGGGTGGTTGGTTTCTTGGTTTCGTGCCCTGGCTCTCATTCTTGGGGAGGGAAGGGGAATTTAGGGAAAGTTTGTGACGCCACCTGAGGATCCTGGTAATAATGACACCAGCGCTGCCGGCCAACCACTGAGGTGATGGGATGCAGCTTAGTGTAGTACAGCTCCCCACAGGTGGAGCTTACCTCAGGGCAGTGAGGATGGATGAGGGGAATAGTTGTTCTTACCCCTCTGATGATGCTAAGACTCCCTGGGCACCGGCAGAAGGAAGGACAGACCCGATTCAACTTCAACGTTCTTTACTGGTACCGGCAGATGGTATAGTACACAGTACAGTCTGGTAGACTAGGGAGGTAGCTGCAGGTTCAGGGTGCCCTCATGTAGTCTGAGGATGTTTCCCTCTTAGTGGCTTTCGGGGTCTTAGTCCTTTCTACACTGTCCTTACCACCCTTAGGCAGAGCTTCCTCGCCGATCCCCTGGCCTGTTAGGAGTAAGTGCGGTTTGTCCCTTTACCGGTATGAACGGGAGTGGTGGAACTTGAACCCTCACGCCACCGGAATCTGGGCCATTACCTATCAGTGTCTTGGGCTGATTATGGGACCGAGGTGGAGGTACCGTTCTGTGGTGCTACGGCTCCCATGGTTTGGTCCCGTGGCTCGTCGGTTTACGGTCAGGGATAGACCACTGACCGCCTCGGCTTCCGTGTTGCCGGTGTCGACCCCAGACATTTCCAGCCGGCTCCAACCGATTCCGGATCGTCTCCCTCTATTCTGGGTCCCCCTCTTGAAGAGAGGTGCCATCCTGTCAGCAGCCCTGCCAGGCACATCCTCTCTGACTGCCTTCCCAGCACTGTCTGACTAAACTCTCTCTTTTTCTTGGTTTCCCACTCTATCCTAGGCTCCACCCCCTGGGACTTAGTGAATATCCAGTCCCACTATCCTAAGGGGCCTAGTGTTGTGTGTTAGTACAGACTCCATAAGACAGATTCCCAAACCCACAGCTACAGAGGCACTACACCTGTTATTCGAGTTGCAGTACCTCCCTGTGGCGCCTAGCCATAGGGGCGCCACATACACACTCGGCTCCGCTCCGTACACCTTGTACACACTCGGCTCCGCTCCGTACACCTTGTACACACTCGGCTCCGCTCCGTACACCTCGTACACACTCGGCTCCGCTCCGTACACCTCGTACACACTCGGCTCCGCTCCGTACACCTCGTACACACTCGGCTCCGCTCCGTACACCTCGTACACACTCGGCTCCGCTCCGTACACCTCGTACACACTCGGCTCCGCTCCGTACACCTCGTACACACTCGGCTCCGCTCCGTACACCTCGTACACACTCGGCTCCGCTCCGTACACCTCGTACACATTCGGCTCCGCTCCGTACACCTCGTACACACTTGGCTCAGCTCCGTACACCTCGTACACACTCGGCTCCGCTCCGTACACCTCGTACACACTCGGCTGATCATGTGACATCATCACAGGTCCTGTACACACAGCGGCCATATATCTGCTGTGCGGCATTAGTCAGTACTGAGCTCAGTATCTGCAGAGCTGAACCTGCGGGAGAAACCGGAGCTCATCTTCCCCCATTCAGGTCTCTACAATATCGGATCCTCTCACATCTTCTATAGAAGAGAATTCTCCTGATTGACCATCAAGGATGGATCTGGACAGGGACAAGATGGCGGAGAGGATCTTACCCCTCACCCTAGAGATCCTCTTCCTTGTTACTGGAGAGGTGAGAGATGTCACATCACATCATTCTTATCTATGGACAGAAGAACAGAGGACAGGAGAGGTGAGGACTCTGGAAATGTCTGGAGACTGGAGATTTATTAATGTGTCTCCTCTCCATAACCAGGATTACACAGTGGTGAAGAAGAGCTGGAGTGATC
Source organism: Allobates femoralis (assembly GCA_033576535.1). Lineage (NCBI taxonomy): Eukaryota > Metazoa > Chordata > Amphibia > Anura > Aromobatidae > Allobates > Allobates femoralis. The sequence continues at coordinate 502,944,935 of JARQOC010000006.1, forward strand.
TGTGCTGTCAGGAGCCTGTACAGTGTGAGGGAAGAGCCCTGAGCCCAATCACGGGGCCTCCACCTCACCCCTGATACATGAGGACATCAATGAGCAGAAGATCCGAGAACTCACCTACAAGATGATGGAGCTGCTGACTGGAGAGGTGACACTGCTGGGAATGCTGCTGCTGGGACATTATACAGTAACGCTATGAAGGGATCGGGGGATGACAATGGTATCATTGTATGTGTCAGGTTCCTATAAGATGTCAGGACGTCACCGTCTATTTCTCCATGGAGGAGTGGGAGTATTTAGAAGGACACAGAGATCTGTACAAGGACATGGTCATGATGGAGGATCCCCTCACATCAGCAGGTAATAGACAGGACTAAATCCACACGGCCTATAATGATCTGTATGTAAAGAATGAATTCAGTCCTGTATGTGTCTCCTCCAGGTCTATCCAGTAAGAGGACAACACCAGAGAGATGTCCCCGTCCTCTTCTCCCACAGGACTGTAAAGAAGAAGATCCCGATGTTCCTCTGGATCATCAGGTAGATGGAGAGAAGGTGTGATGAGATCTCCCTATGATGTGTAGACGGCTGTGAAGATCTTGTCTCAGTCTTGTTTTCTCCTCCACTATTAGATGTGTTATACTTGTGTAATGAGAACGGTGGAGATGGCAGATTACAGCTGATCATAGATGGGACTTCTCCATCTGTCTGTGACTTTATAATCTTTGTTTCAGGGTGAAGATCTGCCCCATATTAATCCTCCAGAGACCTATGTGAGGGGTGATGAGCGGAGGACAGAGGAGATCCCTACAGATCACCGCCCAGGTGAGTAGTAACCACTGAATGCAGAGAAGTCACAGATTCTTCTCAGTCACCGGCTGTGGCTGCTTTATCGGTGGTGGAGTCCAGACATATCACAATCATGTGATCACCTGACAGCTCAAAAGATGGCCGCCACAAACAGACCTGGCGCTATCTACTCCACCCTCCATATCCCAGGGATTGTCCTTCACCCTCTAACCCCTATACATGGGTCTGGACTTACACAGGGACCAGTAGGCTGAGGACACAGAGTTATCTGATAATTGGTGGTGTGAAATGACAATAATAGTCAGGAGCCGGGTCAGAACCAGGAGGGCAGAGAAAAGTCACAATCAGAAGCCTCAAGAGTAGTCAGTAAACAGGCCGGGGTCACAACAGGAATCACATACACAAGGTGAGAGCTGAGTACACAGGACTGAACCAGAGGAGAACAAGGCTATATCCGGCAGACTCCAGGAATATGCTGTGAGGTTTAGTAGGGTTAGTAGAGTGCGGTGCTGTCTAATTGTCTGAAGCAGAGAGCTGATTACTCCAGCTGGACTGCACACACCCATACTGCCAGACTGGACCGTACTACTGGTCCCAGCCTCCCTATTGTTAGTGACTGGACATAGACTGTGCCGCCCACAGCTTCTGGTCCTGATGTCTCCTCCATCACCAGAGCCGCCCGCAGAATGAATAAGGTGGTGACTGATGACAGAAGTGAATGTCACAGGAGCAGATCTCACAGGAGAGGACACCATTTACTGAAGCCTTAGGGTGACTTCACACTGGAGTTCCCCTCTGCAGCGTTCTGCGGAGGGGAACCGCCATGTGAGCGCAGGCACAGCAAATCCCTATGTTTATCATGGGGACGCACGGTGCTGCGCTTGACCGTGCGCTCCCATTCATTTGCCTGTGTGATTTGTACGCATGCGCATGCTTGCGTACAAATCACACACTCTCATCCGCACCCTGAACGCGGCATGTGACAATAAGCCCCCACTGGTCCTGATGTTAACCCTCACTAGGGAACGCTGGTGGGAGCACTGGTCCCATCCACTACCATAAGGGCCCCTTTACACGCCGCCACAGGAAGGCAGAAACTGCCAGGCATCGGGGACAATTGTGCCTGTTGCCATGAAATCACTACGAAATGGCGGCGTGTAAATCAGTAAATTCCTCCCTGTGCCCCGGAGTTCCTTAGAATACCTGCTGCTGAGCCGTGCTCAAAAACAGGAATGCACAATCCCTATGGTGGAGGCGTGAAATCTGGGCTCAGGCAAGGTATTTGCGTGGCCTACGAATTTCCTGGGGCGTGCCACAGTGTCATGGATAACACGCCCCATCAGCGATCATTGGTGGGGGCTACTGTGTAACCATTGGCTGTCCCTTCACAGGGCGCCATATTTAAAGGGATCCTGTCACCCCCAAAATACCTCTAAACCTATTAAAAGCTGTCCCTAGAGCATAGTAACACTTACCCTACACTCCTTTTAGCTCCTAAATGCAGCAAGTGAAATTGAAGATAAATGTTATTACACTACCTCATTAGGGATGATAATTAGTGACTATGGTATTCATAGTCACCCTGGCAGGCTGTCCCTCTTCATGATATCACGCCTCAATAGGCGTGATCTTCAAATCACATTAAAATGCGCCGCCTCCCCTCTCTCCTATGGCAGCCGGACCGCTGCATTGTACGGCTGTATGACGCGAACCGCGTCATTTCCGGCGGCGGGTGACGTATGTACACTCGCGCCGCTGTTAGCTTCAAGACCCGCACTGCGCATGCGCATGCACAGTGCGCGTTTTGAAGCTAACAAAGCGGTGCGGGTGTACATACATCACCCGGCGCCGGAAATGACGCGATTCCCGTCACCCAGCCCCACTACAGGCCGGCTGACACAGGACACAGCGGGGAGGCGGCGCATTTGAATCTGATTTGAAGATCACGCCTATGGAGGCGTGATATCATGAAGAGGGACAGCCTGCCAGGGTGACTATGAATACCATAGTCACTCATTATCATCCCTAATGAGGTACTGTAATAACATTTATCTTCATTTTCACTTGCTGCATTTAGGAGCTAAAAGGAGTGTAGGGTAAGTGTTACTATGCTCTAGGGACAGCTTTTAATAGCTTTTGAGGTGTTTTGGGGGTGACAGGATCCCTTTAATGAGCTGACCATTCACACTACACAATTGCAATGGCGTCATTAGCCTTCCTGCGCAGGCTGGCCAATCATGAGGCTATTGCGATGTCCAATCAGCGTACAAGCGTCACCTAATACACAACTCTGTCACGCCTATGTACTTGCGGCGCGAAATATATACGCCCATATTCCTGTGTGGTAGCGGCGTGTAAACCAGGGAAGGTATTCAACAGATAGTAAGACGCAGGATCTGTCGGCACTTCCAGGGAACAAAAATGCCTTCAGTGGAGCACGCAGTGGCGGCGTGTGTATGCGGCAACAGCGATCGGTATCCACCATTAAAAACGCGCGCGTGCACGTGCGATGGATACCTGTTGCTACCCCCTGTGGCGGCGTGTAAAGGAACCTTAAGAGGTTCTCCTCAGAGCTCCTTATACCTCAGGATCTTGGCCAGGAATGAAGTTCAATCTCCAGCAAAGCATGCTGGAACCCTGTGATGCTATAAAGGCAGAGGTGATCACAGAGTGGCCACACCTGGACAAGGCCCAGCTAGCTTGTTGGCAACAGAGACTAACATTAACTCCTCCAGTGCCAAAGGAAAAGGACATGAGTAAAATGAAGTCTCAATTCAGGAATGAGACTTAGGTCAAATGCAGTCACAAGTCTCCTAGGAAAGGGAGACCACCGTGAAAGCTGATGGATGTTAGAGACCTTTCGCTCCTCTATCTCCTGTGTGAGAATACCCCACAGAGGCTCAATAGGGTTTAGGTCTGTAGAGGCTTGGCCAGTGCAGCACGTTTACCCTCAGTTTCTTTATCAAGGCAGTAATCATCTTAGGGGTGTGTTTGGGGTCGTTATCATGTGTGAATACTGCTCTGCAGTCCCATTTCTGAAGGTAGGGGATCATGCTCTTCTTCAGTATGTCACAGTACATTCTGGAATTCATGGTTTCCTCAGTGAACTGTAGCTCCCCACAGCCGGCAGCACTGATCATGGATCATGGAGCTCCCACCACCATGCTGGACTGTAGGCAGACACACTTGTCTTTGTATTCCCCACCTAATTGCCGCCATACACACTTGACAGAGTCTGAACCCAGTAATTTTCTCTTGGTCTCACCAGACCACAGGACGGTTCCAGTAATCCATGTCCTTAGTCTATTGTCTTCAGTGAACTGTTTGCAGGCTTTCTTGTACATCATCATTAGAAGAGGCTTCCTTCTTTGATGACCGCCATGCAGACCGATGTGATGCAGTGTGAGGATTATGGTGTTTGCACTGTCAGGCGGACCCCCCACCCCTGTAACCTCTGCAGCAATGCCGGCAGCACTCATACGGCTATTTTGACAAGACGACCTCTGGATATGACGCTGACCCGTGCACTCAGCTGCTGCGGTTGACAATGGAAAGGCTTTTTTTAGTCTTCACCATCTTTATGTAGAGCAACGATTCTTTATTCAGATCCTCAGAGAATTGTTTGGCCTGAGGATGAGGCGCCATGTGAAGTTCCTGTGACCAGTATGAGAGAATGTGTGAGCGAATGTATCACACCTGCTCCCCATTTACTCATGTGACATTGTCATGACAACAGGGAGGAAAAATGGCTAATTGGACACAATTTCGTCATTTTCACTTAGGGGTGTACTCACTTTTGTTGCCAGTGATGTACACATTATTGGCTGTGTGAGTTATTTGCAGGGCACACCAAATGTACAGTTATACAAGCTGTGCACTGACTACTTTACATTGTATCAAAGTGTTGTCATATAGATATTCTAAAGTATTTACAAAAATGTGAGGGGTGTACTTACTTTTGTGATATACTACACATAGATGCTACCATGTTTCCCCAAAAATAAGGCGCCCCCCGAAAGTAAAACATACTAGGGGGGTTTAGTGTGCCTGCAAATATAAAGCACCCCCCAAAAATAAGGCATACCTTTATTGTTGGAATACCACATGCCACCGATCAGACCACTGAGGCATGCAGCTGTGACTCCTCCAGCCCCTGCCCCCGCTATTTTCCCGGTACCCGCCGCTGTGTCAGTGTTGCAGATGCACATACACCGCTCTATTTTTCAAGACCCCCGACACTGTCCTGGCCAATCGGACGCCAGGAGCTGCTCAGTGGCCAATAACAGGCCAGTCAGTGCATGACGTCAGCTTCTGGCCTGTGATTGGCTGCCCGGGTGGCTTCTGGCCTGTGATTGGCCGGGACAGAGGCTGGGGGGCTTTAAAAATAGAGCGGTGCTGGTGTATGTGCATCTGCGGCGCCTGAGGCAAGGAGATGAGAGTGGTGGCGTTCTCCTTGAATCAGCGGCAGTGGGGCAGCAACGGGCAGCTAAGAGCGGCGCCGGAATGCAGCAGGGACTGGTGAAAAGTGTCCATGTGTGTGTGTGTCCCCATGAGTGTGTGTCCCTGTGTATGTGTGTCCCTGTGTGCGTGTGTCCCTGTGTGTGTCCCCATGAGTGTGTGTCCCTGTGTATGTGTGTCCCTGTGTGCGTGTGTCCCTGTGTGTGTGTGTCCCTGTCTGTGTCACTGTGTGTGTTCAAACAGGAATGGTGTCTCGCGATCTGCGCTACTGCTTCAAAAAATTCGCTGGGAAGACATTGCACCATGTGATGTGTGGAGGAATAAAGGAGGAGATGGAGAAAGTAATGTCTTCCCAGTGCATTTTTTGAAGCAGCAGCGCAGACCATGAGACACCATTCCTGTTTGAACTATCTGTTTTCCTGCGGTTGCGAGGTGGTGGAGGTTCTGCAGCAGCTGTTGCCCAGGCGTTCAAGCTGGTTGTGGGTTTTCACAACCTAATCAGGTGAGCAAGCTAAATCTTCAGCTATTGTCTAGTGTGTCGCTAGTGATAAGGCACAATCTGCGCCTCTCTGTGTCTCCTTTGTTTTTAATTATAGACTGTGTGTGTGTGTGTCCCTGTGTGTGTGTCCCAGAGTGTCCCTGTGTGTGTGTGTCCTGTGTGTGTGTGTCCGTGTGTGACTGACTGTGTGTGTGTCCCTGTGTGTGTGTGTCCCTGTGTGTGTGTCCCTGTGTGACTGACTGTGTGTGTGTCCCTGTGTGTGTGTCCCTGTGTGTGTGTCCCTGAGTGTCCCTGTGTGTTTTCATGCTAATACCATATTGGGGGCCGTAAAGGGATGATGGGGATAACATATTGGGGGCCGCAAGGAAATATCTTATTAGGGTCTGCAAGGGGATTATAGGGATAATATATTGGGGGCTTTAAGGGGATGATAAATGTTCAGTTTTTTTGTTCAACAATAAATATGAATTCTTGTTCATGGACAAATAAGACGCCCCCTGAAAATAAGACATGGTGCATCTTTGGGAGCAAAAATTAATATATGTAGTTTGTGCACTCTACAAGGCTCAGAAGTGACGGGGAGAGTAGACTTAGGTTAGGGCCACACTTGGGAGCATGTATCCGTTTACTGGACCTGTATTTACCATGCGTTACTCATAGACCCCCATGTTAAAATACGCATGTGTTTTTGAAAATACACCAAAAAACGTTGCAGACCCTATTTAAAACTTATTTCTCAAAAACCCAATCCGGTAAGGGGATTGCACTGTTTCAGTCCGGTTGTTGCATTGGAGTCTATGGGTGCATTACCGGATCCTGTTTTTAAGATTTGAACATGTCAAAAACTGGATCCAGTAACTGGATCCAGACACAAGTGTGGCCCTGGCCTTAGGGAGCTGATGTTTGCTGGATTGGTATAAGGAAGCCATGTTACTTTACAAGAGACGTTTTGAGCCACTAATAATGTGGAAACCCTTAATGTGAATGGGGTCTTGTTTTTTGGGTGTTGAGTAGAAGTTTTTATTGTTATTATTTTCATCCACATAGATTTTTTGTGACTTCTTATTCCTCTATTTGGGAGGCAGAATGAAGAAGCAGCTGAACACTCTGCTCTACTGGTCCATGATATGAGGTCTCCTATTAGACTGAACTGTCATTGTCTTTTATCAACATAACTTGCCATTTCTATGGACAATTTAAGTAGAAAATTTCAAATGTATTAATTTCATGTATAATTTATTCAAAAATAGCAATTTGTTTTATTCTTGTCAGATGACTGTACCAGGAGATCAGAAGGAGAACTGACATCTGCAATGTATAAATCAGATGAACTAGAAACCACCCAGGATACAATTGATGTGAATGTCATTACTCCAGATATCCCATCATCCCTTCACAGCAAAGATCTATCATCTGATCCTATGAAACAGGTCCAATCTTCTGAATCATCACAGACTACTAAGAAGAATAAAAGTCACAACAGAGGCAGCACAAAACAAACCCTTGAAACATCTTTTGTTGAACATCAAAAAATTCACACAGAGAAAAGCAGATTTTCTTGTTCCAAGTGTGGGAAATGTTTTAACCAGAAATCAGATCTTGTTAGTCATGAAATAATTCACACAGGGGAGAAGCCACATTCATGTTCAGAATGTGGGAATTTTTTTACATACAAATCAGATCTTGTTAGACATCAGAGAATTCACACAGGGGAGAAGCCTTTTTCATGTTCAGAATGTGGGAAATCTTTTGGACAGCAATGCCACCTTGCTATACACAAGAGAAGTCACACTGGGGAGAAGCCTTTTTCATGTTCAGATTGTGGGAAATGTTTTGCAAATCAATCAGCTTTTGTTAGACATCAGAGACTTCACACAGGGGAGAAGCCTTTTTCATGTTCAGAATGTGGGAAATGTTTGGCAAATAAATCATCTTTTGTACTTCACCAGAGAACTCACACTGGGGAGAAGCCTTTTTCATGTTCAGATTGTGGGAAATGTTTTGCAGATCAATCAGCTTTTGTTAGACATCAGAGACTTCACACAGGGGTGAAGCCTTTTTCATGTTCAGAATGTGGGAAATGTTTTGTACAGAAATCACATCTTGTTAGACATCAGAGAATTCACACAGGGGAGAAGCCTTTTTCATGTTCAGAATGTGGGAAATGTTTGGCAAATAAATCAACTTTTGTAACTCACCAGAGAACTCACACTGGGGAGAAGCCTTTCTCATGTTCAGATTGTGGGAAATGTTTTGCAGATCAATCAGCTTTTGTTAGACATCAGAGACTTCACACAGGGGAGAAGCCTTTTTCATGTTCAGATTGTGGGAAATGTTTTGCAGATCAATCAGCTTTTGTTAGTCACCAGAAATCTCACACGGGGAGAAGCTATTATCATGATTAAAAAAATTATACAATTTTTATTCTGGGTCAATTGATGCCACTTTCATGGTATCGTGTCCTAATTTTTTCATTGTGGAAACTCTCCTTGGGGTCTTTCTCTTGTATGTTTTGTGATTTTGCAGGGCTCTCTGAGCACGACGCCTACACCTCTCACTCATCTCCTTGTTGCTGATCAATGTAGAAGCTTGAAATGCTGTCCCAGGCCTTATCCCGTACATCCATAATGCACCATGCTAAAAACTTTTAACACTGGGGAATAGTTGCCTTTTTTCCTGGTGTCTTCCCCTAATTTGACCTGCTTTGGCAGCTTTTGGATCCCCTTTGACAGTGTTTTCTACAGGGCTGTGGGGTTTGAGTTGGTATAAAATGGACCGCCTCTGACTCCTATAATATATAATAAATTGGGTACAATAGTTCAATGCAGTATGTGCTGAATAATTTATTATTATGAATTATGTTCTATATAAATATCTTTATTATTGTATCATAATAACGATTAAAATCCTGATTTTCACATTGTACTACAATAAATGTATCACTTAAATATGAACCATGTATGAAGGAGTTGGAGTCAGAATCGGGGAAATTGAGGAGTCGGAGATGGAGTCAGTGGTTTGGCCTACTGATTCACAAGCCCTGGTTTTCTAAACTCTTGTGTAGTGAAATATGTATCCAAAGTGAATAGAGACCGAGCAGTTAATTGTTAAATTCCGTGTCACTACACAAAGGTCACAACCTGTGCTTATCATACAGGATCTGTATTCTTATACAGGACCTCTCCAGGGGGCCGTCCTGCAAGCACAGGAATGGAAACATTTCACACATTTGGGAGCATCAAACAGACCAACAGATGGCCAGGAATGACCAGGAGATTGTAAAAGATGAAGACAAAGAACATTTGAAAATAATGTATGCATGGCTAAATTAGTGAGGAGTCCAATCACAGACCAGAATTAGAATATTGAGATCCAAGGGTGTGCTAGATACTCGTCTCATGCCAAACCCTATAAGAAGGCATGAAAGCCATGAGCTCTTCATAGATTGAGGGTCAGCCAAGCTGATTGTGATCCATAATTCATCTTCCCTTAGGAAAAGCAGAATACATTGGACTGCAAGGTTTAGATATTTGTGCAAGTTTCTCCCTTTTTATTTTATAACTGTTTTGCATATTTGTATGTCCCTTTTAATTTCCATATATTATATCTTTTTATTGTAGGCACTGTACCTTTTCTATTCAAGCTTAAAAATAAGTTTGAACCTTTATATATTCTAAAAAAATCCATAACCTTAGAAAGTGTGTGATCCTATTGATTACCTCACCTAGCGACGATCGTTCATTGTCTTTTGCACATCGACACATGTGACATCTATGTAACGACCGGTTTGATGTTCGCGTGCTATGCAGCTAATCTTGCCAGACTGCCAGAATTGGTTGTAGCATCGCACTTGCGATCGTTCCAGTGTCTGTTCGGACAGTCGCTTGCAAGAAAGTCTTCCCTGTGACTGCTGTGTTGCGATCATTGAACATCGCTTGGACGATCTTAAAAAATTACATCGCGGGGCGTGTCCAGCTGCTGATGGCATCGGACGCACGCTAGCTGAGCTCCTCATCTAGTCCTGCTGAAATAGCACTACACCGGCCCCATCGGACCTCCTACAGCTCCACACAGACGGGTGACATACATCGGATCACCCCCACTATGCAGCGGGCTGCCTCCCGGAGACGGCAGACAGAGAATAAGGTGACGGATTATTTCGATCCGGGCAGGCCGCGCGCTTCCCCACTTAACATGGCGGCGGTGCCGGAGCGCCCGCCTCCTTCCTCCCCGGCAGCACAGCGGTCACCTTGCAGCATGGAGACCTCGGGGGGAAAGATGATGACAGAGCCCCGGTAACTCAGGGGGCTCTAAAGGCCCTCCTGGCAGCACAAAGGTTCTCCATTATTGAACACATGAAGGGGCTCATAGGCACCCTGAGGGAGGACCTGGGGGCATTAGCTGAGAGAACGGAGCACCTGGAGTCTAATATGGGGGACTTCGCCTCGGTCTATAATAGCCTCGCTGACAGCCACGCTGAGCTGGATAGAGAGGTGGGGACGGTCTCCTCCACTATGTGCCACCTTGAAGACCAGCTCAGGAAGAATAATCTGAAGCTGCGGGGCATAGCAGAGGCGGGAGATGAGACAGAGGTGGCTAAGGCTTTCCTACTCGCGGCCCTCCCAGAGACTCCCCAGGACCATCTAGACATTGAAAAAGCCTTCCGGATCCCTAAGCTTCCCCCTCAGGTGCCGAGGGATATCTTGGTGTCCCTGCTGAAATCCGGGATCAGGGATCGGCTCCTGAGGCGTATGAGGAGTGGCCCCCCTGCCGGAGCCCTTCTCGGGGGTTCAGGTGTTTCCCGACATTTCCCCGTGGACGCTGGCCCGCAGGAGGGATTTTGCCTCAAGCTGCAGGATCTCAAGGGAAAACGGCATTTTTTACAGCTGGGGCTCCCCTGTGGCAGTGAACTTCAAACACAAAGGAAAGAGACAATCATTCTCCTCCCCCACCTTCCTGAGGAAGACCCTTAAATTGTGGGGATTAATCCCATCCAGCAACCGCCCCTCCCCTTGTCGGGATCCTAACAGGGGTGGGGGCGAGGACCCCACCGCAGTCGAGTTTCCATGAGGGTCCAGACCTGAAGATTACCTTCCCAGTGGTTCTGGATGACCTGCTCTTTCCCATCTCTTTTTTGATTGCTCCTGGACCCTGTGGGACTGTGACTGGCCCCCGCCTGTCATAGCTGGACTTTGCAGTGCTCGGGTTGAGGCCTGTGTCAGGCTCTTGGGCACACCCCAGGAGTTTAGGAGTTTGGAGGATTCCCCCCCCCCCCTTTTTTTTTTTTTTTTTTTTTTTGACAATAAATTTTTATTGAGATTTATTCAAACAAACAAGTATAACTTGTACCACGTATACAACAAGGAACAAAGAAACCTGAGCAGCAGGTAAACATTTGCAGCAACAAGCCATATGCAAAAAAAATCGTAGCCAGGTACCTGTACCAATACATTAAAATGACATATAACCTACTGGGGGGGGGGGAAGGGGGTATACGGGAAGGGGTTGGGGAAGAAAAGGGAAGAGGGGGGGGGTAAATGGGGAAGGGTGAAAAGTGTGAAAAGGCCTCAGAGAAATATCACACAAATAACGTTCGCCATTCCATAGCATCATAGGTGAAATGATTCAGCAATTATGCAGTGTAGTGTAGTGCTAAAATTAAACAGTGGTAGGAAGAGATTAAGCCCATCTACAGTTGCCAGGGGAGAGTGTTGAATGGTGAAGAGATCCACGGATCCCACCACATGGCCAGCCTCCTCCTTCCCTTCACGTCATGAGCCAAAGTTGCTTCATACAGAAGGTGTAAGTTGACACGTGCAACTAGTTCATCTTTGTCAGGTATGGAAGAAGATTTCCAATATTTCGTGATGCACTGCCTAGCGGCCACCAGAATATTAGTTAATATAGGTCGGAGGGGAGAGGGCCAGTCTGCCAGATCAATGCCTAAAAGAGCTAATTGGGGTGTGAGGATACAGTCAACTCCCATTACAGATGTGATCAGAGACGCCACAGAAGCCCAAAAGCTCTGAAGGCGAGGGCAGTGCCACCATACATGTTGGATAGTCCCAGGTTGTCCACAGCCCTTCCAACAAAGGGAAGAAGCCGCAGACAAGCCAGAAGCAAACTTTGCAATCCTGATAGTGAAAGATACCAGTCCAACTGAAGCTTTTTTGCTTGCTCCAGATGGTTGATACAGGTTGAGTACTTGGCCGCATGTACTGCAGCTAATCGCCATTGATCCAGAGAGGACGAGAAGTCCAAACGCTCTTCCCACTTAAACATGTAGGGAAGTTTGGCACTATTCCTCTCGCCTACCAGAGCCCTGTAAACCGTAGCAACCCCTCTGTCCGTGACAGTCCGAGGTTTAAAAAATCTCTGTAGAGTGTCTTGAAAATGTATAGCAGTTATGTCAGGGAGTTGGACACGGCTAAGGTAGTGGCGTAGCTGTAGATAGCGAAAAAACGTGTGATGGGGGAGGTCAAACTTGGAGGCTAGTGTCGTAAAGTCCGTCAGTCCATGTTGGTCCCAGGCCTGCTCCAAAGTCGTCAAACCACAAGCCTTCCAGTGTGCAAGGGAGAGGGACTCGACCGAACACTCCACCGCCGTCAAGGAGATGTATCTGTATAAGAAGGGGAAGTAAGTTCTCCCCATGCGGGACCAGATCTTCAGAAGGGCAACCATTGAGCGGAGATACGTAGAGGAAACTGTCAGCTGCAGAAGATTAACTTCAAGAAGAAGTCTAGTTGATGCCCGTAAGGCGAGAGAGGATTCAATCTGTACCCACAGAGGGCCCCCGGAGTCATCCCACCAGAGCTTTGCTGCTACAATATGGACAGCTATGTGATAAGAGTGAATGTCCGGCACTCCCACACCCCCCTGGGAGTGAGGAAGGGTCAGAACATGAAAACGGACCCTCGGGGGTTTGTGGTTCCATATGAATCTAGATAAACACGTCTGGAAGGCGTTAATACACCTTTTTGGGAACGTAAGGGGCAAACATCTGAGTATGTAGAGTATTTTAGGTAGATAAACCATTTTGACAACCTGAATCCTCGCCATCCAGGACAGGAAAAGACCATTCTGAGCTGATAGATCACGCTTGATATCTGCCAGCAATGCATCACAGTTAGTCTGAACAATTTTAGACGTCTGCGTGAGGCGTACACCTAAGTAGGTTATACCCTCAGCAGCCCACTGAAAGGGAAATTTATCTAGAAGCTCTGCTCGCATTTGTGGGGTGAAGTTGACAGGATAGATGGAAGACTTGGAAAGGTTTAGTTTATATAGAGACGCTGCAGAAAATTCTTCTAGGAGGTCCATTATGCGGGGGATTGTGGTGGCGAGGTCCGTGCAGACAAAGATGACATCGTCTGCGTATAAGCCAATCTTATGGTCTACCGAACCCACCCTAAGGCCCCGAATGTCTGGATCCCCACGCACTATCGCCGCTAGAGGCTCCATCACCAGGGCAAAAATGAGGGGAGACAGCGGACAGCCCTGTCTCGTGCCGTTGGTGATGTCAAATCCAGCGGACAAGAATCCTGCAGCTCTGACCGAGGCACTTGGTGACGAGTACAGGGCCATAACCGATCTGGCAATGTCGCCCTCAAATCCAAACCTCCGCAGGACCTCCCCTAGGTATCCCCAGTGCACCCTATCAAACGCCTTCTCAGCGTCCAAAGAAAGGAGTGCACTGGGGGCCGAATCGCGCTCCAACAACTCCAAAAGGTCCACCATTCTTCTCGTACCATCAGAGGCCTGCCTATTGGGAACAAAGCCCACCTGATCTAGGCCCACCAGGGACGGCAGAACCGTTGCAATCCTGGTGGCGAGAAGCTTGGCAAAGATCTTCACATCACAGTTGAGGAGCGCGATCGGTCGAAAATTACCAGGGGAGGTAGGGGCCTTGCCTGGTTTAGGTATGGTGGTGATAATCGCCTCCAAGCCCTCGCTCCGAATCACACCATCACTCCTCCAGCCGTTAAAAAGTCGGAGGAGGAATGGAGAGAGCAGGGGGGCGAAGGTGCCGTAGTACGAGAAGGGAAAGCCATCCGGGCCTGGGGCCGAACATTTTTTGGCAGAGCGAATAATGTCTAGAACCTCTCGTTCCGCAAAGGGGGCGTTCAGATAGGCTAGTTGTGAAGAAGTGAGCCTGGGGAGTTTCGCTTTAGCTAGAAAAGACTGTATCGAGGTCGGTGTAGGTTGGGGGACATCAGTGGAGTCCTTAAGATTATATAGTGCTGAGTAATATTTACGAAACTCGTCCGCAATTTGGAGGGGGTTACGTATTTTGTCCCCCGACAGCTTAACAATATGAGAAATCCTAGTCTGGATCTGTCGTTTTTTAATGCGCCTGGAGAGCAGAGTTCCCGCTCTATCGCCCATAGCATAGAATCGTGCTCTCATCTTTCTCAGGTTGTGTTCCACTTTGCTTAAAAGGAGTGTTCGTAATTGATGTCTACAGTCCGATAGGGCACTATAGACCGCTTGGGATGGGGCAGACCTGTGTTGCCGTTCCAGAGATCTAAGTCTGATAGTCAGGGTTTTAAAGGCCAAGTCCCTCTCCCTCTTTAGCCGGGAGGCCAATTGGAGAAGTCTCCCCCGCAGCACCGCTTTGTGGGCGAACCACAAAATGTCAGGCTGAACATCAGGAGTGTCATTCTGTACAAAGAAGTCCTTCAGGCAGGCTGTGATGTGGTCCACATTCGCAGGCGGAACTAGTAAGTGGTCATTAAGTCTCCATTGCGAGGGCGGTCGTATATTAGAGGGGTCACTGAGTGTCAAGAAGACAGGGGCGTGATCCGACCAAGTAATGTCTCCAAGTTCGGTCGACTCACAGATCGAGAGGAGCGAGTCCTCCACCAAAAAATAGTCAATACGACTATACGTACGAAAGCGTGGGGATAGGTATGTATAGTCACGTTCGTCTCCATGGAAATAGCGCCACACGTCATGTAAATGATGGGTTGGTAGTAGAGTAGACAGGTCACCACGGAAGGGTCTGGGGGAGGAACAGTCCATACGTCTGTCAGGAGGAAGGTTGAAATCACCTGCAATTATCCTACGCCCTGTCAATAACGGGTCAAATTTGTCAAGCAGCTGTCTAAAGTACTTAATTTGACCCGTGTTGGGACCGTAAACAGATAGCAATGAATAGTTCACATTATTAATACAAGCATTTAGCAACAAAAATCTGCCTGCCGGATCCGACATGACATCTAGTAACTGAAATTCCACAGTCCTGTGAACAAAGATGGCGACACCTGCTGATTTAGCGGTAGCGTTTGCAAAGTACTGGACTGGGTAATCTTTTGAAGCCACCCGGACATTGTCCTTTTCGAGTAAATGAGTTTCCTGCAAGAAAATAACATCGCATCGAAGCCTTTTCAGTTGTTGCCTTAGAAGGCCCCGCTTTGCGGGTGAGTTGAGTCCATTCACATTTAAAGTCATCATAGAGAGACTCATGGCGACCATCCGCAATGGCCTTATGCAATAGAGTGGATACCAACCTCAATGAGGCCAATTAGGGGAAAGAGGAGGGCAGGGTGAAGGGGAGGAGAGATATGAGGAACACCGGGAGGCGAGGGAGGGGTGGAAGGGGTTGGGGTAACACTACAAAACAAATAAACACATAAACAGTACCGGAATTGAGAAGAGTAAGGAAAAGAGTGAAAGAAGGAGGGTTTCTGACAGGAGAATGGAAAGTAAAGAAAAAAAAAAAATGGTCTCAAGAGGGTAAATCAGATGAGGGTGAGGGCAGGTAGAGCAGAGATAAGAGAGAAGGGAGGGTGAAAAAAGGAGAAGAAACTCAGCTGGGAGGGGGGGAGTAAGAGAAGAGTGTGTTCAGAGGGGGAAAGTAAGAAAGATAGGAAAGGTACACACAGACAGAAAAAGAACACAAATCAAAAAAGAAAAATTCACCCCTCAGAGTCTCATTCGAGGGGAAACAAAAGGGGAGAAGCGAGCGTACTGATCCCACTCCTGACAGAGAGGAGAGGGAAATCCTGCCGGAAGATGGAGAAGTTCAGCGGCAGAAGGCTCACAATCAGCCAGAATCCGTGCAATAATCCACAGTTCTCACTGTTCGGGAAAACAAGAAACACCAGAGCCTGCATCCTGCGTAAGTTCAGGGTCCTCCAAGCTACCGAACGTCTTGGTTTCTAGGGGAATCCTCTCCGTTAACTCGTCGGCGTGGGCTAGAGGGTGAGTGAGCTGGGGACGACCATAAGTTCCAGGACTTAAGTGCAGCCTTAAGTTGGGAAGGAGAGGGAAAAGAGTGTTTCACTCCTTTATAGCGGAATCGGACCTTGACCGGGGTCCCCCACGAGTACTGGATTCCTTTGTCACGAAGGATCTGACAGTGTTGAGCAAAGTCCCGTCTACGGGCAAGGGTGCCCGGGCAAAGATCTGGGAAAACCTTCCATTCCTTATAGTCCCCAGATGTAATGGGGTTGAGCCGCAGAGCCTGAAGGAGGTGATCCCTTAGTTTGGGGTATGCAAAGCTCACGAGTATGTCCCTGGGCAGATCCCTTCGGATGTGGGTAGGCTTTGGCAGTCTATATGCATTATCTATGGTCAGATCCAGTGGAGGTGACTCAGGCAGGACAGTTTGCAGAAAGGCAGTCACAGAGTTAATAACATCTTCCTCCCCCACAGTCTCAGGAACACCTCTCAGTTTCACATTGCTCTGTCTGAGCTTATCCTGCAAGTCCCATATAGTAGCTTTCATGGACTTTATCTCTTCCTCTACATGCTGATAGCTATCAGCAAGCTCATTATGAGCAGTCGCAAATTCACACATTTTTGACTCGAGGTGTTGTGTCCTCTCCCCCAGGGCCGCCATTTCCTCCCTTATCTCCCTCACCATCCCCTTCATGTCTCCCTGTAATGATCTGCGGAGGGAGTCCAGGAAGGAGCGAAGGCACTTCTGTGTAACAGGGGATGAATCATCCTCCCTGTCAGCCCAGTCCTTAGGGCTATAAGAAGAGCGGGGGGACGGTGCTGTATGTGGAGGAGACAAAGTTGGAGGAGCAGGATCCGCCATCTTAGAGCGAGTAGCTGCTGGTCTATCTTGGGGGAAGAAGTCAGTCACCTTTTGTACCGGATCCCGGCGTCTTGTCGATTTCCCCGGCATCTCAAGATGTTCTAGGAAGGTTCCCCTCTCCTGTGACAGTGTGGAAGGCACTTGGAGGTCGGTAATTGCCGGTAACAGGGCTCTGGTGTCAGAGCTCCCAGCTTAAGCGTCCTGCATCCTCTGTGTCAGGACACGCCCCCCCCCCCCCTTTTTTTGATTCCGGTTGTTTCTGGGAGTCTGTTGTAGTTTACATAATTGTTTGTTGTTTTATGTCCTTCCCCAGTGTCCTCCCTCCTTGTTAACAAGCTCATCCGTACCTTTGTCTCCCAATTCGTCTTCCGGGAGTCAGGGACCCTGTACCTGTCCGGTTCCCGCCTTACCCCTCCCAGCCCCCCCATTCCCCTCCCTACTCCTGCCCCTCCCTCTTCATCCCCATTCCCCCTTTCTTTTCTCTCCCCCCCCTCTTTCTCTCACCTCTCCGCTACTCAACCCCCCGCTAGCCCTTGGTTTTCTCTTTCTCCTTTCTTTCTCTGAGCCTGCCACCAGATATTGACCCGGCCTGCTCAGTAGGAGCCTGCCCCCTCCCCTAGGGGGGTGGCCATCATGAAACTCAAGCTGCTGTCCCTCAACGCTAAAGGCCTTAACTCCCCAGCCAAGCATTCCTTCCTTTGGAGGGAAATTAAATTGTCGGCTGCGGAGGTTGTGTGCGTGCAGGAGACCCACCTGCTTGCGGGAGACACTCGCAGACTCCAGCATGCCTCTTTCCCTCATGTCTTCCATGCTTGCCACACGGAGAAGAAGGCAGGGGTGAGCATCCTAGTGAAGGGAACTGTACAATTTCATTTGCTAGACAGTATTGTGGACCCGGCGGGGAGGTACTTAATTCTGAAATGCGAAATAGTGGGTGAGGCCTACACCCTGGCGAATGTATACGCCCCGAACACGGGACAACTAAAATTTGTGAGATCCCTCCTGGGTAGGCTTAGAGAGGCAACAGTAGGTAAACTAATCGTCTGTGGAGATTTTAATGCAATAATGGAGAGCCGCCTGGACTCCTCCTCCCCTGCTGTTCGGGGGGGTACGACCCTGGGACCCCTGTGCCGGGAGCACCATATCCATGATGTGTGGAGATACCAGCATGCTGAGGAGAGGGATTATTCCTTCTTCTCGCATGTACATGGGTCTTATTCTAGAATTGATCTCTTCCTGGTGAATGAAGCTGCCCTGGGAGCCTGTCGGTCCTCAGAGGTGGGGGTCATCACCTGGTCAGATCATGCGACAATAACGCTGGAGATCGCAATAGGATCGGGAGTTGGTGCCTCCCATCGCTCGAGGTTAAATGCAGGCCTCCTGGCGGACCCCCAGGTGGTTGGGGAACTTGAAACCAATCTGCAAGACTACTTCTCCATAAACGATGACGGGGAGGTCACGGATAATACGCTGTGGTACGCCCACAAAGCGGTCATCCGGGGCCTTCTCCTTCAAAAAGCCACTCAGATGAAGAGACGCTGGGAGCGGCTGAGACGGGAATGGATAGAAGAGATAGGTCGCCTGGAAACAATCCACAAAACGAGCCCGTCCTCTTCCCTGCTAGCCCAGATCTTGGAACTCCGCACAAAATTAAGAGCCCTTCTCTTACAGCAATATGAGAAGTCTCTGCGGAAGTTGAAAACGAAATATTATGCGATGGGGGATAGAGCGGTGGCCCTGTTGGCTCGTCGTTTAAAAAAGAGGGACGCTAGAACTATGATCACCTCCATGAAACGAGAATGGCCTGGGATCCACCCGGGATGGTCGAGGTGTTCGCTTCGTATTACAAAAAATTGTACAATTTGAGGGATGATACAGATACCCCACAGCCAACACCTTCGGCGATCATGGGCTTCCTCCGGAGCTTGGGTCTTCCCGCTGTCACATCAGGCGACCTGCACACGTTGAACGGGCCTCTCACTCCCTCTGAGATTGACAAGGTGATCACTTTGTTGAAGTCCACCTCTGCTCCGGGCCCAGACGGGCTCGCGAACGAGTATTACAGGACGTTTCGCCCAGTCCTCACGCCTTACCTGCTTCGCCTATTTTCCGTCTGGCAATCAAGGGGGTCCATCCCGGGCCATGCCCTGGAGGCCACTAATACAACCATCCCCAAGCCGGGGAAGGCGGCGGACCTTCCCGAAAATTATCGTCCAATTTCACTGTTGAACATGGACTTAAAAATCTATGCGAAGCTGTTGGCGGTCAGGCTGTCAGCGGTGATCCCTTCCCTTGTCCACCCAGACTAAGTGGGATTCGTGCTTCACAGGTAAGCTAGAGACGGGACTCGTAGAATCTCACTGACACCCCAACTGGCGGTCCTCCACAGTGGGTGTGAGGACTTCTCACCTGTGTCTCGCCATCTCCTTACTTGTATTAACTGCGGCCAGAATATGCATAGATGCGAAATGGAAACTTGACTCCCCTCCCTCCATGGCAGACCTGGTGGAGAGATTGAACTCTATATTCTGCCATGAGTATTATCTTGCTCTGGACGTTGGCTCTAGACGCTATGTAGCGGAGGCCTGGGACCTGTGGGCGGCCCACCCTTTGGCTCTTCAGATCCTATGCTGAGTTAAGCTGCCTGTCTCTGTTGGCGTTGGAGGCTCTGCTTCTTCCCTTTCTTCCTCTTCTTCTGATTTAGTTTTAGTTTTTATTTCCTTCTCTGGTTGCTTCCTCCTTTGTCCCCCCCTCAGGCCTTTACCCTTTTTCCTTCTTTCCTTCCCCTCTACTCCATTTCTCCCCTCCTCAATCTTACTCCCCTCTCAGTCCTCAGCCCTTTCACTCCGATACTTTCTGGTCCCCCCCTCCTCCCCCACCCTCTCCTCCCTCCCCTCTCTTAACCCCCTTGACCATCCCGCGAAGACCCTGTCTCCCGTCTTCTTTCCCGCCCTTTTCTCTCTAGTCCCCCCCCCCCCTTATACGGCAACTCGAGTACTTGGACAATAGAGCTGCGGGACTCACAATAACGCTTTGTGTCTACGCGGCTACGGACCATGACTCGCTCATCCCCGTCTGGGGAAATTGTTGGCGCTCCCATTCTAACTCGAGTCCTGTCACATTTGCTCTCTTCTGCAATGTGTGGCTTTATGCCTGTATTGTTTGTTCTATTACTTTCTATATTTTAATAAAAAGTTATTGAAGTAAAAAA
Source organism: Allobates femoralis (assembly GCA_033576535.1). Lineage (NCBI taxonomy): Eukaryota > Metazoa > Chordata > Amphibia > Anura > Aromobatidae > Allobates > Allobates femoralis. The sequence continues at coordinate 502,964,954 of JARQOC010000006.1, forward strand.
ATTACATCGCTCGTACGATTGCACGATATATTGACGCGTGTGACGGCCCCATTAGGAGCATAGGACAGAGGGTGAGTGCTGGATTGAGTGAGAGGAGATAGATTAACCCTTGCAGGCACAACCCCAAGTCACATGCTGAGAAGTGAGTACGTGACACCTTGATTTTTGCCTCCCATTGATTTCAACGGGGCCCGGAAATTCAGTGAACTGTTCGCTGATCTATTCGGTGAAGATATGGCTGTTCAGCAAAACCCGAAATTTTAAAAGTTCGCTCATCTCTATACATGACTAAGTCTCAATGAATTACAATGTTTACACCTATCTAGTTGTGAGAATTCAGGTGTAGTCCGGTGTGGAGTGCGGGGGTCAGTGGGTGTACTCGTCTGTTGGCCCGGCCGCCTTTAGAAAGACCACATGGATCAGGGCTCATCCCAACTGAACTCCCGAACTGCTCAACCATGGGCGGAACACTACTCAGGTAACGCAGGGTGAGGGAACCACACAATGATAAGGCTTTATTGGATTCACAATAATCAAAGGCATATAACACATAACCAAGCACAACACTCATTGTAATAGGCAACCTATTCTCACCCTTCTGCTGGCTCACCAGGGATTATAATGATTGTGCCTTTGGGGGTTCCAGGGCCACTTACTCCAATCTAGCATTTGGCAGGTGTGCCGCCCTGCTCACACAGGTAGCCACAGACTTCCGTAATGCACAGCTGGGTTTCCACAGCAGGTACCTACTACATGCAACATCTTTCACCCCGGCACAGTAGGGGGAGCACCACTTGCTGATCTTAGGCGAGATCCCCTATAAATACTGCTGCTGGGGTAGGAGTTAGTGTAGACGCTAGGAGAGCTGCGAAGACGTCCTGTTGGTCGGTGCTGCTGTTAGGCCCGAGCCAGTGACCCGGAGTGGCCCTTCTAACGTCCCGCTAGCCTAGGAGTGGGGACAGAAGGCAAGGAGCACAGCCAAAAGGGAGTGAGGAACTAGTGGAAGTTCACCCAGAGAAGTACCGGACATCGAGGATCCGCACCTGTAGGATACTTCAGGACTACAGAAAACCCTGTCACACCATGGAGACTTCTTTCACCCTGTCCCCCTGTGAGTCCAGACAGAGGGAGCCAGACACCGCAGTGAGGCATCACAAGGCAGTGATCAGAGAGGGTAACCCGTGGACCGCACAGGAGGAGAGAGCAAGGACCTGAGGAGAGAGGAGGCCAGTCTGGCTGCAAGCAGACAGGGCTTCAGGAACCGTAGGGAAGCAGAGGAGGCCTTATACCCACTTGCTATGGGGACCCACTGTGCACCTGGTCACCTGTCAGTGGCCTGGATGTCTTTACCTGATATATCACCAGTAAAAGGTAAAAGAGACTTCTACAGTGTGTGTCACCCAGGCTACGGGATCAGGCGCTGCCACCCGTGACACCCCTTACACCCACCGAGCCTGGTACCCGAGTACCCCAGGGCCTGTGGCCCGACATATCTTCCTGGCATTACGAACAGTATCCCTTGCCCAGTATTACCGGGTACTGTGTGCCGTGATTTCAACTGTATTAGTGAATGTTAAAACTACACCGCCATTACTGCGCCGAAGATCGGGAAGAGAGGGGGCATGCCGGCCTGTAGAGCGCGAAACTGAAGCCTGCCCCTCGCTCAGCTGAGCATTCCCGAGTACCGCGGCCTAGTCAGGAAACTCCCGAACTGTTTAACTGTTTAAGAACTGGCTGTAATTCACTAGGGGGGCCTCCAACATGTCGGCTTCCCCCAGCGACGACGACAGCACGTTCGCTGACCCTAGGAATTACCCGGAAGCCACCATGGCTGCTTCCAGTAGCACTGCTAGTGCCACCGGTGCACCGGGCGCAATCGCCCCAATAATGCTGATCTCACTCCCATACATCCTGGGGGCCAAGTGGTTGCCCCAGTGTGACTGACGTCCTGATAGGTTAGATTCTTTCAGGAGAAAAATCACCTGCGTCCTAGATATGTATACGATGACCGGTCAGCAGCGCGCCGCCGTGGTACTCGGACAGTTAACTGGCACAGCAGAATAAGAGAGTGCGTCCTGGTCTGCCACTGAACGGAGATCAGCAGCTATTATATTTGACAAACTGAGAGCTACTTTTGAGGAGTACAATGAGGCTGATTAGGGATGGGCAAATCCTAAAATACTCGGAATCGCTAGACTCTAACGAGTCCGAGTCAGAAACTCGCTACTCGTTGCGAGTCTAGCGAGTCCAATATTAATGAATGGGGAAGCGAGTATTGCAGCGATTCCTGTGCTGCTGGAACCTATAAGGGGTCTGGCAGCAGAGGAAAAACCTGCAATTCTCCATTTTATTCTTTAAAAGCCAACGCAAAAAGCCGCCGGCTTTTAAAGAATATTAAAAAAAATTTTTTTTTTTATAAAAACGGACTACTGTCCTCGCTCGGTAATCTCCTGAGCCTGCAGCAGAGATTCGGGCTTTGACAGCAAGGTTCACCTGAGGTGAACCCAAAGCCATTTTTCAGCCTGCTGTCCCTCTGGATAGACATGTGTGTTTATGTAGAGGGATGTAGCAGAGCTGACACCGCGTTTGGGACTACGTCGGACGAAAGAGGATTTTTTTTATTAAAGATGGAGTCCCTAATGGCTTTTTGTTTTATTACTAATAAAAAAAAAAATTTCTGTGTGTTGTGTTTTTTTTTAAACAATTTATAGAAATTCATGGCGGTCATGTGTAATATTGGCGTGACCGCCATAAATTTCGGGCTTAGGGCCAGCTGATAACACAAAGCTGGCCCTAACCCCTTTATTACCCAATGAGCCACCGCACCAGGGCCCTGGAAGAGCGGGGTTCAGCGCCAGAGGATGATGCTTCACGATCGAAGGCATCACGATGGACAGCAGCCAATCATAGTAATGCCACAACCAACAGGGCTGTGGCATTACTGAATATGATTGGCTAACATGCTTGTCCATCTTCACAGTTTTCTGACCTAACATGCTAGGCTGTCTCGGAATATTAACATATTCTGTATTCAACGAGTCCCAAATACAGTATACAGGAGTCGTAGACTCGCTCATCCCTAAGACTCGCTGCTGACAGCGGGTATCCGTGAACCGGTGCTATTGTCTAAATGATTTGGGGACCATCCAGCTACATAGACAGCGATGTAATAGCGAGTTTAGCGACTGAGAAAAATACTGAATGCAAACTCTGACAAAACTAGGATTGCCATTGATTTGCATTGGACTCGTTACTGTGCGAGTAATCGCTTGGAAACTCGGAGATTACCAACTCCTGCGAGTTCCTTACTACTCGCAGAGTAACGAGTCCTAACGAGTAGATTCGCCCATCCCTAATGCTGATATATGCATGCGCTTTCATAACTGCTACCAGAGGCCGGGAGATGATATTAGAGCTTATGCCTGGCGTCTGGAGGAAGCGTTGCGAGCCCTTAAACATGTCAGACCCGCCAGTGTACCTGATGAGAATAAGCTCTTAATTGAACAATTCACTCGGGGACTGCTATCCCCCGAGGACAATAAGACTGTACGTTGGTGGTCATTGAGCAACCCAGAACCTGACTTTAACACCCTGAAGGTCATGGCCATTAAAGGGTTGCAGCCAGTAGAGACCCATGAAGCTGCCATCAAACGATGGTGCAGTGGTGAGGCGCAGGCTACCCCGAAGTCATTACCCGTGTCTGCAGCCACGCACAATGTACAATCTGCTCAGCCTGACAAGTATGACTCCCTGCAGGCTGAGATGCGCCAAATGAACAAAAATATCAACAAGCTGATGGACGCTCTGCAGCTGCAGCAAAACCAACAGCCAGCGCCAAGACCCCAGCCCTGACCTCAACCGCTGATTCAACTTGCCGACAGTCCGGAGGATGTACCCTGGATGAGGCCACAGCATACCGGGGAAGAGCCACCGACCACTACAGCTCCATTGGGGAGCCCATCTGCCGCCACTGCAACCGAACCGGCCACATCGCCAGGAGCTGTCCTTTAAACGGGCAGTCCCTGGGGGCCGGGGCCAAACCTCAGGAATAGATCAACAGGGCCCAGCCACCTGGTACAAGACCTTCATCGGACAGAGGCCGTTTCTGTCCATTGTACTAGATGGCATCCCGACACCTGCTCTGCTGGACACCGGGTCACAGGTGACCACCATCCCCTATATACTTTATAAGAAATATTGGGCTGATGCAGAACTGAAACAGTCTGACATAGATGTCACCCTCAATGCATCTATTGGTGAACCAATCACTGTGATGGGGGTTAGAGAAGTGCCCATAAAGGTGGGGAGGGTGGAATTGCAGAACCAAGGGGTCCTTGTAGTAGCAGAAGCCAGTAATGCCAATGACCCATATATAATACTAGGCATAAATGTTGCTAGCAATTACATGGAGGAAGTCTTGTATTTGCTTCAACAGATTGCAGACACTGCCAGACCTGGTCAGAGGAAGGTTCTCCAGCGTGAGATCAGAGCCATCCTGCACCAGCAACAGGTAACAATTACAGGTGGCGAAATTGGTACTGCACGGTTGTAAAATTATTACCACTGCCCCAGGGATCCCGCTCCACCTACGGGGAGCATCACCATCTTGCTGCCCTACCATCATCCCGGAGGTCTGAACCCCAGAATCAATACCCATACCGGAACTGTAGGTGGCGTCACAAATGACTTTTATTTTTATTACTTTTACTGACATTTTTCAGCAACCACCAGGGACCGGACACAGGCCCCAGTGACGTCCCCTGTGAATCAATGCCCGGAAACGGGTACCCCACGGCCCTGGGGCGGGTCAGGTGTCAGTTCCGATATCCAATATTGTGCTATTAATTTCCTGTCATATAGAACATTCTAGACTCCGCCGTTTTGCCCTATTCACCAGTGTTCAAATCTTCCAAATAGGGAATTAGACAGAAATCCAATATCAATAAGAGTTGAGTGGTCGTGTAGTTCTGATGTATTTAATATAGCTGGGATAATCTATGTGCTTCACTTAAGGATAGGGAGTCTCTCCAATATCTCCATCCATTTATTTTCTACAATGGCGCTTATGTCTCTTTCCCATTTTTCCTTAGGTTTAGAGGGGAATTAGGTTCAGTAAAGAATGATATAGCACCGAAATGAGTCCTCTCAAGATATTGGAATCAGTAATTGTTTGTGTTGAGCCCACTGGGACAGGGTACTCGGTACCGGACCGCGTTGTTACTGGGGGATGTCACGGGGGTCCTGGTCCAAACCGTGTCCCGGGCCCTGGCAAGTAAAAGGGGAATAATTACAGGGTATTAATGTTTGTCGTGACGCCACCCACAGTGTGTGGTCAGGAATGGGACCACCGCTGCGGCAGAACCTCCGGGGATGATGTTAGGCAGCTTAGATGGTACTGCTCTCCGTAGGTAGAGGCGAAGTCCCCGGGGCAGTGGTAGTTATAGTCTATGGTGGATATGATAATAAGAGATGGATAGTGGAGACGGGTTGAAGGAACACACACTCATGTTTCTGTAGTTTCCAAAGCTTTACTGCAGATGTTGTAGCAGATTGTCCATGGAGTCTGTACTGGGTCCGGGTTGCTCCCACCCTGTCCGGGTCCTCAGCTTCCTCGTGCTGCGCTGTGTGTGTGGCCCTGCGGCTGCTTCTAGCTGAGCTGCTGGCACTGTCTCTCTCTCTCCTTTCTAGTACCCCTTGGCTAGGCAACTTGAGTCTTCTGTGTGGTGCTGACCCCGCCGTGTTGTTTTGCACTGGTACAGTGTTGATCTAGAGACTCCACTGTTCCTGGATTTACTGTGCTGTGTGTGTCAGTCACAGTCTCGGATCCAGTGTCCGTTCTGTGCGCTCCTCTGGGGCGAGTGGTGATGGCACTCAAGCTCCCAGATGTGTTTCTCTGTCTTTAGTTCTCCTCTCCTCAGACCCTGGCTAGGCCTGGAATCAATGAGCGGGCTGTAGAGAAGCTTGGCACAGCTCCTTTACACTACAGCCTTCCTCAGTTCTCCCAGGAACTGGACTCTTCACAGTACTGCCTCGTACTGAACTGTGAACTAACTACTTCCTCTTGACCTGGAGTATATAAGGGAGCTGGTTTAGCTCCCCCTCCTGGCCCAGAGGTGCTAGTGTAGGTCAGTGTGTTGTGGGGAGGGAACCCGTGTGATGTTACTGTGGCACATTAACCCCTGGGGTGCCACATTTGGAAGATCTTGTTTTGGGGAATATCACTGTCTACAATAACCTTCTGCTCGATACACATGTTGGAGGTGGAGAGATTTATAGAACTCCCGGTGCGGGATCTCAAATTCCCTCTGCAGTTATGGGAAATCTTCCATTTCTTTCCTTCTGCCGTAGTGAGGAAAAGTGATATGGTCTGTGTTTCACGGACCTGCGTTGTTTCAAATAGGAGACGGTCAGGCAATGGTCATCACAAGTGGCTTCTTTATTTTCCGACGCGTTTCGGAGTCAGACCCGACTCTTTCCTCAGGGAACCAACAATGTTACATATCATGGTGAAGGGTCACATTATATAGTAGGACATAAACAATTGTTACATACGTCACAAATGACCACAAAGGAAGAAGGAGGGTGCATGTCCTCATCCTGCCTCAAGGACGCCTCCTCAAGGGGGAAAATAAAGAATTTCTGTTATGAATTCTATAAAAATGTACAAAAAACACAAGAAAAAAGAAAGGAAAAAGGGGAACAAATTCAAATTCATTCTTTTATTGAAAAGAGAAGAAAATGAAGAAAAAAGATATAATGGATCAGTCTCCAGTTATGTAGAAAACCGGGCACCAACAGTTTTTCTGGGTACAAGTGTGAAGCCACTGGACCTGTTGAAGCAGCAAGAGCTGCGAAACGGCAAGCCGTCGTCCGCCGACCCCCACTCCCTCTCCCCGCTGATTTGTCGATGCTAGTATGAGCAACACAAAATAAAGGATTTGGCATCTAAAAGGGTGAGCGCCGCTTCTCTTTTTCCCTATATTGGACTTGATATAATGGATCAAATTCATGGGGATACACAGGGATTAGAACTGAAGTGGAACTATCAAAGTATGAATGTATTAATGACTGTGCACATTGTAGCTTGTTACTCTGCTACTTTAGGTGGTGTTGTGCATCTTCCACCCCAGACCTGTAGGGGGAGCTCCACTTGCTGCCCTTAAGCAAGATCCCCTCTAAATACCGATCCTGGGGGAGGAGTTAGTTAGACCGTGCAGTACGGAGCAGTACTGTGAAGACAATCTGGTGAACGGTGCCGCGCTAGGCCCGTACCAGAGACCAGCCTAGCCAGTGTGAGGACCCGAGAGTGAGGGTCGTAGGCAACGTAAAAGACACATTAAGAAGCAGATTGGGGGCAGAGGAGCCATACCTGTTCACCCCAGGAAGCAACCCAGACTCCGGAGTCCGAGTCTGCAGGAGAGCATCAAGCCCAGCAGAAAACACCGGATCACCGAGGAGACTCCAGTCTCCCGGACACCTGTAAAGGTACATTTACATGCCGCCACTTTGGTGTAGCAACTGCCTGGTAATCGGGATTTTTGTCACGGTTGCCTTGAAATTGCTACGAAGTAGCGGCGTGTAATTTGGGAAAGTGATCGGGTTTCTCGCAGTTGCTCCGTGTTGCGGTTTCTGAGCCGTGTTCTAAGATCAGAGGCAACCCAAATGGTGAATTGCCCTGGTTGTGGCGTGTGAAGGGGCGATAGGGATGGAATCTGCGTCGCCTAGTGATTTCCCAGAGGCGTGCCACAGCGTGTTTGATACCGCGCCCCATCAGTGATGATTGGTGGGGGCTACTGTGTAACCATTGGCTGTCCCTTCACAGGGCACCATATTTAAAGAGCTGTCCATTCACACTACACAATTGCAATGGCGTCATGTATTAGCCTTCCTGCGCAGGCTGACCAATCATGACGCTATTGCGTTGTCTAATCAGCGTGTTAGCGTCACGGTGGAACTTCCGGGGAGCCACGTTTCCTTAGGTTGAGGGCGCAATTGCGGCGTGTACATGCGGCATCGGCGATCGTTAGCAAACGTTAAAAACGTGCACGCGCACGTACGGTTGCTACCGATTCCCAGTCATAGTTGCGGCGTGTAAAGGTAGCTTAACGCAACCAACCCGAGTTCCAGGGACCGCAGGAGAAGTAATAGCAGTAGCCACCAAAAGGTTCTCAACGCTACATACGGGTGAGAGGGACACAGAGGAGGCCAGACCTAGTTCTACGCAGGTCAGGGGGCTTCATCATGGGAAAAGAGACAAGGAGGCCTTACAAATCACTCACTGTGGAATTTCTGAAGTGCTTCCTGGCGACCTGGAGTGTACCCTGGACCGTACCTGCCACAACATCAGTAAAGGTACGAAAACAACCGAGCCACCTCCCTGTGCGAATCCCCATCACTACACCTGCTATTCGGGGTGCAGTACCTCCCTGTGGCGTCTAGCCATAGGGGGGGCTACATACACATTCGGCTCCACTCTGTACACCTCGTACACACGTGGCTCTGCTCTGTACACCTCGTACGCACTTGGCTCGGCTCTGTACACCTCGTACACACTCGGCTCCGCATCGTACACCTCGTACGCACTCGGCTCTGCTCCATACACCTTGTACACACTCGGCTCTCTGCTCCATACACCTCGTACACACTCGGCTCTGCTCCATACACCTCGCACACACTCGGCTTTGCATCGTACACCTCGTACACACTCGGCTCCGCTCAAAAACACCTTGTACGCACTCGGCTCCGCTCCGTACACCTCGTACACACTCGACTCTGCATCGTACACCTCGTACACGCTCGACTCCGCTCCGTACACCTCGTACACGCTCAACTCCGCTCCGTACACCTCGTACACGCTTGGCTCCGCTCCGTACACCTCGTACACGCTCGGCTCCGCTCCGTACACCTCGTACACACTCGGCTCCGCTCTGTACACCTCGTACACACTCGGCTTCGCTCCGTACACCTCGTACACACTCGGTTCTTCTCCGTACACCTCATACACACTCGGCATCACTTCGTAAACCTCGAATACACTCGGCTCCACTCCGTACACCTCGTACACACTTGGCTCCTGTCCGTACACCTCGTACACACTCGGCTCCGCTCTGTACACCTCGTGCACACTCGGCTCTGCTCCGTACACCTCGTACACAGTCGGCTCCGCTCCGTACACCTCGTATACACTCGGTTCTTCTCCGTACACCTCGTATACACTCGGTTCTTCTCCGTACACCTCGTGCACACTCGGCTCCGCTCCGTACACCTCGTACACAGTCGGCTCCGCTCCGTACACCTCGTACACACTCGGCTCTGCTCCGTACACCTCGTACACACTCGGCTCCGCTCCGTACACCTCGTACACAGTCGGCTCCGCTCCGTACACCTCGTATACACTCGGTTCTTCTCCGTACACCTCGTACACACTCGGCTCCGCTCTGTACACACTCGGCTCCGCTCTGTACACCTCGTACACACTCGGCTCCGCTCCGTACACCTCGTACACACTTGGCTCCTGTCCGTACACCTCGTACACACTCGGCTCCGCTCTGTACACCTCGTGCACACTCGGCTCTGCTCCGTACACCTCGTACACAGTCGGCTTCGCTCCGTACACCTCGTATACACTCGGTTCTTCTCCGTACACCTCGTGCACACTCGGCTCCGCTCCGTACACCTCGTACACAGTCGGCTCCGCTCCGTACACCTCGTGCACACTCGGCTCTGCTCCGTACACCTCGTACACACTCCGCTCTGCTCCGTACACCTTGTACACACTCGGCTCCGCTCCGTACACCTCGTACACACTCGGCTCCGCTCCGTACACCTCGTGCACACTCGGCTCTGCTCCGTATACCTCGTGCACACTCGGCTCTGCTCCGTACACCTCGTACACACTCGGCTCCGCTCCGTACACCTCGTACACAGTCGGCTCCGCTCCGTACACCTCGTATACACTCGGTTCTTCTCCGTACACCTCGTACACACTCGGCTCCGTACACCTCGTACACACTCGGCTGATCATGTGACCCCTGACTCCTCCCCCATGTGACATCATCACAGGTCTTGTCAGCACAGAGCAGCCATATATGTGGTTTGTGATGATCATGTGACAGGAAGTGATGTCATACCAGTAAGTTCATCTTCCCCCATTTAGGTCTCTACAATATCGGATCCTCTCACATCTTCTATAGAAGAGAATTCTCCTGATTGACCATCAAGGATGGATCTGGACAGGGACAAGATGGCGGAGAGGATCTTACCCCTCACCCTAGAGATCCTCTTCCTTGTTACTGGAGAGGTGAGAGATGTCACATCACATCATTCTTATCTATGGACAGAAGAACAGAGGACAGGAGAGGTGAGGACTCTGGAAATGTCTGGAGACTGGAGATTTATTAATGTGTCTCCTCTCCATAACCAGGATTACACAGTGGTGAAGAAGAGCTGGAGTGATCTGTGCTGTCAGGAGCCTGTACAGTGTGAGGGAAGAGCCCTGAGCCCAATCACGGGGCCTCCACCTCACCCCCTGATACATGAGGACATCAATGAGCAGAAGATCCGAGAACTCACCTACAAGATGATGGAGCTGCTGACTGGAGAGGTGACACTGCTGGGAATGCTGCTGCTGGGACATTATACAGTAACGCTATGAAGGGATGGGGGAATGATGACCGCGCTATCATTGTATGTGTCAGGTTCCTATAAGATGTCAGGACGTCGCCGTCTATTTCTCCATGGAGGAGTGGGAGTATTTAGAAGGACACAGAGATCTGTACAAGGACATGGTCATGATGGAGGATCCCCTCACATCAGCAGGTAATAGACAGGACTAAATCCACACGGCCTATAATGATCTGTATGTAAAGAATGAATTCAGTCCTGTATGTGTCTCCTCCAGGTCTATCCAGTAAGAGGACAACACCAGAGAGATGTCCCCGTCCTCTTCTCCCACAGGACTGTAAAGAAGAAGATCCCGATGTTCCTCCGGATCATCAGGTAGATGGAGAGAAGGTGTGATGAGATCTCCCTATGATGTGTAGACGGCTGTGAAGATCTTGTCTCAGTCTTGTTTTATCCTCCACTATTAGATGTGTTATACTTGTGTAATGAGAACGGTGGAGATGGCAGATTACAGCTGATCATAGATGGGACTTCTCCATCTGTCTGTGACTTTATAATCTTTGTTTCAGGGTGAAGATCTGCCCCATATTAATCCTCCAGAGACCTATGTGAGGGGTGATGAGCGGAGGACAGAGGAGATCCCTACAGATCACCGCCCAGGTGAGTAGTGACCACTGAATGCAGAGAAGTCACAGATTCTTCTCAGTCACCGGCTGTGGCTGCTTTATCGGTGGTGTAGTCCAGATGTCCAGCCCAGGTCCTGGGGGTACTCGGTCACTCAGGCGTAGGTCTCTGGGGGTAGTCACGGGTAGCGGTGCCTGAGGCCGTGGGCCTGGGGGATGCAGATAAAAAGGATGGATGGCAATAAAATTATAAAATGTCTGTCGTGACGCCACCTGTAGGGTTCCGGTGATGGCACCGGTGCTGCTTTGGCTTCCGGGGTGATGTGCGGCAGCTAGGTGGAACCGCTCCCTACAGGACGAGCGGGGCGGTCCCTGGGGCAGTTAATGGAGTTGAGGGGAATAGGGTAGCGCGGTCAGTGTTGTGTAGATGAAAGGAGGGACACGCACACAAAGTCTTTGGTACCTTTACTGATGTTGACGGGTACACTCGACCGGAAATGAGGTAAACACTTCAGGACTTTCCACAGCAAGCAGTGTTGTAGGCTTCCTTATGTCTGTTACTCTGCTGGAGTCTGGCTTGCATGAAACCTGACCAGACCGTTACTTCACTTTCTGTGTGACTCTTCACACCCGGATTTGCTGCACTGAGGGCACTCTATTGGTACCTTTACACGCCGCCACAACAGGATGCATACAACCCGCTACAGGCTACAAATGTAGCTTGTCGCGCCAATATCGCCCGTAGTAGCGGCGTCTGAGGACGGGACGACACAGCCGGCTACAGATACATCTGTATCCGTGCACTGCCCATAAACAGATGGCTACAAAGCCGATTGTAGCGAGCTGTATCGGCGTGTAAAGAAGGAACAGAAGGGTTGTTCCTACACCATGCTATGTAGCTGGGGCGTGACACAGGCTCCGGGTTTCCGCGCCCCCTTCAGCGATCATTGGAGGAAGCTCCTGCGTTGTGATTGGTTGTCGCCGCACAGGGCGGCATATTTCAGGAGCTGACGAGTCACACTACACAATTGCTCGAGCGTCAAGTATTAATCAGCCTCCTGCGATGCCTGTCCAATCATGGTATTATTGCTTTGTCCTATCAGCGTACGGACGTCTCGTAATCCACAATTGTAGCACGCCTATGTGCTGTCCCTGCTGCACCAGGTCCGCCCATATTAGATGGTTGTAGCGGTGTGTAAATGACGTACGATGGGCTACAGATGGCTACTTGAGACACCCGGTGATGTATCTAGCTATAGATGTAGCGTAGCGTAGCGCACCTTGTGGCGGCATGTAAAGAGGGTGCGTTTCCCGTTGGTAACCGTTTGGGCGTGCTCGTGCACGTGAAGTAGCCGTTGGTATCCATCCTGCAGTGGCGGCGTGTAAAGGTACCATATGGGATTCCTGTCTTGGCCTAGACTCCGGGCTCTCATTTGGTGGTGCTTCGGGTGTCCGGGGAGCTAAACCCTCTATTTGTAGTGCTGGTTTCTCTGCAAGGTCTGTACTGCGTCCTTGCAGCTCGGACCCAGTGACCGGAACTCTGTTAGGGTGAGTCGGTATGACTCCTCTGCCCCTTCTTGTACTCGTTACTCTTTCCTTTTCCTGTGACCCCTGTTCTGCGGGTCTACCACTGTCTCAGGTGTCTCTGGTATGGGCCTAGCACGGCTCCAGTACCAGCTCAGCTCACTCAGCTCTTCACAGTTCTGTAGTGACTGCACTCTCTGATGTTTCTCTCTTCAGAACCCGTATTTATAGGGGGAACTGGCTTAAGGCAACCAGTGGAGCTCCCCCTACAGGTCTGGGGTGAAAGGTGTTGTGTGTTAGTGGGGTCTGCTTGCTGTGTTACATCCTTCCATGTACTAAGGGAATCTGTGGTGACCTGGCACAGGGTGCCACACAGACATATCACAATCATGTGATCACCTGACAGCTCAAAAGATGGCCGCCACAAACAGACCTGGCGCTATCTACTCCACCCTCCATATCCCAGGGATTGTCCTTCACCCTCTAACCCCTATACATGGGTCTGGACTTACACAGGGACCAGTAGGCTGAGGACACAGAGTTATCTGATAATTGGTGGTGTGAAATGACAATAATAGTCAGGAGCCGGGTCAGAACCAGGAGGGCAGAGAAAAGTCACAATCAGAAGCCTCAAGAGTAGTCAGTAAACAGGCCGGGGTCACAGCAGGAATCACATACACAAGGTGAGAGCTGAGTACACAGGACTGAACCAGAGGAGAACAAGGCTATATCCGGCAGACTCCAGGAATATGCTGTGAGGTTTAGTAGGGTGCGGGGCTTTCTAATTGACTGAAGCAGAGAGCTGATTACTCCAGCCGGACTGCACACACCCATACTGCCAGATTGGACCGTACTACTGGTCCCAGCCTCCCTATTGTTAGTGGCTGGATATAGACTGAGCCGCCCACAGCTTCTGGCCCTGATGTCTCCTCCATCACCAGAGCTGCCCGCAGAATGAATAAGGCGGTGACTGATGACAGAAGTGAATGTCACAGGAGCAGATCTCACAGGAGACGACACCATTTACTGAAGCCTTAATGTGACCGAATGGCAGAAAGACAGAGGAAAACCCCATAAAGTGCCTCCATTGTGTAATGATAACCCCCGGTGACTCCCTCTATAGGAGAAGTGATTGTTTACTCCAGAAATTACCCCGGGGAGGATGGTGGAGGGTGAACATTGTAAATATGACATTTTATTACCAGCACATAGTGCCCAGATTGTGCTCCAGGAGACGCTCACCGGAAAATGCTAAGTGGGTTCTTATTACAGCAATGTCATATACAGTATATCACACAAGTGAGTAACTCACACAGCCATTAATGTCTAAACTGCTGGCAAAAAAACTGAATACACCTCTAAGTGAAAAAGGCAAAATTGTGCCCATAGTGTCAATATTTTGTGTCCACCATTATTTTCAAGCACGGCCTTAACTCTCTTGGGCATGGAGTTCTCTAGAGCTTCACAGGATCCACTGGAATCCTCTTCCCTCCTCCATCACAACTATGAAGACACAGGGGTCAGTGGATGCTCTCGTCCACTGACCCAACCTCCTTTAGAAAGTCTGCATGGACCAGAGGTCATCCCAGCTGATCGCCTGAACTCCTTAACAATGGGCAGAACACTACTCAGACAACACAGGGAGAGGGAACCACCAATGGTAAGACTTTATTGGATCCCCAACAGTCAAAGGCATAGAACACATACCAAGCACAACTCACAATGTAACAGGCAACAGAGTCTCACCCTTCCACTGAATCACCAGAGATTAGAATATTCGAGACTTCCAGGGCCAACTACACCAATCCTGCAGAATATAATCCAGTTGTGGTGCTTCTCTAGATGGACCCGAAGCTTCTAGACTGAGGCCATGCACAGTATGATGACACAATGTTACCCTGACAGCCGAAACCTAAATTCCTAGGCGGAGGTTATGGTTTTCTAACCGGACCTGGAGCCCTTAGGTTAAACACATGTAGCATACAACTACTGGTGACTGAAGTGGTAATTTTTATATCCTGAGCCTACACCTTAGGGTATATTGTGTTCTTTCATGATTGGTGGGATAAAGCTGGTATCCATTGGTCATCATTTCAAGCCGAATGTATACTTTGCCTCTGAGTGATGTATACAGAGGGAGTGAGGCAATTTACATTAAATTAGCAATACACAAACTCAGACAATGTCGGCTCTGAATAATTTGGCAAGAAAAAATGACTTAAACTACTCATAAGGCAGCCTCAGAAAAAACTCACCACCACCAGCCAGATACTAAAGCAACACTGCACCTGGCAGGATGCAGTCAGACCCCATTATGTGGAGCAAGCGCAGGTGCAGTCCCACATGTCTTTGTAGATAGAGCTTCAGAGTGAATTAACCGGGCAAGTGAGCGCTCCCACGTTAGGAACCAATCAGCTGGATTTTGATTTCTTTTCCTTTTCAGGTTTATTCAAGTAATATTTTTTTTTAAAAACTCACAAATATTCCTATAAATTTGCCGATACCCTGAAGAATAACGGAGTATTTCGTCAGCCGGCGCTGGTTTTATATATGAGGAACCCTCGATAGAGCCGGGGAAAATGAGGAATGGGCGTCAGTGTCTACAATATGCATTATACATTCCTGTCTCAAATCCTTCAACCATACTTTGATTAATGAATTAGGGAGATGTATTATATGGTTGATAGGATAGATAGTAGATGATTCTTAAGCTAAATATTTTCAAGTTAGTCATTGAGGCCATCTGGGTGCGGGATCTCATCCT
The DNA here is from genome assembly GCA_033576535.1 of Allobates femoralis. Taxonomy (NCBI): domain Eukaryota; kingdom Metazoa; phylum Chordata; class Amphibia; order Anura; family Aromobatidae; genus Allobates; species Allobates femoralis. Next base: position 502,980,488 of record JARQOC010000006.1, read on the forward strand.
GTCCATCCAGAAGGCCTCCTTTAGCTGTTGGATTCTATTAGGGACATCTGCTGGAATACTTTCCACTGGGGTGATCTGGATCTTACATTTTCTATCATGATTTGTCAAAATGTGTCTGGACCGTGTTAGAGTGGCTTCACACTGCGGTCAGATCCGGTCCTGGGCTGTCAGGGATGAACCTGACAGCCCCGGACTGGATCAGCACACAGAACTGGAGGGCTAATTTACCCTCCGGTCCAGCCTGACGCAGCTGCCGCCGCTGATAGGTCAGGACCATGGCTCGCGAGGTAGCTGCGTGCGGCTGCACTCCGGATCGGAGGGTGAATTACATCTGATTTTTTCTCAAGTTTTTTCAAATGACTGTCCCTCAATGTTTTACAATAAATGATAACACTATGTAATTTTATCCATACATTGCGGAAGTGAAATTTAAGTAACAGCAGGGGTTAAAAATAAAAAATCTCTATTCTCACCTTTGCAGCAATCCCCCGACGTCAGCATCTATCTCCACATGCTTACAGGACCTGGCTGAGCGGGGCTACCCGACCAGCGTCACCGGTTACATGACCGATTACTGTGGTAACCGGTCATGTGACCCGATCAGCTGATCGGGTTGTGACGTAATGCCAGGTCCTGTAGCCACCGGAGATGCAGCACATCGGGGGATCACAGGACAGGTGAGAATAGAGATTTTCTTATTTTTAACCCCTGCTTTCACTTAATTTCTTTTTCGCAATGTATGTATATACATTGCAGAAGTGAAATTAGATGGTAAGGAGCAGTTATAGTGTACTCAGTACACTAAAATCGGGTCCGAGAAACGATCCTGTGTTTTCTCTGACCTGTGCTCCGTAGGCCCCCTTGTTAAAGGACGGGGATCTGGTCAGATCTGATTCAGTCTGATTTGGTCCCAAAATCGGAGCAGTGTCTAATTTTGGGCATAGCAAAAAATCGGACACAAATCGGATCCGACGAAATTGGATTGGCAATTAGGCTAAATCCGATCTGATCCGTGCCCATAGGATAACATGGGGGCCAAATCGGATCCGTGGCTGTCCGTTTTACAACAGACAGCCACAGATCCTCAAAAATCGCAATGTGAAACCAAACAAAAGACCAATATGTCTGGCCAATTAAGAACATTAAACCACGGCACATACTGTAAAAGACTGTGTCATCACAACGACATCCTGGAACTGATGTCACGCATGGACTAATGGGATGTCCAGCAATCGCACGCGACAGTGACACACGGACCAACAATGTTCGGTGCGCAACAATGAAAAACAACAGACAGGGAAACACCAAAGGTATAAATACAATGGAGAGCCCTGCTCATAGGAAACAGGGGAGAGGTGACCTCCTGCACTCACCTGTGGCTGTGCCCTGATCTCCCTACTGTCCCTATATGAGTTCTTTCACATTGTCGCCGAGCAGGAAACCTAAGCCCCCCACTGGTCCTGATGTAAACCCTCACTAGGGAAGGCCGGTGGGAGCACTAGTCCCATCCACTACCATAAGAGACATTAGGGAAGGGGAAGACAGACAAAGGACAACAGGACAGCTACTTCACGTCTGCTGATGCTTCATGAGTCAGCAGACGGCTTGACAGGAAGGGGTTCTCCACCGAGCTTCTTACACCTCAGGAGCTTGGCCTGGAATGAAGTATAGTCTTGAGCTGCCCAGTGGCCAATAACAGGCCAGTCAGTGCATGACGTCAGCTTCTGGCCTGTGATTGGCTGCCCGGGTGGCTTCTGGCCTGTGATTGGCCGGGACAGAGGCTGGGGGCTTGAAAAATAGAGCGGTGCCGGTGTATGTGCATCTGTGGCACCTGAGGCAAGGAGATGAGAGTGGTGCCGTTCTCCTTGAATCAGCGGCAGTGGGACAGCAACGGGCAGCTAAGAGCGGCACTGGAATGCAGCAGGGATCGGTGAAAAGTGTCCATGTGTGTGTGTCCCTGTGTGTGTCCTTGTGTCCCCGTGTGTGTCCCCATGTGTGTCCCTGTGCATGTCCCTGTGTGCGTGTGTCCCTGTGTGAGTGTGTCCCTGTGTGAGTGTGTCCCTGTGTGCATGTGTCTCTGTGTGTGTGTGTTCCTGTGTGTGTGTGTGTCCCTCCATGTGTCCCTGTCTGTGTGACTATTTGTGTGTGTTCAAACAGGAATGGTGTCTCGCGGTCTGCGCTACTGCTTCAAAAAATGCACTGGGAAGACATTGTATCATGTGATGTGTGGAGGAATAAAGGAGGAGATGGAGAAAGCAATGTCTTCCCAGTGCATTTTTTTGAAGCAGCAGCGCAGACCATGAGACACCATTCCTGTTTGAACTATCTGTTTTCCCGCGGTTGCGAGGTGGTGGAGGTTCTGCAGCAGCTGTTGCCCATTCGTTCAAGTTGGTTGTGGGTTTTCACAACCTAATCAGATGAGCAAGCTAAATTTTCAGCTATCGTTTAGTGTGTTGCTAGTGATAAGGCACAAAATGCACCTCTCTGTGTCTCCTTTGTTTTTAATTATAGACTAGTAAAAAGGCCCGATGCAATTGCATCGGGAGCGCGGTGAAATGAATTGTGTGTATGCAGGCGGGTGAGTAGCTAGCAGAGTATACAGGGGACTCTGTGGGTAGCAGAGTATACAGGGGGGTCTGTGGGTAGCAGAGGACACAGGCGGCTCTGTGGGTAGCAGAGGATACAGGCAGCTCTGTGGGTAGCAGAGTATACAGGCAGCTCTGTGGGTAGCAGAGTATACAGGCGGCTCTGTGGGTAGCAGAGTATACAGGCGGCTCTGTGGGTAGCAGAGTATAGAGGCGGCTCTGTGGGTAGCAGATTGTACAGGCGGCTCTGTGGGTAGCAGAGTATACAGGCGGCTCTGTGGGTAGCAGAGTATAGAGAAGGCTCTGTGGGTAGCAGATTGTACAGGCGGCTCTGTGGGTAGCAGAGTATATAGGCGGCTCCGTGGGTAGCAGAGTATACAGGCAGGTCTGTGGGTAGCAGAGTATAGAGGCGTTTCTGTGGGTAGCAGAGTATAGAGGCGTTTCTGTGGGTAGCAGAGTATAGAGGCGTTTCTGTGGGTAGCAGAGTATAGAGGCAGCTCTGTGGGTAGCAGAGTATACAGGCGGCTGTGTGGGTAGCAGATTATACAGGCGGCTCTGTGGGTATCAGAGTATAGTGGGGGCTCTGTGGATAGCAGAGTATGATGTGGTGGGAGGCTGGAGGGGTGAGGAGAGCAGAGGCTGGAGGGGTGAGGAGAGCAGAGGCTGGAGTGGTGAGGAGAGGTTCAGCTGGAGGGGTGAGGAGAGGTCCGGCTGGAGGGGTGAGGAGAGACATCACCGCTCGGCGGCAGGACGTGGCTGCGTTCTGGGGTTGATCGCAGCCCCAGTCACACGGCATTGTTCTCTGCGGCGGGTTTGGTGATGCAGAGAGGGATCAGTCCCTGCCCTCAGGTCACACATGTCACCTGAGGGGAAGGAGTGGATTGGGCGGTGTGTGGAAAATACAGGACGGCCATCCGATTGGTGTAGGACGCCAAGTCCTGGCCAATGGGATGGGCGTCCTGTGTGTACAACACAGCGTCCAATCCGCTTGCCGGGGCGGCCAGTGGGAGTGAGCGGGGCGTGTCAGGCTTTGCAGGCTGACATGGTCTGCTCACTCCCATTGGCTGTCGCCACCCACAGGACGACGTCACTGGCTACCGGCACCCGGGCACAGCCCGTAGACCGCTACTCCACCAGCATGGCGACATTGAGGCCCCAGCGGTGAGAGAGAGGCGAGGGGCGGAAGGCACCGGCAGCATCCGGGCAGCGTGGACCTCGCGGAGGGCTCGAGGGTGGTGGCGATGAAGCGGGGCCGACGGTTGGCAGGATGGCAGCGGTGTCAGATAGTGCGGCTGAGGATGGAGGAGGCTGTGAGGATGGAGGAGGCTGTAAGGATGGAGGAGGCAGAGGGGATGGAGGAGGCTGTGAGCATGGAAGAGGCTGTGAAGATAGGGAGGCTGTGAAGATGGAGGAGGCTGTGAGGATGGAGGAGGCTGTGAGGATGAAGGCGGCTGTGAGGATGGAGGAGGCTGTGAGGATGGGGAGGCTGTGAGGATAGGGAGGCTGTGAAGATGGAGGAGGCTGTGAGGATGGAGGAGGCTGTGAGGATGGAGGAGGCTGTGAGGATGGAGGAGGCTGAGGGGATGGAGGAGGCTGTGAGGATGGAGGAGGCTGAGGGGATGGAGGAGGCAGGGAGGACGAAGGAGGCTGTGAGGATGGGGAGGCTGTGAGGATGGGGAGGCTGTGAGGACGGAGGAGGCTGTGAGGCTGGAGGAGGCTGTGAGGATGGGGAGGCTGTGAGGCTGGAGGAGGCTGTGAGGCTGGAGGAGGCTGTGAGGATGGGGAGGCAGTGAGGATGGAGGAGGCTGTGAGGATGTAGGACGGTGTGAGGATGGGGGACACTGTGAGGATGGATGACGCTGTGAGGATGGGGAGGCTGTGAGGCTGAAGCAGGGTGTGAGGCTGGAGGAGGCAGTGAGGCTGGAGGAGGCAGTGAGGCTGGAGGAGGCAGTGAGGATGGGGAGGCTGTGAGGCTGGAGGAGGCTGTGAGGGTGGAGGAGGCTGTGAGGCTGGAGGAGGCTGTGAGGATAGAGGAGGCTGTGAGGATAGAGGAGGACGTGAGGGTGGAGGAGGCAGTGAGGCTGGAGGAGGCTGTGAGGCTGGAGGACGGTGTGAGGCTGGAGGAGGGTGTGAAGATGGAGGAGGCTGTGAGGATGGAGGAGGCTGTGAGGATGGAGGAGGCTGTGAGGCTGGAGGAGGCTGTGAGGATGGAGGAGGCTGTGAGGATGGAGGAGGCTGGGAGGACGAAGGAGGCTGTGAGGATGGAGGAGGCTGTGAGGATGGGGAGGCTGTGAGGACGGAGGAGGCTGTGAGGCTGGAGGAGGCAGTGAGGCTGAAGGAGGCAGTGAGGCTGGAGGACGGTGTGAGGCTGGAGGAGGGTGTGAGGCTGGTGGAGGCTGTGAGGCTGGAGGAGGCTGTGAGGATGGAGGAGGCTGTGAGGATAGAGGAGGCTGTGAGGCTGGAGGAGGCTGTGAGGCTGGAGGAGGCTATGAGGATAGAGGAGGCTGTGAGGATAGAGGAGGCTGTGAGGCTGGAGGAGGCTGTGAGGGAGGAGGAGGCTGTGAGGCTGGAGGAGGATTTTACAGTACTGAGCATGCTCAGTACAGTAAAACTTCTCCAAACAGGAAGGCAGGGGTTAAAAAAAATTAAAAAAAGTTTATGGTCACCTCACCCCGAGCCCCCGCCGTCTTCCTGCAGGCTCCCGGTGGCTCCCGCAGGCTCCCAGTGTCTGCAGAGGTCTTCTACTGCAGTATAGGACCTGCGGTGATGTCACAGTCACGTGACCGCAAGTTACCGTGGAGTAACCTGGTGTCACGTGACTGCGACATCACCGCAGGTCCTATACTGCAGTAGAAGACCTCTGCAGACACCGGGAGCCTGCGGGAGCCACTGGGAGCCTGCAGGAAGACGGTGGGAGCTCGGGGAGAGGTGAGCATATATATATTTTTTTTAACGATAGTGCGGCTGCGGCTCGCTCGCAGTGCCGCAAAGGAGCTTGGGATTCGGCTACAACGCCCGAATTTCAAACTCCCGATTACATAAGTAGATTGTGTGTGTGTGTGTCCCTGTTGTGTGTGTCCCTGTGTGTCCCTGTGTGTTTTCATGCTGATACCATATTGGGGGCCGCAAGGGGATGATGGGCATAATTTATTGGGGCTTCAAGGGGATGATAAATGTTCATCTTTTTTTTGTTCACCATTAAATATGAATTCTTGTTCATGGACAAATAAGACGCCCCCTGAAAATAAGACATGGTGCATCTTTGGGAGCAAAAATGAATATATGTAGTTTGTGCACTCTACAAGGCTCAGAAGTGACAGGAAGAGTTGACTCAGGCTAGGGCCACACTTGGGAGCATGTATCCGTTTACTGGATCCAGTTTTTCCCATTGCCATTTTTGATGCATTTTTACCGGATCCGTTAACGCATGGTACCTATATTTACCATGCGTTAACGCATGCGTTACTCATAGACCCCCATGTTAAAATACGCATGTGTTTTTGAAAATGCACCAAAAAACGTTACAGACCCTATTTAAAAAGGATTTCTTAAAAACCCAATCCAGTAAACGGATTGCACTGTTGCAGTCTAGTTTTTGCATTGGAGTCAATGGGTGCATTACTGGATCCTGCTATAAGATTTGAACATGTCAAAAACTGGATCCAGTAACTGGATCCAGACACAAGTGTGGCCCTGGCCTTAGGGAGCTGATGTTTGCTGGATTGGTATAAGGAAGCCATGTTGCTTTACAAGAGATGTTTTGAGCCACTAATAATGTGGAAACCCTTAATGTGAATGGGGTCTTGTTTTTTGTGTGTTGAGTAGAAGTTTTTATTGTTATTATTTTCATCTACATAGATTTTTTGTGACTTTTTATTCCTCTATTTGGGAGGCAGAATGAAGAAGCAGCTGAACACTCGGCTCTACTGGTCCATGCTATGAGGTCTCCTATTACACTGAACTGTTATTGTCTTTTATCAACATAACTTGACATTTCTATGGACACTTTAAATAGAAAATTTCAAATATATTAATTTTAGGTATAATTTATTCAAAACTAGCAATTTGTTTTATTCTTGTCAGATGACTGTACCAGGAGATCAGAAGGAGAACTGACATCTGCAATTTATAAATCAGATGAACTAGAAACCACACAGGATACAATTGATGTGAATGTCATTACTCCAGATATCCCATCATCCCTTCACAGCAAAGATCTGTCATCTGATCCTACAAAACAAATCCTATCTTCTGATTCATCACAGACTATTAAGAAAAATAAAAGTCACAACAGAGGCAGCACAAAACAAACCCTTGAAACATCTTTTCTTGAACATCAAAAAATTCACACAGAGAAAAGCAGATTTTCTTGTTCCAAATGTGGGAAATATTTTAACCAGAAATCAGATCTTGTTAGTCATGACAGAAGTCACACAGAAGAGAAGCCTTTTTCATGTTCAGAATGTGGGAATTGTTTTACATATAAATCATATCTTGTTAGACATCAGAGAAGTCACACAGGGGAGAAGCCTTTCTCATGTTCAGAATGTGGGAAATTGTTTACATATAAATCACATCTTGTTATTCACCAGAGAGGTCACACAGGGGAGAAGCCTTTTTCATGTCCAGAATGTGGGAAAGGTTTTACATCTAAATCAGATCTTGTCAGACATCAGAGAGCTCACACAGGGGAGAAGCCTTTCTCATGTTCAGAATGTGGGAAGTTGTTTACATATAAATCATGTCTTGTTACACACCAGAGAACTCACACAGGGGAGAAGCCTTTTTCATGTTCAGAATGTGGGAAATGTTTTACACATAAAACAAATCTTGCTAAACACAAGAGAAGTCACACAGGGGAGAAGCATTTCTCATGTTCAGAATGTGGGAAATGTTTTCCAGATAAATCAGATCTTGTTAAACATCAGAGAAGTCACACAGGGGAAAAGCCTTTCTCATGTTCAGAGTGTGGCAAATGTTTTGTACACAAATCAGATCTTATTAGTCACCAGAGGAGTCACACAGGAGTGAAGCCTTTTTCATGTTCAGAATGTGGGAAATGTTTTACATATAAATCAGCTTTTGTTAGACATCAGAGAATTCACTCAGGGGAGAAGCCTTTTTCATGTTCAGAATGTGGGAAATGTTTTGTACAGCAATGCCACCTTGCTATACACAAGAGAAGTCACACAGGGGAGAAGCTTTTCTCATGTTCAGAATGTGGGAAATCTTTTGTAGAAAAATCAAAACTTGTAAGACATCAAATAATTCACACAGGTAAGAAGCCTTTTTCATGTTCAGAATGTGGGAAATGTTTTGCAGCTAAATCAGCTTTTGTTATTCACCAGAGAACTCACACTGTGGAGAAGCCTTTTTCATGTTCAGGTTGTGTAAATAGTTTTGCAGGTAAATCAGATCTTGTAAGGCATCAGAGACTTCACACAGGGGAGAAGCCTTTTTCATGTTCAGATTGTGGGAAATGTTTTGTACAGAAATCGCATCTTATTAGACATCAGAGACTTCACACAGGGGAGAAGCTATTATCATGATTAAAAAAATTATACAATTTTTATTCTGGGTCAATTGATGCCACTTTCATGGTATCGTGTCCTAATTTATTAATTGTGGAAACTCTCCTTGGGGTCTTTCTCTTGTATGTTTTGTGATTTTGCAGGGCTCTCTGAGCACGACGCCTACACCTCTCACTCATCTCCTTGTTGCTGATCAATGTAGAAGCTTGAAATGCTGTCCCAGGCCTTGTCCCATACATCCATAATGCACCATGCTCAAAATTTTAACTCTGGGGAACAGTTGTCTTTTTTCCTGGTGTCTTCCCCTAATTTGACCTGCTTTGGCAGCTTTTGGATCCCCTTTGACAGTGTTTTCTACAGGGCTGTGGGGTTGGAGTTGGTATAAAATGGACCGCCTCTGACTCCTATAATATATAATAAATTGGGTACAGTAGTTCAATGCAGTATGTGCTGAATATTTTATTATTATGAATTATGTTCTATATAAATATCTTTATTATTGTATCATAATAACGATTAAAATCCTGATTTTCACATTGTACTACAATAAATGTATCACTTACTCATGAGCCGTGTGTGAAGGAGTTGGAGTCGGAATCGGGGAAATTGAGGAGTCGGAGATGGAGTCAGTGGTTTGGCCTACTGATTCACAAGCCCTGGTTTTCTAAACTCTTGTGTAGTGAAATATGTATCCAAAGGGAATAGAGACCCAGGAGTTAATTGTTAAATTCCGTGTCACTACACAAAGGTCACAACCTGTGCTTATCATACAGGATCTGTATTCTTATACATGACCTCTCCAGGGGGCCTTCCTGCGAGCACAGGAATGGAAACATTTCACACTTTTGGGAGCATCAAACAGACCAACAGATGGCCAGGAATGACCAGGAGATTGTAAAAGATGAAGACAAAGAACATTTGAAAATAATGTATGCATGGCTAAATTAGTGAGGAGTCCAATCATAGACCCAGAATTAGAATATGGAGGTCCAAGGGTGTGCTAGGTACTCGTCGCCAAACCCTATAAGAAGGCATGAAAGCCATTAGCCCTTCATAGATTGAAGGTCAGCCAAGCTGATTGTGATCCATAATTCATCTTCCCTTAGGAAAAGCAGAATACATTGGACTGCAAGGTTTAGATATTTGTGTAAGTTTCTCCCTTTTTATTTTATAACTGTTTTAAATATTTGTATGTCCCTTTTTATTTCCATATTTTATCTTTTTGTTGTAGGCACTGTACCTTTTCTATTCAAGCTTAAAAATAAGTTTGAACCTTTATGTATTCTAAAAAAACTCCATAACCCTAGAAAGTGTGTGATCCTGTTGATTGCCTGACAGTCTTAGTTCAGGGGGACTCATCGCCTACTATATGTTCGGTGACGGTGAGTGGTGGCAGCATGTGTAAAGCTGGGTGCGTGGTCTGTGGGGTGTGATTTAGACTCCCTTTTAGCATAGGACAGAGGTTGAGTGCTGGATTGAGTGAGAGGAGATAGATTAACCCTTGCAGGCACAACCCCAAGTCACATGCTGAGAAGCGGATACATGACACCTTGATTTTGCCTCCCATTGATTTTAATGGGGCTCAGAAATTCAGTGAACTGTTCGCTGATCTATTCGGTGAACATATGGATGTTCAGCAAAACCCAAAATTCTAAAAGTTTGCTCATCTTTATACATGACTAAGTCTCAATGAATTACAATGTTTACACCCATCTAGTTGTGAGAATTCAGGTGTAGTCTGGTGTGGAGTGCGGGGGTCAGTGGGTGTACTCGTCTGTTGGCCCGGCCACCTTTAGAAAGACCACATGGATCCGGGCTCAACCCAACTGAACTCTCGTATTGTTTAACCGTGGGTGGAAACACTACTCAGGTAATGCAGGGTGAGGGAACCACACAATGGATTCACAACAATCAAAGGCATATAACACATAACCAAGCACAACACACATTGTAACAGGCAACCTATTCTCACCCTTCCACTGGCTCACCAGGGATTATAATGATTTTGCCTTTGGAGGTTCCAGGGCCACTTACTCCAATCCAGCATTTGGCAGGTGTGGCGCCTTGCTCACGCAGGTAGCCACAGGCTTCCGTAATGCACAGCTGGGTTTCCATAGCAGGTACCTACTACATGCAACATCTTCCACCCCGGTACAGTAGTGGCAGCACCACTTGCAGACCTTAGGTGAGATCCCCTATAAATACAGCTGCTGGGGTAGGAGTTAGTGCAGATGCTTGGAGAGCTGCGAAGACGTCCTGGTGGTCGGTGCCACAGTTAGTCCCGATCCAGTGACCCGGAGTGGCCCTTCTGACGTACTGCAAGCCTAGGAGTGGGGACAGAAGGCAAGGAGCAGAGCCAAACGGGAGTGAGGAACTAGTGGAAGTTCGCCCAGAGAAGTACCGGACATCGGGGATCCACACCTGTAGGATACCTTCAGGACTACAGAAAACTCTGTCACACCATGTAGACTTCAGTCAACCGGTCCCCCTGTGAGTCTAGAGAGAGGGAGCCAGACACTGCAGTGAGGCATCACAAGGCAGTGATCAGAGAGGGTAACCCCTGGACCGCACAGGAGGAGAGAGCAAGGACCTGAGGAGAGAGGAGGCCAGTCTGGCTGCAAGCAGACAGGGCTTCAGGAACCATAGGGAAGCAAAGGAGGCCTTATACCCACTTGCTGTGGGGACCCACTGTGCACCTGGTCACCTGTCAGTGCCCTGGACGTCTTTACCTGATATAACACCAGTAAAAGGTAAAAGAGACCTCTAAAGTGTGTGCGTCATTTCTCTCCGCTCCCGGTGTCCCCTATAGACTGCTCCATCACTCCCTATCCCAACCAACAGCCTCACTCCACGCTGCCCCTTCACACTATGCTTCCCCGGAGAACCCACTCCACCTGTAGGGAGCTTTGCCAACTCAGCCGCACTACGATCTACCTTCAGCGGACTGTGGCGGCGCTGGTGACCCATCACCAGGTACTACAGGTGGCCTCACATGACAAACTCTTATCCTTTGTAAATATACCCTTTTTGAAGTGTCACCCAGGCCACGGGTTCAGGCGCTGCCACCCGTGACACCCCTAATACTCCCACCGAGCCTGGTATCTGAGTACCCCAGGGCCTGGGGCTCGACATATCTTTCTGGTGTCACAAACAGGATCCCGTGCCCGGTATTACTGGGTACTGTGTGTTGTGATTTCAACTGTATTAGTGACTGTTAAAATTATGCCGCCATTACTGCGCCGAAGAGCGGGAAGAAAGGGAGCATGCCGGCCTGTAGAGCGTAAAACTGAAGCCCGCCCCTCGCTCAGCCGAGCACTCCCGAGCGCCGCGGCATAGTTCGGAAACTCCCGGACTGTTTAATTGTTTAAGAACTGGCTGTAATTCACTAGGAGGGCCTCCAACATGTCGGCCTCCTCCAGTGACGACAACAGCGCGTTCGCTGACCCTAGAAATTACCCGGAAGCCACCATGGCTGCTTCCAGTAACACTGCCAGCGCCACCAGCACACCGGGCACAATTGCCCCAATAATGCTGATCTCACTCCCATACATCCCGGGGGCCAAGTGGTTGCCCCAGCATGACGGACGCCCTGATACGTTGGATGCTTTCAGGAGAAAAATCACCAGCGTCCTATATATGTATGCGATGACCGGTCAGCAGCGCGCCGCCGTGGTACTCAGACAGTTAACTGGTGCAGCATAAATAGAGAGTGCGTCCTGGTCTGCCGCTGCCGCAGGGGTACAATACCATCATGTACCTACAGTTGACCATCCACCCATTAAAGAGCGATATAGACCTATTCCACCAGCTCATTATCAGCGTGCCAAAGAGATGGTGCAGGACATGAAGGATGCAGGGGTCATAATAGATAGTTGTAGTTCCTGGGCAGCTCCACTAGTCCTAGTCAAAAAGAAAGATGGCAGCATGAGAATGTGTGTTGATTACAGACAGATAAATCGCATAACACATAAAGGTGCCTACCCGATACCCCGCATAGAAGAGTCACTTGCTGAATTGAAGTCTGCTAATTACTTTTTAACCCTAGATCTCACTAGTGGGTATAGGCAGGTCTCCATTGCAGAAGAAGACCGAGAGAAAACTGCATTCACAACACCCATGGGCTTTTGTGTGAGTTTAACAGCATGCCATTCGGACTCTGTAATGCACCCAGAATGTCCCAGAGACTGATGGAGTGTTTCTTGGGGCACCGAAACTTTGAGACTGTACTACTCTACCTGGATGATGTCACAGTGTATTCCAAGACCTATGAAGAGCACCTGAAACACCTGGCCAAGGTATTTAAAGCATTGTCCAAATTCAGAATGAAGCTGAAGCCATCCAAATGCTATTTGCTAAAACCAAAGGTCCAGTACATTGGACATGTGGTCAGTTCAGAAGGAGTAGCACCAGACCCCGGTTAAGATCACCGTAATCAAGGAATGGCCAGAAGCAACGAGTGTCAGAGAAGAATGTCAGTTCTGGGGCTGGTAGGATACTACAGGAGATTCATTAAAGGGTACATGAAGATAACAGCACCTTTACAAGATCTCCTGGTATGCCAGACGCAGAAAGGCAAATCCAGAGGTCCTCCGTTTGAGTGGAACAAGAAGCAAGAAGAGTCCTTCAGACAGATGAAAGAGGCCCTGACTGGCGAAGAGATCCTGGGCTACCCTGACTACAACCAACCGTTTTTGCTGTACACTGATGCCAGTGTCGAGCTCCAGGCCCGGGGGGTACTCGGGTATCAGGCTCAGAGGGGTTTACGGGGATGTCACTGGTGGCAGTGCCTGAGCCCGTGGCCTGGGTGACACTTCAAAGAAGGGTTATGTACAAGGAAAAAGTTGTCTCATGACGCCACCTGTAGTACCTGGTGAGGGATTACCAGCGCTGTCACAGTCCTCCAGAGTATGACGATATTGCGACAAGGCTGGCAAAGCTCCCTACTGGTAAGCAAAAGGTTGAATTTAGATAGCACAAAGACGCACAAAGACACGGAAGCAAAGTCACTCTCTCCAGGGTACTTTACTGTAAACGTTCAGCAGCCAAATACAGAGTCCACAGTTCCGCAAGATGTTAAACAAACAGGTAGCCCTACGGGTGGCTGCAAGTGGATGCCAGGCAGTATGGAGGTACCCGTGGTATGCCTTAGTTGACGAACACGTGTCCTTTCTTCCCCGCCTGGGATTAGTCCATACCCAATTATTCTTTGAAGGTAATTTTGGGGCTCCCCTCCCTCGCAGTGAAAAAGCAGGTGGACAGAGTGCTGTGGCCGGTGAACATATCACAGCAGCAGCCAGTTGACGACCTTAGAGCTGGACTCAGGCCGTGTCCTTGGTTGCGGCATTCCCGTGGTGGACTGGGGAAGCTCCCTGGAGTAAGGTCGCTCCACAATGGGGTTCCTCCTTTCTCTCTCGGGCCCAGACTCACGCGTCAGGCACCCTCTCTCAGGATCCCCTTTCATCTTTCCTTAAGCTCAGTCTGGAGCTGTCCTGTTAGACCTCCAGACTCGCTCCACACTCCTACTCGACTCCTTCTCCTCCCTCCCAGCAGTAACCTCCCACCACTACTCTAGTGTGGGAGTGCAGGAATGGGTCCCTCTCACCAGCCCAGCATTCACTTGCAGTTGGGGAAAATTACACTGCTTTTATGAGTGTAATACCCCGGTGTGATGCCTGACCTTCAGGGTACCCCATACCCCACTGATGAAACATACTTGTCCTATTTTTCTTTTTATATTCAGCAACAATATATCCCTGAGGAAGGTGCCAGGTGGGGCACCGAAATGCGTTGGAGTGGAAGAATAAAGAATAAGGATTTGTTTTGTGAAACTCTGACTCCCATGTGAGTTTTCTTGGATTTAAGCAGCGCGGACCGTGATACACCTTTTTTTCCCATCATCTTCCTGTAATCCAGGCTCTCTGATGAAACCCCATACCTCTTCTTGGTTGGAGGAAACAACAGTTCCTTGGCGGCATAACTCCAATTGAAGCGGGGGCTGTGTTTGGCTTCATGACGAAGTCGCCGGGTAGCCTGTTCTTTCTGTAACCACTCTTCTCTTCTTCTTTGTTGGGTCCGCTGGTCTCGCTGGTTCAGGGGGGACTGGTACTCTGGTGGTGGTGAGTTGCCGGTTGGGACTCGCTGCGATGCTCTGGTCTCTGCCGTTCCCACAGTGATGGAGATGCCCCGCCGCTGCTGCTGCCATCATGCAGCCTCCGGGATGCTCCCTCCTGAGGCTCCTTCAACGTCCTCCGGCTCCTCGAAGTCTGTCTCGTCTCGCACTTCTTCATCTTCCACGACCACGTCTGGTTCTGCTGGGGACGGCCGCGCTGGCTCTATTCGTAGACAGCTGCGGGTACGGGATGGTGGTTCTACAGGGATTCCGGTCTGGGTCCCTGCGTCTCACCCACCATCCTAGGGTTCACCTGCAGCTTGAGCATTTACACCTCTTTTACGGGTTTAATACTCCTCTGTGACGCCTGCATTGGCGGGGCGCCACAGAAACAGCAAGAGTTCCAGAAGAATCACCCGTTGTAGCGCAACTAGAGGATCCTGCAACCGGTGAAACTGCCAGCCCTGTAGCGCAAACAGCTACCAAACTTACCACCTATAGCACGTAGGTCAACCCACAGCGAATATACCTCTACACATCACAGTGTTGAGCACACTGCCTGAGACACAAACACTATGTAGGTCTTATCGTAGTAGTCAAGGTCAACCCCCATCGAGGTATGGAGAATGGGTATAAAGTGTTAATTATAAAGTGTCAGAAGGGTAAAATATAAATAAGTATGTACATTAAATGTGAATAGTAGTGTACAGAAGGGTGGAGGAACTGGGCCTAGCCCCATGCCCACTAAGTAAAGAAAAGAAAGTGCCTGGGGTGGAAAGGAAGGTACAAGGTCTCCTAAGAAGAGACACCCATAGGGGAAATGTTTGTTTTGTATGTAAAGGACTTTGAAAGACTTTAAACCCGGTTAAACCCTGAGTTTGCAGATACTATACTTTACAGAATCTTAACATTTTCCCTGAAGCTTTTCCCTACTTTATTTCACAAATGGACCAAATTCACAAGACTAGTTGTGGCAACAAACTCTTACAGCCTGCGGTGGATGGAATAGCACTGTATGAACTGCACCCTGTTTTGCTTTTAACAATTTTTCTGTTATAAAACCTGTTATTGTTATTGTTGAATGTTTGAAAAATGTTTTCTCAGTCCGGGAGTACTGACTTTAACTAGAGGGGAATGTGGCACCCTGCCCTTTACAGGTAGCCACAGAACTACCTAAGGCATGCAGGGATTTCTACAGTAGGTACTCATACACACACAACGTCTTTCACCCCAGACCAGTAGGGGGAGCTCCACTTGCTGCCCTTACGCAAGATCCCCTATGAATACCGATGCTGGGGAGCAGCCGTGCAGTATGGAGCAGTACTGTGAAGACCATCTGGTGAACGGTGCCACACAAGGCCCTTACCAGAGACCAGCCTAGCCATTGTGAGGGCTCGAGAGTGAGGGTCGTAGGCAAAGCAAAAGACATGTTAGGAAGCAGATTGGGGGCAGAGGAGCCATACCAGTTCACCCCAGGAAGCATCAAGCCCAGCAGAAAACATCGGTTCACAAAGGAGACTCCAGTCTCCCGGAAACCTGTAGCGCAACTAACCTGAGAGCAAGGGACCGCAGGAGAAGTAATAGCGGTAGCCACCGAAAGGTTCTCAACACTACAATACGGGTGAGAGATACAGAGGAGGCCAGGCCTAGTTCTATGCAGTTCAGGGGCTTCATCACAGGAAAAGAGACAAGGAGGCCTTACAAATCAATCACTGTGGAATTCCTGAAGTGCTTCCCGGCAAAGGTACCCTGGACCGTGCCTGCCACATCAGTAAAGTTATGAAAACGACTCTGAGCATGTGTCAGTGATTCCGGCCCTGGTCCTGTCCAGCAAGAGACTGTAGCCGAGCCACCTCCCTGTGCCCCCCATCACTGCATCACTGCCCCAGGGACCCCTTGCTCCACTTACGGGGAGCGTTATCATCCGGCTGCCTGTCCATCATCCCCGGAGGTCTGCAGCAGTGGTGATGCCTTCACCGGACACCGTAGGTGGCGTCACAAGACTTTATTCTTCTTTTACTTTTATCCCCCAATTTTTAGCGAGCACCAGGGTCATGACCCCGGGCTGACCACCCATGACAATCCACTTTACAGCAACCACCCGGATACCGAGTCCCGACGGCCTTGGGATAGGTCAGCTTCCAAGAAAGGGAGAAAAAACTCCTAAACACACTCTGCTCAGCTCCATACATCTTGTACACATGCGGCTCCGCTCCGTTCACCTTGTACACTCTCAGCTTCGCCCCATACACCTCGTACATACTCGGCTCCACCTCGTATGCCTCATAAACACTCGGCTCTGCGCTGTATAGTTCATACACACTCAGTTCCGATCTGTACACCTCGTATACATTCGGCTCCGCTCCGTACACCTCGTACGCACTTGGCTCCGCTCTGAACACCTCGTACACACTCGGCTCCACTCAGTACACCTCATACACACTCGGCTCCTCTCTGTACACCTCGTACACTCTCTGCTCCGCCCCATACATCTGGTACACACTCAGCTCCACCCCATACGCCTCGTACGCACTCGGCTCTGCGCCGTATGCTTCATACGCACTCAGTTCCACTCTGTACACCTCGAACAAACTTGGCTCTGCTCCGTAGACCTCATATGCACTCGGCTCCGCTCCGTACACCTCATACACACTCGGCTCCGCTCCGTACACCTCATACACACTCGGCTCTGCTCCATACACACTCGGCTTCGCTCCGTACACCTCGTACACACTCGGCTCCGCTCCGTACACCTCATACACACTCGGCTTCGCTCCGTACACCTCGTACACACTCGGCTCCGCTCCGTACACCTCGTACACACTCGGCTCTGCTCCGTACACCTCGTACACACTCGGCTCCGCTCCGTACACCTCGTACACACTCGGCTCCGCTCCGTACACCTTGTACACACTCGGCTCCGCTCCGTACACCTCGTACACACACGGCTTCACTCCGTACACCTCGTACACACTTGGCTTCACTCCGTACACCTCGTACACACTCGGTTCCGCTTTGTACACACTCTGTTTCTCTCCGTACACCTTGTACACACTCGGCTCTGCTCCGCACACCTCGCGCACACTCGGCTCCGCTCCTTACACCTCGTACGCACTCGGGTCCGCTCCATACACCTCGTACACACTCGGCTCCGCTCCGTACACCTCATACACACTCGGCTTCGCTCCGTACACCTCGTACACACTCGGCTCCGCTCCGCACACCTCGTACACACTCGGCTCCGCTCCGTACACATCGTACACACTCGGCTCCGCTCCGTACACCTCGTACACACTCGGCTCCGCTCCGTACACCTCGTACACACTCGGCTCCGCTCCGTACACCTCGTACACACTCGGCTCCTCTCCGTACACCTCGTACTCACTCGGCTCCGCTCCGTACACCTCGTACACACTCGGCTCCGCTCCGTACTCCTCGTACACATTCGGCTCCGCTCCGTACACCTCGCACACACTCGGCTCTGCTCCGTACACCTCGTACACACTCGGCTCTGCTCCGTACACACTCGGCTCCGCTCCGTACACCTCGTACACACTCGGCTCCGCTCCGTACACCTCGTACACACTCGGCTCCGCTCCGTACACCTCGTACACACTCGGCTCCTCTCCGTACACCTCGTACTCACTCGGCTCCGCTCCGTACACCTCGTACACACTCGGCTCCGCTCCGTACTCCTCGTACACATTCGGCTCTGCTCCGTACACCTCGTACACACTCGGCTCCGCTCCGTACACCTCGCACACACTCGGCTCCGCTCCGTACACATCGTACACATTCGGCTCTGCTCCGTACACCTCGTACACACTCGGCTTCGCTCCGTACACCTCGTACACACTCGGCTCCGCTCCGTACACCTCGTACACACTTGGCTCCGCTCCATACACCTCGTACACACTCGGCTCCGCTCCGTACACCTCATACACACTCGGCTGATCATGTGACCCCTGACTCCTCCCCCATGTGACATCATCACAGGTCCTGTACACACAGCGGCCATATATCTGCTGTGCGGCATTAGTCAGTACTGAGCTCAGTATCTGCAGAGCTGAACCTGCGGGAGAAACCGGAGCTCATCTTCCCCCATTCAGGTCTCTACAATATCGGATCCTCTCACATCTTCTATAGAAGAGAATTCTCCTGATTGACCATCAAGGATGGATCTGGACAGGGACAAGATGGCGGAGAGGATCTTACCCCTCACCCTAGAGATCCTCTTCCTTGTTACTGGAGAGGTGAGAGATGTCACATCACATCATTCTTATCTATGGACAGAAGAACAGAGGACAGGAGAGGTGAGGACTCTGGAAATGTCTGGAGACTGGAGATTTATTAATGTGTCTCCTCTCCATAACCAGGATTACACAGTGGTGAAGAAGAGCTGGAGTGATCTGTGCTGTCAGGAGCCTGTACAGTGTGAGGGAAGAGCCCTGAGCCCAATCACGGGGCCTCCACCTCACCCCCTGATACATGAGGACATCAATGAGCAGAAGATCCGAGAACTCACCTACAAGATGATGGAGCTGCTGACTGGAGAGGTGACACTGCTGGGAATGCTGCTGCTGCTGCTGGGACATTATACAGTAACGCTATGAAGGGATGGGGGAATGATGACCGCGCTATCATTGTATGTGTCAGGTTCCTATAAGATGTCAGGACGTCGCCGTCTATTTCTCCATGGAGGAGTGGGAGTATTTAGAAGGACACAGAGATCTGTACAAGGACATGGTCATGATGGAGGATCCCCTCACATCAGCAGGTAATAGACAGGACTAAATCCACACGGCCTATAATGATCTGTATGTAAAGAATGAATTCAGTCCTGTATGTGTCTCCTCCAGGTCTATCCAGTAAGAGGACAACACCAGAGAGATGTCCCCGTCCTCTTCTCCCACAGGACTGTAAAGAAGAAGATCCCGATGTTCCTCCGGATCATCAGGTAGATGGAGAGAAGGTGTGATGAGATCTCCCTATGATGTGTAGACGGCTGTGAAGATCTTGTCTCAGTCTTGTTTTCTCCTCCACTATTAGATGTGTTATACTTGTGTAATGAGAACGGTGGAGATGGCAGATTACAGCTGATCATAGATGGGACTTCTCCATCTGTCTGTGACTTTATAATCTTTGTTTCAGGGTGAAGATCTGCCCCATATTAATCCTCCAGAGACCTATGTGAGGGGTGATGAGCGGAGGACAGAGGAGATCCCTACAGATCACCGCCCAGGTGAGTAGTGACCACTGAATGCAGAGAAGTCACAGATTCTTCTCAGTCACCGGCTGTGGCTGCTTTATCGGTGGTGGAGTCCAGACATATCACAATCATGTGATCACCGAACAGCTCAAAAGATGGCTGCCACAAACAGACCTGGTGCTATCTACTCTGCTTTCCAGACCCCAGGTGTGAAGACACAGCTTTTCTCAATGCATGTGGGGGTTAATGTTCTTGATTTGGCCAGACATATTGGTCTTTTGTTGGTTATCTAATGTTTGCTAAGACTTCTTAGACTTCTAAGAGTTTCTTGCCATACGATTCAGAGCCTTTATTGTTTGAGGTTGTGTATTGCTAATTTATTATCTCACCACCTCTGTCTACATCACTCAAATGAGAATTAAACATCTATCATGAAATCCAGCCAATAAGAGCACAGCCTTATACCACCAATCCTGGAAGACCACGATAACCTGAGATGAGTGTCCAGGCTATACAAAGGAACTTGCTACAGTCACCATTGGTTCATACACTACATGGCTTCAATCTAGGGGCTCCAGTCCCGGTTAGAAGACCATGATCTCAGCCCAGGAATTTCAGTTCCGGCTGTCAGGATAATATCGTATTTCATACATGGTCTCATACTAGGAGCTTTGGGTCCGATTGAAGGAGCACCAAAACTGGATTATATTCTGCAGGAGGTCGGCCTCAGATTTGGCTGGAATATCAGAGACTATTTATGGAAGATTCCCAGGTTGGGAAAATTCAGTCACCTGCCTACAGACTTAGCTGTGCTCGGTGCTTCCTACTCTTGTTGCTATTCCTTTCTCAGTGGGTGCCTGATGAAGGTGGAGTGATGCTGGATTGGAGTAAGTGGCCCTGGAAGCCCCAAAGGTATGAACTGTCACCTGACTGCTGCAGTATATATGTAACATTCTCTGGAGTCTTTAGAGTTAAATTCCTTTGACATTTAGTGTTGTTTTTCTGATGCTGCTGTAGATGTGTATGGCTGCAGGTGTGTAGTTGTAGGTTGTTAGGTGTTGACTCCCCTGGTTTTTAAATAGCCTCCTCTCTCTCCAGGAGGTGTCGACGATAGAGTTCACATTGTTTCTGATCGGCTTTGTAGTTGGACACTCGTGTTTGCTGCTGAAGCTCCACTATCGCTATCCTAGGATTCTCTTTGGGATTTTGCAGTTT
This sequence comes from Allobates femoralis, assembly GCA_033576535.1. NCBI lineage: Eukaryota > Metazoa > Chordata > Amphibia > Anura > Aromobatidae > Allobates > Allobates femoralis. The sequence continues at coordinate 503,001,137 of JARQOC010000006.1, forward strand.
CTGTCCCTGTTCTTGGGTTGAAGTGAGGGGGAGTTAGCCCTGGGCCAGGTGAGGAGCAGGGAAGGGGCTGTGGCCTGAACCTCCTCACCCTCAGAGGTACCTTCGGGAGCAGGGGCGCTAGGGACCCCTGTTCATAGGGCCAGACTACCTACCCAGGTGTCCTGCCCTTTATTCTTCCTGCTACTTATTCCCTCACCCCCCTACCATTATTGGCGATTCAAGCATTCTAATCCCTGGCGAGCCAGCGGAAGGGTGAGACTCCCGCTGCCTGCTACATTGTGTGTTTTGCTTGAGTATGTGTTATATTCCTTTATAATGATTAGCGAAACAAGGAACATAAGTTCTAAAAATTTACCAAAAGCAGCTGCAGCTATATAGTCTTATAACCAAATGCACTCAGCAGGATGCAGTAGGTCTCAGTAATATAGAAAAAGGCATCACAAGTGCAAAAATACCAGCGCTCCAATCACTCTCAGTCTCCTTTTCTTGGAGGGGGGGATTTTTACTGTTTTTGTATGCACACAGAAAAGGCGTCAGTCACACACGTGTGTGCATAAAAAATACCAGTAATCTCCCCCTCCAATAGAAGGAGGCTGAGAGTGATGGGAGCGCCAGTATTTTTGCACCTGTGATGCCTTTTCCTATATTACTGAGGCCTACTGCATCCTGCTGAGTGCATTTGGATATAAGACCATATAGCTGCTCTGGTGAGATCCAATACATTCTTACCATTGTGTGGTTCCCTCACGTGTGTTGTCTGAGTAGTGTTCCGCCCACGGTTAAGGAATTTGGGCGTTCAGATGCAATGAGCCCTGGTCCATGCAGTCTTTCTAAAGGCGGCCGGGCCAGTGGGTGAGAGCACTCACTGATCCCTGTGTCTCCACAATTGGTGGCAGCAGTGTGATACTACTCAGCCTGGTTCATCCAGGGGAGGTGCAGGGGCCTGGTGTTCGTGGACACCGTCCAAGGGCACAACAACCAGGGAGGCACATAGACATACCCAGCAGGATATAGGTGAGGCATAAAGGTTTCAGACACTGTCTTGTCCAACCCCACCAGCTCAGTCATGGGACAAGGATCGGAGTGGAGATGCAGCCTCAGCAGTAAATGGCTAATACAGGAGCCATTACTACTTTTACATATATTTATAGCCCGAGAACTCATCTCAGGGCATTGCATTCTCCCAGGATTGGTGGAATAGGGTTGTGCTCTTATTGGCTGGATTTCAAGCCGAATATCTACATCACTCAAAGGAGAATTAAGCAGACAGGGTGAGGTAATTAAATTAACAATACATAAATTCAGACAATAAAGGCTCCAAATCATCTGGCAAGAAACAATGACTTGGCTAACATAAGATAACCAACAAAAGACCAATACATCTGGCCAAATTAAGAACATTAACCCCCGACATGCATTGAGAAAAGCTGTGTCTTCACACCAAAGATTGGCTTGCCCTTCACCCTTTAACCTCTATACAGGGATTTGGATTTACATGAGGACCAGTAGGATGGAGATTTAGCTGCTAATTGGTGGTGTGAAATGATAAGAATAGTCAGGTAGCCTCCCTATTGTTAGTGGTTGGGCAGAGACTGTGTCGTCCACAGCTTCTGGTCCTGATGTCTCCTCCATCACCAGTGCCGCCCGCAGAATGAATAAGGTGGTGACTAGGGATGAGCGAGTACAGAACTAATCGGACTCGCTATACTCGCAACGAGTAGGTCCCGATACTCGGTACTCATTGCGAGAATAGCGAGTCCAATGTTAATGAATGGGCCGGCCGAGGGCTTTTGCAGTGTATCTATATGTACACTGCGAAAGTGCACTAAAAGTGAATAAAAGTTGTTAAAGAATAAAAAAATATCATACTCACCTATCCGATGGCTGCACCAGGGACCGGCAAAGAAGATGTCCGATCAACGACAAGGACCTGTGAGTCCACATAGAAAAGAGAAAGAATTTAACTAAACCAAGTTTACACGACTATGTGGAGGAGATCATGAAAGAGCACCAAAAGGTAAGAGAGAAATTAGATACAAGATAGAACAGAAAGAGGGGGAAACTGGAGAGGAAAGGGAAAGGGTGGAGAGGAGAGAAGAGGTGGACAGGAGGGAAGAGGTGGAGAGGAGAGAAGAGGTGGAGAGGAGGGAAGGGGGAGAGGAGGGAAGGGGGGAGAGGAGCGAAGGGGGAGAGGAGAGAGGTGGACAGGAGGGAAGAGGTGGAGAGGAGAGAAGAGGTGGAGAGGAGGAGAGGAGAGGAGGGAAGAGGTGGAGAGGAGAGAAGAGGTGGAGAGGAGGGAAGAGGTGGAGAGGAGGGAAGAGGTGGAGAGGAGAGAAGAGGTGGAGAGGAGGGAAGAGGTGGAGAGGAGGGAAGGGGGGAGAGGAGAGGAGAGAGAGGAGGAGAGGAGAGGTGGAGAGGAGGGAAGAGGTGGAGAGGAGGGAAGAGGTGGAGAGGAGGGAAGAGGTGGAGAGGAGAGAAGAGGTGGAGAGGAGAGAAGAGGTGGAGAGGAGGGAAGGGGGGAGAGGAGAGGAGAGAGAGGAGGAGAGGAGAGAAGAGGTGGAGAGGAGAGAAGAGGTGGAGAGGAGGGAAGAGGTGGAGGGAGGGAAGAGGTGGAGAGGAGAGAAGAGGTGGAGAGGAGAGAAGAGGTGGAGAGGAGGGAAGAGGTGGAGAGGAGGGAAGAGGTGGAGAGGAGGGAAGAGGTGGAGAGGAGGGAAGAGGTGGAGAGGAGAGAAGAGGTGGAGAGGAGGGAAGAGGTGGAGAGGAGGGAAGGGGGGAGAGGAGGGGTGGGGAGCTCCACCTTTTTACCTTTTCAAGCATTTGGAATGGGTCCCGGCACCGCGCCGAGTGTAAGAACATCGGCCATGACTCATGAGCCCCACACTTGTAAAATAAGGTGGGTTATTATTTCCAACCAATCTGTCAAGGACGGGCACTGAGTCGATTTCCAAAATCTAGGGATGATCATGCGGCTGCTGTAAGGCAATATCTTTTTTTGAGATTTAGAGCCTGGTAGTATGGATAGTAGAGCTACTTGGGGGACATTATCTTTATTGCCACTGATTTCCTGCTATGCGGAAAACAATCCCAAAAAGGCTACAAGCTCCTGCCACTCCTATATGTGCAGCATTGAACCCCTTTCACCACCACAATGCTGTGAGGGACCGAGGGGAACACAACATGCAAGTTTGCAGGACAGTGTTACCAGCGAGTGAGAATCTTGTAGTATTTTTCCTGCACCGTGCAGGCCGGGGATAATTTGTGGGATACAAGGAACGCTCTGCTCTAATCGGCCCCCTAGATTTTCACTCTTAGCTCCCCCTCCCTTCCTCTGACAAATCCAGGTCTATCTGTTTAGTCTTTCTGATCAGAGATGAGTAGATCAATGAAATAATGTGTGCAGGGATCGACTCCAACAAAAACAACTTCTCAAATAGAGCAGGTGGAGCAGTAAAGGCCTCCTCCACACTCCTAGCAGATAAGAAAGACTTAAGCTGAGAATATTCCATTCGAGACACATGGCTTCCTATATACAAAAATGCCTCAAAGGCATCAACGCATTTCTCTTAAGGATATGGTGATGGTGACAGCGTGGCTCATCTTTCCGATTCCAGCAGAGGAAGCGCCCAATGTTCATTCCTGGAGGAAAGTCTGGGTTACAGAAGAGGGGTGTATGAGCCACTGCCTCGGCAGAGGGAGCACTATTTGGTCTCCATGTCCCACACTCTAAGAGCAGCTTTCAGAAGGTCCATGTCCGGGCCAAGCCGACCCCTGCTCACTCTATGGAAGGTTACATAGAGGCTCCTCAGAGCAACTTTGTTCTACAACAACCCACTGCTCAGTGTCTTGGTGGAACTGCCAGTCTATTAACTGTGGCAAAATGTCTGATTTATGGTATAATTTATTAGGGAGCCCTGCCCTCCTGCATTTCTGTGTCTGTATAGGGTGTTAATAACTTCGTTAGGAAATGGGAAGGAGAGAGGCAGCTCCTCCTGCAATTACTCCAGGATTCCAGGCACCAGAATGATGGTACGGCAACCACCCGTAATAGCAATGAATAAAGGAAGAATCCGGTGTCTTGTATTGCCTTGTCGTGCTGTATTCACATTATGAATAAAAACATCACATATCCCGTAGGGTTACGTTATACGTGTTTCAGGCGTGCTCCCCTTAGTCGTTAGCTAAGTTGTGAGCTAACGACTAAGAAGAGCACCCCCGAAACGCGTATAACGTAACCCTACGGGGTATGTGATGTTTTTATTCATAATGTGAATACAGCACGACAAGGCAATACAAGACACCGGATTCTTCCTTTATTCATAGGGTGTTAATGCCTATTCTGGGCCTATGATTACCCCAGACAAACTCCAGAGAGCTGATTGAAGTCTACAAAGGAGAAAAGGGGCTGGCCAAAAAATCTGGAGCAGGAATAACAATCTAGGGAGGATCCATATCAATGGTGTTAATCCGCCCAATCCATGATAACCTTCGTTTGTCATATTTATTTACATCTTTGATTGTTTTTTCTAGTAAGGGTAAGTAGTTGAGGGAGAAAGTTATTGTAGGGTCTTTTGGGACTACGACCCCTAGATAATTTAACATGGAACTCTGCTATTTATAGACTTATTTTGTAAAGTGTGAAATGTTCTTGATCTTTGTTCTGCTGCTGTAATACTGTAATTTCCTCCGGGATCAATAAAGTTTATCTTATCTTATCTTATTTAAACTGTAAATTCTCTTTGCTGTGGGACACCTCTTTAGTTGGTAAGGTGACATTTCGGGCTCCTGATAAGAGAAGGTGACCTTAACGTTACTGAGGTCACAAAACCACTCAGATTCCTTAATTAAGGAGGAGAAGGAAATGCTCGGATGCGACATAACCAAAGGGAGATCATCAGCAAATAAGGCCGAGTTACATTGTATATTACCCCCCTCTACTCCATGACTGTTAGATGTGGCAATCAGCAGAAATCCCAAGTGTTCCATTATAATAATGTAGAGAAAATGGAATAAGGACATCCCTTTCCACAAATTTGTAATCCAGTACAATTTGGGGCAGGACGGCCACCATAAACTTCCAATAGACCTGGTTGAAGGCGTCCACTGAAAGCAGACACATAGGGAGAGAGCGAGCCCTCTCCCGGGCCATAAGAAGAAGCAATTTGTTAGTGTTATCCTTGGCCTCACAACCCTTAACAATCCCAACTTGATCCGTATGAATTATACCTGGGAGTAAGAGCGGGAGCCAATTGGCTAAGTCTTATGAAAGCAGCTTAATGTCAACATTGATCAATGATATGGGTTTATAGTTTGTGACGACTCTGTGGTCTTTACCTGGTTTTGGGATAACTCTAATATGTACCTACCAGAAATGGACAACCCAAGGGGAACTAGCAAAATGGTATTAAAAACATTTGTTAGGAACAACCTCAGTTGAGCGCTGAATAATTTATAGCTTTTGGGAGTAAACTGGTCTGAGCCTGGGCTGTGTCCCATCAGAGACTCTTTAATTATTGAGGAGACCTCCTCTTCTGAAAAATCGTCCTCCAACGTCCTCCACCCCTGTAACCTCGGCAGCACTCCTCTATTTGGAAAAGACGACCTCTGGATATGACGCTGACATGTGCACTCAACCTCTGCAGAGCACTGAAATCAGGCGACCGTGGCGAGGCGCCAAATCGCAGCCAAATTCTCCAAATACACGCCGCAATTGGGAGGGATTGTGACGGTGATGGTCGCAGGGTGACATATCGCCATCAATATTTCTCGTCGCGGTTGTGGCGTGTAAAGGTACCTTAAGTAATACAATCTCACTACATAACTTGCTATTTCTATGGACATTTCAAGTAGACATGTTAAAAAATGTAAATTTTAAAAATAATATTTATATTTATTCTTGTCAGATGACTGTACCAGGAGATCAGAAGGACAACTGACATCTTCACTTTATAAATCAGACTAGTAAAAAGGCCCGATGCAATTGCATCGGGAGCAGGGTGAAATGAATTGTGTGTATACAGGCGGGTCAGTGGGTAGCAGAGTATACAGGGGGCTCTGTGGGTAGCAGAGTATACAGGCGGCTCTGTGGGTAGCAGAGTATACAGGGTGTGTGGTGGTGTTGGCAGAGTATATAGGTGTCTGTGGTGGCATAGTATACAGGCATCTGTGTTGGTGGCAGAGTATACAGGTGTCTGGGGTGGCAGAGTATACAGGGTTGTGGTGGTGGGGCAGAGTATACAGGCGTGTGTGGTGGTGGGTGGCAGAGTATACAGGCGTTGTGTGGTGGTGTTGCAGAGTATCAGGCGTCTGTGTGGTGGCATAGTATAGAGGGTCTTATGGTGGGATGTTACAGGTGTCTGTGTGGTGGGATAGTATAGAGGCATCTGTGTGGTGGCAGAATATACAGGTGTCTGTGGTGGTGCTCCTGCAAGGCAGGGGTAAAAAAAAATAAAAAAAAGATTATGCTCACCTCTCCCCGAGCCCCGGAGTCTCCCGCCGTCTCCCGCTAGGCTCCCGGTGGCTGTGCAGGCTCCCGGTGCGTGCAGTGGTCTTCTATCTACTGCACTCAAGGAGCTGTGGTGATGTCAGAGTCACGTGACCTGCGATTTGCCTGGAGTAAGCTGGTGTCAGGTGACTCTGACATCACCACAGGTCCTTGAGTGCAGTAGATAGAAGACCACTGCACGCACCGGGAGCCTGCACAGCCACCGGGAGCGTAGCGGAACACGGCGGAATTGTATTTGTATTTGTATTTATAGCTTTGTTTTTATTTATTATTCATTTTTGTCTCTTTTCTTTTTTTTGCCTTTTTTAAAAATCAAAATCTTTTAATTACAATTACATTTATAAAATTAAAGTTATCTTGAACAATTTGCATTTTCGTAAACCATTATTTCAACCAAGTCAGAAGAAAACCAAAGCGGAGGAGATAAAACACATGCAATAAATTACTGAGTGACCGGGAAGAGCCAAGAATCATCTCCACTAACAAAAGAACCCAAATAAAAATAATAGTGAACCCCCTGTGTTCTCACCTGTCCCTTTTTTGGGGGGGGGTGGGGGGGGGATATAAAAGCTGTATGTATTTGTGTAGATTTGGGGACAGTCAGGGGGTGTGGTGACCCTGTAGAGACTCTAATGTTTGCTCATTAAGTGACCTATGTTTCTTTGTATAACACTATAGGAGATAAAATACAAACAAATATAATAAAAGTAGAAAAGAAACTCATTGACACCATCAGTGGGATTGTACTGCCAGGCTATAGAGCAGGGCATAGCCTCAATATTCAGGGATTCTTCCCAGTAAGACAATTAAATCCAGCCCAAGTAACAAAGACTTGAAAGTAAAGTAGAAATGTAACTTTTTTCACAGCACAAAAGTCCTTCACAATTTTGGAGTAAATATATTTCTATAAAACCTCATGTGTTTTTTCTCTTCCAGTCATTACAGCCCCAGAACCCCTTGTGTGTAAACTTGTCTAGAAAGCGATAGACATGTAGCAATATATACAGGACAGACAGTTTCTTTAAATACAACCAGGCGCAGCTTAGTTGACCTTTGTGCTTTATATTACATGGACAGATCTCCAAAAAACTGAAATTCTTCTCTTTCAAATAACATTTTTTTTGTGTGAAGCAATAGGTTAATAAAGTAACTGTCTCAGAACAGCCGCTCTAGAGTTAAAAAAAAAAAATTCCTCACCTCTCCCCGAGCCCCCGGAGCCTCGCGCCGTCTTCCGCCGTGTTCCGCTACGCTCCCGGTGGCTGTGCAGGCTCCCGGTGCGTGCAGTGGTCTTCTATCTACTGCACTCAAGGACCTGTGGTGATGTCAGAGTCACCTGACACCAGCTTACTCCAGGCAAATCGCAGGTCACGTGACTCTGACATCACCACAGGTCCTTGAGTGCAGTAGATAGAAGACCACTGCACGCACCGGGAGCCTGCACAGCCACCGGGAGCCTAGCGGGAGACGGCGGGAGACTCCGGGGGCTCGGGGAGAGGTGAGGAATTTTTTTTTTTTAACTGTAGAGCGGCTGCGGCTCGTGATGACGCTGCGCGTCATCACTCGCAGTCGCGCAAAGGAGTCTGGGATTGGGCTACAGTGCCCAACTCCCGATTATGTAAGTAGATGAACTTGAAACCACACCGGATACAATTGATGTGAATGTCATTACCCCATATATCCCATCATCCCTTCACAGCAAAGATCTGTCATCTGATCCTATGAAACAGGTCCAATCTTCTGATTCATCACAGACTACTAAGAAGAATAAAAGTCACAAAAGAGGCAGCAGAAAACAAACTGCTCTTACTGAAAAGAAGCCATTTTCATTTTCAGAATGCAGAAATAATTTTCCCCTCGAAACATCTTTTGTTGAACATCAAAAACTTCACACAGAGAAAAACAGATTTTCTTGTACCAAATGTGGGAAATATTTTAACCAGAAATCAGATCTTGATATTCACTGCAGAACTCACACAGGGAAGAAGCCTTTTTCATGTACACAATGTGGGAAATGTTTTCCATATAAATCAAATCTTGTTCGACATCAGGGAACTCACACAGGGGAGAAGCCATTTTCATGTTCAGAATGTGGGAAATGTTTTGTGCAGAAATCAGAACTTAATATTCATCAGAGAATTCACACAGGAGAGAAGCCTTTTTCATGTTCAGAATGTGGGAAATGTTTTGTACAGAAACCACATCTTGTTAAACACAAGAGAAGTCACACTGGGGAGAAGCCTTTTTCATGTTCAGAATGTGGGAAATGTTTTGCAGTTAAGTCAAATCTTGTTATTCACCAGAGAAATCACACAGGAGAAAAAGCCTTTTTCATGTTCAGAATGTGGGAAATCTTTTATAGATAAAGCAAAGCTCGATATTCACCAGATAAGTCACACAGGGGGGAAAGCATTTACATGTTCAGAATGTGGGAAATGTTTTGTACAGAAATCAATTCTTGTTAGGCACCAGAAAACTCACACAGGGGAGAAGCCTTTTTCATGTGTAGAATGCGGGAAATGTTTTGTACAGAAATCAGATCTTGTTGTTCATCAGAGAACTCACACAGGGGAGAAGCCTTTTTCATGTTCAGATTGTGGGAAATGTTTTAATTATAAATCACTTCTTGTTATTCACCAGAGAACTCACACAGGAGAGAAGCCTTTTTCATGTTCAGAATGTGGGAAATGTTTTGCAGATAAATCAAATCTTATTACTCACCAGAGAACTCACACAGGATTAAGCCATTATCATGACTAAAATGTGAAAAATTGATTAATGGAAAATCATGTTTTATTGACCATGAAAAATCTCCCACTGGGAGAAATTCTATATATTGTTGACAAATCGTATAAAATCATAGACAGTCGTGTAATCAAATGAGAAAGGGAAATTTTAATACTTACCGTATTTTCTGGATTATAAAATGATTTTTTAACTTGAAAAAAATCCTGTTAATAAGTGAGAGCCTCTTCTAGTCCGGATGCAGCGTCCTGTGATGGAGGAGAATACTGAGACAGTGTCCTTCCCGATCACTGAGAAAACGTCCCTCTGTCCTCCTGCCCCGCACTGATCTATGTGATTGGTGCAGAGGAGGAGAGGAATCTACCGGGACCTGCACAGAGGCCGCCTGTCCTGAGTGAGCAGCTGAAGGACCTTCCACCCCACTAACTCCAGGATGTTTCTGGTCATGTAATTAGTCATCTGACGTCAGTTCTGTGCATGTATGTGTGCTGCAGTGTGCTCATTAATGTATGTGTGCTGCAGTGTGCTCATTAATGTATGTGTGCTGCAGTGTGCTCATTAGTGTATGTGTGCTGCAGTGTGCTCATTAGTGTATGTGTGCTGCAGTGTGCTCATTAATGTATGTGTGCTGCAGTGTGCTCATTAATGTATGTGTGCTGCAGTGTGCTCATTAATGTATGTGTGCTGCAGTGTGCTCATTAATGTATGTGTGCTGCAGTGTGCTCATTAATGTATGTGTGCTGCAGTGTGCTCATTAGTGTATGTGTGCTGCAGTGTGCTCATTAGTGTATGTGTGCTGCAGTGTGCTCATTAATGTCTGTGTGCTGCAGTGTGCTCATTAATGTCTGTGTGCTGCAGTGTGCTCATTAATGTATGTGTGCTGCAGTGTGCTCATTAATGTATGTGTGCTGCAGTGTGCTCATTAGTGTATGTGTGCTGCAGTGTGCTCATTAATGTATGTGTGCTGCAGTGTGCTCATTAATGTCTGTGTGCTGCAGTGTGCTCATTAATGTCTGTGTGCTGCAGTGTGCTCATTAATGTATGTGTGCTGCAGTGTGCTCATTAGTGTATGTGTGCTGCAGTGTATGTGTGCTGCAGTGTGCTCATTAATGTCTGTGTGCTGCAGTGTGCTCATTAATGTCTGTGTGCTGCAGTGTGCTCATTAATGTCTGTGTGTTGCAGTGTGCTCATTAATGTATGTGTGCTGCAGTGTGCTCATTAATGTCTGTGTGCTGCAGTGTGCTCATTAATGTCTGTGTGCTGAAGTGTGCTCATTAATGTCTGTGTGCTGCAGTGTGCTCATTAATGTATGTGTGCTGCAGTGTGCTCATTAATGTATGTGTGCTGCAGTGTGCTCATTAATGTCTGTGTGCTGCAGTGTGCTCATTAATGTATGTGTGCTGCAGTGTGCTCATTAGTGTATGTGTGCTGCAGTGTGCTCATTAATGTATGTGTGCTGCAGTGCGCTCATTAATGTATGTGTGCTGCAGTGCGCTCATTAGTGTATGTGTGCTGCAGTGTGCTCATTAGTGTATGTGTGCTGCAGTGTGCTCATTAATGTATGTGTGCTGCAATGTGCTCATTAATGTCTGTCCTGTGAAGCTATATGGAATAAAACACATGGTGCAAAGAAACACTAAGTGTGGAAACAGACTATCCTACTTACACACGAGTCTCTCGGATGAGATGCGGATTAGTGACCCTGAACGGTGTCTCCTTCTCTGGATGGGAGTGTCAGCTGCTTGTGTTTTTCTATGCAGCAATCACACTCTTGTCCAGAGAGGGAGAGGCCGTTCAGGGTCATTGATCCACAGTGGTGTAACTACCGAGGTCGCAAGTGCGACCGGGCCCGGCAGCTCAGGGGGCCCGGCACCCACCCAGTCTAGGTCTAGCAAAGAAGCAGCAGTCTGTCAGCAAGAGCGAGCTACTTCTCAGACAGTTTCACTTTCTAAATTCAACTACCAGTAAGGAGTTGCTGGGCTCCACCTCCTTCAGACGCTGTGTGTGTGTGATGTTTCTGCAGTCTGCACTAATTCCCGGCCTCGCAGGAGGAGAGGAGGAGAGAGAAGCAAAAGTGAAGATTTATGCTGGACAAGCAGTAGCCAGCAGGTGAGGGTGGGCCCCTGGCAGTGCCAGTGTGTGCCAGTGCCAGGCTGCCACAAGCTACGGTGTGTGACTGGCAGCAGGTGAGGGGGGGCCCCGGGCAGTGCTAGTGTCTGCTAGTGCCAGGCTGCCGCAAGCAACGGTGTTACTGGCAGCAGGTGAGGGGGGCCCCGGGCAGTGCTAGTGTGTGCTAGTGCCAGGCTGCCGCAAGCTATGGTGTGTGACTGGCAGCAGGTGAGGGGGGGCCCTGGGCAGTGCCAGTGTGTGCTAGTGCCACTCTGCCGCAAGCTACGGTGTATGACTGGCAGCAGGTGAGGGGGGCACCGGGCAGTGCCTGTGTGTGCCAGGCTGCCACAAGCTACGGTGTGTGACTGGCAGCAGGTGAGGGGGGCCCCGGGCAGTGCCTGTGTGTGCCAGTGCCACGCTGCCGCAAGCTACGGTGTGTGACTGGCAGCAGGTGAGGGTGGCCCCAGGCAGTGCCAGGCTGCCGCAAGCTACGGTGTGTGACTTGCAGCAGGTGAGGGGTGGCCCCGGGCAGTGCCAGGCTGCCGCAAGCTACGGTGTGTGACTGGCATCAGGTGAAGGGGCCCTGGGCAGTGCTAGTGTGTGCTAGTGCCAGGCTGCCGCAAGCTACGGTGTGTGACTGGCAGCAGGTGAGGTGGGGCTTGAGGCAGTGACAGTGTGTGCCAGTGTCAGGCTGCCGCAAGCTATGGAGGGCCCAGGAAGTCTCGCACCACCCGGGACCCTACCCTCACCCTCCCTGGATGGACCAGGAAGCCCGGTCCTCTTGCTACCTGACCCCAGCCCAGGATCAACCCCCCAAACATCTCCAGCTCCCGGGCACCACACAGTGACATGGAGCCTGCTGGATTTGGGATTGGTGGTAAGTGTTGGCAATGGGCTCCAAGCTTAGCAATATACATGTTGGTCTGTGTCCCTGACATCAGTATGTGAGTCATAATGTTGTTTTTTTTGTCCTTTCTTTGTCAAGGGGCAAGAGCTCGTGGTGCAGGATGGGCTGTGAGCGCATCAACATCTCCTGAAGATGGACTCTGGGATGGGGATATGCCACATAAGTGAAATCCTGACCAATGACGTCACCCACCCACCCACACCTACACATGTCACTGACTAATGTCCTTATTTCCCATACAGGTGTACCAACTATTGAGGAGCTGCTGCAGGCTCACAGGGAGGCACAGCAGCACATGGAGTGTGCCCACCGAGAAGGCCAACAACATCTGGCCCAGTTGGGTGCCATGATCCAGTCCCTCCAGGCAGCCCAGTCCGCCATTGCCCCTACTCCACCTTATCTCCCCAATAATGTGGCCAATGGCCCTTGTTTGACGTTGTCCATGTTGGACCTTTGTTTGTTTTTCTGTTGCCATGTTGGCACCTTTCTTTTTTAGGCCCCGTTGGCCTTTTTTCGTATAGTATCAAAATCTCTCAATACTCATACATGTCACCTATGGATAGGCTCCTGTCTGCTACAATGACACAACTACGTCATTGTGGACATGAGGCCTCTCCTGCCACACAAACATCACCATTACACCCACAACACACTACACACACAACCATACTGCTGAACCGGACACATATGTAGACGTAGGTATTGGAAATCAAAGTATGGCTTATTACACTAAATCAAAATAAAAAAAAAACACTTGGTTTGAGTGCTAAAAATGAAAAAAAAATCCATCACGCTATATAGTGCATTGCCTAGTAGGGTCTTGCTTGTTAGTCCTCTGCTGGATCAGACAATGGCTCCTCCCCCTCATTCCCGTACTCCCACACATTGTGGGCCCTTCTGGGCTGGAGTCTTCGTGGGGGATCCTGATTTTGGTGACCTCTAGCCATGGGTTGTTGGGGCACAGGGGGCACTGGGGGTGTTTTCTTGGTGATGGCGATGTAACCACCCCATCTCAGTGTCCCATCAACGCCCGCTTCCAGGACCCGAATGATGGCCCTCTTGGCGATGGCATGTTGTTCTGGCTCCATGTGGCACACACAGTAGCAGAGGAGGCCTCACAACTTTCAAGGTGAATATCCCAAATTGCACCGAGAACCTAGTTACCCTCTTGGACTGTACCCGTTACCGGACATCATTAAAAAGGTACCGAAACAAAGACTATCGTGTGTGTGAGTCTGCTTCCTCGCCGCTGCCCACAGCGCTCCCTGCAAGCCTCTACTATGACTCTCCTCATCTACTAAAGCTCCACCTGTGGGGTGCTGTACTACACTGAGCTGCACCACCATCACCTCAGCAGCCGGCTGCAGCGCTGGTATCCATCGTTACCAGGTACCACAGGTGGCGTCACGATACTACTACCCCCATCCTCATCACCATTCCCCCTAATCCCCGCCACTGAGGGTCCAGAACACAGAACCGGGAACCGACCAGCTGTGATCCCCCTATCGAAGCAGTCATCCTGTCCCGGGATCCGAGTACCCCTTGCTCTGTCGACTGCCTCATAGGGATTGGTCATTATACACGCTGGCAAGTTATGTCGATTCTGTGGACCCACAACAGGAGAGCTCCGTCCCGGGGATTGGCGTGCTGCCGACCATGGTGTGGCGCCACTCCAGCTGCTGAGCCAGGGTCTGAGTCAGCAGGATGCCAGGAGCAGCAGAGACGTGTCGAGCCCCAGGCTGTGGGGTATTCGGGCATCAGGCTCCAAGGGGTTCACTGTATCACGGGGAGTGGTGGCCGTGCCTGATCCCGTGTCCTTGGGGACTCCTTTGAAAAAGGTGGGGTTTATATACAGGGGATTATATACAGTTTGTTGTTGTGATACCACCTGTAGTTTCTGGTGATTTGCACCAGCGCCGCCACAGTCCACAGGAGGTAGATGGTATCATGGCTAGTATGGTGTAGTCCTTCACTGGTAGGACTGGGACCTCCGGGGTAGTGTTTCTGTAAGAAAACAAGTTCATGGAAAGAAAGCAAACTGAGTCCAAAGTCACTGTTCTTCCGGGTACTTTACTGGCAATTGTATTGGTTGCATACAAAAGTTACAGTGCTGTACTCCTGATGGTGTGAGGACAGGTAGCTGAACGGGTGGCTGCAGGCAGGTCTTAGGTGGTATGGTGGACCCTTGGTGTGTGCCGCTGTGCTCTACCCTCGTCTGTTTCTTTCCTGCTTCCCAGTGGTGGTGAGGTCTGGTTCCTTAAAGCCAACCTGACCTCCTTCTGTCTCTCTCCTTTGCTCCCATCGGATAACCCTCTGCTGGCTGACTGCTGAACCATCAAGCGGTGCCTGGTACCTCTTTCGGTCGCTCAGGTGCCCAGGAGAAGTGTACACTCCACGGGTCTCCGGATTTTCTGTGGTCCTAAAGTATCCCACAGGTGCGGGCTCCGGTGCCCGGTAAGCTTTCAGGACTGAACCTCCTCAAGTTCTTCCTACTCCCTTCTGGCTGTCTGCTCCTGGGATCTTTCGTTAACTCCTGGTCCCTAAGCCGAGAGACCCTTCTGCTTCCTCTCACTCCTCAACTCCCCGGTCAAAGACTCCCCAGTCTTGTTCCCCTAGAGGTGGTCTTTATTCCATCCCGGGTGTCCTCCCACCGTGTGATCTAGTGTGGGGTTAATGGGTACCACCCACCATCCTATGATCCACCTGTAGCTGGAGTATCAGCACCTCTTTAAAGGGTGCAGTACCCCTCTGTGACGCCTGCTTGGCGGGGCGCCACAGACGCATACTGCTCCTTCTTTAATGGCCCTGGGGCAGTGGCCTGGCAGAACCAGCAGGTGTAAGGTGGCTGGTGCTGTTAGGTAGCAACATGAGGAGGATGGTGGAATCACCAGGGTGGCTGCACCAGGACGATTACGGTGGTGTTTTGTTTATTTTGGGTGCTTAAACATTAGTTAGTTGGGTTTTTTTTGTTCTGTACTCTGAAATGTTTGGGTATGACCATTATTTTTCATCATTTTGTCTTTATTTGTGTGATGTTGACACTTCTGTTTGTAATGTTTTGTGTGTGTTGTTAGAATTTTTTTTTGTGCACAAAAAGTCGAACTTAAAAAAAAAAAAAAACTACCTGTGTGTGTCGTCACTTTGGAATCCCGGCCAGTTGCACTTAGCTTTATGCTGTGCACAGAGGTATGTGATCTGTTAAATGGTATTAATGGGTCCGTGCAGCATTGTCTGCTAATGTCCAGTACACAGGTCCAGCCCTTTGGCCCACACTGTATGCCGTGACTGTGTGTACATGTCCTTTATTATGTGTTTGGCCACATGGGAACGTGTCCACACACATGGAGAATGCAATGGTGTTTGTGGGGGATGTAGGTACACTTCAGTACACACACGCAAATGTGGCACCCTAGGGGTTAATGTGCCACAATAACATCAACCTGGGTTAACTCCCCACACAACACCTGACACTGCACTAGCACATCTTGGCCAGAAGGGGGAGCTAAAGCAGCTCCCCTATATATTCTGGTGTCAAGAGGAAGTAGTTAGTTCAGTTCCTGGGAGAACGGAGGAGAGAGATTGTGGTGTATAGGGGCTGCATCAGGCCTCTCCACAGTCTGCTACTCAATTCCAGGTCTAGTCAGGGTCTGAGGGAAGGAGTACAAGAAACAGAGGAACACACCTGGGAGACTGAGTTACCTCATAACTCGCCCCGGAGGAGCGCACAGACCGGATACCGGATCAGAAACTGTGACTGACACACGCAGCACAGTAAACACCGGGATAGTGGAGGTTATATATCTTCCCTGTACCTCAGCAAAGCAACACGGAGGGGTCAGAAACACAGAGAAAAGACTCAAGTTGCGTAGCAAAGTGGGTACCTGTGAGGAAAGACAGTGCCAGCAGCTCAGCTAAAGCGGCAGAAGGGCCATACACACAGTGCAGCAGTAGGAAGCTGAGGACCCGGTCAGGGTGGGAGCAACCCGGCCCCGGTACAGACTCTGTGGACAGTACTCTGCTAACAACATCTGCAGTATAGACTTGGAGAACTACAAAAACTGTGAGTCTGTGTGATCCTTGTACTCAAGCCCTACGTTCCCTCACAATCAGCTATCATCTCTACTACTACCCCTACTATCCTGCAACATCCATGGCATCAATCATAGACTATTACTACCACTGCCCCAGGGAACCAGGCTCTACCCGCGGAGAGCCATTACATCACCGGCTGCCAAACATCATCCCCGGAGGGTCTGCAGCAGCGGTGGTCACCCTGACCACAACCCGTTGGTGGCGTCACAACAAACTCCCCTCTAAATATCCCCCCATTACGTGCGGAACCCGGGACACGGTCCCGACCAAGGCCGCCGTGATGTCCCCAGCAGTACCCCGCTCCGGTACCGAGTACCCCGTCCCAAGTAGGCTCCACACAAACATATGTGCACACACATAGTTCAGCCATGGCAGCTCTGCCATGAAGTGGGCCAATGCAGACACATATGTTTATAGTGTGGTTTGTATCTTACCGTCATCACCTACAGATGCACACCTAGCCATTGTTACTGTAATCCACTGTAATACACAAGACCGCTCCTGTGCGACACTTTGGCGCCTCAAAAGTGTGTTGCAGGAGCCACAATTGACTACACGAGCGTGTATTTGTGACAAACTCCGACAGACAATGGTGTCATGTATTATCCAGCCTTCCAGAGCGGGCTGACCAATCGTAACGCTGTGGCGTTGTCCAATGAGCGTGTATGGGGCGCGGTGTAAACCACTGTGGCACTCCTATCTCCTCGCGGCACTGAACATGTAGGCCCACATTGCCTTTGACATTGCGGCGTGTGAAGCGGCGATGGAATGGAGCATGATTGCTTTCGCTGTAGGTGAGGCGATTTCCGGAGCGACACATCGCTTTAGATTCAGGACGATACTGCAGCGTGTAAAGCCGCCATCGGCGATCCGAGGCAGCGACAAAAAA
This sequence comes from Allobates femoralis, assembly GCA_033576535.1. Taxonomy (NCBI): domain Eukaryota; kingdom Metazoa; phylum Chordata; class Amphibia; order Anura; family Aromobatidae; genus Allobates; species Allobates femoralis. Next base: position 503,018,378 of record JARQOC010000006.1, read on the forward strand.
CGTGAGTGTGCACGTTATATCGCCAGGCGAGATTGCGGCGTGTGACGGTACCATAAGATTTGTCGCCAATCGCTGAGTAAGGGCCAAAAAAATCAATAGTTTGAGTAGTTCATGCATGAACCATCACATGGATATGAAGCATAAGTCAAAGTGGGAAGCTTACTGCGCTACGGTGCAGACTAGTGGGCCGGGCCAACCCACGTCTGCCCCATCAAGTGCATCCGCGGCCTCTTCATCCTCTGTGACTGTGCGGACAGCAGTCACACAGGCTTTTGGATGCAGACCTTCCACCTCTTTACCCGCAACAGCCAGTGTGATTGCCAGGACGTCACATGTTTTTGAAGTGGAAAATTCTGCTGGTGTTGAGCGCTGCCAGACATCGAGTGCACCACCTTTGGATGAAGGCAACATTATATCTGCGCCTGCACCTTTCTCACAGACCAGCAGTTTGCCGGGGACACCCTACTCAATCCCGTCTCAGCACAGCAGCCAGCCCTCCGTCACTCAGATGTGGACAAGTAAAAGGCCATTTCCTCCTAGCCATAACAAAGCTAAGCGGTTGAATTTCACCATCTGCAAGCTGTTGGTTACAGAAATACTGCATTTCTGCCTGGTGGACACAGAGGATTTTAGAGACCTTACGTCCGTTGCAGTCCCCCAGTACCAGATGCCAGTCGCCACTACTTCTCCAAGAAAGCTGTGCCTGCGCTACACCAGCATGTCTCACACAACATCACGGCTTCCTTGAGAAATTCTGTGTGTGACAGGGTGCATTTCACCACTGACACTTGGATGAGTAAGCATGGACAGGGGCGTTACATGTCACTGACTGGGCACTGGGTGACTATGGTGAGAGCAGGAGAAGGGGCTGCTGTCCAAGTCTTGCCGTCCCCACGGGTTCTACGTCAATCCTCTGTATGTAGAAGTTCCTCCACTGCTTCTGCCTCCTCAACCTCGTCTCGGTCCTCCCCCTGCACCCAAAGCCTGTCTGGTAATGTGACCCGCGTTCTAACTGCGCACAAGGAATCCTGCACACCTCCTTACTATGATGGCGGCAGGGCATCAGGCAGTCTTTACCTTGAAATGTCTGGGAAATGTGAGTCACAAAGCTGAGGAGTTGTGGTCTGCTGTGGAGCCCGAGTTTCAGCAAGGGTTGTCTCCACTCACCCTGCAGCCAGGGAAGACCATGTGCGACAATACTGCAAACCTGGGTGCAGCCCTTCGCCGGGGCAATGTGACACACGTGCCTTGTATGGCTCACGTCTTGAACCTGGTTGTCCAGCAATTTTTAACACACTATCCGGGCCTAGATGGGCTTCTGCAGAGGGCACGGTCGCTGTGTGCTCACTTTTGGCATTCGCATCCCGCAGCTCAATGACTTGCATCGCTCCAGAAGTCTTTCGGCATGCCTGTTGCGGTCACAATTTAATCCCAGGCACACGCCGACACGCGCAGGTACTTGAGAATAGCTGCTTGCGCGTGCCGACACTTAATGAGAAATCATATGATTCTAAACCAGTTCCATTGTTATTGAGCCTGTATTTAAACATTATCTAAATAAAAAGATTAACCTGAAAACAGTAAATAATAAAAATTAAAGTATATAGACTACCTCCTCCCAAGCTTATATATATAACAAGACCACAAATAAGAATTTTTGCAGAGACATTCGGAGATAATTTGTAATATAGAAAAGACTTTCAACAAGATACTGACAAATTAAGTATATATATATATTAATTGATTTCTTCTCCTTACGTTGATTTTTTTATCTACCTATTTATATGTCTATGCCCTGACACTTGTTCTTTTTGAAGAAACTATATAAATATGAAATACAGACACAAATATAGTCCTTTTTGAAAATATTGTTTAGGAAATATTGATATGAGTATATGATTTTATTAATTCCAATAAATAATCCAACACACACACTGATAATATTAGGTACTTAAAGTATTTTTATTCATGCCCCACCATTAATTTATTCATATATATAATCTTTTTTAAATATTGATTTTAATGATAAATAAACTATTATTATCATTTTTAAGAAAGTAAGATTTTTTAGAATAAAGCCAGACATCTATATGTTCATTTATAATTATTATACCACTGGCAGTGATGTCTTATTTGTTATCATTCCCTTGTTCTCTTCATCTGTTCTTGAGGACAATGATTCCTATAGAGAGATATAAATAATTAGAATATAATTCATATTTTAACCATTTAATTAATTCATCCACTGTTTATTTATAAGAGTATCACCAATCATTTCACTAGGATATATGTGTGGACATTTAGCACCGATCCTCTGTCGACATGTCGCTGCCCCCAAACTACTGGATCCAATATAGCGTCCAGGAAGTCTCGCCAAACTTCCCGGACGCCATATTGGATCCAGTCGTCAGGGGCCGGCAACATACTTTGTCCAAGATGGCGTCCGGGAAGTCTCGCCAGACTTCCCAGACGCCATATTGGATCCAGTCGTCCGGGGGCGGTGACATGTCGACTCAGGATCCAGGCGGCGGGGAAGTTGCAGGGCCGGTGGTAAGTATAGCGGAGTGTGTGTATGTGTGTAAGTGTGTGCTGACCACTCTGCCCGCGACGCTGCACTGACCACTCTGCCCACGGTGCTGCGCTGACCACTCTGCCCACAGCGCTGGGATGACCACTCTGCCCAGAGCGCTGCGCTGACCACGCTGCCCACAGCGCTGCACTGACCACGCTGCCCACGGTGCTGCGCTGCGCTGACCACTCTGCCCATGGTGCTGCACTGACCACTCTGCCCACGGCGCTGCGCTGACCACTCTGCCCACGCCGCTGCGCTGACCACTCTGCCCACGCCGCTGCGCTGACCACTCTCACCGCACTCACTGCTAACCACTGAGCCACCGCACTCACTGCTAACTACTGAGCCACCGCACTCACTGCTAACTACTGAGCCACCGCACTCACTGCTAACCACTGAGCCACCGCACTCACTGCTAACCACTGAGCCACCGCACTCACTGCTAACCACTGAGCCATCGCACTCACTGCTAACCACTGAGCCACCGCCCAGTGCTAACCACTGAGCCACCGCGCAGTGCTAACCACTGAGCCACCGCGCAGTGCTAACCACTGAGCCACCACGCAGTGCTAACCACTCAGCCACCGCGCAGTGCTAACCACTGAGCCACCACGCAGTGCTAACCACTGAGCCACCGTATACTCTGCTACCCACTGAGCCACCTGTATACACACAATTCATTTCACCGCACTCCCCTAACTATTAGTAAATAAACTATATATGGATTCTAGACTACCCGACTCTTTAGAATCGGGCCGCCATCTAGTAATAGCATAATCTCACATAATACAGAAAGAAAAAAGGGCAACATTTGCACAAACAGTATACAATACAGTGTTTTTACACAATTAAAGACCAATATTGTAAACACATGGCACAGTGTGGACCCATCACATCCCTCTTACATGTCGTGTGGCTGCCAGGGCACTGCCCCAGGACCATTGAAATATGAGCAGTAGCTGTCTCTTCTGCTTCTGGCATCCTGCTGATGTCGGCCTGGGCCTAACGGCTGGAGTGGCGCTATCCCAAAGTCTTTAGCACGCCAACCCCCTGGACTGAGATCCCCAGTTGTGGGGTCCACACTATCCACCAAACTTGCCGGCGTGTATGATTGAGTATCCCTACGACGCAGAAAATTATGTAGCACACAACACGCCATCACTACCATACGGATAGATTCCATTTTCAGACTTAAAGGAGTATGAAACACGCGGAATCTATTGGCCATGATCCCAAACGCATTTTCAACCACACAACGTGCCCGGGATAGCCGGTAATTGAAAATGCGTTTCTCAGGGGTCAGAGTCCTCTGGGGATATGGCCATAGTAGGTTGGCGTGTAGTGCGAAGGCCTCATCCCCCACAAGGCAAAGTTGAGATGCTCAGTGGTGTCATCATTGGTGGGTAAGTTAAGGCTTCCACCCACAAGGTCGCGACCAAATGAGGTATGCGCCAAAACACCACCATCAGACACACGCCCGTTCATCCCCACATCCACAAGGAGGAACTCGTAGTTGGCATTCACGAGGGCCATGAGGACCACACTAAAATAACCTTTGTAGTTATAATAGTACGACCCGCTTTTGTGGGGTTGTGTGATCCTCACATGCTTGCCATCGAATGCACCCCCGCAGTTTGGGAATTGCCACCTTTCCTCAAAGCCAGTGGCAACTAACAACCATTCCGCGGGGGTTGTTGGAAACCGCATATAGGTTGGCAAGAGACACCTCACAATAGCCTCACAGGTCTCAGGGATAAGGCTACTCAGCAGGGAGCGCGAGACTGCCGATGCATACTGCAGCTCAGTCAGCGTGCGCCCTGAAGCCAAGAAACGCAGAGTGACAACCAACCGCTCCTCTGCTGGTACTGCTGGACGCATCACAGTGTCCTGACGGGCAATATGTGGGGTAAACAAGTCCAACAGTAGTTTGTAAGAATCCTTGGACACGCGGAGGAAATTTCTGAAATCCTGCGGATTGTTATCCTCCAGCTGACGGACAAGGCGCATGTGAGTCAGGTTGGGCCTTTGCAGGAGCCAGTCCCGAGACCACACACACCGTTGTCTCCGCCTCCGCAGTCTCTCATTCCTCTCATCTATCAACAAGGCATCCTCAACCATGGACAAAGCCACTACTCCCATTACGGTTTGATGCATGACGTCCAAACAGTGTTAGCAAAGATCTGCAAAGCAAAACGGAAAATGTGTCAGAAAACAACCCAAAAAAAAAGGTAACATTAATATGCCAACACAAATTTAACATGGGCAGCATCCACAAAGCCGCCTCCACGCCACAGTGTAATTGTTGCGTATGATGCCACACAACATATAATGTTGAATGGGTCACATTTACTGGCCACACCACCACAGTAGCACATTTTTGACAAAACATTCTACACATCTGTTCATCAATGAGAGACATATTAGCACAGGTGGAAGGGGGACAACTGCCTGGATGGCTGTTTTGCGTGCGTTTCCTACGAAACTCAACAATATTTAGTGAAATGGAGCAGCTGTCTGTGAAGTTCGGGGGGGGCAGATACTATTTTTCCTAAGCTATTATTACATGTTGACTATGTGCAAACAAACGCCGACCACGGCTAGCGGTCACATGCGTTGTGACGCGGCTGCACTGCGGTCACATGACAAACCCATGTGACCGCTAGCCGAATGCTGATTGGCTGACCTGCAAGGTCCTTTTCTCCATCTTCTCCCGGTGGTCTCGGAGGTCCTGTAACAGCCGGAGGTCTTCGGTCCCGGTCCCGGTCCAGGAGTACAGGAGGTGAGTATTAATGTTTATTGTTTTTAACCCCTTACATTAACTTTTAGGGTACTTTTGTAGTGTATCTGTATAGATACACTGCAAAAGTACAGGGACTCGCTACCCCGAGTAATTCCTAAGGAAACTCGCCGAGTAGTGAGTCCCCCGAGTCCACTACTATTCGGGCGAGTCCCGAATAGTAGCGAGGAATTCGCCCAGCCCTAATGCAAACACAACGTGGCAGCGTCCCCTCTTCTCGCACAGCAAGATTGACGGTATGTATTGTTGACTCACCTTCGTCATGTTTTTTGGTGGGGTTGTGATGTGCAATTTCCATTTTAGCCTATTTATTTATTGTTTTAAAGGGAGCAGCCCAGATTCCAACTTTGCCCACACACTGAAATTTTATCAACCTCACAATATTTCTGTTTGGCCAGTGAAACCATAGACACATATAGCTTCATTTGGGGCCATGGCACAAAATGGCTAAATGTGTCCATGAATTCTCTGTAAACAGAGATCTTTACCAAAGTTGGACCCAGATGTGTGTGTGTGTGCGCGCCAAGTGGCCTTCACAACACCGGTGTTCCAGACACAATTCAGATGTCATGGCGAGTGGACAAAGGAAACATTGTTTGCAGATGACTTTTTGGTCCCCTAAATACTGCAAACAAAGATGCATTGGCCACATGTTGCCAAACTAGGCACGTGGAGGCTGGTGCACATTGACTGTTAAATCCTAAGTGCAAAGTCTAGTTTGTGGAATAGACATTTGAGCCACCTTTTCTGCAGCCAAACCAAAACTGATGAGGGTTTGAGCTGTGTGTGGCGGCCTATCTGTCGTGGTTCATTCCATTGTCATATCTGTTTGTTGGACCAGTCATTGATAAGGCCTAAGCAGATGCTGCTTCGTGAGATCATATTGTAAGTTTCAAAATTGGTGTCATAATGTGGCCAAAAAACGTTTCCAAACACACCTTGTAGAAGGGGGAGTGTGTGGCCGGCTAAGCGTTAATGAACAGAAAAATGTCATACCTTCATTAACAGTGTGGTGTACCAATCATGTGACCATAGTGGGGGTAACTAAGTCAGCAAACATCTTATGTTGTCATCAAACCTAGCTCCGCCTATTGTGGTCACATGGTTCTGACCTCACATTACGTCTCCTAACCTGTTATTGGCAAAGAATGTAAACATAACGATGAAGTGGCCAAACAGTCCCCGTCATCCAAGCTGTGGACACACTGCCTCATTTCATAAGGGAATGTAAGTGGCTTACTGATTTATGTTCACCTTTCACCTTACAATGTCTGCTCCAAGCGGCCTGATTAGCTAAGTATTCCAAAGCTGCATGTGCACACAGTGTTTGTTATTGTATCCACAAAAACCTGCCCAATTTACTTTACAACAACAAGCAACATCCTTGTCTGGAGGGATATGTGGCTGTGCCCCATTTGCCCAGGCTTTCTGTAGCATTACAATGGTGTCCATTGCTGTAAACCAGCAGTGTGTTGTAATGGCCCATGTTACGTTTGTAGCTTCAATTGTACTTGGGCCTTTGTTTGGAACACACAGGATCATCCAACTTGTTTGCAATAAACTTTTTAACATGACCTTAAGCTTCATGGTTGATTTTGGAATGTCCCTGTGTCTTGCAAAAAAAAAAACAAAACACTCATGCCTCTGAGGAGAGGGAGATATACATCCCACCTCTGTGAGGGTACATTGGCTGGTTGCGTTGGCCCCCTGAACATGGAAATATTGTGACCTCCATCCATGGATATAGTGGCCTAGGTACATACTGTTTGACCATGTTCCTTCATGCCCTTAGTGCCACATGTGTAATGTTTATCTGTTGTAATCTGTGACGTAGTATTCACACATCAATCATGTGTGCACAGGGACACATTTAGCCAACCAGACACACATGAAAGGACATGATACATGCATGTGTGTGTTGACAGCCTTTTTCTGTGTTCACAGATGACAGACAACCAGTAATATATCCGGGCCTTCATAGCCAAATACCAGGAGCTAGAGTGCTTGTGGCGGACCAGAGCACCGGAATACAAGAACGCGACGGCGCGGAGAGTGGCGTATGACGAGCTGATCACACTCAGCCAGCAGCACAACCCGGGGCTGAGTGTGACGCTGAAGTTTGTGCAAAATAAGATCTCCAACCTGCGCACAGTGTACAAGAGGGAGTTAAACAAAGTTAACTCAATGCGGTCCAGGAGTGGAACGGGGGAGGTTTATGTGCCACGTTTGTGGTACTATAACCTCCTCCATTTCCTCCAGGACCAGCATCTCCCTCCCACTACACTGTGCAGCAGGGAATTTGCACAAACTTCCTTCGCCACTCTCCAAGTCTCGGCTCTGCCACAAGAGGTATGTTCAATAGCTTTGTTGTCTGCACACTCCGCCATGGTGGTAGGAAACACTTGTGTTGTGTGTCACTTCTCCAACATATGAGCGTGTGTTATTTTCCACAGTGCACATTTGGTAATGGTGTTGGTTTATATTATAGCTTCTTACCTTGTGTGCTTGTGGCCCCAGCTAGGCGTGACCATGGTGCTTACTTTTGTGAGTAGAGTAAGCAGTGTGTTGCAAGACTTCGCAATATGTTAAGGGCACAGTACTGTCCTTGTTTGGACTAGCTTACCTTGCATGTTCACAGTGGCCCAAGGGATGTTTGTTGTTAATAGCATACATGTTATGTGTTTGTGACCAGCTAATTTTTTTTTTTTCTACTTTGTTGTCAGGACCCTCAAGGCGCCGGGCCCAGCCAGGGGGAGGCACCCATTCGGGAAGAGCCCCCCACAACATTGCGGGGGGGAGCCTGATCCCGGTCCCACCCTGCAGCACCCTCGGCCCAGTGAGGGGGGGAGACGAAGAAGACCAGCTCCCCCCTCTAACCAGCTGGGTGACTGGGCGAAGAGGGTGCTGCTGAACCTCGAGCGGGTACATTCGACTGGGATTGAGCTTCTCGTTAGTGAACGGGTGTCGGAGCTGGCCCAGCCAGAAAGGACCCACCTTGAGAGGATCATCACTCTGGCCCTGGAGGCGTCGATGAATGGGACACTGAACGGTGAGACAATCTTGGCCCAGCCCCCCCAGCCACCATCAGTGTCCCAGCATCCGGCACCAATGGCTATGTTTGGCCCTGGACATATTCCTGAGGTGCTGAGGGAGCATTTGCGACCTTTCCCTCGGCACCGACCACACCCAGTTCCTGCAAGGGATCTGGGTGAGTCTGCCATCGGCAATCCTGCTGCTGACTATGAAAATTATTGGGGACGCTACCACCAACAATGACTTTGTCATCTGCGTTTTTTTAACGTTACAGACTATTTTTTGTGCAATTTTGGTGCAAGGAACCAATTTATGTCTAAACATTTTTAGGGGCAATAAAATTATAATTTTGCATATCGGTGTATTTAATCTGGTACATTTAAAGGTTGGCCACAAGGTCAAAGTATGTTCCGAGGTAAAATGACACACACAGGTGTTCCATACACTACAAGCAGGACCAGCAGAGTATGTATTATGAGGCAAAAGATCCTCTTCACATTGGATGACAAAAAAGTGTGTAAAGGACCTTTCAAGGGCAAAACACAAGGTAATGGCTAAGTTTCCAATCATGTGGAGGGCCAACTTCCCACTTTGAAGCATGTAGATAGGTAAACACTGTGGCCCACACATGTTTGGCCCTTAGCTTGACCGCAACACAATGTGGCATTGGGTATGGGGCCAGATTTGGGCACACTGTTCCCCTCTCTAAATTATGTGTCTGCCCTGAGACCTCTTTGTCGTGGGAGCACACAAATTACATTCATTGTGTTGCTAATTGCAACTAAACTCCAAACATTAAAAACGCACACAAGTATTTTGGTGGTGGATTGTAAAATGTATTTTCATACCTGTGGCAAAGGACAAGCCACACACCAAACTTTATCCGAAATCTGTAAAATCTTAGAAAAAGATACAAAGGGACCCAAATTGGGTCAAACAACCATCCTGCATGACATCACCCAATGGGCTGATCAGGGCTAAAAACGGGTCAAAATTAGGGTCAACATGACCACATTAGTTTGGCAATGTGCCAAAAGGTAAACATGTCAACATGACATGAGGAATGTTGTTCAACAACGTATTTAGGGTAAAGTGTCTTGGCAATTCAATGATGGGGGCCAACAGGGCCACGGCTAGCCAGGTTTGCAAAGAACTGGTGGATCATGGCACCCACCACCTCCAGCTGGGTAGTTGCCTCCCGTAGTTTTGTTACGGCCTCTTGGTGGGCCTGCAGGAGGTCGAGGTAAGATGTGACACCTAGAGTGGGGGAAAACACACATCATTGTCAAAAAATAAACACTTTACTAGGGTTAAGTAGGTTAAAGGGTGGCAACAAAATAAACTAACCAAGTCCTGGAGGCCCTCCATTCCCAGGGGATGGGAATTGGCTAATCTGCCAACCCAAAGCCTCAGCTGGTGTGACTTCTAAGTGACAAAACACAAACAAGGGAGTTTAGGTCTGTGTCTGAGAACATCGAGGTGAATAGTGTCACATTAACAAACAAGGCCTGTGCGCATTGCAGACTTACCAGACTCAGTGACACTATGTTGGTCACTGGGTGAGTCAGGGGGGGATGTAGAGTACGCCTCCATAATTGTGGCTAATGCAGATTGGCCATGTGTTCTGGAATCGTCTTGTGGTGCGTAGCCCAAAGAGCCTCCCACATGTGCAGGGTGTGCCACAGGTGCTGGGGAGTCTGCAGGAACTGGCCCTGGTGAGTCACCTTCACGTGGTGCCGGGGAGGCGGGGGTCGATTGAGGGCGTGAACCAACTTCTGCGGCTGCTGGTGAGCCCGGCGACACTGTGCCCCTTGAGGACCCGACAGCTGGTGAGCCAGAGGGGTGAGGTGACGGTTGCGGGGATCTCGCCTGGGCTGATGATGGAGAAGCCGCAGGCAACAACTCTTCTTCATCATCATCTGTTGGTTTTTAAGGAAGCAATTGGTTAACATTTTTGGGTACATATGCACATAGTGTACTGTGTGCCTAATCGCCTTTGGGTGGTAGATAACATGGGCCATAGTATGGGCTTACGTCCCTGCGGACATTTCAGTGTATCTGCACCGGTCTATCTGCGTCAGATGTTTGGGAGCGGCAAGGAGGATTTGTTTTTTACATTACAACAGAAGGGGCGTATGTTTGGTTATTTGTATTTGGGCCGACACTGTATGTTTGGTGATGATAGCCACCACCATTTTCCCAAAAGGACTTTAAGCCCAAACATTCTAGTAGTATGAGTAGTGGTCAACAATAGAGTGTTAATTTGACATTAACTGCAATCTGCTAGATTGTGCCCTTATGTCACATGTGTGTATGTATAATTTCAGCATACTCACCACGCAGACTCTTTATGTGGTCACGGATGGCGGCAATGCGGTCCCTCGCTTTATATTTCATATCAGCGATCTTTTTCGTTATCTGCTTTGTAGTGCGCTCCACTTGCAGATCACGCAGCAGGGCACGTTGCACCTTGCGCACGATGCGCATTTTATGCAGCCGGGGGTGCTGGTGTGGTAGGACACACCAATAATCAAGCCTATCCAAATAATCAAATAAAATTAGGAGCTCAGGCTCGCCCCATGGTAGTGCACGCTGCTCCGCCGCCATTTTCCTGCCTGGGACTTGACTCCACCTAGAAGGCTGAGCCTGGTCAAAGCCAACGTCCTGACGTCATGACGCAGATTGTGGGTGCGGTCTTTGACTTGTCACTCCGCAAAGGAGTCGCCCACACATAGTGGCTGAGGGCAGGGCAGGCGCCGGCGTCATGAAATGTGCCAAGCACAACGCTATTGTGTCGGCCAGGCACTTTGGATGTAGGTTACAAATATATATGTCGGTGGAGTTGTGAGATGTCAACTGCTCTTTGACGCAGTCCCTTTCATATCTTCAACACATGGCTCCTTCCCAAAAAAGCGGACGGACAGTTCAAACTACATGGTGGAGGCGTTGTGAAAAGGTGCATTAACTTATTTGCTTGAGCAGGACAGGACCTGTGTCATTGTGCTTGTATACACATCTTCTTCCGCACCATTGTGGTGCTCGCCAACAAAATTGATAAATGCAGCGCGCATCCCAATAAACCAAAATCATAACAAAATGGCTGCTTGGCGACGTACATCCAATCAGCATTGTCTACCTAGCCACCAATCAACGTAGGTGGCTGGCTTGTAAATTAAACATTCGCAACGCCTACAGACTTCCGGGAACGACCAAACAATCTGGGTTGAAATTGGAGTTGGGCTTTCACACAGCATGATCCTGCCACATTGTCCATCCAATATCGGCCCGTTGGAGAGCAGGCTCATTCGATCCCCGATATCGGTCTGACATCGCTGGTGCGTCGAATTGGCCATTCAAACCATACAACACACAAACGATATCGGGTCCAACGCAAGTACCACGTGACTTTTGGTCGGAGTTGGACGCTGATATCAGGACGTGTAAACCCACCATACACCTCGTACAATAATAATAATAATAATAACAATTTTTATTTATATAGCGCCAACATGTTCCTCAGCGCTTCACAATACGACGTTCATGTTTAAACAATCATAAGAAACAATTGAAACAATTAGAAAATACAATAAAATAGCAAAAACAATACAATACAAAGCATAATATAATACAATAAATAGAGCAAAAATAAAAAGGACAGCCCTGCTCATAAGAGCTTACAATCTAGTGAGGTGGGGGTGACACAAAGTACAGGGGCTTATTTACAATGATGGGGAACTTCAGGAGATGGGGAACAGTTACGAGCAGTATAAGTGGCCACCAACCATTATTTGTGACCACTTGAGACTGGTGGAGTGGATATGTCTAAATGAGTTTGAGTAGGGATCATGATAGGCCGCCATAAAAACGTGTTTTTAGGGATCATCTGAAACTATCTAAGTTGTGGATACACCTAATTTCTTGGCGTAGAGCATTCCAGAATTGGAGCCGAGAGTGGGAGGTTCGGATTAGTGCAGAAGTGAGTCTCAAGTCACTTCCAGAGTGAAGACAATGGGTGGGGCGATAGACAGAGATGAGGGAGGAGATGTAGGGGGTGCTGCACTGTGAAGAGCTTTGTGAGTGAGAACAAGCAGTTTGAAATGGATCCTATAGTATATAGGCAGCCAGTGTAATGACTGGCATAGAGCAGAAGCGTCTGAGTAATGGTTAGTTAGATAGGTGATCCTGGCTGCTGCATTAAGGATGAACTGGAGAGGGGACAGTCTAGTGCGGGGGAGGCCAACTAAGAGAGAATTACAATAGTCAAGGCGGGAGTGAATCAGGGCCACAGTGAGGGTTTTTGTGGTTTCCAAGGTGAGAAAGGGGCAAATTCTGGAGATGTTCTTCATGTGCAAGCGGCAAGAGCGGGCGAGAGATTGTATATGTGGGGTGAAGGAAAGATCAGAGTCAAACATAACACCCAGACAGCGAGCCTGCTGACTAGGTGTTGTCGTGGTGCCGCACACTGACAGACAGATGTACACACTCGGCTCCGCTCCGTATACATCGTACACACTCGGCTCAGCTCCGTACACCTCGTACACACTCGGCTCCGCTCCGTACACTCGTACACACTCGGCTCTGCTCCGTACACCTCATACACACTCGGCTCCACTCCGTACACCTCGTACATACTCGTCTCTGCTCCGTACACCTAGTACACACTCTGCTCCGCTCTGTACACCTCGTACACACTCGGCTCCGCTCAGTACACCTCGTACACACTTGGCTCCGCTCCGTACACCTTGTACATGACTCACCGTGGCCGGGGACTCCGGTTTAGACAGGCTGTAGCTCCTTCCTCCTTGTCACGGGTGGACCGCGCCTGCCGGTAGCGGGGCCCGGTTGAGTGCAGATCAAAAGTTGAAGAAATCTTGTAGGAACAGATTAAAGGGGTTAATTTATTCGTGACGCCACCTATGAGTAGTTCGGTAAGTCCTACCGACGCTGTGGGACCTCCGGGGGATGGATAGCAGCAAGATGGAACGGCTGAGCGGTGATCCCCGGAGGCTGGAGCTGCTTAAGATGTTGTGCGGCAGCTGCGGTTACCTTTTGTGCAGACGGATGCAATCATAAGGAAGCACGGACACTGTAAGTCTCTGTAACGGGTCTTTACTGTAACCAGCAAGCAGTACATGGCATACAGTTAACGGGTAGTGGACCGGGTGGACTCAGCAGTGATAGGTGTCCCGCAGAGATCCGTAGTGTTCCTCCATTCTAGCTAAGTATTTGCCATTGTCGCCCAGGAATACCAGATCGGGTACGGGGAGGCTGCTTCAATCCCTATCCAAGATGTACGTTATGGATGTTTTGGGGAGCCTTGGATCCCTCGGTGGGTACACCGCTGGTTAGACGACTGGAATTTGGCGGGTGGTGGGGTGCTCCTGTGAAGCTGCTCCTCCACGCTTCTGGTTCGCGTAGCAGAGGTGAACTGCTGCCAGCTTCGGTACCAGTGAACTGGCTGTGAGTTGGGCACGGGAGTCTTTTGGAACCCGTATCTGTAATGCCCGATCCCGGTTGTTCAGGCCTCAGGTGCTAACACCCGACCGGTGACGGCCCAGGGGCTGCACGGCGGTGCAGAGCCCCCGCTCCTACTCCTCTCGACTCTACGACTGAGTTCTCTCAGACTGACTTCTCTCAGACTAACTAAGTGTATCAGCTTTCCACTACACTACCCTTGCACTCCGCCCACCAGGACCTTGGATTGGCCCTCTATTCTAAGTGATGCATGCAGGGTTTTGGATCTCTAAGTTAACCAGATGACTGCTGGGTCGGAGAATATTGCTGCTGCATTTATGGCTGCAATACCCTCTTGTGACGCACTCGTTGCGGGGCGCCACATACACACGCGGCTCCGCTCCGTACACCTCGTACACACTCGGCTCGGCTCCGTACACACTTGGCTCCGCTCTGTACCGTATACCTCGTACACACTCAGCTCCGTACACCTTGTACACACTCGGCTCGGGTCCGTACACCTCGTACACACTCGTCTCGGCTCCGTACCCTCGTACACACTCGGCTCTGCTCTGTACACCTTGTACACACTCGGCTCCGCTGACCTCGTACACGCTCGGCTCCGCTCCGTACACCTCGTACACGCTCGACTCCGCTCCGTACACCTCGTACACACGCGACTCCGCTCCGTACACCTAGTAGACACTCGGCTTCGCTCCGTACACCTCGTACACACTAGGCTCCTCTCCGTACACCTCGTACACACTTGGCCCAGCTCCGTACACCTCGTACACACTCGGCTCCTCTCCGTACACCCCGTACACACTCGGCTCCGCTCCGTACATCCCGTACACACTCGGCTCCGCTCCGTACACATCCTACACACTCGGCTCGGCTCCGTACACATCCTACACACTCGGCTCCGCTCCGTACACCTCGTACACACTCCGCTCCGCTCCGTACACCTCGTACACACTCCGCTCCGCTCCGTACACCTCGTACACACTCCGCTCCGCTCCGTACACCTCGTACACACTCGGCTCCGTTCCGTACACCTCGTACACACTCGGCTCCGCTCCGTACACCTCGTACACACTCGGCTCCTCTCCGTACACCTCGTACACACTCGGCTCCGCTCCGTACACCTCGTACACACTCGGCTCCGCTCCGTACACCTCGTACACACTCGGCTCCGCTCCGTACACCTCGTACACACTCGGCTCCGCTCCGTACACCTCGTACACACTCGGCTCCGCTCCGTACACCTAGTACACACTCGGCTCCGCTCCGTACACCTCGTACACACTCGGCTCCGCTCCGTACACCTCGTACACACTCGGCTCCGCTCCGTACACCTCGTACACACTCGGCTCCGCTCCGTACACCTCGTGCACACTCGGCTCCGCTCCGTACACCTCGTGCACACTCGGCTCCGCTCCGTACACCTCGTGAACACTCGGCTCCGCTCCGTACACCTCTTACACACTCGGCTGTGCTCCGTACACCTCGTACACACTCGGCTCCGCTCCGTACACCTCGTACACACTCGGCTCCGCTCCGTACACCTCGTACACACTCGGCTGATCATGTGACCCCTGACTCCTCCCCCATGTGACATCATCACAGGTCCTGTACACACAGCGGCCATATATCTGCTGTGCGGCATTAGTCAGTACTGAGCTCAGTATCTGCAGAGCTGAACCTGCGGGAGAAACCGGAGCTCATCTTCCCCCATTCAGGTCTCTACAATCTCGGATCCTCTCACATCTTCTATAGAAGAGAATTCTCCTGATTGACCATCAAGGATGGATCTGGACAGGGACAAGATGGCGGAGAGGATCTTACCCCTCACCCTAGAGATCCTCTTCCTTGTTACTGGAGAGGTGAGAGATGTCACATCACATCATTCTTATCTATGGACAGAAGAACAGAGGACAGGAGAGGTGAGGACTCTGGAAATGTCTGGAGACTGGAGATTTATTAATGTGTCTCCTCTCCATAACCAGGATTACACAGTGGTGAAGAAGAGCTGGAGTGATCTGTGCTGTCAGGAGCCTGTACAGTGTGAGGGAAGAGCCCTGAGCCCAATCACGGGGCCTCCACCTCACCCCCTGATACATGAGGACATCAATGAGCAGAAGATCCGAGAACTCACCTACAAGATGATGGAGCTGCTGACTGGAGAGGTGACACTGCTGGGAATGCTGCTGCTGGGACATTATACAGTAACGCTATGAAGGGATGGGGGAATGATGACCGCGCTATCATTGTATGTGTCAGGTTCCTATAAGATGTCAGGACGTCGCCGTCTATTTCTCCATGGAGGAGTGGGAGTATTTAGAAGGACACAGAGATCTGTACAAGGACATGGTCATGATGGAGGATCCCCTCACATCAGCAGGTAATAGACAGGACTAAATCCACACGGCCTATAATGATCTGTATGTAAAGAATGAATTCAGTCCTGTATGTGTCTCCTCCAGGTCTATCCAGTAAGAGGACAACACCAGAGAGATGTCCCCGTCCTCTTCTCCACAGGACTGTAAAGAAGAAGATCCCGATGTTCCTCCGGATCATCAGGTAGATGGAGAGAAGGTGTGATGAGATCTCCCTATGATGTGTAGACGGCTGTGAAGATCTTGTCTCAGTCTTGTTTTCTCCTCCACTATTAGATGTGTTATACTTGTGTAATGAGAACGGTGGAGATGGCAGATTACAGCTGATCATAGATGGGACTTCTCCATCTGTCTGTGACTTTATAATCTTTGTTTCAGGGTGAAGATCTGCCCCATATTAATCCTCCAGAGACCTATGTGAGGGGTGATGAGCGGAGGACAGAGGAGATCCCTACAGATCACCGCCCAGGTGAGTAGTGACCACTGAATGCAGAGAAGTCACAGATTCTTCTCAGTCACCGACTGTGGCTGCTTTATCGGTGGTGGAGTCCAGACATATCACAATCATGTGATCACCTGACAGCTCCAAAGATGGCTGCCACAAACAGACCTGGCGCTATCTACTCCACCCTCCATATCCCAGGGATTGTCCTTCACCCTCTAACCCCTATACATGGGTCTGGACTTACACAGGGACCAGTAGGCTGAGGACACAGAGTTATCTGCTAATTGTTGATGTGAAATGACAATAATAGTCAGGAGCCGGGTCAGAACCAGGAGGGCAGAGAAAAGTCACAATCAGAAGCCTCAAGAGTAGTCAGTAAACAGGCCGGGGTCACAACAGGAATCACATACACAAGGTGAGAGCTGAGGACACAGGACTGAACCAGAGGATAACAAGGCTATATCCGGCAGACTCCAGGAATATGCTGTGAGGTTTAGTAGGGTGCGGTGCTGTCTAATTGACTGAAGCAGAGAGCTGATTACTCCAGCCGGACTGCACACACCCATACTGCCAGACTGGACCGTACTACTGGTCCCAGCCTCCCTATTGTTAGTGACTGGACATAGACTGGGCCGCCCACAGCTTCTGGCCCTGATGTCTCCTCCATCACCAGAGCCGCCCGCAGAATGAATAAGGTGGTGACTGATGACAGAAGTGAATGTCACAGGAGCAGATCTCACAGGAGAGGACACCATTTACTGAGGCCTTAATGTGACCGAATGGCAGAAAGACAGAGGAAAACCCCATAAAGTGCCTCCATTGTGTAATGATAACCCCCGGTGACTCCCTCTATAGGAGAAGTGATTGTTTACACCAGAAATTACCCCGGGGTGGATGGTGGAGGGTGAACATTGTAAATATGACATTTTATTACCCAACACATAGTGCCCAGATTGTGCTCCAGGAGACGCTCACCGGAAAATGCTAAGTGGATTCTTATTACATTAATGCCAAATACAGTATATCACACAAGTGAGTAACTCACACAGTCATTTGTCTAAATCGCTGGCAATAAAACTGAACACACCTCTAAGTGAAAAAGACAAAATTGTGCCCATAGTGCAGATAATTTGTGTCCACCATTATTTTTAAGCACCGCCTTAAATCTCTTGGGCATGGCGTTCTCTAGAGCTTCACAGGAGCCGCTGGAATTCTCTTCCCTCCACCTTGACGACAGTGAAGACATGGGGGTCAGTGGGTGCTCTCGTCTGCTGACCCGACCACCATTAGGGTACCTTTACACGCCGCAACTTCTGTGTGGAAACTGAGAGGCAATCCGGAGTTCCGTCACCGTTGCCTTGAAATTGCGGCGTGTATTTGTGGAACCCGGTGGTGATTTTCGCAGTTGCTCCCGGTTGCGGTTTCAGAGCACTGTTCAAAAACCAGACGCAACCCTGAAGGTGAATTTCCTGGTTTTGGAGTGTGAAGGGGCGATAGCGATGGAATCAGCGTCGCCTACTGATTTCCCAGAGGCGTGCCACAGCGTGCTGGAGACCGCCACCCCTAGCGATGATTGGAGGTGGCTACTGTGTTACCATTGGCTGTCCCTTCACAGGGCGACATATTTGAAGAGCTGTCCATTCACACTACACAATTGCAATGGCGTCATGTATTAGCCAGCCTCCTGCGCAGGCTGGGCAATCATAACGCTATTGCGTTGTCTAATCAGCGTGTTTGGGGCGTGGAATACACCAGTCTGTCACATCTATGTTCTTGTAGCGCTGAACATGTACGCCCGCATTCCTTTGGGGATTGCAGCGTGTGAAGCGGCGTCAGGAGTCAACCGGATGTTTCCCAATGTTGGTGTGGGAACTTCCGGGACGACACATCACCTTAGGTTGAGGGCGCAATTGTGGTGTGTAAATGCGCTTTCGGCATTCGGAGGCAACCATGAAAAATGTTGCGCACATTAGACGTTAGGTTGCTTCCGATCGCCGCCAAAAGTTGCGGTGTGTAAAGGTACCCTTAGAAAGACTGCATGGACCAGAGCTCATCCCAGCTGATCGCCTAAACTCCTTAACCATGGGCGGAACACTACTCAGACAACACAGGGTGAGGGAACCACCAATGATAAGGCTTTATTGGATCCCCAACAATGAAAGGCATAGAACACATAACCAAGCACAACACACAATGTAACAGGCAACAGAGTCTCACCCTTCCGCTGCCTCACCAGGGATTAGAATATTCAAGACTTCCAGGGCCAACTACACCAATCCTGCAGACTATAATCCAGTTTTGGTGCTTCTTTAGATGGACCCGAAGCTACTAGACTGAGGCCATGCACAGTATGATGACACGATGATACCCTAACAGCCGAAACCTAAATTCCTAGGCGGAGGTTATGGTGTTCTAACCGGAACCGGAGCCCTTAGGTTAAACACATGTAGCATATCAACTACTGGTGACTGAAGTGATAATTTTTAGATACTGAGCCTACACCTTAGGGTATATTGTGTTCTTTCAGGATTGGGGGGATAAAGCTGTTTTCTTATTGGTCAGCATTTCAAGCCGAATGTATAATTTGCCTCTAAATGATGTACACAGAGGGGGTGAGGCAATTTACATTAAATTATCAATACACAAACTCGGACAATGTAGGCTCTGACTAATTTGGCAAGAAAAAATGGTTTTAAACTACTCATAAGGCAGCCTCAGAAAAAACTCACCACCAGCAGCCAGATACTAAAGCAACACTGCACTTGGCAGGATGCAGTCAGACCCATTATGTGGAGCAGCCCAGGTGCAGTCCCACGTGTCTTTGTAGGTAGAGGCGATTTATTTGCTTGCACCTGGGCTTGCTCTACATCAGGGGTGGGGAACCTTTTCTCTGCAAAGGGCCATTTGGAAATTTAGAATATCATTTGCGGGCTGTATAAATGTATTAACTTAAAAAACAAAGGGTGGCGTATGACACAAAGGGTACACGGGGCCAGAGGCGTACGACACACGGGTACATGGGGCAAGAGGCATACGACACACACGTACATGGGGGCCAGAGGCGTACGACACACGGGTACACGGGGGCCAGAGGCGCACGGGTACACGGGGGACAAAGGCGCACGACACACGGGTACACGGGGCCACCGGTGCACGGGTACAAGGTGGCCAGAGGCGCACGGGTACATGGGGGCCAGAGGCGCGTGACACACGGGTACATGGGGGGCTAGAGGTGAACGACAGACAGGTACAAGGGGGCCAAAGGCGCATGACACACGGTTACACGGGGGACAGAGGTGCACGACACATGGGCACACAGGGGCCAGAGGCGCGTGACACACAGGTGCACGGGGCCACAGGCGCACAGGTACAAGGTGGCCAGAGGCACACAGGTACACAGGGGGCAGAGCAAAAAGAGATCCAGCAACACATCCAAATGAAGGTAGATAAAAATCAATGTGGACATATATGATTTTAACATGGCTTCACATGATTTTTATCTCCCTCCCTTGGCTATGTTTCTGGATGCAGCTCCTTCTTATACTGCTGACAGTTTTCATCCCTGCACAGCCGACGATCACAGAGCAGACACTTTATTTATTTACTTATCTGACACCTTTAGATTTACTCACGGACTTCCCGAGGTGGAGTAATTGTTTATTTAAGATAAGCAGGAGGTGATTGTAATACTCCCGGGAGCTGAGCTGGACAGTGCAGAGGCTCCTGCTTCACAGAACGCCTCACGCTGACTATGTTTCAGGTCGGAGACAATTCCGGCACGCACCGCTGCTGATTTAAAGGGACCGCGCTACAAATAAAAGCAAAGTGGCCACGGGCCGGATCATGTAACATGGCGGGCCGGGCCTGGCCCGGGGGCCTGACGTTCCCCACCCATGCTCTACATAATGGGGTCTGACTGCATCCTGCCAAGTGCAGTGTTGATTTTGTATCTGGCTGCTGATGGTAAGATTTCAGATGCTGCCTTATGAGTAGGTTTTGTACATATTTTGTTAGGTCTTGTGAGCATGGGGATCCGTGACGTGGATCACGTGCTTAAGCGTCTTGGCCAATACATGAACCAATACCCCATATAAAAGGTTATTTGTTCATCATAAAAAAACTGCTTGCACTATTTTATCATTTGTGGGGTGCGGTCGGGCTCCATGAGGCACCATTCATCCAGTGGTGCGGAAACATCGTACAGGGCGGCCGGTTCGGTCAGGTGGCAGGACCGATGGGTAGCTATCAGACACTCCGCATCATATGTATCAGTGTGAATGGCGTCCTATGCAGGCCCAATATGTGCATCGCAAGTCACCTCCTACATGTCTTTGTAGGTAGAGGTGATTTTATCAGTCTGCACCTGGGCTTGCTCTACATAATGGAGTGTGACTGCTTCCTGTAAGGCTGGTATCACATAGCGGTATTTTTCCTGTCAGTTAGATGCTACTTTTTGCAGGAGATGACCCATTTCTGTGTTCGGGTCCGTGATTTTCACGGGTCCGGACACAGAAAGAGCTGTGCGGGGCACTTTCACTTGTACTGTGTATCCATACATTGCAGAAGTGAAATTTAAGTAAAAGCAGGGGTTAAAAATAAGAAATCTCTATTCTCACCTTTCCAGCGATCCCCCGACGTCGGCATCTATCTCCACATGCTTACAGGACCTGGCTGGGCGGGGCTACCCGATCAGCATCATCGGTCACATGACCACTTACCGCGGTGACCAGTCATGTGACCCGATCAGCTGATCGGGTTATGACGTAATGCCAGCTCCTGTAGCCACCGGAGATGCCGCACATCGGGGGATCCCAGGACAGGTGAGAATAGAGAGATTTTCCTATTTTTAACCCCTTGCTTTCACTTAATTTCTATTCCGCAATGTATGTATATACATTCCAGAAGTGAAATTAGATGGTAAGGAGCAGTTTTAGTGTTGAGCATGCTCAGTACACTTAAATTGGGTCCGAGAAACGATCCTGTGTTTTCTCTGACCTGTGCTCCATAGGCCCCCTTGTTAAAGGACGGGGATCTGGTCAGATCCGATTCGGTCTGATTTGGTCCGCTGTGCCCAAAATCGGATCAGTGTCCAATTTTGGGCACAGCAAACAAATCGGACACAAATCGGATCCAACAAAAATCGGATGGCAATAAGGCCAAATCCGATCCGATCCGTGCCCATAGGATAACATGGGGGCCAAATCGGATCCGTGGCTGTCCGTTTTACAACAGACAGCCACGGATCCTCCAAAATCGCAATGTGAAACCAGCCTTAACAAACAAAAGACCAATATGTCTGGCCAATTAAGAACATTAAACCACGGCACATACTGTAAAAGACTGTGTCATCACAACGACATCCTGGAGCTGATGTCACACTTGGACTAATGGGATGTCCAGCAATCGCACGCGACAGTGACACACGGACCAGCGATGTTCGGTGCGCAACAACGAAAAACAACAGACAGGGAAACACCAAAGGTATAAATACAATGGAGAGCCCTGGTCATAGGAAACAGGGGAGAGGTGACCTCCTGCACTCACCTGTGGCTGTGCCCTGATCTCCCTACTGTCCCTATATGAGTTCTTTCACCTCGTTGCCGAGCAGGAAACCTAAGCCCCCCACTGGTCCTGATGTAAACCCTCACTAGGGAAGGCCATTGGGAGCACTAGTCCCATCCACTACCATAAGAGACATTAGGGATGGGGAAGACAGACAAAGGACAACAGGACAGCTACTTCACGTCTGCTGATGCTTCACGAGTCAGCAGACAGATTGACAGTAAGACGTTCTCCTCAGAGCTCCTTACACCTCAGGATCTTGGCCAGGAATGAAGTTCAATCTCCAGCAAAGCATGCTGGAACCCTGTGGTACTATAAAGGCAGAGGTGATCACAGAGTGGCCACACCTGGACAAGGCCCAGCTAGCCTGCTGGCAACAGAGACATTAACTCCTCCAGTGCCAAAGGAAGAGGACATGAGTAAAATGAAGTCTCAATTCAGGCATGAGACTTAGGTCAAATGCAGTCACAAGTCTCCTAGGAAAGGGAGACCATCGTGAAAGTACCCCCCCCCCCCTCCTTTAACGAGAGGCCTCTGGCTTTTCTAGAGCAGATCAGTCAGGCCAACACCCATGGAAAGAATGCTATGAACCACCAGCGTTCAATTCAGTAACCCCCCGTCCCTCAAGGACACCATCTACGCAGCGAGGTAAAGGTGCGGTAAATGTAGGCACAAGAGACGTCACATCTCTGGAGCCACGACCGGTGAAACACGGTACAGGTTCCGAGTACTGAGTTCTTTATCAAGGCAGTAATCATCTTAGGGGTGTGTTTGGGGTCGTTATCATGTGTGAATACTGCTCTGCAGCCCCATTTCTGAAGGTAGGGGATCATGCTCTTCTTCAGTATGTGACAGTACATGTTGGCATTCATGGTTTCCTCAGTCAACTGTAGCTCCCCACAGCCGGCAGCACTGATCATGGATCATGGAGCTCCCACCACCATGCTGGACTGTAGGCAGACACACTTGTCTTTGTATTCCCCACCTAATTGCCGCCATACATGATTGACAGAATCTGAACCCAGTAATTTTCTCTTGGTCTCATCAGACCACAGGACGGTTCCAGTAATCCATGTCCTTAGTCTATTGTCTTCAGTGAACTGTTTGCAGACTTTCTTGTACATCATCATTAGAAGAGGCTTCCTTCTTTGATGACCGCCATGCAGACTGATGTGATGCAGTGTGAGGATTATGGTGTTTGCACTGTCAGGCGGACCCCCCACCCCTGTAACCTCTGCACAATGCTGGCAGCACTCATACGGCTATTTTGACAAGACGACCTCTGGATATGACGCTGACCCGTGCACTCAGCTGCTGTGGTTGACAATGGAAAGGCTTTTTTTAGTCTTCACCATCTTTATGTAGAGCAACAGTTCTTTATTCAGATCCTCAGAGAATTGTTTGGCCTGAGGATGAGGCGCCATGTGAAGTTCCTGTGACCAGTAAGAGAGAATGTGTGAGCGAATGTATCACACCTGCTCCCCATGTACTCACGCGACCTTGTCATGACAATAGGGAGGAAAAATGGCTAATTGGACACAATTTGGTCATTTTCACTTAGGGGTGTACTCATTTTTGTTGCCAGTGGTTTAGACATTATTGGCTGTGTGAGTTATTTGCAGGGCACACCAAATGTACACTGTTATAGAAGCTGTACACTGACTACTTATGTTGTCTTATAGACATTATAAACTATTTACAAAAATGTGAGGGGTGTACTTACTTTTGTGATATACTGTACGTAGATGCTACCGTGTTTCGCCAAAAATAGGGCGCCCCCCAAAACTAAAACATACTAGGGGGGTTTAGTGTGCCTGCAAATATAAATCACCCCCCAAAAATAAGGCATACCTTTATTGTTGGAATACCAGCATGGCACCGATCAGACGACTGAGGCATGCAGCTGTGACTCCTCCAGCCCCTGCCCCCCGCCATTGTCCTGGTGCCCGACGCTGTCTCTGTGTTGCAGATGCACATACATTGGCACCGCTCTATTTCTCAAAATCCCCGACACTGTCCTGGCCAATCACAGGCCAGTCAGTGCATGACATCAGCTTCTGGCCTGTGATTGGCTGCCTGGGTTGCTTCTGGCCAGTGATTGTCCGGGACAGAGGCTGGGGGCTTGAAAAATAGAGCGGTGCTGGTGTATGTGCATCTGTGGCACCTGAGGCAAGGAGATGAGAGTGGTGCCGTTCTCCTTTTTATCGGGACAGCAACGGACAGCTGAGAGCGGCGCTGAAATGCAGCAGGGACTGGTGAAAAGTGTCCTTGTGTGTGTGTCCCTCCGTGTGTCCCTGTGTGTGTCCCTGTGTGTGTGTGTCCCTGTTTGTGTGTGTCCCTCCGTGTGTCCCTCCATGTGTCCCTGTTGTGTGTGTCCCTGTGTGTGTGTGTGTCCCTGTGTGTGTGTGTCCCTGTTGTGTGTGTCCCTGTGTGTGTGTGTCCCTGTTGTGTGTGTCCCTGTGGGTGTGTCCCTGTGTGTGTGTCCCTCCATGTGTCCCTCCATGTGTCCCTGTTGTGTGTGTCCCTGTTGTGTGTGTCCCTGTGTGTGTGTCCCTGAGTGTCCCTGTGTGTTTTCATGCTGATACCTTATTGGGGGCCGCAAGGGGATGATGGGCATACTTTATTGGGGTCCACAAGGAAATATCTTATTAGGGGCTGCAAGGGGATTATAGGGATAATGTATTGGGGGCTTCAAGGGGATGATAAATGTTCATTTTTTTTGTTCAACAATAAATATGAATTCTTGTTCATGGACAAATAAGACACCCCCTGAAAATAAGACATGATGCATCTTTGGGAGCAAAAATTAATATAAGACGCTGTGTTATTTTCGAGGAAACAGGATATATGTAGTTTGTGCACTCTACAAGGCTCAGAAGTGACGGGGAGAGTAGACTTAGGTTAGGGCCTCACTTGAGAGCATGTATCCGTTTACTGATTGCATTACTGGATCTAGTTTTTCCCCTTGCCATATATCCGGTACCCGATCCGTTAACTCTTGGTACCTATATGTACCATGCGTTAATGCATGCATTTCCCATAGACCCCCATGTTAAAAAAAAATGCATGGTTTTTGCATTGGAGACTATGGGGGCATTACCGGATCCGTTTTTCAAGATTTCAACATGTCAAAAACTGGATCCAGTAACTGGATTGCAGACACAAGTGTGGCCCTGGCCTTAGGGAGCTGATGTTTGCTGGATTGGTATAAGGAAGCCATGTTACTTTACAAGAGATGTTTTGAGCCACTAATAATGTAGAAACCCTTAATGTGAATGGGGTCTTGTTTTTTGTGTGTTGAGTAGAAGTTTTTATTGTTATCATTTTCACCTACATAGATTTTTTGTGGCTTCTTATTCCTCTATTTGGGAGGCAGAATGAAGAAGCAGCTGAACACTCTGCTCTACTGGTCCATGCTATGAGGTCTCCTATTACACTGAACTGTTATTGTCTTTTATCAACATAACTTGCCATTTCTATGGACAATTTAAGTAGAAAATTTCAAATATATTAATTTCAGGTATAATTTATTCAAAAATAGTAATTTGTTTTATTCTTGTCAGATGACTGTACCAGGAGATCAGAAGGAGAACCGACATCTTCAATTTATAAATCAGATGAACTAGAAACCACCCAGGATACAATTGATGTGAATGTCATTACTCCAGATATCCCATCATCCCTTCACAGCAAAGATCTGTCATCTGATCCTATGAAACAGGTCCAATCTTCTGAATCATCACAGACTACTAAGAAGAATAAAAGTCACAACAGAGGCAGCACAAAACAAACCCTTGAAACATCTTTTGTTAAACATCAAAAAATTCACACAGAAAAAAGCAGATTTTCTGGTTCCAAATGTGGGAAATATTTTAACCAGAAATCAGATCTTGTTAGTCATGACAGAAGTCACATAGAAGAGAAGCCGCATTCATGTTCAGAATGTGGGAAATTTTTTACATATAAATCATATCTTGTTAGACATCAGAGAACTCACACAGGGGAGAAGCCTTTCTCATGTTCAGAATGTGGGAAATTGTTTACATTTAAATCACATCTTGTTATTCACCAGAGAAGTCACACAGGGGAGAAGCCTTTTTCATGTTCAGAATGTGGGAAATTTTTTCCATGTAAATCATATCTTGTCAGACATCAGAGAAGTCACACAGGAGAGAAGCCTTTCTCATGTTCAGAGTGTGGGAAATTGTTTACATATAAATCACATCTTGTTATTCACCAGAGAACTCACACAGGGGAGAAGCCTTTTTCATGTTCAGAATGTGAGAAATGTTTTACACATAAATCAAATCTTGCTAAACACAAGAGAAGTCACACAGGGGAGAAGCCTTTCTCATGTTCAGAATGTGGGAAATGTTTTGCAGATAAATCAGATCTTGTTAAACATCAGAGAAGTCACACAGGGGAGAAGCCTTTTTCATGTTCAGAATGTGAGAAGTGTTTTGTACACAAATCAGATCTTATTAGTCACCAGAGAAGTCACACAGGAGTGAAGCCTTTTTCATGTTCAGAATGTGGGAAATGTTTTACATATAAATCAACTTTTGTTAGACATCAGAGAACCCACTCAGGGCAGAAACCTTTTTCATGTTCAGAATGTGGGAAATGTTTTGGACGGCAATCCCACCTTGCTATACACAAGAGAAGTCACACAGGTGAGAAGGTTTTTTCATGTTCAGAATGTGGAAAATCTTTTGTAGAAAAATCTAAACTTGTAAGACATCAAATAATTCACACAGGTAAGAAGCCTTTTTCATGTTCAGAATGTGGGAAATCTTTTGTACGCCAATGCCATCTTGCTATACACAAGAGAAGACACACAGGTGAGAAGCTTTTTTCATGTTCAGAATGTGAGAAATCTTTTGTAGAAAAATCAAAACTTGTAAGACATCAAATAATTCACACAGGTAAGAAGCCTTTTTCATGTTCAGAATGTGGGAAATGCTTTGCAGATAAATCATATTTTGTTATTCATGTGAGAACTCACACTGGGGAGAAGCCTTTTTCATGTTCAGATTGTGGGAATTGTTTTGCAGATAAATCAGATCTTGTAAGGCATCAGAGACATCACACAGGGGAGAAGCCTTTTTCATGTTCAGATTGTGGGAAATGTTTTGTACAGAAATCGCATCTTGTTATACACCAGAGAACTCACACAGGGGAGAAGCCTTTTTCATGTTCAGAATGTGGGAAATGTTTTGTACAGAAATCAGATCTTGTTAGTCACCAGAAAACTCACACAGGGAAGAAGCTATTATCATGATTAAAAAAATTATACAATTTTTATTCTGAGTCAATTGATGCCACTTTCATGGTATCGTGTCCTAATTTTTTTAAATGTGGAAACTCTCCTTGGGTCTTTTTCTTGTACAACCCCTGGCAAAAATTATGGAATCACCTGGCCCGGAGGATATTCATTCAGAGATCCGGACTATTTGCAGGTCATGACATTGACCTTATGTGTCTTCTTTGAAGGAATGCTTTCACAGTTTTTGCTCTATGGCAGGATGCATTATCATCTTGATAAATGATTTCATCATCCCCAAACATACTTTCAATTGATGGGATAAGAAAAGTGTCCAAAATATCAATGTAAATTTGGCCATTTATTGAAGATGTAATGACAGCCATCTCCCCAGTGCCTTTACCTGACTTGCAGCCCCATATCAATCAATGACTGTGGAAATTTGCATGTTCTCTTCAGGCAGTCATCTTTATGAATCTCATTGGAACGGCACCAAGCAAAGGTTCCAGCATCATCACCTTTCCCAATGCCAATTTGCGATTCATCACTGAATATGACTTTCATCCAGTCATCCACAGTCCACCATTGCTTTTCCTTAGCCCAGTGTAACCTTGTTTTTTTCTGTTTAGGTGTTAATGATGGCTTATGTTTAGCTTTTCTGTATGTAAATCCCATTTCCTTAGGTAGTTTCTTACAGTTTGGTCACAAACATTGACTCCAGTTTCCTCCCATTTGTTCCTCATTTGTTTTGTTGTGCATTTCCTGTTTTGGAGACATATTGCTTTAAGTTTCTAGTCTTGATGCTTTGATGTCTACCAGTATGTTTCCCTTTAACAACCTTCCCATGTTGTTTGTATTTGGTCCAGATTTTAGACACAGCTGACTGTGAACAACCAACATCTTTTGCAACATTGCATGATGATTTACCCTCTTCTAAGAGTTTGATAATCCTCTCCTTTGTTTCAATTGACACATCTGGTGTTGGAGCCATGATTCATGTCAGTCCACTTGGTGCAACAGCTCTCCAAGGTGTGATCACTCCTTTTTAGATGCAGACTAACGAGCAGATCTAATTTGATGAAGGTGTTAGTTTTGGGAATGAA
This sequence comes from Allobates femoralis, assembly GCA_033576535.1. Classification (NCBI taxonomy): domain Eukaryota; kingdom Metazoa; phylum Chordata; class Amphibia; order Anura; family Aromobatidae; genus Allobates; species Allobates femoralis. Next base: position 503,047,003 of record JARQOC010000006.1, read on the forward strand.
AATTTACAGGGTGATTCCATAATTTTTTCTTCAGAATTGAGTGATTCCATCATTTTTTCCCTCTGCTTGGTCTGAAAAAAGGCACCCTTACTGACTACCCAATTTTTTATCTTGATTTCTTTTAGTGTTTCTTAAAGCCATAAAGTTGCCATTTGAAATGACTTTAGTTTTGTGCCAGGTCTGTGATCTGCTTTTTTTCTAAAATATTAAACAACTGAATGAACGTCCTCCGAGCCCGGGGATTCCAGAATTTTTTCCAGGGGTTGTATGTTTTGTGATTTTGCAGGGCTCTCTGAGCACGACGCCTACACCTCTCACTCATCTCCCTGTTGCTGATCAGTGTTGAAGCATGAAATGCTGTCCCAGGCCTTGTCCCGTGCATCCATAATGCACCATGCTAAAAATTTTAACACTGGGGAATAGTTGTCCCTTTTCCTGGTGCCTTGCCCTAATTTGACCTGCTTTGGCAGCTTTTGGATCCCCTTTGACAGTGTTTTCTACAGTGCTGTAGAGTCGGTGCCGATTTTGGTGGAGTTGGAGTCGGTATAAAATGGACAGTCTCCGACTCCTAAAATATTTAATAAATTGGGTACAATAGTTCAATGCAGTATGTGCTGAATATTTTATTATGAATTATGTTCTATGTAAATATCTTGATTATTGTATCATAATAACGATTAAAATCATGAATTTCACATTGTACTACAATAAATGTATCACTTAAACATGAGCTGTGTGTGAAGGAGTTGGAGTCGTGGAGTTGGAGTTTGAATCGGGGAAATTGAGGAGTTGGAGTCAGTGGTTTGGCCTACTGATTTACAAGCCCTGGTTTTCTAAACCCTTGTGTAGTGAAATATATATCGGAAGGGAATGGGAGACTGAGCAGTTAATTGTTAAATACCATGTCACTGCACAAAGGTCACGACCTGTGCTTATCAAACAGGAACTGTATTCTTATACAGGACCTCTCCAGGGGCCCTCCCTGTGAGCACAGGAATGGAAACATTTCACACTTTTGGGAGCTTGAAATAGGCCAACAGATGGCCAGGAATGACCAGGAGATTGTAAAAGATGAAGACAACATTTGAAAATAATGTATGCATGGCTAAATTAATGAGGAGTCTAATCATAGACCCATAATTAGAATATTGAGATCCAAGGGTGAGCTAGGAACTCGTCTCATGCCAAACCCTATAAGAAGGCATGAAAGCCATGAGTTCTTCATAGATTGAGGGTCAGCCGAGCTGATTGTTATCCATCATCTTCCCTCAGGAAAAGCAGAATACATTGGACTGCAAAGTTTAGATATTTGTGTAAGTTTCTCCCTTTTATTTTATAACTGTTTTGCATATTTGTATGTCACTTTTAATTTCCATATTTTATATCTTTTTATTGTAAGCACTGTACCTTTTCTATTAAAGCTTAAAAATAAGTTTAGACCTTTATATACTCTAAAAGAATCCATAACCCTAGAGAGTGTGTGATCCTGTTGATTGTCTGACAGTCTTAGTTCAGGGGGACTCATCGCCCCTTTATGTTTGGTGAGTGATGGCAGCATGTGTGAAGCTGGGTGCGTGGTCTGTGTTGGGGTGTGATTGATGCTCCCTTTCAGCATAGGACAGAGATTGAGTGCTGGATTGAGTGAAAGGAGACAGATTAACCCTTGCAGGCGCAACCCCAAGTCACTTGCTGAGAAGCAGGTACGTGTCACCTTGATATTGCCTCCCATTGATTTCAATGGGGCTCGGACATTCAGTGAACTGTTCGCTGATCTATTCGGTGAACATATGGCTATTCAGCAAAACCCGAAATTCAAAAAGTTCGCTCATCTCTATACATGACTAAGTCTCAATGAATTACAATGTTTACACCCATCTAGTTGTGAGAATTCAGGTGTAGTCTGGTGTGGAGTGCGGGGGTCGTGGGTGTACTCGTCCTTTGGACCACGGCTCATCCCAACTGAACTCCCGAACTGCTTAGCCGTGGGCGGAACACTACTCAGGTAACGCAGGGTGAGGGAACCACACAATGATAAGGCTTTATTGGTTCAACAACAATCAAAGTCATGTAACACATAACCAAGCACAACACACATTGTAACAGGTAACTGATTCTGACCCTTCCGCTGGCTCACCAGGGATTATAATGATTGTGCCTTTGGGGGTCCAGGGCCACTTACTCCAATCCAGTATTTGGCAGGCACCCACCAAGAAAGGCATAGCAACAAGCTTAGGAAACTGACTGAACATAGCAAAGTCGTTAGCCAGATGACCGAATTGTCCCAACCTGGAATCAAAATTCCTAGGCCGAGGTTATGGTCTTCCAACAAGGACCACAGCCCATAGATTGAAGCCATCTAGCATATGACGACATAATGTGATCCTCTAGTCGGTTTGAAGTCCCTAGACTGAGGCCACAAAGCATATGTCTGACAGCTGTCTGCTACCAAGGCTGAGCTACTGGTATGGCAGTACCCCGAGAAACTCTGAGACCCTGTAACCCCTATACAGGGATCTAGAATTACTACGTAGCCTAGGAGGTAACTGCCAATAGGTGAGCAGCAGATCAGAGCAAGGAGGTCACCAGGCATTGTCAAGGTTAGGGAATACTAGATCAGCATCCGAAAGATTAGTCAGAAGGCAGCGTCAGAACTGGGATGGCAGCAAAAGTACAATATCGTCAGGTGGTAGAAGGGTCCAAAATCCAGGCAACGGTCAGAGTCAATATAGTAGAACACTTAACTAGACAGCAGGGGAAACCAAGAATATATTTGGCGGTTTGCAAGGTAGACCCCAAGGTATTTGAAGGGTGCGGTCCCCTCTCATAGTCTGGTGCTCAGAGTCTGATGACCTCACCTGAACCGCCCGTATAACCAAGCCAGACAGTAATGAAATGAATGCAGGTAAAAGGGACCGGATAAGCTCACCTTTGTGCCTCCAAGTAGACCCGATCAGGTGCAGCGGCAGTGGCTGGCGTCCACAAATTTCCATGGAATAATCAAAAAGAAAAAGCCAACACCCCATCCATATGGCTAAACAAATTCTTCTTTATTTGAACTCAATACACAAAATTAAAAATCTCATCTGTATGGCAGATGTTGCCAGACGCGTTTCGGTTACAGAGAACCTTAGTCTTTGGCACAGAAACAGACTGACATACATGAATATATACACACTAGATGGTGGCCTGATTCTAACGCATCGGGCATTCTAGACTATGTATGTACTCAGGGACGGTTTTAGGCAAAGTGGGGCCCTGGGCAAGAGGTTTCAGTGTCCCTAAATGCTCACATACTGCACCGTCACACTCAGACATTTACAGTACAAGTACAAGTGCCAAATTCAGACTGGTGAATGAGCGCGATCTATAATATACAGGTCATTCAGCGCTTGTTTCCGGCCTCTTTACACAGGATGATGAAGAATGATGGGTGCAGAGCAATCACCGGTAGAGCAATCTGTCCTGTACAGTATCATGTTATCGGCAGCACTTCTGCAGTCTGTATTGGGGGATGTGCTGCCGAGAGCAAGGATTTCTGTTCCTCCATAAACATCCAATCGCCCGATGATGAGCCGCATTCTGCTCGTTTGTTGGGCGATTGCCGACCTGTTTACTCCTAGGAATCATCGTCTGTGCTGCTGGGATTTATAAATGTAGATGTTACACGCAACACCGGTATGTGACACACACACTATATATTACACGTATACACCGAGCACACACACATAGACACACACATATATGTATACACCGAGCACACACACATAGACACACACAGTATGTGACACACACACTATATATTACACGTATACACCGAGCACACACATAGACACACACATATATGTATACACCGAGCACACACACAGACACACACACATATATGTATACACCGAGCACACATATAGACACATCCATTCCCATCATTGTCTGTGTCACACAGCCCGGCTCCTCCAGGGAGAGTCGCTCTTTCTAACCTCTCATCCTCTGACAAAGAGATGGGGATTGTGAACACAGGACTCCTTATATTGATTAAAAATTACCTACAAGTGTTTAATGAAATAGGATTCACAAACTGGAGATTCAGTAAGGAGAATGTCTCCATAGGATCATCTGCTTAATGTCATCTATAACAAAAGATCTGCTATATTCTTCATATTATAAAAAAAAATACCTTTGAATTATCCCCCTCCTGGTGTCTTGTGTTGTTCGGGGGTCACTAGTGGAAATATTGCTCTTAAAGGAGTTATCCAGAATTCTATACACATGATTGATTTCTTTCAAAAACAGCGCCCCCCTGTCTACAGGTTGTATGTGATATTGCAGCTCAGCTTAAATGAAGGGAAAGGGCCTATGCTGTAATACCACATGTCACCTGTACTCAGTGGTGGCGCTGTTCTTGAGTGAATGTAGTAAAGTTTTATTATTCCTGGACATCCCCTTTAATGCCTTGTAAATTCTGCTTGATAACTGGCTACAAATGTAGGAATTAAGGAGGTCCCCTAACAATAATTACTCCCATCATGAACATGTGAAGACTGAAGCCTGCGGGGGGCGCTCTTGCTGCTATTACAAGGATATGATAACTGTGAGGGCTTACTTTATGTGCCCTGAGCTGACATATTTTCTGATACCATTTTGAGGTCACATACAACATTTTGATAGCCTTTTATTGCATTTTATTGTAACAACGTGGTGGCCCAAAAAACATAATTCTGGCGTTTTTATTTTTTTCCCATTACGCCATTTACCAATTGGATTAATTTACTTCATATATTGATAACTTAGATTCTTACGAACGCAGCGATACCAAATATGTGTACTTTTACATTTTTTTCACTGTTTTATTGTTATTTTCAGTTCAGCTCCCTTGGGGCCCCTAAGAGAGTGGGGCCCTGGGCAACTGCCCAGTCTGCTTCCCCCCTAATGCCGGCCCTGTATGTAGTTTATTTATTCAAATTTGCACTTCAGCAAGGAAGTGGATGAACTCCAGCGCCACCTTTAGGTAGCTCCTCAAAGTCATAGTCGCTTTCTATCAAGATTTTTAATATGACTAGGGATTTGTGCCAGATCAGAACCCCAAACTACAGACGCTGCGTTTTGGGGTAACTGCTTTAAATCTCCTTACCTACTTAAATGTCTTCTTATGGTTGCAGGAAAACTCCTCCATAAGGTAGATAGCAAGTTCACCAGACCTGTAGTTTATTTATGAAGATTTTAGAATAATGCAATGTGAAGCTGGGTTTAAATCCCGCACCAATTCGTGGCTGGACTGCGCCTGTCACTGATTGGTCACAGGCGGCTGGCGCGACCAATTAGCAACGCGGGATTTCCATTACATACAGACAGAATTAGACGATTATATAGTAGATACCTACAGCAGTGCCAGTGTTCAGTAGTGTCGGTGTTGCGGTGTCTGTGTTCAGTGGGGTCGGTGTTCAGTGATGTCGGTGTTCAATGTGTCGGTGTTCAGTAGTGTTGTAGTTCAGTAATGTCAGTGTGCAGCAGTGATGGTGTTCAGCGGTGTCGGTGTGCAGCGGTGTCGGTGTACATCAGTGTCGGTGTTCAGTGGTGTCAGTGTTCAGTGGTGTCAGTGTACAGCAGTGTTGGAGTTCAGTGGTGTCATTGTGCAGCACTGTTAGTGTGCAGGAGTGTTGGTGTGCAGCAGTGTAGGTGGACTAAGACTCGGCGCCCTCTATATCTGCAGACGTCTATAAATCATATGCCAGAATAACTGGAAATAACAGATAATAGTGAATGGTAAAATTTCTAGGAAGAAAACTTCCTATCTGAGAGCAGATAAACAAATATACAGACTAAATAGCAAACCCACAACTCAGAATAAGACATAACATAAGCAGAACCATAAGCACACAAGTGTGCCACAAAATATATTAAAAAAAAACATCCACTTAGATTGCAAAGAATTCCACAGAGCAGAAGAAACCAGAGAGGTGCACTGTATGGCAGATCATTGCCATACAGTGCACCATTCACCAGACTACAACAAGAGGACACTTGATCCCTTGTTGCAGTCTCTGGTATCAGTGATGTTGCACTGTATGGCAATGGTGTGCCATACAGTGCACCATCAGTATGACACCAGAGATGTAACAAGAGGACACTTGATCCCTTGCTGCAGTCTCTGGATGTAGCAGAGGCGATCGAGCATCATGGGACCTTTGTTGTGGACTACGTCGGATAATAATAATAAAGATGGAGTCAAAAACTTGTTTTTTTTAATCTAATAAAAAAAATTTTCTCTGTGTGGTGTATTTTTTTTTTACTATTTACTAGAGATTCCTAATGGCCGGGTCTAACGCTGGCCCGACATTATGAATCTCTGGCTTAGTGCCAGCTTCCAATAAAAAGGCTGGCATTAACCCCTTTATTACCCAGTTTGCCACTGGCACCAGGGCATCTGTTGAGAGTCTGGGTACAGCGCCAGAAAATGGCGTTTCAATGAATGCACCATCTTCTAGGGTGGCTACTGGCTGCAATTCGCAGCATGGGGGCCCAGAATGTCTGGGCCTCTCCATGCTGAGGATTCCAGCCCCCAGCTGCATAGTTGTACCTGGTTGGACCAAAAATACGGCGGAGCCCCACGTTGTTTCTTTTCCTCAAATTCTATAAACAAAAAAAAGTTAGGCTTCGCTGTTATTTTGGTTGTCAGCCAGGTACAACGAGGCAACTGGGGGTGGGTGGCAGTCTATAGCTGCCTAGTTGTACCTGGCTGGACCAAAAATATGGCGCAGCCCCACGTCGGTTTTTATCTAAAATTATTTTTACAAATTAAAAAAACAACATGGAGCTTCGCCGTATTTTTGGTTGCCAGCCAGGTAGAATTTGGCAGCTGGGGGGCTGGAATCCTCAGCGTGAAGAGACCCAAATGATCTTGGCCCCCCCCATGCTGCGAATTGCATCCTACAGCCACCCCAGAAAATAGTACACTCATTAGAGGTGCCATTTTCTGCTGCTGCACCCTTCCAGTTGCCCTGGCGCTTGTGGCAAACTGGGTAATAAAGGGGTTAATGTCAGCTTTATATTGGCAGCTGGCACTAAGTTCAAGATTCATAATGTCGGGCCAATGTTAAACCCGGCCATTAGAAATGTCTAGTAAATAGTAAATAATACACAATACTCAGAGAAAAATAATTTTATTAGAAGAAAAAACACCCATCTCAACTCCATCTTTATTACTCCCACATAACCCATCACGATTCTTCATGCAGAGTCTGCAGGGAGAGAACAAGCATCCTCTCCCTGCAGAGTCTGCAATCACACTGACCTCAGGGAGTCGGTGACTGACGTCACACGCGGCAGTCAGAAACTGCCAGAGGGGAGTGGTAATGTCATTCACTGAGTAACCAGGGTACCCCATGACAGTGAAATCAAAATATTGCCACTTGTGGGGGTTCCCACTGTTTAGGCACATCAGGGGCTGTCCAAACAGAACATGATACCCACCGACCATGCCATCAAAATCTGTGTTCTAAAATGCCACTCCCTCCCCTCCCTTCAGAGCCCTGCCATGCGCCAAAACAGTAGTTTTCCGCCACATATGAGGTATCAGTGTACTCAGGAGAAATTGCCCAACAAATTTTATGATCCATTTTATCCTGTTGCTCATGTGAAAATTCAAAGAGAGTTCAAAGTGCTCACTATGCATCTAGATAAGTTCCTTGGGGGGTATGGTTTCCAAAATGGGGTCACTTGTGGGGGGGCTCCAATGTTTAGGCACACAAAAGACTCTCCATAAGCGACATGACACACTCACACTGACACACTCCAACCTTAAGCCAATGACTCTATGTAGGGTGAGGGGTGGGGGAGTTTAGAGAAGTGTGGGTGGAAAGAGAGGTAGAACCCAGACAAAGCGGTGTAAGAACAGTAGTGAAACACTGGAACACTAAGTTGGAGGAGTGGATTCCCAGGAGGAGAGGTTCCCTGGAGGACGCAGAACCTTGGAGGCAGTATATCCAAGAGAGAAAGCTTGTTCTAGAGAGCAAGGTGAGTGAAGAAGCACCGCAAGCAGACACACCCCACAGCTGAACACTAGAGAATAGTGGGAGAACAACGGGCCCGGCAGCCATCACTAATACAGCTGGCCGGAGGACCCAGAGCTGACAACCAGAGAGGTAGAAGGAGCCTTGTGAGCCCAAATTACACCTGTGTCACTAGAGGGCTAGGCTAGGAGGACCAGAGAGCCGGCACTGTAAGAGGTGACTGGGGAGACTTCACGACCCTAATCACAAGACAACCCGGTGTGGTACGGGGGCTCCATGACCCATGACCTACCTACCGCCACAGAGTAGGAACACAGGTATCGTACTAGGGCTAGTGACCAGATGGAATCATCATTACAGAGCCTGTGACGGCCAGACCGAACCCATGAGCGAGGACAGTGAGAGGGACAAGCAGGGCCTGAAAGGTACTTTGAGGGAAGCAATGCAGAGGAACCGTCTGAGCTGCAGTGGCACCCGGATCCCTAGTAAAGTGTAAGAACTGTGTACTGAGACTGTAAACTGTACTGCGATTTGTTTGAGAACATAGGAGTAAAGTACCCGGTCAGCTCAAAAGTGCCGGAGATTGATCCTTACCGTGCCGCTGCAGTGTCCCCTCCACCTGCGGAGCAACATCCCTTCTGTCCCTGCATGCTGGCTGGAGACGCTGCTGGGAGAGACGAGTGCAGCAGCTGGAGTACGTAGCCCCCACTTCACCTGCCCGGGGACATCCAGCCCTACTCGTGGAGGGCTTACCATCTACGCTGCCCCTCTTCATCGTCCCCTGGCAGGAATATGGCAGCGGTGGTCATTCTGTCACATACTACAGGTGGCGTCACGACAAACTCCCCTGTATATAACCCCTTTTTCAACTGACGTCGAGGACACAGGACCGGGTCATGACCTCCGTGACTCCCCATCACCGATCCGGTTCCTGAGTACCCGAAGGCCTGGGGGCGCCTCACACATAGAACATAATGCTCCTATTTGGCCCCACTTAATAGTTTTCACCTTATAAATGTGTATTTCAGGGATCTGACTGTGAACATAGGTCACCAGAGATACATCTAGAAGTGTTACAGAGGGCTGCGGATGATGCTGGACCGGCACTTCCAAATCTGTGGCTCTATTACTTCACAGCACAAAGCTGGCATTGCAGAGGGACTAGGAGTAGCTGCTAGTGATGACGTCCGGCAATATCTCAGGTACATGGCACATGTAATGAAGGGAGGTCCAGACCGCTGACAGTTGGGCTGATCCATAAATTGTGGGGTAAAATGAAACAATCGAAGAGAGTTGAAGGCCTCACTTTGTACAAATCTATGTGAAGCAGCCAGATGTGAAGACACTGCTTTTCTCAATGTTTGGTGTGGGTTAATGTTCTTAATTTGGCCAGACGTTAGGTCTTTGATATCTCATGTTTGTTATTTCTTTATTGCCAGACTATGTGGAGCTTTCATTGTCCTAAATATGTAAATTGCTAATTTAATTATCTCACCTCATCCCTCTGATTACATGACTCAAAGGCTCAAAGGGAAATTTTGTAGGCGGCTTGAAATCGAACCAATAAGAGCCTAGTCTTCTTCCACCAATCCTGAAAGAACACAATATACCCTGAGGTGTAGGCTTAGGATATAAAAAGGAAGTTTTTTTCAGTCACCAGGTGTTCATATTGTCACATCCCAGTCTGAATGTGTAACTGCAATTCCTGTCCCAGCCACTGGGCGCCACCAGATTCCTTCGGCTGGTGATGTTGGTAATAGGGGGCCATGTCTTCGGTGGGACCTGCTCCTTTAGTTCCTGCCTCTGTCGCTGGGCATCGTCGTGCTTGCCCAGTGGGTAATGTTGATGATGAGGGAGAGGTCCCTGCAGTGGTGTCTGGTAGGTGCAAGCTTCATTCCTCTATTGGAATTGGAGTGGCTGGTGCCTGTGGTGCATCAGAGTCTGGCTTGGTTATATGGGCGGTTCAGGTGAGGTCATCATGCTATGAACACCAGACTATGAGAGGGGACCGCACCCTTCAAATACTTTGGGGTCTACCTTGCAAACCGCCAAATATATTCTTGGTTTCCGCTGCTGTCTAGTTAAGTGTTCTACTATATTGACTCTGACCTTTGCCTGGATTTTGGACCCTTCTACCACCTGACGATATTGTACTTATGCTGCCATCCCAGTTCTGACGCTGCCTTCTGACTAATCTTTCGGATGCTGATCTAGTATTCCCTAACCTTGACCCTGCCTGGCGACCTCCCTGCTCTGATCTGCTGCTCACCTATTGGCAGTTACCTCCTGTGCTACATAGTAATTCTAGATCCCTGTATAGGGGTTACAGTGTCTCAGAGTTTCTCTGGGTGCAGCCATACCAGTAGCTCAGCCTTGGTAGCAGACGTTTGTCAGACATATGCTTTGTGGCCTCAGTCTAGTTACTTCGGCCCCGACTAGAGGATCACATTATGTCGTCATATGCTAGATGGCTTCAATCTATGGGCTGTGGTCCTTGTTGGAAGACCATAATTTTGATTCCAGGCTGGGACAATTCGATCACCTGTCTAAAGACTTTGCTATGTTCAGTCAGTTTCCTAAGCTTGTTGCTATGCCTTTCTTGGTGGGTGCCTGCCAAATGCTGGATTGGAGTAAGTGGCCCTGGAACCTCCAAAGGCACAATCCTTATAATCCCTGGTGAGCCAGCAGAAGGGCGAGAATAGGTTGCCAGTTACAATGTGTGTTGTGCTTGGTTATGCGTTATATGCCTTTGATTGTTGTGGATCCAATAAAGCCTTATCATTGTGTGGTTCCCTCACCCTGCGTTACCTGAGTAGTGTTCTGCCCACGGTTAAGAAGTTCGGGAGTTCAGATGGGATGAGCCCTGATCCATGTGGTCTTTCTAAAGGCGGCCGGGCCAACAGACGAGTACACCCTCTGACCCCCGCACTCCACACCAGACTACACCTGAATTCTCACAACTAGATGGGTGTAAATATTGTAATTCATTGAGACTTAGTCATGTATAGAGATGAGCGAACGTTTTGAATTTCGGGTTTTGCTGAACAGCCATATGTTCACCGAACAGTTCACTGAATTTCCGAGCCCCATTGAAATCAATGGGAGGCAAAATCAAGGTGTCAGGTACCCACTTCTCAGCATATGACTTGGGGTTGTGCTTGCAAGGGTTAATCTATCTCCTCTCACTCAATCCAGCACTCAACCTCTGTCCTATGTTTAAAGGGAGCCTAAATCACACCCCGACACAGACCACACACCCAGCTTCACACATGCTGCCACCACTCACCGAACATATAGTGTCAGATAATAAGACTGTCAGACAATCAACAGGATCACACACTCTCTAGGGTTATGGATTCTTTTAGAGTATATAAAGGTTCAAACTTATTTTTAAGCTTTAGTAGAAAAGGTTAAGTGCTTACAATAAAAAGATATAAAATATGGAAATAAAAAGTGACATATAAATATGCAATACAGTTATAAAATAAAAGGGAGAAACTTACAGAAATATGTAAACTTTGCAGTCCAATGTATTCTGCTTTTCCTGAGGGAAGATGAATTCTGGATCACAATCAGCTCGGTTGACCCTCAATCGGTGAACAAAGAACTCATGGCTTTCATGCCTTCTTATAGAGTTTGGCATGAGAAAAGTTCCTAGCACACTCTTGGATCTCAATATTCTAATTCTAGGTCTGTGATTGGACACCTCACTAATTTAGCCATGCATACATTATTTTCAAATGTTCTTTGTCTTCATCTTTTACAATCTCCTGGTCATTCCTGGCCATCTGTTGGTCTGTCTGAAGCTCCCAAAAGTGTGAAATGTTTCCATTCTTGTGCTCGCAGGAAGGCCCCCTGGAGAGGTCATGTATAAGAATACAGATCCCGTTTGATAAGGCCGGTTTCACATCACGATTGTGAGGCATCCGATTGTATCCGTGTCAATTCGGATACACTCGGATGCGATTGTGGCTCCCATGTATCCCCATGGATCTCGGATTGTGCTCGGATGTGTACTTTTTGCCATCCGATTTAAGCACAATCCGTAGCCTTCCGATTTAGTCACAGATCCAAAATCGCAGCCTGCTGTAATTTTGGTGTCCGTGACTAAAATCGGACACTACGGATCCATGAAAGATCCGTGATGGTCCGTAGGGCTACGTAATGGGAGCCTATGGATATCAGATCCGATTCTAAATCAGATCCGGTCTGCTCCATGTTTATGTCCCGAGCATGCCCAGAGGCAGTGCTCAGTATATAACCTTGCCTGTCCCTTTCACTTCCTGTCTGTCCCTCTTTTATCTCTGTCCCCCATCTCCTCTATCCCCCCCCCTGTCCTCTCCCCTCTGGTATATAAAAAATTAAAAAAAAACTCCCAGAGGATACATTACCTGTCCACCGGCTCCATGCGACAGTCCTCTTCTGGTGGCTACAAGGACCTCTTGTGATGTCACAGAGCCGGTCAGGTGACAGGTCCTTTAGTCACCAGAAGGGGACTGTCGCATGGAGCCGGTGGACAGGTAATGTATCCTCTGGGAGTTTTTTTTTAATTTTTTATATACCAGAGGGAGAGGACAGGGGGGGGGATAGAGGAGACAGGGGGCAGAGATAGAAGAGGGACAGACAGGGACAGATAGAGAAGATGCAGGGAGTGACAGGGACCACAGGATCCACATGGATCCTGCATAACACGGATATGGATGGCTATTTGCCATCCGATTGCAGGGATCCGTGGCTGTCTGGGAATCCGACCTAAAGACGGATCCCCTCGGACAGCCGCAAATCGTGATGTGAAGGCAGCTTAAGCACAGGTCGTGACCTTTGTGTAGTGACACGGAATTTAACAATTAACTGCTGGGTCTCTATTCCCTTTGGATACATATTTCACTACACAAGGGTTTAGAAAACCAGGGCTTGTGAATCAGTAGGCCAAACCATTGACTCCATCTCCGACTCCTCAATTTCCCGATTCAAACTCCAACTCCACGACTCCAACTCCTTCACACACGTCTCATGTTTAAGTGATACATTTATTGTAGTACAATGTGAACATCAGGATTTTAATCATTATGATACAATAATAAAGATATTTATATAGAACATAATTCATAATAATAAAATATTCAGCACATTCTGCTTTGAACTACTGTACCCAATTTATTATATATTATAGGAGTCAGAGGCGGTCCATTTAATACCGACTCCAACCCCACGGCCCTGTAGAAAACACTGTCAAAGGGGATCCAAAAGCTGCCAAAGCAGCTCAAATTTGGGGAAGACACCAGGAAAAGTGACAACTATTCCTCAGAGTTAAAATTTTGAGCATGGTGCATTATGGATGTATGGGACAAGGCCTGGGACAGCATTTCAAACTTCTAGATTGATCAGCAACAAGGAGATGAGTGAGAGGTGTAGGCGTCGTGCTCAGAGAGCCCTGCAAAATCACAAAACATACAAGAGAAAGAGTATCCCCATTTCAAAAACTTAGGGCAACATACCATGAAAGTGGCATCAATTGACCCAGAATAAAAATTGTATAATTTTTTTAGTCATGATAATAGCTTCTCCCCTGTGTGAATTTTCTGGTGACTAACAAGATCTGATTTCTGTACAAAACATTTCCCACATTCTGAACATGAAAAAGATTTCTCCCCTGTGTGACTTCTCAGGTGAATAACAAAATATGATTTATCTGTAAAACATTTCCCACATTGTGAACATGAAAAAAGCTAATTACCTGTGTGAATTATTTGATGTCTTACAAGTTTAGATTTTTCTACAAAAGATTTCCCACATTCTGAACATGAAAAAAGCTTCTCCCCTGTGTGTCTTCTCTTGTGTATAGCAAGATGGCATTGGCGTACAAAAGATTTCCCACATTCTGAACATGAAAACGCCTTCTTACCTGTGTGAATTATTTGATGTCTTATAAGTTTTGATTTTTCTATAAAAGATTTTCCACATTCTGAACATGAAAAAGGCTTCTCCCCTGAGTGGGTTCTCTGATGTCTAACAAAAGTTGATTTATATGTAAAACATTTCCCACATTCTGAACATGAAAAAGGCTTCACTCCTGTGTGACTTCTCTGGTGACTAATAAGATCTGATTTGTGTACAAAACATTTCCCACATTCTGAACATGAAAAGGCTTCCCCTGTGTGACTTCTCTGATGTTTAACAAGATCTGATTTATCTGCAAAACATTTCCCACATTCTGAACATGAAAAAGGCTTCTCCCCTGTGTGACTTCTCTGATGTTTAACAAGATGTGATTTATGTGTAAAACATTTCCCACATTCTGAACATGAAAAAGGCTTCTCTCCTGTGTGAGTTTTCTGGTGAATAACAAGACATGATTTATATGTAAAAAACTTCCCACACTCTGAACATGAGAAAGGTTTCTCCCCTGTGTGAGTTCTCTGATGTCTAACAAGATATGATTTATAGGTAAAAAATTTCCCACATTTTAAACATGAAAAAAGCTTCTCCCCTGTGTGACTTCTCTGGTGACTAACAAGATGTGATTTATGTGTAAAACATTTCCCACATTCTGAACATGAAAAAGGCTTCTCCCCTGTGTGAGTTCTCTGATGTCTAACAAGATATGATTTATATGTAAAAAATTTCCCACATTCTGAACATGAATGAAGCTTCTCCCCTGTGTGAATTATTTCATGACTAACAAGATCTGATTTCTGGTAAAAATATTTCCCACACTTGGAACAAGAAAATCTGCTTTTCTCTGTGTGAATTTTTACATGTTTAACTAAAGATGTTTCAAGGGTTTGTTTTGTGCTGCCTCTGTTGTGACTTTTATTTTTCTTAGTAGTCTGTAATGATCAGAAGATAGGATTTGTTTTGTAAGATCAGATGACAGATCTTTGCTGTGAAGGGATGATGGGATATCTGGAGTAATGGCATTCACATCAATTGTATCCTGGGTGGTTTCAAGTTCGTCTGATTTATAAATTGAAGATGTCAGTTGTCCTTCTGATCTCCTGGTACAGTCATCTGACAAGAATAAAACAAATTGCTATTTTTAATACATTATACCTGAAATTAATATATTTGAAATTTTCTACTTAAATTGTCCAAAGAAATGGCAAGTTATGTTGATAAAAGACAATAAAAAGGGAAATGGAGCGCACATAGAGTAATATCCTTTTGTACCAATAACCTCAGTGACCCCTTTTGTGGAAGGACTCACCTGATTAGGTTGTGCAAATCACAACCAACTAACTCCGCTCTCTCCTATGGTCGCAGCAGTTGTCCAGCAAGAGTAAGGATCCAAAGGGTTAACAGAAAGTGCTGGGTTCCATAGATCCACCGCGCTGACCTCCAAGTGAAGACAAACAGAGTGATAGATAAGACTCTGTTTAATGAGTAGTTTGCCTACCGGTTTCGTGATATCAGTTATCACTTCATTAGGGCAACTGATGAAGTGATAACTGATATCACAAAACCGATAGGCAAACTACTCATTAAACAGAGTCTTATCTATCACTCTGTTTGTCTTCACTTGGAGGTCAGCGCGGTGAATCTATGGAACCCAGCACTTTCTGTTAACCCTTTGGATAAAAAAATAACAGTTCAGACTAATAGGAGACCTCATAGCATGGACCAGTAGAGCAGAGTGTTCAGCTGCTTCTTCATTCTGCCTCCCAAATAGAGGAATAAGAAGCCACAAAAAAGTTATATAGATTAAATGATAACAATAAAAACTTCTACTCAACACCCAAAAAACAAGACCCCATTCACATTAAGGGTTTCCACATTATTAGTGGCTCAAAAAGTCTGTTGAAAATCAACATGGCTTCCTTAAACCAATCCAGCAAACATCAGCTCCCTAAGGCCAGGGCCACACTTTCGTCTGCAATCCAGTTACTGGATCCAGTTTTTGACATGATGAAATCTTGAAAACCGGATCCCGGTAATGCACCCATAGACTCCAATGCAAAAACTGGACAGCAACAGTGCAATCCGTTTACTGGATTGGGTTTTTGAGAAATCTATTTTAAATAGGGTCTGCAATGTTTTTTGGTGCATTTTCAAAAACGCATGCATTTTTTTAACATGTGGGTCTATGGGAAACGCATGCGTTAATGCATGGTACATATAAGTAAAATGCGTTAACGGATTTGGTACCGGATCCACTAAAAATGGCCCAAAAATGGCAAGGGGAAAAACTGGATCCAGTAATGCATCCAGTCTTATTTGTCCATGAACAAGAATTCATATTTATTGTTGAACAAAAAAATGAACATTTATCATCCCCTTGCAGCCCCCAATACATTATCCCTATAATCCCCTTGCAGCTCCTAATAAGGTATCCCATTGATAGCACTTATATTAATATGAAAGTGCGATGTCCGTAAGCCACCGAAATGTGATATTGGCTAGTAGGATGCTCTCACGTTTCATATCCAGACGAAGATAAAATCATAACTGAAAATATGAAAGCATTGTCTTCCGTCTGTGATGCTCCCAGACAAGGCTATGGCAGATAATACGTTTTGGATATCTATATCTCCACTCAGAGGGGTGGGAGTTGTGAGACAGCCCAGAGGTGTGAGATGGGTGGAGACAGGGGTCAGCCCATGATGTATAAAAATCCTCTGCCCCATCTCCACCTTGTATTTCTTCTGAAGAGGCATTATTATTCCACCAAAGCCAGAGAATACCCCAGGAACAGATTGGCATCACGCCGCCCTTGTGGCGCCATCAGCACTAAGGTAACTGCTCACATGTGTGTGTAATTCTGTGTATTCCATTCCTCCTTTTATTGGCATATCTGACTGTAATATTTGTAACATCTGAATAATAACTGTAAATATTAATATCTAGTGTACCATTAGGGTGATTAAATATATAAATTTAATCTTGAGTTGCTCTTTTTATCTTGATCACGATTCCCACGTCCGTGTGCTCATATAACGCTACCTGGGTCGGTTTCTGACCCAATATAAGCCCGACCACGGACCGGACTTATATTAAACGAGAAGCTGGTGGCAGCATTTGTGCTTGGGGTTATTCAGGGCCTCTGGCAGTGACGGGGTGGAGGAGATTATATGTGCTTCTAGTCGTGGATCAGAAGGCATATACCACACTCACTGAGAGGTGGCTTAATAAACCAGCACAGACAGGGCAGCTGCGGCCCTTCTTTATCCTCAGGCAGTTCTCTGACTGACCTGGGTTTAACAGGAGGCGCTGTGGAGCTGCCAGGTTCGGTGGCCGATCCACCACAGGGCTTAAAATCAGTTTTGGCCAGGCAGGTCTGTTCCAGTGCTGTGCAAGCGTTTTTTTAAAGCATCTGGCCAAATCTAGCCCAGTAAATAATTTTTGGCTAGTAACTTTGTATGACAGGCACTGGTGTAGCACTGTTGTGAAGAAAGCTACACCTCCTGTCAGTAATAGCCATTGCTTTCTGCATCTAGCCAAGTAAATCCATTTTGGCTAGTAGCAGTGTATGACAGGCATTGGTGTAGCACTGTTGTGATGAAAGCTACACCTCCTGTCAGTAATAGCCATTGCTTTCTGCATCTAGCCAAGTAAATCCATTTTGGCTAGTAGCAGTGTGTGGCAGGCACTGGTGTAGCACTGTTGTGACGAAAGCTACACCACTTGCAGGTAATAGCCATTTTTTAGTGCATCCTTTTAGGCTACTAACACAGTTTGACTAGGTAGCTGCACTGCAGTGTTCTTTTGAAAAGTACCGCCACACAGCGCAGAAAACACTTTTGTATTGCATCCGACCAAACCTACTTACCAAAATCTATTTAGGCTAGTACCTCTGTTTGGCCACTCAGCTCTGCTAGTTTTGCATCCATTGTTTTTTGTGCCAACAACTACAGAGTTACCAATTATTTATCCTCCAAAATGAGTGGTAAAAGGTCTGCTGATGGTGGAAAGGGGAATAGGGGAATAGTCCGTGGGGTAGGTGCTAAAGTAACAAAAACATCTGGGGAACAAATACCGTCTTCAAGCCAAACTAAAACGTCTACTTCTTTTCTTGGACGATCTGCAATCATCCCTTTCTTACGCAGCAGAGGATCACTAAAACTTATAGACGAGGCCCAAAAACAGCACGTACTTGAATGGATATCGAGCGCTCCATTAAGTGTTCTCTCCTCCACCTCAACTTCAACATCATAAACACAAACACTCCAGTCCTCAGAGGTGTCACCCCAATCATACTTGCTTCCTCACAGCTCTATAAGTCTTGCCATCCCCACGGGTTGCGCTTCAAACCTCTGTATCTAGAAGTTCCTCCACTGCTTCTGCCTCCTCCACCTCTTCTAGGTCCTCCACCTGCGTCCAAAGTCTGTCTGGTAATGTAACCCGCGTTCAAACTGCGCAGGAGGAATTCAGCACACCTCCTTTCTATGCTGGCAGCAGGGCTCAACGCCATCAGGCGGGGTTTACATTAAAATGTCAGGGAAATGTGAGTCACAAAGCTGAGGAGTTGTGGTCAGCTCTGGAGACAGAGTTTAATCAATAGTTGTCTCCACTGAAACTGCAGCTAGGGAAGGCCGTGTGCAACAAAGTTGCAAACCTTCGCCAGGGCAAGGTAACACATGTGCCTTAGATGGCTTAAGTCTTGAACCTAGTGGTCCAGCAGTTTCTAGCCCAGTATCCCGGCCCAGATGCGCTTCTGCAGAGAGCACGGTCGCTGTGTGCTTACTTCTGCCGTTTGCACCCAGTAGCTCAACGACTTACATCTCTACAGAAGTCTTTTGGCCTGCCGGTTCACCGACTGAAATGCGATGTGCCAACACGAGGGAATTCCACCCTGCACATGTTGCAGCGACTGTGGCAGCAGCAACGAGCCTGGTGCAATACATTATGATGTATAGCCTGGGCCAATGCGTTCCAGAGGTGGGGCAAATCACGCTGCTGAAGAGGTCTCAGATCAAGGACCTCTGCACCCTTCTGCACAGTTTTGAAATGGCTACTAAGATGTTTAGCGCTAATGATGCCATTATCAGCATGACAATTCCAGTCATCTACATGCTTGAGCCCACTTTAACCGGTATTCGGAGTCAGGTGGTGGGCCAAGAGCAAGGAGAGGAAACACAAGAGGAGGCGTATGCGGAAGGGATAACAAAATCTCAAAGGTACAGGCGGTCGGCAGCACCAAGGCGGCAGGCATGGGAGGGTGAGGGATCAACGAGGGCGCATGGTAGCAGCCAAACTGTTGATGAAGGTGCAGGAGCCGAGGAAGAAATGAAGTACGAAGAGGCGATGGGCATGGAAGACTCAGCAGATGAGGGAGACCTTGATCACATTTCTGCTGTTCGAGGTTGGGGGAAGAGGGCAAAGGATGGAAGCGTGAATATTACCTCGCCGCCACCAACACAACAAGGACTTGGTCCTCCTGGATACGCAAGACACATGAGTGACTTCTTGCTGCACTACCTGCAACATGATTTTAGGATTGTTTGAATCCGAAGTAATGGCGACTACTGGGTTGCCAAACTGTTAGATCCATGGTACAAGAGTAAATTTGGCCAAATGATTCCTGCCCTGAGAAAGGACGCACATGTGCAGGAGTATCAACAGAAGCTTTTACACAATCTTAGATCTGCTTTTCTCCAAAACACCAGTGGAGCAGATAGTGAATATCGCAGGTCTAACTTTCCAACCTGGGGAACGTTGAGTCGTCATCATCACTCAAACGTTAACAGTGATGGTACCTTTACACGCCGCTACAACAGGATGGATACAACCCGCTACAGGCTACAAATGTAGCTTGTCGCACCAATATCGCCCGTAGTAGCGGCGTCTGAAGACGGGACGACACAGCCGGCTACAGATACATCTGTTTCCGAGCACTGCCCTGAAACAGGTGGCTACAAAGCCGATTGTAGCGAGCTGTATCGGCGTGTAAAGAAGGAACAGAAGGGTTGTTTCTACACCATGCTATGTAGCTGGGGCGTGACACAGGGTCCGGGTTTCCGCGCCCCCTTCAGCGATCATTGGAGGAAGCTCCTGCGTTACGATTGGTAGTCGCCGCACAGGGCGGCATATTTAAGGAGCTGACGAGTCACACTACACAATTGCTCGAGCGTCAAGTATTAATCTCCCTCCTGCGATGCCTGTCCAATCATGGTATTTTTGCTTTCTCCTATCAGTGTACGGACGTCTCGTAATCCACAATTGGAGCACGCCTATGTGCTGTCCCTGCTGCACCAGGTACGCCCATAGTAGCTGGTTGTAGCGGTGTGTAAATGAGCTACAGATGGCTACTTGAGACACCCGGCGATGTATCTAGCTGTAGATGTAGCGTAGCGTAGCGCACCTTGTGGCGGCGTGTAAAGAGGGTGCGTTTCCCGTTTGTAACCGTTTGGGCGTGCTCGTGCACGTGAAGTAGCGGTTGGTATCCATCCTGCAGTGGCGGCGTGTAAAGGTACCATAACAGTCTATCTAGTAACAGCAACGATTTTGTGGAATCGTTTCACCAATTTTTTAGACCATCCTTTGCAACGGCAGAAGAGAGAACAAGTCTGACACATAATGAGGATGGAACAGTATCTACAGCTGAATATCGATGCCATGACTGGGCAACTAGACCCTTGTTCATTTTGGGCTTCCAAACTGCAAAAATGGCCTGAGCTCGCCACTCACGCCTTGGAGATCTTGTCGCGCCCCGCAGCCCGCGTTCTCTCTGAACGTGTCTCAGCGCTGCTGGTAGTGTGCTGACTGATAAGCGCACGCGGCTGTCCAGTGACAGTGTAGACAGACTAACGTTCATCAAAATGAACAAGTCATGGATCCGCAAGGACCTTTCCACCCCTGTGTCAGTCTGGGGAGACTTTACAATGTGTTGCATTAAAATCCACATTTCCATACTTCTACTCTGGGGCAATAGATGCCACATAAGTGGTGGCTGTTCCTAATTTTCTAAAAAAATGGAGACTGTTGTTGAGGTCTCGTTGCTGTTTGTTTCTTGACTTGAGTAGGACCCTCTGAGCTCAATACCTACCCCTGACACTCCTGCACTTGTTTCTGAATGTTCAATCTTTTTGTCCATCGAACCAGTGATGAACAAATTAGCTGTATTCACATCCACCAATTTTGGGTCCTTAAAAGCATTGTTTGGTCAATTTCCCCTGTCCCCTAGGCCTAATCAAGTCCCTGACCTACCTCACTATTTCTTCCTGTAATAATCCATGAAACTGGTAGTGGTCCCACCTGTGTGTTGCGGGGCATAACATTGATGGGAACGCTTACATGAGCTTTGAGTTTATCCAGCCTTCTAGGCCCAAACAGGTCTCTGACCTACCTCTCCATTATTTCCTCTAGTACTCCACAAAACTAATGGTGGTCCCACCTGTATATAGCGGGGCATATCATTAATGGGAATGCTTGCATGAGCTTTGAGTTTATCCGGCTTACTAGGACCAAACAGGTCTCTGACCTACCTCTCTATTATTTCCTCTAGTACTCCACAAAACTAATGGTGGTCCCACCTGTGTGTGGCGGGGCATATCATTGATGGGAGCGCTTGCATGAGCTTTAACTTTATGTGGCCCTCTAGGCCCAAATAGGTCTCTGACCTACCTCTCTATTATTTCCTCTAGTACTCCACAAAACTAATGGTAGTCCCACCTTTGTGTGGCGGTGCATATCATTAATGGGAACGCTTGCATGAGCTTTGACTTTATGTGCTCTACTAGGACCAAACAGGTCTCTGACCTCCCTATTATTTCCTTTAATATTCCACGAAACTGATGGTGGTCCCACCTGTGTGTGGCGGGGCATAACATTGATGGGAGCGCTTGCATGAGCTCTAATTTTATCCGGCCCAATAGGCCTATACAGGTCACTGACCTACCTCTCTAGTTTTTCCTGTAATACTCCTCAAAACTTATAGTTGCTGAGCAATACTTAACCTTGAAATGCTAGGCCAGGTAATGTTCTAGATCCTGAGCCATTCAACAATTTTTAGTCTGGGACAATTGATGCCATTTTGCTGTGGTCGGACCCTTTGGGAAGAGTGAGGATTCTTTTTGGGGTCCCCTTGCTGTGTTTTACATGATTTAAGAAGGGTGTGACATGCCTATACCGGAGTCTCATCCTCCTTTTACTCTTCCACCTCTTTTTACTTAATGTAGAAAACTAATGCCACTTTTCCCCTATTTGTCCTGTGATTGGATTGTTGTCACTTTTCCTGGTGTTTGTTGTCTATTCTGAGTAGTTTGGCAGCTTTTGGACACCTTTGAAGGTGTTTTTTATATGCTTGCTGTAGCCTGCCATTGATTTCAATGGGGTTTGTGGTGTACGATGAACATTCGACAAACAAATCACTAATTAGACTAATCGAACCGAATTCGAACATTGAGTTGGTGGTTCATCACTAATACCGGCTCCTGAATGTACGGTTCCTAAGCCGGTTCTGTCAGAGGTGTCTGCTCCCACTACACCGTCTGAAGAGCCGCCCTCCCCAGGTTGTTTTGAGGAAGGCGACCTGGGCATATACATTTCATCTGTACTTCCCTCTCCTCTGCTTAATGTGCATGAGGTGCACCTGGAGAGATGACACACTGTTTCTCCCTCTGTCCAGGTTCTTTCTGGACCTATGGGCCCCCCGGGAGACGTGGTGGTGGTGGGGTGGTTGGCTCTACGGCAGTTCCTCATCCTGAGGGTGGAGTGGCAGG